>CM061140.1:132654648-133854648 GCA_030789695.1 Scilla litardierei | reverse complement strand
CGGCCACCGGCCGGTTGCAGCGGTGGTCCGGTGATGGGCGGTAAAAACCCCGGCAGTGGAGCGTGAAGATGGGTTTCGGGGCTTCCTCATGGAGTTCTCTGGCGATGGCTCGTCGGAAGCGGCTCCGTCGTCGACGAGCTTGGCGACGAGGAGGGAGTGTCGTCGGAAAATGGGGGAACAGAGGGAGAGAGGGGGTGATAACGGGGGGTGACGTTTACGAAAGTCTGTGTCTTCCTTTGGGGTGAGAGGTTCATTATAAATCAAAAACAAATTAATAAACAATTCAGATGTAATGAATGCAGTTGGTGGGGAGTATTGACAAAGTGGGGAAATGAAAATCTCGAAAATAACGTGGGCTGCCAAGGTAGGGGTTACGTGAGATATTAGACTAGGTAACTAAGGGGGAAAGGTAAACACGTAATTAGTAAAAACAGATATATTAACGATATGTGGAAATTACGATTTTGCTCATACCAGTAAACGTGTCCGAAAAATTACGAAAAAATACCCACGGGTTCGTATCGTCACGTGGATCGTGAATACGAAGTCCGTTTCAGGGTTTGAGTTACGGAGATACTAGTTTTAGGCCAAAACGTTTAGGAAGCGGGTTTGCGTGTTGTCTATTGATATGATATCAGAAAATTACGAAATTAATGTAGGGAGCCCTAAATGATCATAGTATGCTACTGTAGAAGTTTGAAAACGTTTTGAAAATGTTTGAATAGAAAATAAATTCATTAAGCCAAAACGGTAATAACTGAAAATGAATATTTATCAGAATTGTTTTGAGTATTTGATGAAACTCGAACTTACTAAAATACTTCATGACTAGTCCGATACTTCAAAATATTTTTACAAGAAATTTTTGAAATCGTAAAACTCCTGACGAACCATTACAAAATAGTTTTTAAAAAATGAAAATACATGAATAGTTGCATTGAAAAATACGGACCGTTACAGATTGTGTCGGTTAATTCCCAACAATGCAAAATTAATGAGCAGTTACAAATTTTCTTTAAGTAGCTAAATCATTTAAACACTTCATCTTGACTTTTCGCTATTCTAGTGCAATTGGGAAGGTTTAATCTTTGGTTGCCTGGAGAATATTGTTTATGTACCCATCAACTGGCATTTAAGATTTTATGGGAGGTATTAACCCTAGTTGCATGGCTTGGCATTTGCTAAAGACAGCTTGAAAGTTCATGTTTGCTTGACAGCCAGCAGGAGTCAAGCCGGCAGGATAACCTTTGTCAATTTTTTCTAGGAGTCGCTGAAGTTAAGCTGCATAGCTGACCCCATTCTGAATGGAAATGTCTTTGATGCATTGATACGTTATTTCTTGTGTGCGTCTTCCAAGATTTCAACCAAATGTATATAGATGGAAAGAAAACCTCATTAATGGTTTATTTGTTTTCTTTTCAGGTTTCCTATAAGTGCATCTGCCCCCATTCCATTTAATTTTAATTTGCATTTTTTGTTATAAGTCAGATGTCTCATGTGTTTTTTCATTTGCCAATGCTATGTAGGTGTTTCCTGAGGCACTCCTATTGCAACTTATAAAATCCATGATGCATCCTGATGTTGAAACGCGAATAGGTGCTCACATGATATTCTCGGTAATCCTTGTTCGGTCAGCGACTTATTCAACACATGAACATGCACATAGGAAGTGGCAGTCGAAATCCACATTGGCATTGTCCTCGGCTACTGCTCTTTTTGAAAAGCTCCGGAGGGAAAAGGAATGCATGAAAGCAGATAAGCTTGAAAACTATGCTAATGATGATATCAACACAAGAGATATCTGTGTGGAAGAAGTGAAGAATGAAAGGATTCGGAAACCTTCACCGTATTTTCATAAACTAAGTTGCACTGCTGTTTCCACTAGTCCTGCTGAAGCAGTAAGCACTTGGTCTATTTTTATTGAAATTCATTCAATATCATCATATTTTTACCCATGAATCAATGGGTTGGAACGCATGTGAGGGTTTAACATATGAGATTGAAGACATTACTTTCCAACCTGGACTCAACATCTCCATGAATTCATCTTTCTCTGTTTGCTTCTTCTCATTTCCTGCACATTTGCAACCCTGATGTCATGATATGTCATTATAAATAACAGGTTCTACTTTTATTGGCACAGGAAGACAACATTATTACATTAAGTGAAGATCAAATTGCTCAATTGCTTTCTGCTTTGTGGTTGGAAGCCAACAAACCAGATAATTTACCAACAAATTTTGAAGCAATAGCTCATACGTTTAGCTTGACTCTTCTATCTTCACGTCTCAAGGTGAGATTTCGAAGCCTGTGTAAACATGAGGTTTAAGGAATCATACCTTATATGAATATATACTTGAATAATGGACTGTAAGTTGGGGATTTTTGCGTCGTATATTTTTTTCTGTAGGTTATAGAACTTGAACTTCATCATTACAGAACCTCCTTCAAAACCTTAGTGAGTCTCCATTGTGTGAAGGATATCAAAATGACTGTATTGTGTTTGTGCTTGGGATGAACATGATGTATGTTTTGACATTTCTTTAGTTTTCTTTATATGCTCAGTCTTGGTTTTGTTTATTTGGCAGAAATAGGTTGGGTCATTTTTGTTGGATATTGTGGATGGCAAACAACACTAGAAGGTGGTTGATAGTGTTGTATATAAAAAAAACTTTTCATAAATGAACAACACAAAAAAATAACTTCCCTTCAAATGTTGCCTAAGGAACCAAGTAGAGTGATCTACGCTTGGTCCTTAATCAACACGATTGATCTTCAAATATAGATAAGATAATATATAAACAATAAAGATCAAAGGAGTAAAGATAATAGAATAGATCTCACAGCGGAATATAAACCTGCAATAATGAATTTAATTAGCAAGAGTAAATTAACAAATGATTGCAAATGACATATAATGAAAATGAACTTGTTAGTGTAAAGTAAATGTCAATCGCAAACACAGATTTTTATTCTGGTTCCCCACAACCTATGTACGTCCAGTCCCCGAAACTCTTGTCAGGCTTTAATTCACTATTATCGGTAAATAGTACAAACCACCTCCCGCCAAGAGGATTTACAACCACCTTGCCTACAATAAGGATTTTCAACCACCTAGACTTGTCTAAGATTTTCACTTGCCTCACAACACGATGACTTTTCATTGCATCACAATCCGAGGACTTTCAACATTCTTATCCCTAAGGGACTACAAGTATAATCAAATCCAATACACCACAATGAATTAGTGGAGATTGATTTTTACACCCAACAATTCTATAGCCAAGATTAAATTTGCAATTGTGCTTAACGTGGCTAAAAGAATTTAAATCGTTCGCAGATCACACAAAGAATATGAATTTATTCAATGTGATCTAGAATCTAGATATGTTCTTAAATCATACAAAGAATATGAAATTATTCAATGTGATCTAGAATCTAGATGTTTCAAAAATCATTTAAGAATATGAAAAATCAAAGAGAAGGATTTTGAAAACCAATTTGCAATAGCCAAAAAATAATAATGATCTTAAAAAGAATTATAAAAAATGTAAGCAATTGAAAAACCGTTTTGGCTATGAAGAACTTTGAGAGCAATGAGAACGATGCGATCTTTTGAGAGAATAAGAATTTTGCTCAAGAATGAATTGGTGAGGAAAATGTTCTCATATAGTCTCTATTTATAGAGCTAAAGGAGAATTCGAAATGATTCAAAATCAAGTTTGACTTCAGACCAAAAATCAAGCAAGGAATAAATGAGAGAGTGAATCAAGGAATTCTGGTCGCACAGCTGGTAGTCGACTCCCTAACTTTGGTAGTCGACTCCCAGAGTGTTTCTGAGAAAATCTGCTACAACTGGTAGTCGACTCCCTGACTTTGGTAGTCGACTATCAGAGTATCTTTTCAGGGAGGCAGAAATCAGGGTAGTGAACTACTGAGTATTTGTAGTTGACTACAAGTTGAAACTTAGCTTCTATGAAAAGTATGCTCTCAAATAAGTTTTAAAACAAGTTTAAAAGCATTTTAGAAAATCATTTTGTGTGTGTGCATATTCTTTCTTGGCTTTGACATAATCCTAAGAAAATGAAAAACAACTCACACACTAGACTCTATGAAGAACTTGAAGCTATGGTTGAGCTTGAGCTAGTTGCATAGGCTTCACTTGAGTTTGAGCTCCTCTTTAGCTTGAGTTTGAGCACATTCTTTGAGCTTCATCTTCGAGCTCCTCTTGTGCTAAAGCTTTAGAATGTAGACGTGGAATGTGAGCTCAATCCATCTTCATCTTCTATGTGTGTAGTTATAGTTCTTCTTCTCGGAGTATGTTTTGAGCTTCAATTAGCTTATTGCACAACCTACACATTTAGGTAGTATGATTAGTAATTTAACAACATTTGGTGTGATCATCGTCAAAACAAACCACTTGGGGTGGGACTAGATTCCCATCAATTTTATTATGCTACCTTATTGTCCTGTATACCATTTGATAGTTTGTTTGCCAGTAAAACTCCAATGTATCAGTAGGTTGTTGATTTTTGATGTTGTATATTTATTTGTTTTCTCATCTAAGCACTCTTAGGTTTTAACTAGTCATTCATTCTGGTTCTTTTTCTTATTTTGTATCTGTGCATCGGTGGCTTTTTAACCCATCTTTATATTGTTCATTGATTTCTTTTCATTTTGCCATTACAGAATTCAAATCACTGCAATACTGTACGCTTCTTTCAGCTTCCCTTGTCTCTTATGAAAGTTTCCCTCGACCCCAAAGGTATGACATTTATCAACCATTAGTTCTATTATATGTACCCAGGACTTGCTTCAATTTCATTACATGTTGCATAGCCTTTGTATTTGCTTCTGCTATTTATCCGAGCACAAATAATGTGTATGCCCTGGATGCTGACAGGTACATCACGTGCTTCATGCCGGAGATCACTCTTTACTGTAGCATCAAGCATGCTAGCATTTGCTGGGAAAGTTTATCAAATGACTGATTTGACAGACGCTCTGAAATTTTTGATATCCTTGGATGTGAGTACTCCCACACTCACCCAACTTGCAAACAAATGAAGAGGGAAAGGAAGAAAAAGACATGAAAGATAAAGAAAGCATACACAAAGTCACATGAATACATTATGTGGTCTTTATTTCTTCTACTTACGATGAGTGTGTAAATTTTCCAGGTTGACCCATATTTAAGAATCGGTGATGACTTGCAAATTTACATCAGGCCCCATTCAGATTTGAAAGCCTTTGGTTCTGAGACTGATCATCAAGCGGCCAAATCTGTGCTAGCTGACATTAGAAAGATGGTGGCTGAATCAGGCCAGCATCTACTTGATATCATAATCAGAGATCTTTCTCTTTCTGATTTAACCAATGTGAGTGCTGCACAATCAAAAGGTTTTCTTCTTCTTTATCCGCCTTTTCTTTTAAATGATCCCCTTCAACAGAACGGCCAAAAATAAAATGCCCGGAGAAGCAAGATTATGACTATTCTTCTTGCTTTCTTAATTCAGCTTGAAAAGGGTGAGTTAGCTCAGCAACTTTCAGAAACTTTCACACCCGAGGATGGCCCGCTGTTTGGTTCATTGCCTGCCCATGACTGGGACACCATTCAAGCTCTTGGAATTTCTGAGGAGTCAGCTTCTTTAGATGAGGTATGCCTAGTTTAGCGCAAGTTGCATTTCCACAGTTTTTTTCCACAGTCGGACTAGTACGTTTCATGGTTGCCATCATTTTTCTCTAGTTATTTCCTTGAGCTGAATTTTCTTGGCAAGTAATTGAGCCGAGAGATTGTTACTTGGGCCATTTTTAAAGTTATTGAAGGATGGTTGTAACAACTCTGGTCTTAGTGGATAAGAAAACCATGAAATCTCTTTTTTCTTGATGTAGTGTCGCAGCCCGAGTGAAGTGAACAGTCCCATATTGGCCGTGTGCTAGGAAATGCATGGTATATATAGTTCCAATGAACTCGAGGATTTTTTAAACCCACTCAAGAGTTAATTAATTCTATATTTTTTTTTTAAAAAAAAAGGGAGGACTAGCTTGTTGACAAGATCTGATTTGATCTGTTGTATGTGATCCTGCTAAGGAAATGGACGAACACATGCTAAAAATAATTTGATGGAAAGATGGGGTGGGTGCAAGTGAATAACTAAAGCCTCTTATGTAACCTGCATTTGGCAACAATTGATGAAAATAGATTTTTTTTTTTGATCTCCTTAGTTTGAGAATCGGTCTTAATGCATTTAATGGTTACATGAGATCATGCTTAGTTTGAGAACTGGTTTTGGTTTTCTTTTTTGAGATCATGCTTAGTTTGAGAACTGGTTTTGGTTCTCTCTCTCTCTCTCTCTCTCTCTCTCTCTCTCTCTCTCTCTCTCTCTCCCATGCACCCGCCGGGAGGGACATGGGCTGCCTTCGTGGTGTTAGCTGCCTTCGATTATTGGGACTTCAGCTTGACTTCTTATTTCTGCAGGAATCTTCAAGGACATCATCTGTAGATGGTGACATTGGCAGTGAGTCGACTACCACCGATCTTCCAAGGTTTGTCTCCAGGATTCCTACAAGACCACCCCTGTCCCCGGTCATCAGTGTTGGCCAGTTGCTAGAATCGGTATGTGTTATATACAGATATTAACCTATATTCTGCATTGCATTTTTATATATGGCCAAACCTTTATGTCAACTAACTCTAGTACACATTTTATTTTGTTTGCTTATTCTCTCTCTCTGTTCACTTAATCCTAGGTTTCATCAGAACACTCGCATAAGTTTGTGCGGTCTCCTAAGTTTCCACCACTGTAGTAAGGGTAGGGTTACCAAATATTACCTCACCGTTGCAACCAAGCAGCTTCTTTATGGGTCTACTTCGTTGCTATCGATCAATAAATCAACCATCAAAATTGGACCATTCCTTAACATCAGAAGGTTCATTGGGAATATTTTGTGTCAGGCATAGTAGAGTGGTAGTATAGATTTGTCTACTTGGTACAGACTTATCCACACACGAAGATTTGTACACTATTTGTCTTATATGCACGAAACTCACATCCTTTGAAGTTTTATTGTGGAGTTTTCACCAGGTAGAATGTTGTGTCTTTTTGTGTGGCTCGGATGTATTCAATGCATTACAACTCTGTTCTCGTTGCTGCTGCTGTTGTGTGAGATATGTTCAAGCTATGCAAGTGACAGACTCATGTTTGTGCAGACTTTCTATTAGATCCTTTCAGGAGTAGAAATCAAGGTTTTAAATCTCTGACATGCGCATGCTACTTATTTGGGTGTATACAATCAAAACTTTTATCCAGAGTGGCACCCGGTATCTAGACTTTGGAGTAACAAATATTTGACTGCAAGCTTACATAATTGTTACTCAACAGCAGATCATATGAGGAAAACCTTTGCATATATTGTTATATTAGATCTGTCTGATAAAATTTCTCCCTCAGGCACTTCACGTAGCCGGTCAGGTGGCCGGAACATCTGTCTCAACTTCACCCCTCCCTTATGGCGCCATGGCCAGCCAGTGTGATGCCCTCGGCATGGGTATGAGGAGGAAGCTGTCTACATGGTTGGTTGATGGGCATGACTCGGTTTCAGATGAACATCTCACGAACCCTTCCATCCACAATCACTCGGGAATTGAGAAGGCAAGTCAAGAAGTCGTAGCTTGGTTTCCAAAATGTGATGTGCCAAATTCCATGATTAACAGCTGAAACTTTTTTGTGGATGCAGGTGGGTGGCTATGGATCGGAGAAGAAAGGGCTGGAACAATTGCATGCCCTTCGGTTGCCTCCGGCCAGCCCCTTTGACAACTTCATGAGGGCAGCCCGGTGCTAAACAGTTTGTTCCAACTTGTAGAGCCTAATCCCCAACTCTGTAGCAGTTTGATCCCCTCCGTAGCTTGTGGTTCTGATTGCAACTTATCTTGTAATCCCGTAGTAGTTTGAGCACATGAAGTTGTGTTGTAATCTCTTGAGCCTGAATATAACTGGCTTCCGTATGTTGGCCAGAAGCTTAGTGGCTGCTGTTCATTTGTCTGTTGTGTGAATCCTGTGGCTTGTAAATGTCTTGTTGAGAGTTTGATTGTAGCTTGCAAACTCAGGATACCTGCAGATTTCTTTGAAAGTGTCTTGAGGACTGTTTTTATTAGTTTACATCAGGGAAATTGCGATACGTATATACTTTTTTGCTGAGTTCACATATACCTTATTTTTTTTTTGAGAATTGCTAGGTGCACATACTTGCATACCCCAATTTTTTATGGGAAGAATAACTCTTGAGAAGAAAGTAGATTCAACTCTGTGTTTCCAATATGGCCTTTTGTTGAGGCTCAATCGAAGGAGGTCCGGGAGATTTCATCGGAGGTGGAGTTGGTAGCTGCGAGGAGCAGGGAAGAAGAAGGCGAGGAAGAAGGGGGGAAATAACGGTCTACCCAGATAAAGCGACTAGGAGCGTTGATCTGGGAGGATCGAGATCAGCCGTTAGATGGGATTTGAATGCCAGCCGTTCAGATCAAGCGAGGATTGATTAGTGGTAGCGTTCACAACGGCATGAACAAAGCTGTAGACGCAGGCTCAGGTGTTCGACGAAATGACGCAGCGGCCATCGTCTTTCTTCCTCGCTGTGAGTTGTACTGGAGTCAGTTAGTCGTTGCAACGGCCTCGTCGACGGTTACTGTAGTCGGTTGATCATTGGAGGTGGTTACAGGGGAAGAGGCTTGTATAAATACTGTTCAGCAAATGAAAAAGAGTATCGAAGACTTGTATGGAATTTAGCTTCCCTTTCATTTTCTTTCCTTTGCTCTGTAATTTCATCCTTTAGTAATAAAATTCTTTTGATTTCCGCCATTGTTGGCGAGAAATCTCTTTGGTGAACTTTGGTCTTCATCAATTTGGTATAAGAGCCAGCTACGTTACCATGGGGGGAAAACGAAGGACCGGTGTGGATACTAACCCTAGAATGGAGGGAGATTACGGTACACGCTCGAATCTTGAGCTACACTCTCATGGCGAGCACACAGAAGATCCAGAGGCGTGGAGGAGACAGCAAGAAGAAAGGCTTCGAGTTGTGAAATCCCAAGGCCCAGTGGTGGAAGGAAGGTAGGGAGCTCAGTTCCAACAATTTTTAGCCCAAATTCAAGCACAGATTCAGGTGATGATGGAAGCCCAAAGGCAATCGAATGAGCATATGTCATCACAGATCGAGGCATTGTTGAGTAATCAAAGTAAGTATGAAGAAAGATTCCATAATCAGGAAATGCAAATGCAGATGTTGCACAATCCTTTGAACCGAGGGGATGATCATGGAATCAATCAAGAATTGGGTTCAAGGAACCAAGAAGGTGTAAGAAGCGGTGATCGGAATCTCAACAAAGATCGGAGTTAAGAAAGGATGGGTAACCAAGGGGAGTTCACTGTGCAGCCAAGGATACTTAAACCTGAGTTCCCTATCTACAAAGGAGATGAAGAAGTGATGCCATGGCTAAGTCAGGTACAGCAAATATTTGCTTATTACTCTACTCCTTACATTAGCTGGGTTAATACATGCTCGTTCTATCTACGGGGTGCTGCTTTGCATTGGTTCGAATGGGGGAAGGTTAATGTAGAAAATTTCTTTTATTAGGAGAAGTTTAAAGATGAAATAGTGGTAAGATTTGGTCCTACAGAATTGGACAAACCTTATGATGTTTTCTCTAACCTAAAACAAACGGGAACTGTGAAAGAATACTTGGATAAATATGAGCAGATTGTGGGTTTGTTACGAAAGTTACCGGAGGAGTATATAGTTGATAAATTTATAATTGGGTTGAAGGAAGATATACGCTTTGACGTCATGGCTTTGAATCCTGGGAACTATAGAAGGGCTGTCCAGTTAGCTAGAACTTTTAAAGAGAAGTTGATTTTTGCCAAGAAGAACAAGCCAGCTACCCTATCAAACCCTTATCATAAGTACCACCAATTACAACCCCCAGGAGCTACTAAAGAGGTGACCAAGGAAATTTCTAAAGAAATTGTCCCATTTGTGCCCAAGGGAAGATTAATCTCCCAGGAGGAAATACAAAACAGGAGGAAGAACAACTTGTGCTTCACATGTAATGAGAAATGGGAGAGGGGTCACAAGGGTCGTAAACAACTTTATATCTTGGATGTAGAGGAGGAATCAGAAGGGGATACTAGAAATGATGAAGGGGGGACTGGAGAGAAGGTCCCTGAATGGCAGGAAGAAGAGGAGGAAGAATTTCCTTCCATTTCTGTGCATGCACTAACTGGAATACCAGCAACACAAACTCTCAGGCTTAAGGGTAGCATAAAGGGGCAAACCGTAAACCTTTTGGTGGATACTGGATCAACTCACAATTTCATTCACCCTAAGCTGGTTCAATCTTTGGGATTGAAGTAGAGAGGTCTGATTCTTTTGATGTAGTGGTGGCTAGTGGAGAGAAGCTTCAGGGGTCAGGGTTGTGCAAGAATGTGAAAATTCAGTGTCAAGGGGTGATAGTTTCACTTAGCTTGTTGATCCTGCCATTGGGGGGTCATCAAATTGTCCTGGGAACACAGTGGTTGAGGCAGTTGGATGATATCATCTTTAACTTCAGGAAAATGCAAATGAGATTCAATTTGGAGGGAGAAGAAAGGTTGTGGCAAGGGATAGTGTCTCAGAACTTCCAGGTAGTAAATGAAAGGGGTATAGACAAAGCTATAAAGCAACAGGGAGAGGGATATTGGATTCAGCTAAATGTTATAGAAGTGGAGAATTCCTTGGGCAGCCAACATGTAGTAGCTATTGAAATGGATGATCTTCATCCTGATCTGAAAGAAATCCTTAGTCAGTATCCTGAGGTGTTTAGAGAACCTGAAGGATTGCCTCCCAGGAGATCTTGTGATCATAGAATTCCAACCAAAGCTGAATCAAAATCAGTGTGCCTTAGACCCTACAAACATGCTTACTTACTAAAAACTGAAATAGAGAGGCAAGTTGCAGAGATGTTGAAGACTGGGGTTATTAGGCCCAGCCATAGCCCTTATGCCTCCCCAGTTGTGATGGTTAGAAAGGCAGACTCTAGTTGGAGGATGTGTGTTGATTATCGTGATCTTAATCAACATACCATAAAAGATAAGTTCCCAATCCCCATTATTGAAGAATTATTGGATGCATTACATGGAGCCCAATTTTTCTCTAAACTGGATTTGAGATCAGGCTACCACCAAATCCGTATGAGTGATGAGGATATTTTCAAACCTGCATTCAGAACTCATGATGGACATTATGAATTTTTAGTCATTCCATTTGGATTGAATAATGCCCCTTCCACTTTTCAGTCCCTAATGAATTCAATTTTTAGAGAGTATCTCAGAAAATTTGTATTGGTTTTTTTGATGGTATTCTAATTTACAGTAAAGACTGGAATTCCCATGTGGAGCAATTGTGTAGAGTCCTACAGATTTTGAAGGCCCAGCAGCTTTTTGTCAAGATGTCCAAATGTTCCTTTGGAAAGAAAACAGTGGAGTGCTTAGGCCACATTATTTCTGACCAAGGTGTATCTATGGAGCCTAGAAAGATTGAAGCAGTGAAGAATTGGCCCACACCCAAAAACACTAAAGCTGTGAGGGGTTTTTTGGGTTTAGCTGGGTATTACAGGAAATTTATAGAAGGGTTTGGGGGAATTGCTGCACCTCTTACCGACTTATTAAAAAAGAAGGATTTCTATGGAGTGATTCAGCTCAAAGAGCTTTTGATGCATTGAAAACTGCATTGACTACAGCCCCAGTATTAGCTTTGCCAAATTTTGAGGATGAGTTTGTTTTGGAATGTGATGCATCTGGGAGAGGCATATGAGATGTTTTAATGCAGCGGGGAAACCTATTGCCTATTTAAGCACCAACTTGACTGGAAGGAATTTGTTGTTAACCTGTGATAAAGAACTACTTGCTATTATTCTAGCAGTTACCAAGTGGGGGCAGTATCTCTTGGGGAGGAAATTCATAATACGTATTGATCACCAAAGTTTGAGATATTTGCTGAATCAGAAGTTGCTGCAAGGGTTGCAAAGCAAGTGGCTGATGAAGCTTCAATCTTATAACTATAGGGTGGAGTATAAGCCAGGGAAGGTGAACAGGGCTGCGGACAGCTTGTCTAGGGAGGTTGATAGCAGTTGTGGGGTGGAGGAGGACTATTATTCCATATATCATGTGTCAGCTCCTATGTGTGACTGGATGCAGGAGGTGAGGGATATGGTGAGCAGTGATCCTTATTTCCAATTAGTTGAAGAGAAATTACAGCAGGGAGATCAAGCTTCGCAAAAATATATGAAGGTAGAAGGGATTTATTACTACAAGAGAAAAATCTTAATTAGTCCTGATTGTGTTAGAATTCAGCAAACTCTCCTTAAGGAGTTTCACAGTTCTCCTGTAGGGGGGGCATTCTGATGCTGATAGGACACTCCATAGATTGAAGAAAACCTTTTATTGGAGGGGCACGAGGAACTGTGTTCAACAGTTCGTAAGAGAGTGTGAAGAGTGCCAACGAAACAAGGCAGAAAATGTGGCATATCCAGGGCTATTAAATCCTCTACCTGTGCCTAAGCAGATTTGGGAAAGCATCTCCATGGATTTCATTGTGGGGCTGCCATTGTGTAATGGATTTAGTGTCATCTATGTGGTGGTGGATAGATTGACCAAATATTCTCATTTCTTCCCTTTCAAACATCCATTTATAGCTAAGGGAGTGGCTGAGGTTTTTTTTGAAGGGGGTTTTTAAACATCATGGGGTTCCAGCCAACATTGTGAGTGATCAGAATGTTGTGTTTACTAGCCAATTTTGGAGGGAAGTATTTCGTCTGCAGGGTACTACATTATCACATAGTTCAGCCTATCATCCTCAAAGCGATGGACAAAAAGAAGTAACTAATAGGAGCTTGGAGTGTTACTTGTGTTGCTTATGTGGTCACAAGCCCAAGGAGTGGGTTAAATGGTTACCATTGGCAGAATTTTGGTTCAATACTACATGGAGGAGTTCAACAAAGATGACCCCCTTTGAAGCGGTTTATGGGAGATCTGCTCCGACATTGCTATCTTACTTTCCTCATACCACTCAATTGGCAGCTGTAGATGAAGCTCTCTTTACTAGGGATGTAGCTTTGAAATTATTGAGGGATAACTTGGAGAAGGCCAGGGAGAGAATGAAGAGGTTTGTGGACCAGCATCGTTCAAAGAGGGAGTTTGCCGTTAGGGGATTTGGTCTACCTCAAATTGCAGCCTTACAGACAAATCAGCCTTGTCATGAGGAAAACCCATAAGTTGTCTCCGAAGTATTTTGGTCCCTATATGATCCTAGAGAAAATTGTGGAAGTTGCTTACAGGTAGGAGTTGCCTGAGTCAGCTCAGATTCATCTCGTTTTCCATGTCTCCCAGCTCAAGAGGAAGGTGGGTAACCACACTGTGATCCAGGACTCTCAACCTCAGTACACAGAAGAGATTGTCGACGAGCCGGAACTCATTCTTGATCGGAGGGTAATTTAGAAGTGTAGAGCTTTGGAATCTCAGGTTCTCATCAAATGGAGGCAGCGGTCGATAGAGGAAGCTATGTGGGAATCCTATTGGGATTTGGTGCGGCGCTTTCCGTCATTTGACCTCGAGGCAAGGTCTCGAAAAGGGGGAGGGATTGTTGAGGCTCAATCGAAGGAGGTCCGGGAGATTTCATCGGAGGTGGAGTTGGTATCTGCGAGGAGCGGGGAAGAAGAAGAAGGCGAGGAAGAAGGGGGGAAATAACGGTCGACCCGGATAAAGCGACTAGGAGCGTTGATCTAGGAGGAGGATCGAGATTAGCCGTTAGATGGGATTTGAATGCCAGCCGTTCAGATCAAGCGAGGATTGATTAGTGGCCGTGGATCTTCATTTAAAAGAGTGGGGCCGACCGTTATCGTTCACAATGGCATTAACGAAGCTGTAGACGCAGGCTCAGGTGTTCGACGAAATGACGCAGCGGCCATCGTCTTTCTTCCTCGCTGTGAGTTGTACTGGAGTCAGTTAGTCATTGCAACGGCCTCGTCGGCGGTTACTGTAGTCGGTTGGTCGTTGGAGGTGGTTACAGGGGAAGAGGCTTGTATAAATACTGTTTAGAAAATGAAAGAGAGTATCGAAGACTTGTATGGAATTTAGCTTCCGTTTCATTTTCTTTAATTTCATCCTTTAGTAATAAAATTCTTTTGATTTCCGCCATTGTTGACGAGAAATCTCTTTGGTGAACTTTGGTCTTCGGTCTTCATCACCTTTGCAAGTCTTTCGAATTACAACAAATCTTTGCAAATGGCAATAGGTTTTGTTTGTCATGGACTCAAGTTGTTGCTTAATGAACCGGCGTCTCTACCTTTTTTAGTTTATTAATTTACTTGCACATTGATGTGCAAATGTTTAAGCTCGTGACCTCTTACAAAAAAGACGAGGCCATGCCGCTTGAGCTGGGCTCAGTTGCTTTATCAAACTCAAACTATAATTAAAAATTAAGAATTAACATGGTTTGGTATGTTTCAATGGGGAGGCGGGGGTAAAGAATGGAGTATAAAACCATGTAATATAACATCCCGATTTTTTCTCCAATGTTTTGATGCTAAACAAAAACGTACGGCAGATGTTAACATTTTCTTCTCTGCGTCTGTCCGCTTATTTACAAGTTTTCCATGACTCCCGTGCCCCCACTTATTTACAAGCTTGCCATTACTCCTCTTTTACCCTCGTCTGCCCCCACCACCTCTCCCCCTAATAACGAGGACTCCGACGACGATTTACTAGGGTTTGGAAGATGGGGGCCGGGGAGGTCGGAGGAGGATGAGGTGGGGCTGAGGAGGTCAGATGAGGGGTGTGTGTGTGGCTGGGGAGGTCAGATGAGGGGTGTGTGTGTGGGGTGGGGGTGGGGCTGGGAAGGTCGAAGGACGGGGGCGGCAGAGAAGGCAGGGGAAGAGGGAGAGGGTGGCTGGGAGGTTAGAGGACGGGGAGGGGGCCTGGGAGGTGGGATGATGGGGCAGAGGAGGAGGAGGGGTTGGGGAGGTCGGAGGAGGGTGAGGTGGGGGGCTGGGGAGGTCAAAGGACGGGGCAGCAGAGGGGGCGGGGGAAGAGGGAGAGGGGGGCTGGGGAGGTCGAAGGAGGGGGCGGGGGCGGGGGAAGAGGGAGAGGGGGGCTGGGGAGGTCGAAGGAGGGGGCGGGGGGCGGGGGAAGAGGGAGAGGGGGGCTGGGGAGGTCGAAGGAGGGGGAGGGGGGTTGGGGAGGTTGGAGGAGGGGTCAGAGGGGGCTGGGGGGCTGGGGAGGTTTGAGGAGGGGGTGGCGGCGTTGTCCGCCGCTGTTCGATTGTGTTACTCATCGCGACCCAGGGGCATTTTCGGAAATTTGCACCTGATTGTACGTCGTGAGTAATTTCAATGGCAAACATGTAAATAAGCGACCCTTTGGAGAATAAAATGGTAGGTGCGCATAGCAATTCCCTTTTCTTTTTCCTATCATGATTTGGGTCACAAATCATGCCTATAAAAAACTACAACCTATTTGCAAAAAAAATAGCAGTAAAATGAATTTTTGCAGCAACAAGATGAAAAAACTTATATTGGAAGGAATAAAAAATAATTAATTGTTATAAACTCCAAGATGGAAACCAATCTAAGATTAGGAGTAGCTATGGCATAAGCCATGTCTCTCTATATATTCATTCTCATATTGGGGGTTTAGGAGTCAAAGGGACTCCCCACTACAATTAGTGGGGAGTAATAGTGAGATGAAGAGGGGAGGGAGGCCAAAGGCCTCCCTCAACTCACAACACTCCCCCTCATTTCTCCATTACCTTGGGTTAAGCATATGAATACTTCAGGATTCAGTATGCTAATGGGGTAGATACTTCTGAATCCAGAGCCACTGTGGTTGCCTCGTTAAAACCTTAGCTGTGGAAAATCCGGTGGGAAAAAGAAGCAGCTTAAGGGAAAAGAGTACAACTATCGAGGGACTCCCCCTGATCTGTACAAGCTTCAGACTTGCAGATTTCCTATATATCTATACAATCATCTCCTATTCATCTATACATCCATCACGTTCTGAAAGCAAATACAATCATCACTCATCTATACAAGTTTCAATCATCTATCGGCTATTGGAAAGCAGTGGCACTCTGGAGTGGAACGCTCTTCGAAGTTGATAGATGACTCCACTACTGTTTCTGCAAGGTACTGCTAGACCTGGCTGAGCGTTTTCAAGACTTGCTTCTTGAATGATGAGCTTCTCAGAAGATGTAGACTTTGGAGGATGATGTGTAGATCTTTAGGAGGTGGCCGGCCTTTTGTGTTTTAGTCATCGCGATGATCTTTAAACCTGCATATGCGATATATATTCCTTGACCCTTGGAAGTTGCGCAGAAGCAGCTTATCCTTGGTCCAGTGGTGCTCTCCAGGACAACACTGTATATGGTTAACAGCTTTACTGCGGACGTTCTATTAAAGACACGTGCAGTTGGCCAGATAAAGAAGTGTAACAAGTACACTAGAGCTAGGCTCTTCGGGACCTAGGATGTCCTTCCCCTCTTCCAGCGACTGGAAGGTGTCATAAATAAGCATCCATTTTTAATAGATTGCAAATGGACATCATTATTCATAAACTCCAGGTATATGAAGAATATTAAAGGGTTCCACCACGAAGGTGTTTAATCTGTAAGCCGAGACAATACATTGTTATGCCAAGGTATTTCATTTCCAAGTTATGCTTAAGGCTATCAGATATCTCAATGGTCTCTGCATGAGATCCTATTAGCTTTAAGTCGACCACATATACGGCGACTATCACAAATCCTGTCAACGATCTTTCGAAAAAGATACACGGGCAGAATATTGCTTAAGACATCTAATGATCTTTGTAGCCTTTATAGAGAAGACGCTTCTACGTCTCTCTTTCATCTCTGGGGGTAGAGTATACCCTTTTGGAAGTTTTATATAGATCTCTATATCTATATTGCCGTATAGATATGCAGTCACAACGTCCATGAGCTGCATTTATTTGCTTTTCAGATAAGTTTATGCTTAGTAGGAAAATGATCACATTTTCTTCATTTCAATTTCTTATGAAATCCAACTTATATTCCACAGGTTTTACACATTCAGGTGTATGGACTACTGGTCCAAAGACTTTGCTTTTCAAGAGTGAGTCCAGCTCTACTCTTATTGCCTCGTCTCACTTTGGCCAATCTATGCGTTTATGCTAAGAAAAGTGGGTTAACGTCATCGTCGTATTCAGCGACGTGAATGGCAATAGCGAAACAAAACCGTCGACGACGACTGTGCTATTTCTGTTTAGTACCCCTCCAGTACGTGCGTAATATAATGATTTTTCTCCTGTTTGTTTCCTCTGCAGGGGAAATTAGGAGGGGAGAGGTTACTGGTCTGAGCTCAGCATCCTGTGGAGGGATCATTTTAATATATTCAGGAATCTTCCTCTTTCGAGGAACTTTATATTTTGAACCTGGCAGGCGTCCTCTTGTCAATTGAGGTACAGCCAATTTTGCTGCTGGTGGATTGTATCCATCTTTGGGGATGTCAATCCTAGCTGGCGTGTTGGCAGCAGGGACGTGTGAACGAACAATCTTCTGGTTGTCTGTAAATTTATATGGTAATTGATGTACTTTAGTTTGAATTTGAAGGATCTTCTAGATCTCATCTTCACACAGAAAAGGTATGCGGATCATAACGAGATTAGGACTTTTGTGTCCCATGATATGGTCTCAGAAGCTTTTAGACTTCTTTAGACTGCGTGCCTATTATAATGAATATTTGCTCATCAAAATCACAGTTATCAAGACGTGGTGATATGGGGACATATATTAGCACTGTTGGATATGGACGACATGTATACACTCATGAGGGGATGTATGGGGGTCTAGAGACCTCAGATGTCGCGTGCATGAAAGCATGTGCGAAGGGAACCTTTTCATGTGTGAAAAGGACCACTCGATAAGTGGAAAAGGGCACATTATAAGTGCATAAAGGCACTTGAGAAGTGCATGAAGAAGAGGATAAGCAAGGGTGTTAATATAAGCTAATAAGCTTATATATGGTTATTTCCTACAATAACTACCCCTAAAGCCGATAAATAGGACCCAAGGGTAAGGCATTTAAGGCTAATCCTTCATGCCATAAGTTTGCATAAGGCAACCTTCTTTCATCTTCTCCCTTCCATTAAAGTTCTTCATCCAAGTAGAGATTTAGACGGTGAAACGCTGCTTCGATCCTCTGTGACGAAGTACCGACCGTTGTGGCGAATCCGAGGGTAAAGTTCAGAGACTACAGCGCAGTGTACGCTAACGTAAGTTTCTCCCCTCATTCGATCATACATCGTCCTTCCGACAGGATCCGACATTGGTATCAGAGCCACACGGGTTCGCTCCGGTCTCACCGATGAATGCGACGTTGTCTCTTTCACGAATGAGTTTCCTTCCATTACGGATATGGTAGGAGCGCATCGTGACGGAGAGAACGTACAAGTTGTTCTTTTCACGTTAGGGTCTTTTGTCATTACGGATATGGCAAGAACTCTCCGTGACGGGAAGAACTGACCGTTCATCTCGCCAAACTCGCACTCTTCATGGATGCTGAGTTTCCATTCAATAGGGAATGTGAACTCTCTTCATGTGGAGCGTGAAGTTTACAACCGCGAAAGTGTGTTTTTGGCACACGACCATTAAAGCATAACCACTTTCTCGATGAACGGGTGTCTCATCGGAGAAGATGATGATTACCAAAACTTCTCATCGGAGAAGAAGATCTCTTTGGTGCATGATCACCATGGCCGTCCAGGTCATGAAGGCTATGCACCCCCCTCCCCATTGGGAATGGGGTTGGCTTCGGCAAAGAACAACCGAAAACCACCCCGCATAGGCCGGCCGGATGTGTGAGGCGCCCTGCCGGCCAGGGCCTCTACCACAAGGCAGAGGCCGGCCCTGGCCTCTGCCAGGGCAGAGGCGCCCGGTCGCGACCTTGAGCCCATAGGGGGGGCCTGCATGGTCTGCCGCGGGATCCCTACGGGAGGGGGAATTCGGCCTTGGTACGGCCACGGCTCGACACCGGCAATGGCCGGGATAGGCCACTACCTCCCACTGCAAAATACGTTTTCAAAAACGCTTTTCCGCTGCAAGTACTATAAGAGTACTATTGTTTGATAAAGTGATGGGGAAATATTGAAAGTTGTTCTAGATGGTGATTGGCATCGTAATGACCTTTCCGATTCTAGAGCAACATCTTCAATATTTTTCGAAAGTAACTTATCAAATATAAAATTTTATGCAATGTTTTTGATCGAACTTGTTTTTATGTCTTTTGCAGCATTTTAAAGCTAAAATGTCTTCCGCTACTAAGAATATTGTCGCTGAGTTGAACAAAGGTGAAAAACTCAACGGCGATAATTACAAACTATGGTCCATAAAGATACAATATGTTCTAGAGGAGCAAGAAGTGCTCGAAACTCTAACGAACATAATGATTGAACCTGAGTTAGGCACTACGGACCAACACAGAAAAGACAAGGAAGCCTTTGATGCTTGGTCTCGGAAGAACAAGATTGCTCGCATTACGTTGTTATCAAGTATGGCAGACGACATAATACGAATCTTCCGAGAACATGACCTAGCTATGGACATATGGTCCAAGCTGGAGGAGAAGTTTGGTGGCACCTCGGTGACCAAACTTCGCTCTTTAACTATAAAATTCGATTCGTACAAAAAGCGTCCAAATCATTCCATGGGAATGCATCTGCGACACATGGCGAATCTTATTTCAGAGTTAAAGGATGCAGGTCATGTGCTCACTGATGAGCAACAAATCCAAGCGGTCATACGTTCCCTACCAATTGAATGGGAACAAATGAAGATGCATCTCACTCATAATAAGAGCATCAAGAATTTCAGCGATGTTTCTATGCACCTCGAGTTAGAGGAAGAGCGGCTTGCGGCCGCCAAGCCAAGTGCAGAAGTGCATATGGTTGCTAGTTCCTCGCACGGGGGAAAGAAACATAAAAATCGCTCGAAGTATGATCATGAACATAAAAGGCAACCGGCGTCTACCAAGAAACCCAAACAGAAGGGTGGGAACAAGAAATGGCACAAGAAGAAAGACTTGAAGAGGATCAAGTGCTTCAAGTGCAACAAGTTAGGTCACTATGCCCGTTCTTGTACGGAAGAAGGTGACAAGGTAACTTATAATAATACTAGTTACATATGTGTTTCTAGTTCAATATTTCTTGTAGAATCTAATCCATTTTGGATAATTGATTCAGGTGCCACCGACCATATAGCAAGGGACAGACGGTCCTTCGTGGAGTATCACCGGATACCCCAAGGAATGAAGTGGATATATGTAGGAAACACCACACGTGTTGAAGTGAAAGGCGTTGGGACGTGCAAGCTCGTCTTGGACAACGGCCGCACTATCTTACTTCATGATGTCCTCTTCGCTCCAGATATTCGAAGGAATATTATATCTGTGGTTGTATTAATGGGTCTTGGTTATAGTTGGTTCTTTCATAATTGTAATGTGGACCTATCTTGTAATAATTCTTTAATTGGTTCTGGCTATGTTTTAAGGGATTTATTGTATTAAATACTATGTATGATTCCTCTAATTTTAATGAAAATTTCATTGTTACAAATTCCTCGGTTTGTGAATCTGATGTAATTTGTTGGCACGCAAGGCTTGGTCACATTGGACCAACATGTATGGATAGACTTGCCAAACGTGGCCTTCTATTTAATGTTTCAAAGGTCGAAATGTCGACTTGCGAACATTGCCTTGTAGGGAAATCTTGTCGCAAGCCGTTTGGAACCGGCACAAGAGCCGAAGTTCCATTACAGCTCATCCATTCGAACATATGTGGTCCGATGAATGTCAAGACAAGACGCGGAAAGTCCTACTTTATCACTTTTATTGATGACTTCACCCGATTCGGACATATCTATTTGATATCCCACAAAAGTGAAGCATTAACCTGCTTTAAAAACTATATGAGTTTAGTGGAAAATCAATTAGATCGCAAGATTAAGGTCTTGCAAACCGATAGAGGCGGTGAATATCAATCAACAAGTTTTAAGGAACTTTGTGATGATAAGGGCATAGTTCATCAAATAACTATGCCTTATACTCCACAACAAAATGGTGTTGCTGAAAGGAGAAATATGACTTTAATGGAAATGGTCCGTTCAATGATGGCACAAGCTAACTTGCCAATCACCTTTTGGGGTGATGCATTATTGACGGCTGCTTTCATCTTGAACCGCGTACCCTCGAAATCAGTTAGCTCCACTCCTTATGAGTTGTGGAACCAAATGTCTCCTGACTTAAGCATTTTAAAACCTTGGGGGTGTGCATCCTACGCACATATTGTAATGCCCTACCAGCTACTGCACAAGTACTAGAGGGGGGTGAATAGTACTTTAAAATAATAAGGAGTATAATTCCAAATTAAATTGCAATCAACTACCAAATCAATTTGCGGAAGCTTAAATTGAATGACGACAACGAAATTAACAATGCTAACAAACGATGTTAATGGGTTCGGATCCACCCAAGTCTCCCCGACTTGTTCCCGGTGATCCTACGTCCCAACCACCCGGATCCCCTCCGGATACTTGAGTTAGAAACCCTAACTCAAGATTTCCACTATGAATATCTTGTGAAAAACCTTCACAAGATCAAATCATACATGCAATAGCAAACGTGAATCCCACAACCCGGGATCACAACCTTCTCTCACAACCGAGAGAACCAATAAGCAATATAAAAGAGTTTATATGAAATAAACAAGCTTACCACAAAATCCTATACCTTGAGTTTTTCTTACCCAATAGGTGGAATGAAGGATTTGAGGAAGATGAAGTCACCAAGCCCTAGCACCAAGGAAATGAGCAGCAATGGGTGCCTAGGGAAGAGTTGGAGACTTGGATCAAGCAATAGCTTGAAGAGCTCACCAAGAACAAGCTTCTCTCTAGATCTAGAAATGAGAGAGAATGGGTTTCTTGTGAGGAAGAGAGCTTTAGATTTGAGGGAGAATAGCTATCTCTTTAGAACTCAATGAATCTCTTAATGGCAGCTCTATCTAAGATAGAAATGACCTAGGTTCGTATTTATAGGGTCCCATAAAAACAAGTTAGGTCATTCACCAACGGATAGAAATCTGAGAGAGTTAGTCGGTCAAAGAACAAACACTGACCGACTAGTTCATCAACTAGTCGGTCAGTCACAAAGCATGGACCGACTAAGAGCAGATCTGAGAAGAGATAGAATTTCAGACCTAGAAAACTAGTCGGTCCAAGAACACTGTCTGACCGACTAGTTTCACAACTAGTCGGTCATCCAATGAACGTAGACCGACTAAGAGGCAAAACAACTTAGACTGAAGGCAAGTTGACTTAGTCGGTCCAAGAACAAAAGTTGACCGACTAGATTGTCAACTAGTCGGTCATCAAACGTTCTTAGACCGACTAACGGTAAACAGTAGCTTAGGAGAAATTTAGAGTGAACAGTAAGTCACAACTAGTCGGTCAAAGAAGCATCACTGACCGACTAGTTCACAAACTAGTCGGTCGGTGAGTCAACGTAGACCGACTAACTGTAAACAGTAAAGTCCCAGAAATTAAGGAATCAAACTAGTCGGTCCAAGAACAGTTGCCGACCGACTAGATCACCATCTAGTCGGTCAGTACTTGTTCTTGTACCAACTAACATGCACAACAAAGTCCGAATCGAAGCGCGACGCTTCGAGGAAGTTAGAATGAACTTGTGCAAGGATCCTAGAGCTACGAAATGAGCGTAATGAAGATAGAAATGTAAGATATACTCAAGGCTTAACATTCTATCAATCGAAACTAAAAGACTATAAATAAAACCTTAATAAACGGTCTTTGAGAGCTTCGATTGAATCTTCATAACTTCCAAAGCGTTGCAGGAGCTTCAACGAAGCTTTAGGCTTGAATACGAGCTTTTGGAAGTGTTGAGATGTCGCTTTGAATATTCTCGTGAAATTGGCGACGATCTCCAAAACTGCGCTCACAAATTGTTAGTTCATGAATTATTTATGTTTGCTCATCATCAAAACCAAATCCGGGGAGTCCAATATTCAACATTCTCCCCCTTTTTGGTGATGACAAACCAACATAAATAATAATCAAAAATAATAATTCAAATGTAAAATACTTACTCCCCCTGCATTGATGACACGTTAATTCCAAAATGAATATATATGAATTGCATCAATCAGGCGAGTAAGATATATAATGAGAATTGATTTTTGAAATATCGGATTTTGAAAATCCTTATATGTATCTTAACTCCCCCTGAATCTAACATTTCAAACTAGATTCGTGGAATATGAGTTAAATTTTCATTTGCGCTATTTATTATCATTATCTCTCCCCCTTTGGCATTATCCCAAAAATGGGGGGCATACAACGACAACAATTAGGAAATGTAAAATTTAACATCGGGAGTCGTAGACAAAGACGATGGAGCTAATTGACACCAAAGGAAAAACGATTAAATCAAATCAAAGTGTGCCAATTGTCCATTATCACAAAGTGAAAATCAAAATCATCAAAAATACCAAATAATTATTCATTTCTTGAATAAAGAAACATACTCTTCAATATTCAATATTCTTGGTTAATTTTGTGCATGGAAAACAATTCTATACAATTATAGAATTTAAATCTATTTAACCAAGTTTTTATGCGTCGAGCGACGAAATCATATTTCAAATGTATTCAACGAATATTAAATTTTGCACGACGAATAAAAGACAAAGTGAACGATGATGAACATATATATATATATATAGACAACATGAGTACATCCAAAAAGATATCACATAAAATATATGAGGTACATCATATGAAGTGAGACACATCAGCTATATAAACAACAAAAAGTACATCATCATCATCAACATCGTCATATCATAAAATCCATAACCGACATCCAGAAAGCACAAAAAAAATACATCAAAGCATCTCTCAACCCCATCCTAACCCAAAACACTCTCACGAAAATATATCATCCAGAATGCAGTGGAGAGTCCTCGGAACAGACGATCACGAGGAGGAGGCAGGATCTGCAGCGTCCGTGGGTCCAGTCGACGGAGTGGACTCAGACTCTGCAGGGAGAAGAGGTGTCTCAACAGATGGAATCGTCGGGGCAGGAGTGGAGATCTCAGCAACAGGCTCGACGGCAGATGTGTCAACAGGAAGATCAGCAGGCACGGCAGCCGGGTCAGCAGCAGGCTCAGAAGTCTGAAGTGCTGAAGCAGATGGCTCTGGAACACCGGAAGTGGTGCCATCTCCAGGAGCAGAAGTAGAAGTACCAGCAGCAGCAGCAGCAGTGGCCCCATCGCCACGGGCAAAAGAAGTGACAAGCTCGTCAATCTCCTCATCGTCCATCTCCTCGGCCTCAGAAACTGAAGGAGGAAGATCGATCCCCATCAGACGAGCCATACGACAAACGACCTCCTCGGTACGAGCCAAACGTGACTCGTGCCGACGAAGAAGGCGTACGACATCGTCCAATGTAGCAGGACGAGAGGGGGCTGCGGCAGCAGACGGAGAAGCCTGAGAAGCAGCCGCTAGAGATTTCTTCACGGCCGCTAGATGCGGTAGACCTCTGCACGTGACGAAGAGCCGCTAGAGATTTCTTCACGGCCGTCGCGTTCAGAGGCGTACCCAAGGGACGCTCATCGTCAGGAGGGAGAGGGACTTGGAAATGACGGAAGACGAGAGTCAACAGGCAAGGGTATGGAATGTGCGTAGACTTATTGGTCTTGCGTATACACTCGAAAGAATCCATCTTATCGAGTATCACGCGAGCCCAATTAATCTCGCACCCCAAGAAAAGAGCGTATATGAGCTTCAAAAACGGCTGAGAGGGAAGTGAAGAGGATCCATACTTCGGGAGAAGACAAGAATTCAAAATCAGGTTAAGAACCCACGCATTCGGCTTAAAGGATTTCGATGGAACACCAATGAATGCGGAGGGGATAACCTGGAAAATCTCAGAAAGAACAGTCTGATCCAAGGAAGAGATATCGTCTACGGAAATGTCCGAAGGGAGGAGACCGGACGATGAACAACCAAGAATCTCCCCCAAGATTTCTGCCGTGAGAACTATAGGAGTTCCCAAGACAGTCGTCTCAACGGAGTGGCTGGCATCGTACTGTCCCCGAATGCGATTGGCATAGAACAATTTCACGAGGCGAGGAAACGGTTTGGGATTGGCCTTGGGGTCGTATCGGAGATAATCTAGAAGGCCACTATAAGACAGAAGATCAGCAAGGCCGAGAAAATCAGAGAACTGAACGTAATGCTCTAACAACAGTGGACAGTGTTCTATACGGTTGTACGCTGCGAGACACTGAGGGTCATCGCGGCACAATGATATGTCTACACCGCCAACTGGCATAGGAGCTTTACCCTTAGCCTTACTGGTCTTCGGAGGTGGGGTAGGATCCCTAGTAGGCTCATCCTCGGGGACAAAATCAGAGTCGGAATCGGGAGGAGTAGCCGGAGATTGAGGAATAGGCTTTTTGGTCTTGGATTTGCGGGGTTTAGCTGTGGCAGTCCTAGGCTTCTTAAGAGGAGGCGATGATGGAGAGGCTAGGGTAGACTTGGCACGACGCTTAGGCTTCGGGGGATTCCTAGGGTCCGAAGGTTGTTCTACGGTCATAGGAGAGGCCCCGGAAGAGGTGATAGGAATTCGAGTCTTAGCCATAGTACTACGAGCACAATCAATCGAAGAAAATCACAAGCAACCTAGAGATCACAAGCTAACAACCCTAGAGATCAAGAAAAATCGAAAAAGCACAATCCCTAGGTTAGAAAACTAGAATCCGAAACCCTAGAATACATAGGAGGAGAAATCGAACCCTAGGGCAAGAAATCGACCTAGGAGAGAGAGGGAGATACCTAGGTGGTGGAGTCGACGGCGGCGGACGGCGGCGATGGCCAGAGAAACGGCCGGAGACGACGGAAGTTGAAAGGGCTCGAGAGGGGGGTTTGGGGTTTTCGGGCTGGAGCAAAAGAGAAGACCGACTAAATGAGAATTTAGTCGGATGAAATCGAGTATAAGTCGGTCGGGATGCGAAAAGACACAGCTGCCCTAACACACTTAGTCGGTCACAGTTCAAGCACTGACCGACTAGATTACGATCTAGTCGGTCGGTCAATGAGCTTGAACCGACTAAGTCGAAACAGTAGCTCAGATGAATTTCTAGGGCAAGAATTAGTCGGTCGCAGTATATTCACTGACCGACTAGTTTTCAATCTAGTCGGTCGGAAATTATACTATGACCGACTAACGAAAGAAAGTGATAGGAGATGGATATTTGCATGATCTAGTCGGTCTGAGTTCATTTGCTGACCGACTAGATGAGCATCTAGTCGGTTGACAAGTGAACTGAAACCGACTAGAAGAGTCCAAAAGTAGAAATTTGATTTCTCTTCACAAACCACTTGGATGAAACATCCTAACTCATTCATTAGTCATCTAAATTACCCCACAAAACGTCGAAATCTTAAATACGTCATTGAAATACGAATTCGAGCAATAAATTCAAATAAATCACATAAAATTCCCAAAAATTCAATTAATCTAGCATGAATGAAATATCGCGAAATATATTAGCATGCAAGATGATTGAATTTAAATATGAATCCTATATCTCGGATTCACCCATAATCCCCAATTCTCGACGCAACCGCACAAAGGAGTCCTCCTTTAGGGGTTTCGTGAAAATATCGGCGATTTGCTTTTGGGTTTCAACGTACACTAAAATGATGTCCTTTTTAGCAACATGATCATCTAAGAAATGGTGTCGGACATCTATGTGTTTCGATCGGGAATGGTGCACCGGATTCTTTGAAAGACAGATAGCACTTTGGTTATCCACCATGATAGGGCTAGTATCACAATGAATACCAAAATCCTTCAATGTGTGTCTCATCCAAAGAACCTGGGCACAAGCGGCACCGGCGGCAATATATTCCGCCTCGGTGGTTGAAAGTGAAACCGAATTTTGCTTCTTGGAAAACCAAGAGACAAGAGAATTTCCTAGAAAATGGCAAGTGCCACTAGTACTTTTCCTGTCGGATTTGCATCCCGCATAATCAGCGTCACTATATGAGACTAACTCATATGTGCTAGATCTCGGATAAAGTAATCCAAAATCTAAAGTGTAACTTAGATAGCGGAAAATACGCTTTACCGCTACTAAGTGAGAATCCTTAGGTTGAGACTGATAACGAGCACATATACATACGGCAAACATAATATCGGGCCTACTTGCGGTAAGATAAAGCAAACTACCTATCATACCTCGATATAGACGAATGTCTACATCCTTACCGCCCGTATCCTTGTCAAGATGCGTAGTCGTGCTCATCGGAGTCTTTTTCCCGGAGGTATTCTCCATTCCAAATCGCTTTAGCAACTCCACCGTGTACTTCGTTTGGTGGATGAAGATTGCATTGTTCATTTGGCGAATTTGGAGACCTAAGAAATATTTGAGTTCGCCCATATGGCTCATCTCAAATTGTTCCTTCATAACATTAGAAAACTCTTCGCAAAGAGTGAAGTTAGTAGCACCGAAAATGATATCATCAACATAAATTTGAACTAATAAAATATCATTGTTTGCATGCTTAATAAAAAGTGTTGAATCGGCTTCGCCCATTTTAAAATTCAAATCCAAAAGAAAATTCTTTAGGCGATCATACCAAGCTCGAAGAGCTTGTCTCAAACCATAAAGAGCTTTCTTTAGTTTAAAAACGTGATTTGGAAATTTTTCATTTATGAAGCCCGGAGGTTGAGAAACGTAAACTTCCTCAACGACATCTCCGTTTAAAAATGCACTTTTAACATCCATTTGAAATAATTTAAAATTCTTATGGCATGCAAAAGACAAAAGTAATCTAATTGATTCTAATCTAGCTACCGGAGCGAAAGATTCTTCGAAATCGATACCTTCCTCTTGATGATAGCCTTGAGCTACTAACCGGGCTTTGTTCCGGACGACGACTTGGTTTTCGTCGGTTTTGTTCTTGAAGATCCACTTTGTCCCTATGACGGTGTGGTTCTTCGATGGCAATGGAACAAGCTCCCAAACTTCATTCCTCTCGAATTGAATGAGCTCCTCCTCCATGGCTAAGATCCAAGCGCTATCTTCGCATGCTTCATTAATATTCTTTGGCTCTATCGATGAGGCAAAGGCACAATTTGCGAAGTGGTGAACTTGCGATCTCGTCTTGACACTATCATAGATATTGCCAATGACTTGCTCATGGGGATGGTCACGAACCGAATGAAGCCGTTTGGGAATACCTTGATCACTAGGAACATTCTCAACAACTTCATTAGTTGGGTTAGTCTCAATAGAATCAATAGAATCATTAGACTTAGAATTATCAAACGAATCACATAAAACATCCATAGAATCATTATCATTTGAAATTCTAGTTGGAACAAATCCTTCATTAAATGAGACATGAAGCGACTCCTCGATCGTTGAGGTTCGTTTGTTGAATATCCGGTAGGCTTTGCTACGCGTAGAGTATCCAACAAAGATCCCCTCATCGGATCTTGGATCGAATTTGTCCAAACTACCATATGTGTTCTTAATAAAACATTTCGAACCGAAAACACGAAAATGTTTAACTTGAGGCAACCTACCAAACAACAATTCATAACAAGTTTGTTTAGTGCCGGGCCTCAAAAGTATTCTATTAAACACATAGCAAGCGGTGTGTACCGCTTCCGCCCAAAATTGATGGCCAAGTTGGCTATCATCAAGCATAGTGCGAGCACACTCCACTAGCGTCCTATTCTTTCTCTCAACTACACCATTTTGAGGAGGTGCACGAGGGAAAGAAAAGGTGTGAGTTAAACTTCATCACAAAATGTCTCAAAAGACTCATTCTCAAATTCACCTCCATGATCACTACGAATAGTGACAATGGTAGTTCCTAAGAGATTTTGTACTTTCTTAACAAAAATTGTGAAGTTTTCAAAAGCTTCATTTTATTACACAATGAAAATACCCAAGTAAATCTTGAATAGTCATCTACGATGACAAGTCCATACCTTGCATTTCCTAAGGAAGCTACTCTAGTTGGCCCAAATAAATCTAGATGTAATAGCTCTAGTGGCCTTTTAGTAGAGATGCTTTTCTTAGGTTTAAATGAATATTTAGGAAGCTTGCCGCGTTGACAACAATCACAAAAACTTTTCTTTTCAAAAACAAGCTTCGGAAAACCTTTAATAGAATTCAATTTTGAAAGCTTATATAGTGTTCCAAAGTTCACATGTCCAAAGCGTCGATGCCATAAGTGTTGTTCACTTGTGTTGGCAACGAGACATTGTTCATATGACTTAGGAAGATCCAAAATATAAATGTCTTTACGACGAGTTCCGGAAAATAATAATTTTTCATTATCCTTTCTTAAAATATGACACAATCCTTTCGCAAAGCTAACTTTGTAACCTTTGTCACAAAGTTGGCTTATTGAAATAAGATTATGATTTAAACCACTAACAAGATAAACATCATTAATTAATGGTTTAGAGGAGTTACCGACTTTACCAACACCTATGATGGTTCCGCTCTCGTTGCCTCCAAATACGACACGGTTTCCATTCGCAATGGGAACCACTCCGGAGAGCAATCGAGCGTCACCCGTCATGTGTTTTGAACACCCGCTATCGAGTATCCAATTCCCTTTGGAGCTAAATTTAAATTTGTTGCTCCTTTCCTTTTTCTTTTCCTTGAGTACCTAAAGATAGAAACTTTCATATCATGGTACCCAAGGTCATTGGGTCCAAGGGATTAGACCTTTGGAAGCCAAGTCCAAGTGGACTTAGACTTCCCCACATAATTCTTACTATGCACAACATCCAAAAAATAAGCATTCATGTACATTTGTTTTTCGTCCATGCTTGTGTCCTTAGGGCTCCAAATAGTGAATATTTTGGGAGCCATCATCCTATTGGGTGCATGCATTCGACGTTGATTTCTACGTGATGCATGTTGTGGATAGGCATACGGGACATGATGGAATGGTGCACGACGAGAATTATTCATATGATGCGGTGGGTGAACATATGCATGTGTGGGAACACGTGCGTGAGGGTGTCTCACATGGTGTGCACGTGCCCGAGAATGTGTTGCATAAAAATCATCATATGTGTGAGATGGTGGAGTAGGACGTGTGTTCCTACGTGGCATGGTATTGGTGTACATGTAGGCATGCCCCTTCTTTGGAGGTCCACCCAAAGTGGGTTTCTTTCCAAAAGAGGGCGTGGACGAGGTGGAAGCACCATTGGTAGATGAACTATCAATAGAGTGTTTGCTACCACTCGTAGAGTCACCGGAAGTTGGCCTAACAAAAGTAGTGGCCGCTTTGGATGAACATCTCATCGTATACCCCAAACCAATGTGGTGATTGGCCGGAAGTAAGTCACTTAGGATTTTATCCAAATAGTCCTTACCTTTGTTGAATTTGTTAATTCGGCCCAATGTGTTCTCATATTTCTCTTTGAGAGAACGCATAGAAGTATCCAAATTGGATACTTGCGATGTGAGCACAAAAACACGAGATTTAAGATTCTCGTTCTCAATACTCAAAGTCGAGTTTTGAGAGGTTAAATCCGCTATCCTATGTTCTTCCGGATCATCTATGCTAACATGTTCAAGTTTAGATTTGAGATTAACAATCTCATTTCTTAACTCTTCAACAACGGTGTCGTTGTTGGTGATGATAGTCTTAGGCGATGTTTGAATGCTAGCTAGGTCATCTTTTACCTTAGTATATCTATTTACTAACTTAGTGTATTTTGACCAAAGTTGAGAGTTAGCATTTCTAAGATCATCCATCGTTACCTCATCGCTTTCGTCATTACTATCATCGGAAGAGGAGGATCCTTGATCGTTCTCCTCTCTTGCCATGAAGCACATATGTGAAGGATCCTGTCCAAAACAGAGTTAGGATCGATAATATGAAGTTTAGACTTACGCTTGCGTACGCGGCACGGTAGTCTCGGAACTTTGCCTTCGGATTCGCCACGACGGATCGAGTCTTCTCACGAACGGAGTAAGGCTACTAATCCACAATCTAAATCTCTATTTTAGATTAAGAACTTGGATGGAGGGAGAGGAAATATTTCTGCAGAGCTTCGCTATGAAGAAGATGCATGCATGAATTTCATGCAAAATGTGTAAGGAAAATGGCTACCCTTGGGTCTTATTTATAGCCCCCAAGGTAGTTATTTTAGGGTAAGTTGTTCCTTTGGAACAACTTAATTAAGGTGTACCATGATACATGGCACAATATAAGCTTAAGTTGTACCATATGCATGGTACAACATAAGCTTAAGATATTCCCCCTTTATTAGCCATATGTCGCATGCACTTATGCATATATAATGCGACTTTCCCGCTCATACAGAGATCCTCTCCGCAAGGGAACAGATTCCCTTTGCACATGACTTCGTGTGCGCGACGTTCGAGGTCCGTAATCCCTCGTACATCCCCCACAAGGGTGTACAAACGTCTTCCATATCCAACATCTCCCACTCACACTTGAGGGGATTGTAAGAGAACGTCTTTCCCTTAGTTCTTTCATCTATCATACCGAGAAATAGACCGTGCGACCGTCATGCGTGTAGAGTCTGTTGTTGTGCACTTGTTAGAGATACACAACGACCTCGAAGGTGCAAAGTTGAGTAGTTCAACGCATGCTTTACCCTAGATTATTTCTTCACATTTCTTATACTTTATATTCAACAATTGAATCCCATCTGGATTACAATTGGCTGGCCAGCTTTGAATCATTAAAGTCCAAATGCGAATATGAAATCAATCTTCCTCTTCTTGCGAACCTTCTGATCTTGACTTGATTCGCTTTTCTAACGTGCCCCGCCGAGCCGAATTACCATAGCCCATTAGCAACACGCTAAGATAGCGATCATCTCGTCAAATCTAAAGGAACCAATTGGAGTCCTTGAGGGTAAGAGTTAAGACCCGTATGGCCTTTGAGTCTCACATAATAGCAAACACTATTGCTACTAACTCAGTGGTCGAAATGCATACGTGGTATGAACACGTACTACAACATCACTCCTTTCCCAGGGAGAGTATGTCTTAATGATGTTGTACGGATGAAAAGATCAGACACCACAATGCCTATCTTTTTGAGTCCCCTTACTACTCGTGAAATATTCACGGACTCTCATCCTGCATAAGACAGATAGGATTAAAAAAAATCCAATGAGATCTTTATATCCTTGTGATACAGATCTCAGATCTTTTGTAAGCATCCGTATGATGCAGATCTTTTATTCGACTATCTTGTTTAAGTCATGACTCTAAATCATTTGTCTAATGATTTTGACTTTAAACTAGTCTCATCTCTATCTTATCCATCTGATAAGATAAGGCGGTTGCTCATGTGAGAGAGCCAACCTTAATCTGTCCGACATACACACAAAAATAGCTGAGACTTAAACACAAATGTATATAAAATCATTTGTAAGAAACTTGTATGCAAATTAAATTTTGATCTTCTATAGACATGGGAAATATTACATGATACAGCTCAGCACCTACGCATTCCCATAGATGATAAGTGTTTGAAAAACACATCTCTGGGGATCGCCTTAGTAAGGGGATCCGCTATCATCTCATGCGTGGATATGTATCCTATGTCTACTTCCTTTCGTTTATCATAATCCTTCGCAAACTTGAATCGAATGTCAATGTGTTTGGTCTTACAATGAAATTTAGGATCTTTGACATAGGCAATCGAAGCTTGACTATCACTGTATATAGGAACAGTGCTCGAGTCAGAGGCATTCGTCAGCCTGTCTAAGAATTTCCTAAGCCAAACAGCTTCTTGGACCGCCATGCTGAATGCTACGAACTCGGCTTCCATGGTTGATAGAGCGATGCAGGTTTGTTTCTTGCTGCTCCAGGATATTGCACCATTCCCGAGTAAGAAAACAAAGCCCGAGGTAGATCTTCGCTCGTCGAGATCACCCGCCCAATCAGCATCGGTATAGCCTTCGAGTCTCAAGGTATTGCCTTGATAGCATAACGCATAGTCCGCAGTCCCTTTGAGGTATCTTAATATCCTCTTCACCGCTTTCCAGTGTGCCTGCCCTGGGTTGGATTGGTAACGGCTTACCATACCAACAACATAGCAAATGTCGGGTCTAGTACACATCATGGCGTACATCAGACTCCCGACAGCACTGGAGTATGGAACTTTTTCCATAGCTTTCTTTTCTTTTGGATCTTTGGGACACATCTCCAAACATAGACCCTCGCCTTTGCTTATTGGAGTATCAATTGGCTTGCAGTCCTGCATATTAAACCGTTCTAAAACTTTCTTTATATACGTCTCTTGAGAGAGAGAAAGAAGTTTCTTGGAACGATTCCTTGAGATCTTAACCCCAAGGATATATGCAGCTTCACCCATGTCTTTCAACTCAAAGACGGATGAAAGCCAAGCTTTGATATCCAATATAAGACGCTTATCATTTCCGGCTATAAGTATGTCATCTACATAAAGAGACATAATTATATACTTGTTTTTAATCCTCTTAATATATACGCAATTGTCTTCGTCGAGCATGGAGAATCCATACGACAAAACAACTTCTTGAAAGCGCATATACCACTGCCTTGAGGATTGTTTAAGACCATATATGGATTTACGAAGTTTACAAACCTTATGTTTGTTTTCTTCTTGTACGAACCCGTTTGGTTGTTCCATGTAGATCTCCTCATCTAGTTCTCCGTTAAGAAAGGCAGTCTTTACATCCATCTGATGTAATTCGAGGTCCAAACAAGCCACCATTGCCAGAATTAAGCGAATCGAGGTAAAACGCACGACAGGAGAGAAAGTCTCTTCGTAGTCTATTCCTTCCTGTTGCGTGAAACCTTTCGCAACAAGGCGAGCTTTATATTTCTCGATGGAGCCATCAGCCTTATGCTTGATTTTGAGAACCCACTTGTTCCCAATGGCTCTACGTCCCTTAGGTAAATTAACCAAGTCCCAGACTTGGTTTGTTTTCATGGATTGAAGTTCTTCTTTCATTGCCGCTATCCATTTATCTTTAGCAGGGCATGTGACGGCCTGTTTGAAATTTGCAGGTTCGTCATCATCTTGTAGTAATGTCATGAATGTTTGAGGAAATTCATCCTCAAATCTCAGAGGTGTTAGCCTCGTCCGATTACTACGTCTTGTTTGATTTTGATCACTCCCACTTGGAATGACATCACTCCCACTTGGAATAACATCACTCCCACTCGGAATAGGATTGGTATCGTTCGTATCATTCATTGGTGAAGTTTGAAACGTATTTTCTTCTTCACCAAGAATTCTCCCACTCGAACGTTCCGATCCTTTTTGATCCCAAGTCTCAAACAAGGATAAGTCTTGACTTATCTCACCCTGTCTTGGAAACTCATTTTCCAAGAAGACAACATCCCTCGATTCGAATTCTATAAGACCTCCATTGTCCTCTTGACCGACGAAAACATATCCTTTGGAGTTTTCAGCGTATCGGATGAAGATACACTTCCTCCCACGTGGCCCAAGTTTGCCATATTTGTGAGAGGATAAATGTGCGTAAGATGCACAACCCCAAGGTTTTAGAATGCTTAAGTCTGGAGTTCTATTGTTCCACAACTCATAAGGAGTAGAACTTACCGACTTCGAGGGTACACGGTTTAAGATGAATGCTGCCGTTAATAATGCGTCACCCCAAAAGGTGATAGGCAAATTTGCCTGAGACATCATTGAACGGACCATTTCCATCAATGTCCTATTTCTTCTTTCCGCAACACCGTTTTGTTGCGGAGTGTAAGGCATAGTTACCTGATGTACTATGCCTTTTTCATCACAAAGTTCCTTAAAACTTATTGATTGATATTCACCGCCCCTATCGGTTCGCAAAACCTTAATCTTGCGATCTAATTGATTCTCCACTAAACTCATATAGTTTTTAAAGCAAGCCAAAGCTTCACTTTTGTGGGATATCAAATAGATATGTCCGAAACGGGTGAAGTCATCAATGAATGTGATGAAATAGGACTTCCCGTGTCTTGTCTTAACATTCATTGGACCGCAAATGTCCGAATGGATAAGCTGTAATGGAACTTCGGCCCTTGTGCCAGTTCCAAACGGCTTGCGACAAGTTTTCCCTACAAGACAATGTTCGCAAGTTGACATTTCAACTTTTGAAACATTAGATAGCAAGCCACTTTTGGCAAGTCTATCCATTCTAGTTGGTCCAATATGACCAAGTCTTGCATGCCAACAAATGATTTCAGACTCAGAGTTAGAAGCATTTGTCAAATGAAAACTTTCATTAATGGAAGAAGCAACATCATTCATTGTATTTAAAACAATTAATCCATTACAAACATTACCAGAACCAATCAAAGAATTATTACAAACAAGGTCAACACATTGTTTATAGAACCTCCACTCATAATCTAAAGACATTAACATGACCACGGAAACGATATTCCTTCTAATATCTGGAGCAAAGAGGACGTCGTGCAATAATAAAGTCCGGCCGTTGTCGAGAACTAGCTTGCATGTTCCGACGCCTTTGACTTCAACACGTGTGTTGTTGCCGACGTATATCCACTTTGTTCCTTGAGTTATCTTTCGATACTCTACGAAGAACCTTCTGTCCTTCGCAACGTGGTCTGTGGCCCCTGAATCAATCAACCAAAAATAGTTAGATTCAGCAAGAAACACGGAACTAGAAACACATATGTAACTAGCCCTACAAGTTACCTTGTCACTTCCATCCGTACACTTACGGGCGAAGTGACCGTACTTGTTGCACTTAAAGCACTTGATCTTCTTCAAGTTTTTCTTCTTTGAGTGCACATTCTTTTGCCACTTTTTGTTCTTTGTCTTCTTTGAGGTCTCCGGTTCTTGCTTACGTTCGTTCACAAACCTTAAGCGTTTCCGCTTATTTCCTCCATGTGAGGAACTAGCGGCCACGTGCACTTCTGCACTTGGTTTTGCGGCTTGAATCCGCTCTTCCTCGAGTTCGAGGTGTTTCGAAACATCGCTTAAAGTTTTAATGCACTCATTATGAGTGAGATGCATTTTCATGTTATCCCAGCTATCTGGGAGTGAACGAATGACCGCTTGGATCTGCTGTTCGTCAGACAGCGTAACACCCGCATCCTTTAATTCAGATATAAGATTCACCATGTGGCGGAGATGCTTTTTCATAGAATGATCTCGCCGCATCTTGTACGAATCAAATTGAATATTCAAGGAGCGGAGTTTGGTAACCGAAGTTCCACCAAACTTTATCTCTAGCTCAGACCATATGTCTTTAGCTAGGTCGAATTCCCGAAATAGGCGCATTATGTCATTGTCCATCGCGGACAGTAACGTAATACGTGCTATTTTGTTCTTTCGAGTCCAAGTGTCATAAGCTTCCCGGTCCCTCTTGTGTTGGGCCGTATTGCCCAACTCAGGTTCTACCATTATGTTTTGGAGTGTTTCGAGCACATCTTGCTCCTCCAAAACATATTGGATCTTTATTGACCAAAGTTTATAATTGTCGCCGTTGAACTTTTCACCTTTGTTAAGCTCTGCGACAATATTCTTAGAAGCGGTAGACATTTTCGATTCAAAAAACTGCAAAGAGAATGAAAAACACGATCAAAATTCTATGCATAAAGTTTCGATTCTTTAAACACTTGATAAGTTCCTTGGATGCGTTGAAATGTTACTCTAGAATCGAGAAGTTCACTACGTTCCCAACTACCATCTAGAAGTAACTTTCAAAGTATCCCTCTTACTTATCTCAAGTAAAAAGAAATCAGAAATAATACCCGTATGGTATTAGCAGCGGAAAATCACTTTGAAAAACTTATCTTTCAAAATAGAATAGGTGAGAATTAGCGCAAAGAATTTTAACGCAACAATTGCTAAGCCACGAGACATGGGTTAGATAACCATGGCCGGATCGTGGTAGGACTTGGAATTCTAAATTGCGCTATCCCGATTTAAGGACGGGACATAACCCATTTGAAAAAACATCTTTTTCCAAAAATTTTGAAAGCACGTTGGCTAATCTCCGTAGAGTAGAGCACAACGTCACAAGTACATTGGCTAATCTCCGTAGAGTAGAGCACAATGACATGGCTAATCTCGCATGAAGTAGAGCACTATGGCTAATCTTCAAGGAGTAGAGCCCAAATGAAAAACTTCATTAAAACGTTTAGTCCCGTATGAACTATTCGGCACTGTGGTTAGCCCCGTATGGACTACTCGACACATTCGAGTTTGACCAAGGCCATTTGTTACCCCGTATGGGTCATTTGGCAAGTTTGCAATCGACCCAGACCATCTGTCGGATTGGTCGACCAAAAACACAAAATTGGTCGACCAATTTTCGAAATGCAACTTCTTCCCGGTCAGGGCCTCTGCCCTGACCGGGGCTTGGCCAAAGGCCGGCCAGGGCCTCTGCCCTGGCCGGCCAGGGGGCCTAGCCCCCTTGGCCAGGGCCGGCCAGGCCCTGGTCTCTGCCAGGGCCGGCCGGCCAGGCCCTGGCCTCTGCCAGGGCCGGCCGGCCGCTGGCCGGGGCCAGGGCTCCTGCCCTGGCCTCGGCCAGGCCCTGGCCTGAGGCCAGGGCACCGGCCCTGGCCTCTGCCAGGGCCGGCAGGCCGGCCAGGGCCGGCCCTGGCCACTGCCAGGGCCGGCCTGGCCGGCAGGCCCTTGGCCAAGGCCGGCCACTGCCGGCCTGGCCTTGGCCGGCCACTGCCGGCCTGGCCTTGGCCGGTCATGGCTTGGCCATGGCCGGCCATGGCCAAGGCCATTCGGCGTTGGCCGGCCATGGCCCCTTTGGCCATGGCCGGCCACCCCCTTTGAATGGGGTTGCCGCACTCATTCCTCCCCCTTGATGGGGTGGTCGCCGGTGGTTATTGGCCGTAGCCAACCCCCTCCGCATGAGGAGAGGGGGTGCATGGCCTTCATGGCCCATTTGGCCATGGTGCACATGCACCAAATTTTCCTCTTACCCGATGGAAATAACTTCCATCATCTTCCTCGATGAAGCACCCGTTCGTCGAAGAAATTAGTTATCTCTTAATGGCCGTGTGCCAAAAATGAATAACGTACTACGTGAACGGTCGGTTCTTCCCGTCACGGAGAGTTCCTACCATATCCGTAATGATAGGAGACCCTAACGTGAAAAGAACAACCGCTGCGTTCTCTCCGTCACGAAGCGTTCCTACTATATCCGTAATAGTAGGAGACCCATTCGTGAAAAAGACAACGACTCGTTCGTAGTTTCGACGGGGCGGTGGATTGACCGGGGCGAACCCATATGGCTCTGATACCAATGAAGGATCCTGTCCAAAACAGAGTTAGGATCGATAATATGAAGTTTAGACTTACGCTTGCGTACGCGGCACGGTAGTCTCGGAACTTTGCCTTCGGATTCGCCACGACGGATCGAGTCTTCTCACGAACGGAGTAAGGCTACTAATCCACAATCTAAATCTCTATTTTAGATTAAGAACTTGGATGGAGGGAGAGGAAATATTTCTGCAGAGCTTCGCTATGAAGAAGATGCATGCATGAATTTCATGCAAAATGTGTAAGGAAAATGGCTACCCTTGGGTCTTATTTATAGCCCCCCAAGGTAGTTATTTTAGGGTAAGTTGTTCCTTTGGAACAACTTAATTAAGGTGTACCATGATACATGGCACAATATAAGCTTAAGTTGTACCATATGCATGGTACAACATAAGCTTAAGATATTCCCCCTTTATTAGCCATATGTCGCATGCACTTATGCATATATAATGCGACTTTCCCGCTCATACAGAGATCCTCTCCGCAAGGGAACAGATTCCCTTTGCACATGACTTCGTGTGCGCGACGTTCGAGGTCCGTAATCCCTCGTACATCCCCCACAAGGGTGTACAAACGTCTTCCATATCCAACAATATGTGCTTGCTCCACTTTCTCATCATCCGACTCTCCGCTTGAGGAATCCTCGGAGTCGGTGAATGTTGCTCCGACAAGTCCTTTCTTGTACCCCTTTTTGTATTTCTTGGACTTATCGAATTTTGGCGCCTTCCACTTCTCCTTGTGCTTATTGAGGGGACACTCCGCTTTCATGTGTCCCGGCTTATTACACTTGAAACACAAAGGAGAGGAAGAGGCGTTAGTAGAACCAAATTTAGCTTTGTTCTTGAAGTTACCTTTTCGGAAGAAACGGTTGAACTTCTTGGCCATGAGTGCCATGGACTCCAAGTCCAACTCGTTTTCCGAGTCTTCATCATCGGAAGATGTGGATGAAGCCGCCTTGAATGCAATCGCCTTTTTCTTAGGCGCATCTAGGTTCAAATATGACTTCATCTTTTCTTGTAGCTTCACCTTGCTATCTTTGCGTACCTCGTATGACATCAAAGTACCCATTAGTTGAACTACGGTATATTTGTTCATGTCATTACCTTCCTCGATGGCGAAGGTACGTTTTTCCCAAGAAGAGGGAAGTCCTTCAATAAGCTTTAAGCACTTCTCCTTTTGAGTGTAGATCTTGCCGAGGGCCTCTAACTCGTTTATTATGTCAACGAAGCGAGCGTAATATTCTTTCATCTTCTCGCCCTGTTGCATATGAAACATTTCGTAATCTTTGGTTACGACTACGAGTTTAGAGTCTCTTACCCGACTCGTCCCTTCATGTAGTATGAGGAGAGAGTTCCAAATTTGATATGCACACTTACACGTGCATATCTTATTGAAGTCCTCGGGCTCCAATGCGCATTGCAAGGCGTTCATTGCCTTGGCATTGCTTACCTCCGCGGCGACCTCCGCGGTAGTCCATTTCTCAAAATCTTCTTCTTTGGGTTCGATGTACTCCTTCATTGTAGTCCTCCATAAAGATGCACTTCGGAGGAAGGTTTCCATCCGACATTTCCAGTACCCGTAGTTGGTACCATTGAAGAATGGAGGCCTTGTAGAGGAATGTCCTTCCATCACCGATGACGCTCCTTCACGGTTCCTGAAGGTGTCATAGTTGGAAGGTGGAGGCACGGTCTTGTTGTCGTTGGCAGACATAGCTGTGTATCTGGCTCTGATACCAAATGTAATGCCCTACCAGCTACTGCACAAGTACTAGAGGGGGGGTGAATAGTACTTTAAAATAATAAGGAGTATAATTCCAAATTAAATTGCAATCAACTACCAAATCAATTTGCGGAAGCTTAAATTGAATGACGACAACGAAATTAACAATGCTAACAAATGATGTTAATGGGTTCGGATCCACCCAAGTCTCCCCGACTTGTTCCCGGTGATCCTACATCCCAACCACCCGGATCCCCTCCGGATACTTGAGTTAGAAACCCTAACTCAAGATTTCCACTATGAATATCTTGTGAAAAACCTTCACAAGATCAAATCATACATGCAATAGCAAACGTGAATCCCACAACCCGGGATCACAACCTTCTCTCACAACCGAGAGAACCAATAAGCAATATAAAAGAGTTTATATGAAATAAACAAGCTTACCACAAAATCCTATACCTTGAGTTTTTCTTACCCAATAGGTGGAATGAAGGATTTGAGGAAGATGAAGTCACCAAGCCCTAGCACCAAGGAAATGAGCAGCAATGGGTGCCTAGGGAAGAGTTGGAGACTTGGATCAAGCAATAGCTTGAAGAGCTCACCAAGAACAAGCTTCTCTCTAGATCTAGAAATGAGAGAGAATGAGTTTCTTGTGAGGAAGAGAGCTTTAGATTTGAGGGAGAATAGCTATCTCTTTAGAACTCAATGAATCTCTTAATGGCAGCTCTATCTAAGATAGAAATGACCTAGGTTCGTATTTATAGGGTCCCATAAAAACAAGTTAGGTCATTCACCAACGGATAGAAATCTGAGAGAGTTAGTCGGTCAAAGAACAAACACTGACCGACTAGTTCATCAACTAGTCGGTCAGTCACAAAGCATGGATCGACTAAGAGCAGATCTGAGAAGAGATAGAATTTCAGACCTAGAAAACTAGTCGGTCCAAGAACACTGTCTGACCGACTAGTTTCACAACTAGTCGGTCATCCAATGAACGTAGACCGACTAAGAGGCAAAACAACTTAGACTGAAGGCAAGTTGACTTAGTCGGTCCAAGAACAAAAGTTGACCGACTAGATTGTCAACTAGTCGGTCATCAAACGTTCTTAGACCGACTAACGGTAAACAGTAGCTTAGGAGAAATTTAGAGTGAACAGTAAGTCACAACTAGTCGGTCAAAGAAGCATCACTGACCGACTAGTTCACAAACTAGTCGGTCGGTGAGTCAACGTAGACCGACTAACTGTAAACAGTAAAGTCCAAGAAATTAAGGAATCAAACTAGTCGGTCCAAGAACAGTTGCCGACCAACTAGATCACCATCTAGTCGGTCAGTACTTGTTCTTGTACCAACTAACATGCACAACAAAGTCCGAATCGAAGCGCGACGCTTCGAGGAAGTTAGAATGAACTTGTGCAAGGATCCTAGAGCTACGAAATGAGCGTAATGAAGATAGAAACGTAAGATATACTCAAGGCTTAACATTCTATCAATCGAAACTAAAAGACTATAAATAAAACCTTAATAAACGGTCTTTGAGAGCTTCGATTGAATCTTCATAACTTCCAAAGCGTTGCAGGAGCTTCAACGAAGCTTTAGGCTTGAATACGAGCTTTTGGAAGTGTTGAGATGTCGCTTTGAATATTCTCGTGAAATTGGCGACGATCTCCAAAACTGCGCTCACAAATTGTTAGTTCATGAATTATTTATGTTTGCTCATCATCAAAACCAAATCCGGGGAGTCCAATATTCAACACATATTTCCTCCCATAAGTATGGCAAACTTGGGCCAAGGGGGAGGAGATGTATCTTTATACGATACGCAGAAAACTCCAAAGGTTATGTTTTCATTGGTCAGGAAGACAATGGGGAACTGATTGAATTTGAGTCGAGGGATGTTACTTTCTTGGAAAATGAGTTTCCAAGACAGGGCGAGATAAGTCAGGACTTATCTCTATTTGAGATTTATGATCAAGAAGGATTACCTCATTCGAGTGGGAGAATTCTTGGTGAGGACGAAAATACGTTTTAACCTTCACCAATGGATGATAAGAATGATGCGAATCCTATTTCATATGGGAATAATGATCCAAGTGGGAGCAATTCTAACCACATTCCAAGTGGGAGTGATATTAGAATTGATCCAAATTCGAGTCAACAAGGACTTGAAGAATCTCAAATACGACGTAGTAGTCGTACAAGGTTAACTCCTCTAAGATTTGAGGATGAATTCCCACAAACCTTTATGACTTTACTACAAGAAGATGACGAGCCTTCTACTTTCAAACAGGCCGTATCATGCCCTGCAAAAGACAAATGGATGGAAGCGATGAAGGAGGAATTAGAATCCATGAAAATTAACCGAGTCTGGGACTTGGTTAACTTACCCAGAGGACGTAGAGCTATTGGGAACAAATGGGTTCTTAAGATCAAGCATAAGGCTGATGGCTCTATAGACAGATATAAAGCTCGCCTTGTCGCAAAAGGTTTTACGCAACAGGAAGGAATAGACTACGAAGAGACCTTCTCACCTGTTGTTTGTTTTACCTCGATTCGCTTAATTCTGGCTTTGGTAGCTTGCTTAGACCTCGAATTATATCAAATAGATGTAAAGACTGCCTTTCTCAATGGAGAATTGGACGAGGAGATCTATATGGAACAACCAACATGGTTTGTAAAAGAAGGAAACGAACATAAGGTTTGTAAACTTCGTAAGTCCATATATGGTCTTAAACAATCCTCGAGGCAATGGTATATACGATTTCAAGAAGTTGTCATGTCAAATGGTTTTACCATGCTTGATGAAGATAACTGTGTATATATCAAGAGGATCAAAAGCAAGTATGTTATTATGTCTCTATATGTAGATGACATTTTAATAGCCGGAAATGACAAGGGCTTTGTGATGGATATCAAGGCTTGGCTTTCATCAGTATTTGAGATGAAAGACATGGAAGAAGCCGTATATATCCTTGGAGTTAAGATTTTAAGGAATCGTTCGAAGAAACTTCTTTCTCTTTCACAAGAGACTTATATAAAGAAGGTTCTAGAACGTTTTAATATGCAGGACTGTAAGTCCATTGATACTCCTATAAGCAAATGCGATAATTTATGTTTGAAAATGTGTCCAAAGAACCAAAAGGAAAAGGAAATTATGGAAAAAGTTCCATATTCCAGTGCAGTTGGTAGTCTAATGTACGCTATAATGTGTACAAGACCAGACATCTGTTTTGCCGTTGGAATGGTAAGTCGTTACCAATCCAATCCATGGCAAGAACACTGGAAAGCGGTCAAGAGGATAATGCGGTATCTCAAAGGGACTGCGGACTATGCTTTATGCTATCAAGGAAATGCCTTGAGGCTCGAAGGCTACACTGATGCTGATTGGGCGGGTGATCTCGATGAGCGACGATCGACCTCAGGACATGTTTTTCTACTCGGATCTGGTGCAATATCCTGGAGTAGCAAAAAGCAATCCTGCATCGCACTTTCAACTATGGAAGCCGAATTTGTAGCATTTAGCATGGCAGTCCAAGAAGCTGTTTGGCTTAGGAGATTCTTAGACAAGCTAATTGATGCAAGTGACTCAGGTGCTGTACCAATATACAGTGACAGTCAAGCATCTATAGCCTATGTCAAAGATTCAAAATTCCATTGTAAGACCAAACACATTGATATCCGCTACAAATTTGCAAAAGACTATGATAAGGACAAGGAGGTAGACATTAAGTACATATCTACGCATGAGATGATAGCGGATCTGCTTACGAAGGCGATCCCAAGAGATGTGTTTTACAAACACTTATCATCTCAAGGATTGCGTAAGAGCTGAGATGTATCAATGTATTCCCATGTCTATGAAAGATCAAATTTAATAAAAGAATAAGTTCTTTTCGACATTGCATGTGGGTTTCTTGAAAATGTTTGTGTACATTTCTTTTAATCTCAGCTGTATTTTCCAGTATGTCGGACAGATTGAGGTTGGCTCTCTCACATGAGCAACCGCCTTTATTTTATCAGACGGATAAAGATAAAGATGAGACCTGTTTAAAGTCAAAATCATCAGACGGATGATTTAGAGTCGTGACTTAAACAAAATGGTCGTATGAAAGATCTGCATCATATGGATGCTTACAAAATATCTAAGAGAATGTTTTCTTGTCTGTGTTATGCGGGATGTGGGTCCAGGAGATCAATGAGTAGTAAACGGGACTCAAAGTCAGACATTGTGGTGTCTGACCATCATCCTTACAACATCATTAAGACATACGCTCCCTGGGAAAGGAGTGATGTTGTAATACGTATTCATACTACGTATGCATTTGACCATTGAGTTAGAATAGTAATTGTGTTTACTATTATGTGAGACCCAAAGACCACATGGGTCTTAAACTTCTTACCATTATGGACTCTAATTGATTCCTTTAGATTTGACTAGGTGATCGCTGTCTTAGCATGTTGCTTATGGACTATGGTCATTTCGGTCCGGCGGGGCATGTTAGAAAAGCGAGTCAAGTCAAGATCGAAAGGATCTCAAGAAGAGGAAGATTAATTTCATATTTACATTTGGACTTTAGAGATTCAAAGCTGGCCAGCCAATTGTAATCCAGATGGGATTCAATTGTTGAATATAAAGTATAAGAAATGTGAGGAAATAATCTAGGGTAAAGTATGCGTTGATCTACTCAACTTTGCACCTCAAGGAGTGTTGTGTATCTCTAACAAGTACACAACAGCAGACTCTATGCGCATGACGGTCATACGGTCTATTTCTCAGTATGATAAACAGAAGAACTATTTCCTTACAACCCCCTCAAGTGTGAGTGGGAGATGTTGGATATTGACGACATGTATACACCCATGAGGGGATGTATGAGGGTCTACAGACCTCAGATGTCGCGTGTATGAAAGCATGTGCGAAGGGAACCTTTTCATGTGTGAAAAGGACCACTCGATAAGTGGAAAAAGGCACATTATAAGTGCATAAAGGCACTTGACAAGTGCATGAAGAATAGGATTAGTAAGGGTGTTAATATAAGCTAATAAGCTTATATATGGTTATTTTCTACAATAACTATCCCTAAAGCCGATAAATAGGACCCAAGGGTAAGGCATTTAAGGCTAATCCTTCATGCCATAAGTTTGCATAAGGCAACCTTCTTTCCTCTTCTCCCTTCCATTAAAGTTCTTCATCCAAGTAGAGATTTAGACGGTGAAACGCTGCTTCGATCCTCTGTGACGAAGTACCGACCGTTGTGGCAAATCCGAGGGTAAAGTTCAGAGACTACAGCGCAGCGTACGCTAACGTAAGTTTCTCCTCTCATTCGATTCTACATCATCCTTCCGACAGGATCCAACAAGCACATCCAAACACTCTCAAATGAGATATGTTTGGTGGTGAACCATAAGCAAGCGGCATCAGTAATAAGATATGGCTACAAAAGGGCCGTATCGTGATAAGCGATGCGGATTGCAGTATGACGTATCCCTAAAAATCCACGTGCAACTGGGATGTAACAATGGACGTGAAATCCATTGGAGTCTCTTTATCAGAGACTCTTGATAACCCATTTTGAACATGAACATGCTACATGATGTTCAATTTTAATGCCAGTTGCTTGGCAGTAGTCTTGAAAGGACTGTGCAGTGAATTCACCCACATTATCAGCTTTTGAGAAAGCTAGGTTGCAGGTGAACAAAAAGGCATACATAAGACCATCTATTAGATGCATCTATCAGTACATTGAAGTACTGAAATGGGCCACTTGCGGGGTGAATAGGCCCGCAAAGGTCACCATGTATTCTCTTAATGAAGCCAGGAGACTTCTAATCCCACTTTCAGGAGGGAAGGTCTCTCTATAAGTTTTTTCCTTATGACAAAGGGGACAAGGAAACTCAACCTTTTGAAGAATCTTCATGTTCTCCAAAGGATTTATTTGATGATGCGTCCATCATCGCTGATCCAGGTTGACCAAGTCTATTGTGCCAGAGTTGTAAACTCTGGCAATCAAAGGCACTTCTGGTGCTCAGTCAAGTTGGCTTTATATAGGATGAATATCTGTAATGATAGGGACCCGACGGGGGTCCAATGAAATCGTGCGTAGATGGTCTTCTGGCCATCCTCTTGACGAGTTACATAAAGATATTCACTATTTATTATCCACAGTTTCCAAGTTATGTTCATTTAAACGAAATATACTTGAAACTTGGGAGATTACTCTATGAATTAGTAGAGGAAAAATGCATCTTTTAGTCTCGTTGTATGTGAGAGCAATTTAAATGCTTTATCAGTGCATCGATACACTTTCCACAATATATCACATTTCATCTATATTAATGCAAAGTGGAAATTTATTTGAGTAATACAAACTAAAGTTCATTCAAAGCAAACTACAGATGAAGCTATATAAATTTAAATGCATAGATATAAAGATAAGGCTCAATCGAGCAGATCGTCATTCTCGAAGTCTTGTGCAGTGAACTTGGTCAGAGTTTGAATATCTGCCAGGTTTGTTTCAAGAGGAGGCTTCAGGCTCGCCTGATACAGGTCCTAGAGGTGGCGAGGAGTGCGATAGTTTCTGGACCAATGTCCAGTCATGCCACATCTATGGCATTTATCCTCCCAGGTCTTCTTAGGAATTGACACTGGATCAGCGTTTTTATGCTTCCAAGAGAGGTTTCTGCTCCCTTTGTTGTTGTTGTTGATCTGGGGAGGTGCTCCTCTTGCTGGATTCATTACATCTTTCCCTTTGTTCTTTTTAGCTTTCTTCTTGTTTTTCCACTGCTGGGGAGAAACATTGTGGGCTTCAGGGATATGTGGCAATACCAACAGGACGCAAATTATGAGTGGCAAGCAGTAAATCTCTATTCTGCTCTGCCCTAAGAAGGCAAGAGATCAAATCGGAGAACTTCGTGAAGTTGCGTTCACGATACTGCTGCATGAGGATTGCATCTTTCTTGTGAAACGAGGTAATTGTCTTTTCCAACGTGCGATGCTCAGTCACTTTTTCACCGCACAACTTCAGGCATGAGGTGATATTATGAAGTGCAGAGTTATACTCAGCAACGGACTTATAGTCCTGAAGTCTGAGGTTTTCCCACTCATAACTGGCACATGGTAATATTACATCGATTTGATGTTTATAACATGCCTCCAGCGCTTGCCATAACTCCGGTGGGTCTTCAACCGTTAAGTATTCGGCCTTTAAGGTCCGATCTATGTGTCTCCTGATATAGATAATGGCTTTCGCCTTATCAATGTTGGAGACTACGGTAGGAGAACTGCTAGATGGTTGTGCCTCTTCAGAGGCACTGCTAGCAGGTGTCTCGGCCACTGCGGGGGCCAGAATAGAGTGGAGAAGTGCCATCGAACGCAAGTGGAATTTCAGGTCCACTCGCCAACTCAGGTAATTCTTTCCTACATCATCAAGAACCTCGAAATCGACGCTTGCCAATTTTGTCATTTATCTATGCAATTTAAAATAAGCAAGAATTAATTAAAATGTAAATTCATGCATAAAGAATAAAATAAGTAAAATGTGGGGATCGACCAGATAACCAAAAACGTACAAAAGTCCAAAGTTCGATTTACAGTTCATAAATAAAAGAAAAATACAAGTTGGAAACCCAGAAGGGGTCCCTATATTTAGAGCAAATTTCACCTCTGTCTTCATATATTGGTACACCGGTCTTTGGCATTTATACATAAAATCCTCACTTTCAAATTCTCTCAAAAGAAAATAAAAGTGCAAGGAAATTAAAGGTATCAAACTGGCCGATCTAAAAACATATTTTAACTTATATAAACATCCACGCAGTTATATATACAACATGCAAATAATATCGCAATATCACAGACATTACAAAAATCATCAAGCCCAAATATTGGTAAATTTTTTATTTAAGTTAAAAAGGATTAATTGGACCACGGGGAAACGTCATTCATCTTTAGGTTAGTTAACTAAAGACAGAGCGGTCTCAGGATCCGTTTAACCAATTTAACTTAAATAAATGTATTTATCAAATGCTTAAGATAATTATTAATTGTAAAGTAGCATATTAAATAACATAATCCGCAAGTCCTGTGGGCTAGGGGCGGGCAGCAGACCCGGTAGCAAATAAAATAATAAACATATTAATTTTGCAATTGGATTAACTGGGCTTCCGACCCAATTAAACATACAAGATAAATTATTATTTTAATTTGGGCTGCAGGCCCATATGCAAAATAAAAATTATTTTAAATTGCAATTGTTTATGCACTGGGCTTCAGGCCCAATAAACGGCCCAACAAAATTATTATACAGTTTTGGGCTGTAAAATTTAAATTTAAAACAAACCCCAAAATCAAACTCTAGGGTTAAGGAATGCAAAAAACCCACAACCCCTCATCTTCCAGATCGTGCCACCATCTCCCCTATATACGTAAAATTTCATGGAGCCGCCGGAGCAAGACACACAAAGGACCCCCCTGCCGGGGGTGCGTGGCGGACAGAGGCCCCCTGCCGGGGGGGGGGGGGGGGGGGGGGCGCAGGGTCCCCCAACTGCCAGTGGAGGGGCGGGCGGCAAACAGCCCCCCGACGGGGGGAGGGCGGCGCAGAGTCCCCCACTTGCCGGGGGAGGGGGAGGGCGGCAAATAGCCCCCCGATGGGGGGAGGGCGGCAAACAGCCCCCCCCCCCCCCCGACGGGGGGAGGGCGGGCGGAGCCTCCCCCCCCGTCGGGGGGGGGGGGGGTGCAGAGCACACCCCCCCTCCCCCCCGTCGGGGGGGGGGGGGGGGGGGGGGGGGGGGCAGCAAACCCCATTGGGGGGGAGCCGAAAGGTTTAAGAGGGGGGTATATTATTTTTTAATTTTTTTTAATTTTGATGAATATCAAAATGTTGCAGATTTATACAAGCCTATAGCTTTGCCTATAGTAAAGCTATGTAAAATCTTAGCTTACAATATTTTGTAAGTATCTACGGGATCGAAAAAGTTACCTTTATATCAAGGATCTAGGGACGATCGTGATAAGAAATATCCGTAGATAGTCCCGCTTCCGATATGTTCAAAAAAAAAAATCCCCACAACGGTTCGCCGCAAGCCGGATCGCCACAACAAATAGATTCCTTAGCGCGTAGAGGTTTAAATTTGAGGGGATACGGGAGAAAAAGCTCAAAGAATTTAGAGCAAACGTGCTGATAACGTGTTATAAATTCCAAGATGGAAACCAATCTAAGATTAGGAATAGCTATGGCATAATCCATGGCTCTCTATATATTCATTCTCATATTGGGGGTTTATGAGTCTAAGACTCACCACTGCAATTAGTGAGGAGAAATGTTGAGATGAGGATGGAGAGGCCAAAGGCCTCCCCCAACTCACAACATTAATAATAATAGTTTTTATTTTGAAGCCGGGAGTGGAACACAACAGAAGAGAGCAAGACACACTCTTCGGAATCTCTCAGCTTGTTCCGGCACTGAAAAAAGCAGGCTGTTTTCATCCGTGACTTATCGGATAAGGAGACCGAAACGAAGCAAGCAAGGAGAGAAGAGGAAGAATACGAAGAAAATAGAGCTAAGCAATGGTGAATTCAACTTGCGTTGCGGCGTCAACGACGGCCACCGTAGCGGCAGCGGCTCCCCCTTTCGAAAACCGCATTGGAAACCCTAAACCCCTATCCGTCCGCTTATCCTATCCTCTCTCCTCCAACAGAACGAAATTCTCCTCGACGGCGACGAAAGCAGTTTATTCGAACCCGCCATGGATCCAGCAATCCAATAGCAGGCCGGGGATTTGGTCAATTAGGTCAGCCTCGCCTCTATTGGAAGTTCTCTGATATGTATTAAAAACCTCCCGAAAAGTTGTGATTTTTTATTTCTTTGCGGTATAATTGATGGTTTGTTTTAAGGGAGGATTTGCAAATGCCGGCGTCGCCCTACTTCTCGGTGGAGGCGCAGGGCGGTCAGGGCCCGCCGCCCATGGTACAGGAGCGCTTCCAGAGCGTAATCAGCCAGCTCTTTCAGCATGTATGGGTTCTTCTTCTTTTTCTTTCTCTTTTTGGGTTGTTTTATATTTGAACGTCATAAAGTTTGATATTTTGTGGTGTTTTACATTATAATGTAAGAGAATAATAAGGTGTGGTGGAGCTGTGGACGATGACATGGCCAATATCATCGTGGGGCAGCTTTTGTATCTCGATGCAGTCGATCCCACAAAGGTCTTATCTTTCTCCTTCTATATGGTTTATTTTATAGAGAAATATGCCATTTTTTTTCCAAATTGGTGAACTTTATGTCATTGGATGTCAGAACAAACTAAATTTTGGTGCTTTAGGTATTGGAGTATTTTTGGTGATTCATCAAATATTGCTGAAGAAAGGAGTAATCAATACACATAGACATAATCAAATGCAATTTTATGCACATATTTCATTATAACATGATTTGATCAAGGTATACATCTTATGTTGTGCAAGTCCTCTTATGATTGTGATGGTGATCCTAAACCTAGGAGGACATATCATCATTGGAAGAAGAATTAGGAGTTTGAGTCTTTTAGATCTTTTTATCTCTTTTATGTTATTTGGATGCTAGTTTAATGTTAGGCTTTGGTAATTGTTGGGCTCAAGTTTACTTGTTTGAGTCCAAGCCCAGATAGCATTTTAAAGGGTTTAGCCTATAAATAAGGCAATGCATGCTTTTGGAAAGATCAGTTAAATGAGAATTTTATTCCGAACGAAAATGAGTTGTGATGTTTTGCGAGTGATTTGCTTGGATGACGCCCTAATTTCCCAGTTTCCCTTTTTCTTAAAATCTTCCAATGCCATCGCCATCCATGCTAAAATCACATTGCTACATCGAGATCCAATCCCATGAACCACATTAATCGTCTTCATATCTTGCCACACATCTCCCGTGATCGTGAGGCCTAGACGACATTGTTGCTTGCCATCGACTACCGTAAGCTCTTGACGATTGCATCTGCAATGAGATTGGGGTGATTTCATTGCAAGCAACTAATCGGCTTGCAATGAGATTGGGGTGAAGGACATGATTAGTGGCGATGTGGTGAGTATGCTAACGATAGAGTCCATATCGGACGATGTTACACGCAAGGTCAAGGTAGATTTCTTCACATTTGTGGTTCCTTTAACCTTGAGTGTTTTCAAATTGGCTAGCAAATATATATCATTTCTATGACTGGCATAGGATGTTGAGGCATGGCGAGATTTGCTAGGATGAAGTTCCAAGGGCCTGCTAAGATCTATTAGACTTCAATCAAGAGGGATAGCTTGCATAGACTTATCAGGATGGATCATGTTATGACATGAGAAGAAATGAAAACAAGCTCAAATTGAAATACCTTCCCCAAGTCTACTTAGATCGACTTATGGATTAGTTAGACGAGATGCATCAAGGAAGTATGACTGAAAATGAATGCGTAGCCAATTTGAAGGCATATTGTTAGGTGTATCATGAAGAACCTTGTTTCACCTTTTCTATTTTTGTAATGGATTAAGACCTATCCTCTGGCGAGAGATGCTCACCCATTCTGTGACATTACCATTGATGATACTTTTCAAGTATCCCGAGAGCTAGAACTGAACCCTTGAGAACCTCAAGATATGAAAGTTCAGTCCTAAAGTAGAGCAGTAACCAAAGCAATAATTGAAAATACTGCTAGACCAATGATAATTGTCGCTAATGATGCAAAGAGTAAGGCTGTGATTAGTTAGGTTTCACAGCATGGAGCAAAAGGGATCGTGTGCTACACATGTCAAGGCTTTGGTCACCATATATACTTATGTCCAAGTAGGAATTTCATAATTATAAAGACTCATGATGATGACTTGGACGACTACGAGATAGATGTGGGCGTCTATGTATCCAACGATGGAGCTAGTAAATACTGACGAGGATCTTAGAGAGTTGAGCACCCATGTGAGTGTCGTTAAGTGCTTGCTTGTTACACTAGATGTGGGGAGGATTGGCGTATGTCTAACATTTTCTAAATATAAATCAAAATTAAGGATAACTCATTTTGATTAATGATTGGTGGAGGTAGTGTATCAATATTGGTGCCAAGTCAATCTTATTGGGTATATCAATTGATGATTACTTGTTTAATGATAACAAATTATTGTGAATTTTTTGATGTGTTTGTTGATGTGTTTGCATGTAAGTACAGTCATGGAATGATTGTCATAAATTCAATTCAGTCAACTCAATGAATTATACAAACCATATTCTAAAAGTTGATATTTTTAAGTTGAAACATTTGAAAAATATTTTTTAGTGAGAAAACTTATTTTGAGTTTTTTTGGAATTTTTTGAAAATATTATTATAAATAAGAATATTCGAAAGAGAATTTATTTTGACTTTTGAGCAAGAACGAATGAAAATTTACGGTAAGATAATTTATTTTGAAATGAAAAGATGGAGAAAATATATATATTTAATTTATTTTTATTTTTAAGATTTATTTTGCATGTTTTAGATTTAAAAAACAAAAAATCAAAACAAAAGAAAAAGAAAAAATTTAAACAATTAAAAAGTGTTAGGCGGAAGAAGCCCACATGAGAAGTGAGGAGTGGAGAACAAAAATTTGAAAGGTATTTGGAGATTAATGAGAAAAGTGTTTTAATTTTAAGATGTTTAGGATTTATAATTAAAGAGGGTTGACTTTTAATTGGAATTGAATTAATTAAGAAGTGAGAGATATGTGTGCCGAGGTTGTAGAGATGGAGAAATAGATTGAATATGATATGTGTACTTATTGTATTTAAATAAAGAGGAGTTTTTGGTCAAAAAACAAACATGAGAATGTATGCTGGTCAGAATTTCAAAGCATCATATTTATATCACATATGCTAGCCGAAATTTTCATGCCCACTATTCATGCATAATGGCCGATAGCAATTATTATTATTATTATTATTATTATTATTATTATTATTATTATTAGTTTTGCATTGTTTTCTTTGCAGAATTCATACGCTGCCCCTCAGTGTATAAACATCGTTTTAGCTAGATTCTTTTTAGTGTTTCACATGATGGGTGACCGTGTCAAATTTTTTAAAGAAAATTAATTGAAATGAAAGTGACCTTTCATCAATTTTGAAACTCTAAATCATGCGAGTGGAAGACGGTTTTTGGTATACCACAAATCAGAGAAAATTACACCGAGTGTTTCTAAACGTCTACGAGACAATTTATTCTTTGTTCCAAAAATTTAAGGTGTTATTGTCCAAGCAAAAAGCTATTTGCAACTTATAAGTTGATTCGCGAAGTCAGTGTTTACAGCAAAAGATACGTCTAGCAAAAGATACGTCTTGTATGATCAATGATGTTGGGACAATTAAAATTAAGTTGTTAATATGGTTTATTGAAGGTCCTGACAAGCGATTCAAGTTGGAGACATTGATTGACCATGTAAATGATCAATGAGACAATGTGAAGATTGTTAGGATTTGACTCAAAATCTAATTTGAGTTTTAATTTGAGTTGGAGACATTGATTGACCATGTAAATTACAGTTTTTCTCGAGAGATTTTTAGTGTTTTTATGAACATTTGTTTTGTTGAGGGGTAAAATAAAAATAATTTCTTTTGTTTATATTTTTCATTTTAGGTGTGTTCTTTATTATTTAAGATTCTAATTTGGACTATGATTATAGATAGTAGTTTAATTTAGGTTAAGAGTTTATGGGTTAGTATAAATAAGAGGTCTTGGATCCAGTTATGTTATTAAGTTTTTGATATTTGTGAGAATTTATTGCAGGATTTATGACAGTTTTTCTCGAGAGATTTTTAGAGTTTTTTATGAACATTTGTTTTGTTGAGGGGTAAAATAAAAATAATTTTTTTCTTCAAATGTTCACTTTCATTGTAACAAATTGGTGTCATAACAATAACAACTTAAATTGTTGGGTTATAGAAATTTGTCACGTGATGATTTTTCTTTAATTTGGGGTCTATTGAAAACCATTGTCTACTCACCTGTTTTATGGCTTCAGAATTGAGAAAGGTTGAAAGGTTGCTTTTAGTTCAGTTAATTTTCTTTAAAAAATTTGACGCGACCGGTAACACATCATGTGAAACGTTGAAAAAAAATTCAGCTGAAAATGATCTTTATATGTGAAGTGGGTGATGTTTGAATTTTGCAAAGAAAATAATGAAAAACGATAAAAAAGCAATTATAATAATTGCTATCAGCCATCATGCATGAAAGATGAGCTTGTAAATTTCGGCCAGCATGTAATATAATTGTGATGCTATGAAATTCTGACCAGAGGATCTTATCTTGTTTTGTTTTGTTTATCAAAGCTTCTCTTTATTTAAATAGTCTAGGTCCATGCGTCCTATTAAATCTATTTCTTCTTCTCTACGCTTAATTTGGTTCATACAACCTCAGCATACAACATTTCTTTCACTTCTTAAATTAATTCTATTCCAATAAAAAATCTAACCTCTTTGATTATGAATTCTAATCATCTTCAAATTAAAACACTTTTTCCCCTTAATCTCTAACGACCGTTTAAGTTTCTATTCTCCACTTCTCAGGTGGGCTTCTTCCAAGGGGGCATGACGCTTATTTTATTTATCTATTTATTTATTTCTTTTGTTTTGAACTTTTTCACTTTAAATTCTGAAAAATACAAAATAAATCTAAAGAATTCACTAAATTAAAAATGTATTTTTGCCATCTTTTCATTTCAAAATAAATTATCTTACCATAAATTTTCACTCATTCTTCCTCAAAATAAATGCTCTCTTTGGAATATTCATATTTTTTTATAAAAAATAATGTTTTCAACAAATTCTAAAAATTTTTAAAATAAATTTTCTCACTAAAAAATATTTTCCGATCTTTCCAACTTAAAAAGTTACCTATTGGAATATGGTTTGCATATGTCGTTGAGTTGGTCAAATTGAATTTATGACAATTGCTACATGGTTATATTTACTTGCAAATATATCAACAAATATGTCAAAATATTCATAATGATTTGTTATCATCAAACGAGTAATCATCTATTACTATGCTTAACAATCTCCACCTTTTGATGATAACGATCGAAAGTTGATGTTTGAACAATGATGTATAAGAGATAGCATGCATATCAAAAAATAAAAAGAATACACGAACCTCCCCAATCGACATTCTCCATCTAGTTAAAAATATTCATAGTGGTTTGTTTTCATCAAATAAGTTGTCATCGATTGCTATACCAAACAAACCTTAAATAAGATAAGTCTAAAAACTAAGCTTCACTTACAACCATACATTACTTGGGTAGATAAGAGTCATATGACTACTTACTTTTTAACCCAACTTCATCTTGTGCATGTTTAGTTCTTGGATTACACTATTCGTGTGTGGTGCGACGTTCTACATATGGACATTGCTCACATTTTGTTAGGTGCCATGGTTGTATTACTTAAATGTATGGAGTCATGGGAGCTCCAACATGCGTGTATTCATGTTCATCGGGAAAAAGATTGTGTTGAGTCTGTTGACACCTTCATAATGAAGAACCAAACTCAAAATTATAATACAATGTTGCATTATGCTCAGCCAAGCAAAGGATCCCTTCACTTGGTGGATGAGAACGAGTTTCTTAAAGAGAGTTGACATGAGGGGTTTGTATATGTGGTTGTTGATTGATATGATTATTATGGTTTTTGATGATAAAAATGTGATTTTTAGGGGTTTTCTAGGGTTTTGATGGATAAAGATAAGATTTTTGGTGGAAAGGTGGGGGATTTAGGGTATCAGAAGGTTTTTTAGGGCTAGAAAGAGGATTTGCAAAAAAGTCGTTATATGGATAAATACATGAAAATAAAAAAGATACAAGATGATGGCCACGTTAAAGAGGTGGACTACTCTGCCAAGTCGCCAATTAAAAAGGACGACGGCACTCCCGATGTAGATGGAATTATCAACATCCATATATAGTTTCTCTCAAAATAAGCATAAGAATATCCCTCCAATCCTATGGTCTATAAATACTAATCAGAAAAATACAAAATTGCATAAAAATCCAAAAAGATTGAAAAATTATGAAAAGACCCCTAAAAATCCGAAAATTACAAAATGCTCCTAACGGGCCAAAACTGTAAATCTGAAAAATCTGCAATCCCATCATTACTCCATCACTAAAAATCCACATTGTTCTCAAGGTGGTGTATACAGTCTATGATGGCCTTACTGCAAGTGGAGATGCTCATTTCTCATTTCCCTTGGCTCTTCTCCCTCCACCCCATCGTCTTCATCCTCCTCAAGCAACAATACTTGAAGCTTGTGTACGTCACATCGGTGCCCTAGGGCAAACCTCTCATTGCATCGGAAACATAACACATATCTTTTTTTTCCGCATCTCAGCATTAGTCATCTTTCTAAACTGTCCTCCTAGCTGTGGCTCATTGTGCTTCTCATTACTAGACTGATTTACCCCTACTGATGCTTGCGATCCTCCGATCGCCGGCTGGCTGTGAAAAGAGGAGCCGCCCCTAGTCCTTCTAGATCTTTGCTCCTCCGTAAGGCGATCCTTCACCAGCTGTGCCAAATCCATCGTCTGTATTAGTCTCCAAGGCTGATGGAGGCGGAGTTCTGCTTGTATGTTGGGCTTGAGCCCCTTCATGAAGCAGTCTCTCAAGTCTCCTCAGGTATGTCTCTGGCTCTCTCGAAAGTGCCTCGAATTTTCTCTTATACTCACTGACGGAGCCATCCTGCTTCAGTGCCATCAGCTATTCTTGGGGGTTCTCCCACTGGGTATCCCAGAACTTGTCCATCAGACGGTTCTTGAGCTCATCCCGTGATTGAATGGGCTCCCTCTGCTCCCTCCATAGAAACCACGAAAGCGCCTCTCCTTCGAAGCACACAACGGCCGCCTCTAATCTCTGTCCTTTCGTCATGTGCGTCGAGAAGAACCTCTCCACTCTGTAAATCCAACCGCGGGGGTCATCTCCCTCAAATATAGGCATCTTTAGCTTCCTTACTCGACTATTCACACCAAATTGTCCCTGATCTGCTCGTCCTCCTGCATGTCCATAGTAAGGAGGATTGTAATGGTCACATCGTACCCCCGGTGATGCTCATTGCCACTCCGTGGGCCTCTGCCTATCTCTATGGCTGCCCCAGACATCCTCCTCCCAATCGTCGTTGCCAACACCGTCCTCGAAACCCTCCTCGAAACCATGGTCCTCGTCATAATCTCCCAGGAACTCTTCGTAAGCTGGAAGTACTCGACGTCGTCGGCTCTCTGCCGCGTAGCGAGGTCCATATGGCCCTTGAAATTCTTCCACGTCATCCTCTGGTCCCGAAAGTCGAAGTCGTTGAAAATTCTTTGTTGAGGTCTCGTCGGTCCCCAGACGTCGCAGAGCCCTGGATGCTCCTCCCATGTCTTGGCAGGCCTCTTGCAGGTCGCCAGGGTCCCGCGAGGGCCTTGGCGGCCCTGCACGAAGCCTGCAGGGCCCTGGCGGGCCCCCTACAGGGCCTGGCCAGGGATTGCCAGCCATGGACAGGGCTGGACCGGGGCTGGCGAGTCATTGGGGTCGCTGAATTGGTTCGCAGTCATCCATCTTATTGTTCGTCGCTTCCTCGAAGTAATTGTCCACGTCTGAGAGCAACCCTTCGACAAATTCTTCTGCTTTTTCATTCCTCTTCTCCAAAGACCTTGCCTTTTACTTTAGATTAGGGTTTCCTCCCTCATTGGATTGCGTAGCCGTCATGAACCTCGAAAGTAGTAATGATAGTTGTGCTAGGGCTTTCACCATGCCCTTGATCTCTTGCCACATCGAAGTCATCTCCTTAGCTGTCGCCTCCCTATCTTGTACTGCCTTTGTCCTAATTTCCTCCATGATTTTTCTTAAGTCTTCGCCATCGAACTTTTCCTCCAAAGATCTTGTTTTTGGATCTCGTCGCCGTCATGGATCGTGAAAGCTCTGATACCACTTGCATCTCCTTGTTCATCGCTTCCTAGAAGTAATTGTCCACGTCTGAGAGCAACCCTTCGATAAAATCTTCTGCTTTTTCATTCCTCTTCTCCAGAGACTTTGCCTTTTACTTTAGATTGGGGTTTCCTCCCTCATTGGATTGCGTAGCCGTCATGAACCTCGAAAGTAGTTGTGATAGTTGTGCTAGGGCTTTCGCCACACCCTTGATCTCTTGCCACATCGAAGTCATCTCCTTAGCCGTCGCCTCCCTATCTTGTGCTACCTTTGCCCTAATTTCCTCCATGATTTTTCTCAAGTCTTCGCCATCGAACTTTTTCTCCAAAGCATTGATCTTGTCGTCGTCATGGATCGTGAAAGCTCTGATACCACTTGATAGGATTTTATGGTTTTTGATGATAAAAATGTGATTTTTAGGATTTTTCTAGGGTTTTGGTGGATAAAGATAAGATTTTTAGGGGAAATGTGGGGGTTTTAGGGTAAGGAAGGATTTTTAGGGCTAGAAAGAGAGGATTTTGGTAGAAAAGTCGATGTTTTATTGATAAACACATGAAAATAGAAAAGATACAAGATGATGGCCACATTAAAGAGGTGGACGATCTTCCAAGTCACCAATTAAAGAGGACGACCGTACTCTCCCGATATAGAGAGAATTCTCAACTTTTCTTTATAAGTTTCTCTCAAAATAAGCGTAAGAAAATCCCTCTCCTCCTATGGCCTATAAATAATAATCAGAAAAATACAAAATTGCAAGCAAAACAAAAAAAGATTGAAAAATTATGAAAAGACCCCTAAAAAGATCCGAAAATTACAAAAATGCCCCTAATTGGCTAAAACTGTAAATCTGAAAATCTGCGATCCCATCATTGACATGCAAAATTTTTATTGTAAGAGTATAGGCTTTCATATTAAGATTCATCATATTATACTGATTCCGTACATTATGCTAGATGAGTTACCTAATGAACTTTCTCTCTTTTGGGACATCTAGCAAGCCATTGATCTTGTGCTTGGGTACACACTGCCTAATTTCCTCCATTATAGGATGAACCTTACTGAGCAAAATAAGCAAAGGAGACATGTAGATGAGTTATTATGAAAAGATTTTATTAGAGTGTTTAAGCCCATGCACCCTTCCTATTACTCTTACAGAAAAAATAGCAGCTAGAGGTTGTGTATGTATAACAGATCCATCTAACAAAATCACAACTACATATAGGGTTCACATATATAGCTTAATGATCTTTTGGCCACGATGTCGGGATCTGATATCTTTTCGAAGATTGATCTTTAAAGTGTAAGCCATCAGATGTATATCTCAGTGAAAAACTACATTCAAGATTAGGGGTGGGTTATGAGTGGTTAGTCATGCCCTTTTACTTGTCGAACAGCCTTAACATTTTCATGAGGGTTATGATGGCTTAGGTTTTGCATCCTTGCTTCGGCAAGTTTATTGTTGTTTTCTTTGATCAGTCAAACCAAGAACCTTATTCCTTTGACCCATGCATCAGAGATTCTATGCAATGAGGAATTATTTATCAATTTGAAGAAATATGAGTTCATACTACTTCAGTTCACTTTTTAGGGTCCATTGTCTCTAGTGAGAGAGTGTCAGTAGATCCCAACAAGGTAAATGTCATCCGGGATTGGTTTACTCGTAGTATGATTTATGAGGCCATGAGTTTCAATAGGTTGGTCATATTTTATAGGTTTGTTTGGATATTTAGTACTATAATGGCTCATATCACAAATTGTCTCTAAAAAAAGAAAAGTTCATTTAGACTAAACCTGTTAATAGAGCAATCGAGGAGATTAAGGAAAAGCTGATTACTATCCCAGTTCTTTGCCTTCTTGACTTCTAAACGGGGTTTTAGGTATCATGTGACGCTTCAACCGTATGTATTAGAGGCATGCTTAGCTAAGAGGGTCATCTGGTTAATTTCTTTAGCGAGAAGCTAAATAAGGCTAAGCAACGGTACAAGAACTATGATCGTAAGTTTACATTGTAATGTAGAGTTTGAGATATTGGCGTCACAGGTTTGAACGATTGATCTAGCAGCACACTACTTGTCGGGACTCTACCAATTCCTGTGGAAGAATCACCCTTATTAATGGTTATTCGTTTAGGCATAGCCACATGGATTTTCAGTACTTCTCTTCGTGACCATCTGATCTAGGAAACACATGCCCCCCCCCCGGGGGGGGGGGGGGGGGGGGTACGCTTTATACTTTGACTGGGATACGATGTTATCTTGATGGAGGATAGATTTTGTTAGCCGAATGTTAAGTGAGATGTTGCAAAAGTCATATCTCATTATCGAATTTGCTAGGTAGCCAATGGTAACGAGCACAACACGAGACTACCTATACCATTTCCTCCTTTAGAGCATGTTAACATGGATTTTATGTTAGGGATCCTTTGCACGGTTAGGATACATGGTTTGATCTTGGTTATAATGGACATATTTTCAAAGATGACACATTTATTTCCTACACCAATGCTTCTGATGCCTCACATGTAACACACATCTACCTTAAAGAAGTAGTTCGCTTCCATGTTTATCCTAATATCATAGTTTTTAATACATACGTTAGGTTCACGGGTTATTTTTGAAAGATACTTTGGAGGAAACTAAACACAGAGTTTTCTACAGCTTATCATCCTTAGAATATCAGTCAAATTGAGCTGGTAAATATGAGTTTGGGTGATTTATTGAGATGTCTCGTTGATGATCATTTGGCTACTTTGGATTTGCCTCTTCCTATGTCTGTGTTTACTTTTAACTGTCATGTGAATATGTCTACGGGCTTGAGTCCATTTCAACTTATGTTGGGTTGTCTATCTAAGAAATCCATAGAATTACCCCTTTTACCCATAGAAGAACGTTCTAATGCACCTATTGAGTCCTATGCATGATATTTGCATGACTTACATAAAGATAAGATGCAAAATTGCAAATTGCTATTAACTATGGTAATTATAAGTCTACTGCAAATGTGCATAAAAGATTACATGGATCTTTAGTTGAGGATGAGGTGATACTTGGGGTTTACACAGAGAGGCTTCCATCATGAACCGTAAAGAAACTTTATGCATGATGCACATGTCTGTACATTTTTCTAAAGAGAATCGGGTATAATGCCTATGAGCTAGAAATCGTGAAAGAACTTGGAATTGGCCCTAATCTTTAATGTCGAAGATTTAACTTGCTACTTTCAGCCCATGTATTTTCCAGCCACCATTCCCTTTAATATTCCAGCATCATCTACAGCAATGCATCCTTTGCATCTTCCGCTAGCGCCGCTATTGCGATCATATCCTTGAGAAGCCCAGATTGTTGATATTCTTCAGGATGATATCATCCCGACGGTTGGATGATATCAACAATATCTAGTACGTTTTAGAGACTGGCTCGATTTGGACTGCAGCAGGTTGAGGGCTGAGGAAGTGGAAAGATTGGACCAGACTTGCTTAAGGATTACATCGCCACCATTTGTCAGAGGCAAATCTTTCCAATCAGGTGAGAATGGATGGGAATCCTATGCCCATGAGTACATATCATTGTAGGAAGAAGAATTATGAGCCTGACCTTTTTAGTTCTCTTTGTGTTTTTATGTTATTTGGATGCTAATTTAAAGTTTGGCTTTAATAATTGTTGGGCTCAAGTTTACTTGTTTGGATTCAAGCCCAGACTAGCACTTTCTAGGGTTTAGCCTATAAATAAGGCATGTTATGCTTTTGGAAAGATCAGTGAAATGAAAATTTTATTCCTGCCAAAATGGAGTTGTGATGTTTTGTGAGTGATTTGCTTAGGTGTGAAGCCCTAATTTCCTAGTTTCATTGTTCTTTAAAACCCTAATTTCTCAACCCCTAGATTTACATCTACCACAAAATCTCTTTCCGTTTTGAGATAGCTTGGTTTTCAAGTAAAAATAAAAATAAATAAATAAAGCTTACGTATAGCATGCAAGTGTGGTAATAACTGACAACGCTGAAGCCTTCTTAGGAACAATGGGTGCTTATAGTTCATTAGTGCATTTTTGTGACTACAATCAATGTGAATAAGGCATACAGCTACAATCATGAGCAGGGGCAGAACCAGGATTAGATGTCGGGGGGAGGGGGGCGGGCGACGTTGCAAGAAAACATACAAACTGCATTCGTAAAGTACATAGAAATGAAGGTGTTTTTCCACTATGTTTAAGTATATTTGAGGTGACGAAGTGAACAACAAATAGATATAAAATTCATTGCTCAAACCCTATGCAACACGTGCTAGGGGTCGAGTGAGAAAGTTGAAAACAAAAACAAGTTTTAATTGCATGAGAAGAAAATAAATTACGAAGATTCAAACTGAATTACTTTAAAGAAACAGCAAATTGTCATATACATTTATTAAACACAAAAGCGTTCACATATTAACGAAGATATAAACATGAAACTGATGCTGATTACATCATTAATTTGCAAAAAAGACAAAAATTTAAAAATATAATCATTGGAACTAGCCAAGAATTAATTAATCTTTTAAATTTAAGGGAATGCGAGAAGTCGTGTTTAGTCACTAAACATTTTAGACAGATTAAGTTAAAGTTAACCATGATAATTTAAAAATGCAAATTAGAAATCATAACGTTGTATGATCAGACAATTGTTTGTTTTACAATGACTAGTGAAATTTAAGCTTAAGCTAAGATATTTTTTTGTTCAGCCGTTTTTCTTTTCTCAATTAGATGTTATAATTAAAAATATGCAGAAAAAAATGGCATATCTTTGCTAGTAGATACGGACTCCACTATGTTATAATTTAAAACCTGGAAAAAAAACAAAAATATAAATTTTTTTTGCAGCAAGCAAGGATTGAAGCCGTGATCTTATTGCTTGGGGACGGAAGTAACGGAACTGATCACCAACTTACCAAGAGAACAAGAATGTCTTTGGAGATTCAATTAATTTACTTAACCATAAAATCTAATTTTTTTTGCAAAATAATTAAAATCCAAAGATTTTTTAAACCCGCAAGAATTGAACCTGCGACCTTCAACTTAGAGAGGGGACGCACCACCAACTAGCCAACGAAACAACCATGCAAATTTAGATTTAATTACGGTACTTAACCCTGCCGCAGCTGCCATATATATACAAATATAAATTTTGAAAAGGGGGGGGGGGGTCCGCCCCTGGTCACGAGACAGCAAATTCATGTTCAAATGTGAAGCTATGTTAATCATTTTCCATACTTAGTACTCAGTATTGGTGATCACGCTTTTAGATTGACTAGAAGACTTGAGAAGCTAACCTATATATATTTACGTTCAGATACAGTATACTTTCATTGCTGCATCTTTTTATTAAAATCCTATTAACTGTTATGTTTATTATGTTATATATTAATTCTAATTGTTTATATCCTTTTGTTATTGTTGGCATGAGCAACCTCAATTTTACATTCTTAAGAGTTACGACTTGACATTTATCTTGATATGTAGGATATTGTGATGTATGTGAATTCACCGGGAGGCTCGGTGACAGCTGGTAATAACATTTTTCTTAATGCCCTAATATTATTATCTAATCAAAATAAAATGGCATTTCTCTTACAAGTGCAGTTTGATCATGTCCTTCATTTTAGGTATGGCAGTATTTGATACAATGAGGCACATTAGGCCAGATGTTTCCACTGTTTGTGTTGGATTGGCAGCTAGGTAAGAACATGAGTAGTTTGTAACCTCTTTCATCCTAGATTTTTCTTTGTTACATTTGTACTGTTTTAGATCTTTCTATAGTACCAATATGCTGCATGTAGCTGATAGGGTTTATTTAAGAGGCTCTTACGTTTCTTTTGATAGTCTCTTGAGCTATGTTTCTTCTTTATCGGTGTAGTTTGATCTTATCATCTATCATATGCTCTTTTGAAGAGGAGTATTCTTGCAAACTTCTAAGATTACAATTATAAATGAGCATTCTGATATCTTTGGCATATGTTAACCTGTTTTATTTGAGGTGGGAGACACTGGTAGTGAAGGGAGCTACTTCTTCCTTGGTGAGGAGAGAATGGGTATGTGGCACTAGGCCCTGCAGGGGGAGGGAGGATTGCTAGAGTAGAGTCATTAGCTTGAATGACACATGGGCGCGTGCATACTGTTTGGAACCAACAAAGATACGATTTTTAATAGATAAAACAATGGAAACTATAAGATATTTGAGCACAAAAATGTTAGGATCCAAAATAAAGAGACAATTTTTATAGAGAAATCAAAGCAATAACAAGATAATTGAGCGCAAAAGAGGTGCGCTCTCCTCCCAAGACGCCGAGGAGGACGTCCGCACTCGTTTAATCTAAGATCTAAACCTAAGAACGCTCAATAGAAAATATCAAATATCAAGCATGCCTAAACAAATGACGGCTAGCCCCTATAAATAGAAGAAACTAGGGTTCCTAGGCTAATGGGGCGCGCACGCATAATCAAAAGGGGGAAGGGCCGGCGGCTTAGCAATGGGCCCGGCCCATAGGCGGGTGTAGACCCGCAGGTCTAACAATACTCCCCCCAAAGAACCAACTTGTCCTCAAGGTGGTGTAAGTATCGGCAGTGCTACTCTGAGTGGGAGTCGTCCTCCCCCCGATCCCTTCGTCCTCCACGTCATCTGCCTCGTCTGCTTTCGCTATCAATACTTGCAGCTTTCGATCCACACAACGGTGTCCGGGGGTGAAGCGCTCGTCGCATCTGAAACAGAGCCCTTTTTGCCTCTTCTCTTTCATCTCCGCATCGGTCATCATCCGGAATGGGCCCCCATCCGGTGGTAGGTTGTTTTGTTCTCCCGACTTCTCAAGTCCCACCTAAACTGCCTTAGTAGTGGCCCCTGCTCCGCCTACTCCAGTCGAGGTGACCAGTTGCAACTGCCCACTGTAGCTCCTCCCACCTCTCATATCCTCAGTCCGGGAGTCCTCTACCATCTACGCCATCTCGAGTACCTCTGAAAGCCCCCGAGGCTTGTAGGGCCTCACGTTGCTCAAAGATTAGGTCGCAGCCCCTTCAAGAAGGTGCCCTCCAGCGACTCGTCCGACACCCCATGAACTCGCCCTGCCGGTGTCTCAAATCTCTCGATGTACTCCCGCACCGGCCCCTCCTGCTTGAGGACAAATAGCTGTTCTTGTAGGTTCCCCAAACGGGGGTTTCTAAACTTTTCCAGCACCAAGTTTTTCAGCTCCTCCCAGCTCCAGATCTGCTGCCTCCTCTCCTTCCACTGGAACCACCCCAAGGCTCTGCCCTCCATGCAGATGGCTGCTGCCTCCAGTTTCTGTGCCTTGGTCATGTGGTGCGCCGCGGAATATCTCTCCGCTGTGAACAACTAGGCGTGTGTATCTTCCCCAGAAAATATCAGCATCTTCAGCTTCCGGACTTTGCAATCTCCTCCAAAGTGCCCCTGCTCAGGCCTCCCATCCTCTCGGTGATGTGGACGGTAGTGCTGTCTCCTCTCGTCCGGAGTCTCGTACTGCCTAGGAGGGCCTCCTCCGCGACTCCCGTAGTCTCCACGGTAATCTCCTCGCCGGCCTTCGAAATCGTCCCAACCCGCGTCATCGCCGAACTCCGCCTCGTAGCCACCCCTACCGTTAGAATAATAATCTCTCCCTTGTCTGTCGCCGTAGAATGGGTCCTCCGTTGCTGGTCGACGTCCCAAAGGGTCGAAAAATCCTCCCGAAATCTGTCCGCGACCCTCCATAGCTGCTGTCGCTGCCCCGGGGCTCAAAAAACCATCCTGGAGGCTGGCCGTGCGCATCCCCCTGGCGGCTGTCGGGGGCTCCCGCCCCCTATGCGCCGCATGCGGGGCCTGCCAGCCCTCTGGCAGGGCCGGCGGGCCTTGCCGATCACCCGGCAGGGCCGACGGGCCCTGTGCGGGGGTCGGCAGGGCTTGGCCAGCCCTGCTGGGCCCCGCGATGGGCGGGGGGGGCCTCCCCCGCCCCCGTCGCGTGGCGGCCGTCCCCGAAAGGGTTTTAGGGGCCGGCCGCCCCTCCTCGCCTTCGTGCGCTGTCTGAAAAGGACGGCTAGGGCCGCTGCCCTCCCTTTGATACTCCACGGCATTGCACCGCACCTCCTCGCGATAATCCACCTTCCATGGCTCCTCTTCCTCGTCATCGGCAAGTTCCTCCCCCAAAAAGTCGCTTCCCGGTTCAAAGTTCTCAACTTTCTCATTCCCCTTGCCCAAAGGTGGCGCCTTTTTTGCTGATTTAGGGTTCACATCCCCTTTGTTGTTCGCCGTCAATTGATTTAGGGTTCTCATCAATTGCGCGAATTGTTCGTCGTGCTTTGCTTGATTCGCCGCCAATTGATTGATGGAAGCAGTCAACTTTGCCATGGATTCATCGTTTGCCGCCAACGATTTCTTGATCCCGTCGATTTTGCTCGTGAACTTTGCCTCCAAAGCCTCAATTTTGTCGTGCGATCTTGTCGTGGCCGCCATGGATCGTCACGTGCTCTGATACCAAAATGTTAGGAACCAACAAAGATACGATTTTTAATAAATAAAACAATGGAAACAACAAGATATTTGAGCACAAAAATGTTAGGATCCAAAATAAAGAGACAATTTTTATAGAGAAATCAAAGCAATAACAAGATAATTGAGCGCAAAAGAGGTGCGCTCTCCTCCCAAGACGCCGAGGAGGACGCTCGCATTCGTTTAATCTAAGATCTAAACCTAAGGACGCTCAATAGAAAATATCAAATATCAAGCATGCCTAAACAAATGACGGCTAGCCCCTATAGATAGAAGAAACTAGGGTTCCTAGGCTAATGGGATGCACGCGCATAATCAAAAGGGCGAGGGACTGGCGGTTTAGCAATGGGCCCGGTCCATAGGCGGGTGTAGACCCGCAGGTCTAACACATACCCAATCAATTCGATTTTACTTTGACATGAGTGCACACACATGAACCATCCAATTTTCTTTTGACATGAGTGCAAGTGGTGGTTAAATTGTGAGGAAGTTAGTTGGGATTTGGTGGATGACGTGTGAGTTACATTGCACACAACTTCTGGTAACAGTAAGTCTGCTAGTGATCATGAAGATTCCACCTTCTTGCATCTAAGCTCCACCTTAGAAAACAGAGATGATTTTTTTTCATTGTGTATGTAGTTAACTCTTTTCGAGTAAACACTTGCCATTGTTACCTTAAAAATTCCCTCATATCACTCTCCAGCAAGAAATAATTGCTAATAGTATTACTTCTTTTCATTAACTTCACGGCATGGAACTTGTTGACTGCTATGAGAGACATTTAATCAGAGTTAAAGTAGCATAGTAGGAACTTGTTGATGCACAGTTCTTGTACTAGCTTCGAGATCAAAAGCTAGATGAGACAATCCATATACCATGATATCATCTCTCTTCTAATATATTATTCTCAAATGCGTTCATAAATTAAGTGATCAATGATGCCATGCCCTTGGATTGATCATATTAAAGGTTTGGAATCTCTAGTTGTGGTACTACATCAGTTGTGTAAAAAGCCTTCATCTGGCTTCATGAGTATTGCCATCTGTGATGCTATGGCTGTGTATCTGTGGTTTCCAAACTGAAGGTCTCTAAACTCTTTTACTCATGCACCATAAAGCCAATGCACCACATCATTATTATTGTCATCTGTTTTATGGCTTTGTACCTGGGTTATCTAAATTAAAGGTCTATAAACTCTATTACTTGTACATTCTAAAGCCAACGCACCACATTATTTTTCCCATCCTTTTCATTTCTGGAGACCGATTATTGTATGCACTAATTCTAAGTTTTTGGTGAGTTTGCTTCGTTAGTCATCATTGAATGGATCTTGTAACATAGAACCCACACAATTGTCCTGTCAGATTTACAACTAAGTTGGGGTTTAGCTACATAAGCCGGTAGAAAATCCGCAAATCTCTAGTCAATCATCTTTCTGTCATGAATGAAATCCCTTCAAGGGTAAATTTTCTAGGTCAGACGATGAAAAAAACTTTATCTGCATGCTCCATTATAAGTTGTTGGTTCCTTTCTCCCACAAGTAATCATGGTTTGCATGCTGCACTTTAACTGCAAAAAAGAATCTTGAAACTTTCAAAATGTTTGTTCCGTTGGGACTTGGACTCTGTTTGTTCTTGGGACTTTGGCCATGTTTGTTTCTTGGGAGCTTGGCATGTTTGTTTCTTGGGAGTTTGGCCATGTTTGTTCCTTTGGGACTTGGACCCTGTTTGTTTCTTGGGACTTCGGCCCTGTTTGTTTCTTGGGACTTTGACTCTGTCTGTTCATTGGGCCTTTGGCTCTGTTTGTTTCTTGGAGCTCGCAGCCCTGACTTACCCGTGGGTTTACTCTCTGTTTTCTATTTGGCAGTGGTCGTTGCTTCTCCTGTGTGGCTGTGGGCTTGCTTCAGTTTATTGATGTCTTGTTTATTTGGGCCAACTGCGTTTGTGGCATTTCTGGGCTACCAAGAAAATTAGATCTGATCCCACAATTGCTCAAATCAGTTCCTGCATAAACAATTTTAATTTTTTAACTAAATTTCAGGTTTTAATTGATTTACATGATTAATCTGAAACTGAAATTTCTTTTCCTGATGGATACTTGGTGAAATTATCATACTGGAAAAGTTGGATTTTTGATCTTTGATCGAGGATGAGTTTTCTCTGAGATCACACATCGACATTGTCCTTTAATTAATTGTGGAATTATTTTCACAAAGCATGCTATGATTAGAACAATCTGACTGGACATCACTGATATGTGTAGTTAGGTTAGGGGCTATGCATGTAATATGTGTGTACTGTAATACTGGATTAAACTGATATGTGATACAATGTTGAAATTGTTGGAATTTGATACTTGACTCATACAACTGTTGGAACCATGAATTGAGATGATTATTTGATGCATGGAACCCCCAACTATGTAAATGAAGTTGATGTGACCTTTGGACTTTTTGAGAGACTGTCTCATCTTTTTATCACATGATGCATGATACATAATTACCATAATGAATAATTGTAATTACCATAATGAATAATTGGAATGTTACTACTATTACAAGATTGAGTAAGTTTCTGATACACTAACCTTGTGTCATGTAAACTCTAAAAAGAACAAGACAACTTCACAACTACAACAAACACTTGACACTAAACAGAATATGTAAACGACATTACACTTGACTCACAGGGGTTTGTGAAACTCATAATAGAGAGTGCGGAAGTGATTGGAGCCATGTTTTTGGTCGTATTGGATGGATTCTATCATGAATCTGTTAACTAGCCGGGTCCTATTCTTGTATTTGTTTAGACATGTAGGAGGGATCCAATGTCCCTTCATGTTTTTGTTATTGGACTCAACCCAGATGAACGTCTCCATGGTACAAGGTGGATTTCGGGTTGCATATCGTGCTCTTTATTATGAGTCACAGCTTAGAAATGGTTTAATTGAACTATCAAATATACTAGAACACTGATTATTTTGAATCTCATGTTAACCTGATATATTTCTTGTCACGGTAGTTATACATGTATTTACACAATTTAACTTAGACCTCTCTATTCATATTCTGTTCACATATCGTATTCTTGGATTAGATTTAATTTACTTTAAGCTAGCGGTGCATTTGTTTTGTTGTTGTTTCCATTAGGTTCCGAGCAGGAGTACGATAACGCTTCAGTGTTCGAGGATTAGTTTCAGTCTTTATTGAGTAGTACGCAGAGCTCCGAGACAATTCATACGGGTATGTTGATATATTTCTGCTTTCGCCTATATTGTTCACTGATAATTTGCAGAACCTGCTTTACATGTAAAACTGTCACGTTTCCGAGAAGCGAGAAATGTCATATTTTTGTGGTAACCCATGCAAGTCCACCTAACTATCTCGTGAACATTATAGGTTGAGTAGAATGTATCATAAAATATACTCGTACTATCTTACTTTGCTCTTTGAATGCAGGATGACTCAAGTCTACACTCGCTAAGGACATACAGGTGGATGCTTCTCCTTCTTCTTTGAACTCTTAGGCTTTTGATTAGACATTTGTGTTCCACACATCTCTATCTATTGCTTGGATCTTAGTACTCAATCCTACATCACCCTCCTTCGTCAACGCACAAGAGAATATCTCACGGATCGAATCATTTAGTTCTTTCATCGTCAACACATCCCCTTTAGCTTGTAATGACCTTGTCAACATCCTTACTACCCTTTGAGTGCTTTCCGTTCATTTTGTTTGTCTTTCTCTAGCAATTACTTTCTCTCACTATTAATTATCTTAGCTTTAGAAATTTCGAGGATGGAATATATTGTAAGGGTTAGGATGATTATTAATTTCTAGGAACCTTCTCCCCTTCGAGCTATAAACAATTTCTCTACAATTTCTAACAATTTTCTTTCTTCAAAACTCAACAACCCACTACTTATTTCCTCCTCTTTCCATTTCTCTTTCTTTTTTCCCAGCCACACCTACTCCTTTAACTCAGTTAACCCCGAGCCCAAAGCCCGTTATACTCTTCTTTAAATCCAACTCCTAAGCCAAACTTCATTTAAAAACCCAATCCCATTCTTTTCTTCTATCTTCTTTATTCTTCCTCTTTCTTTCTTTCTTTTTTTCATTCATTTTCTCCTCCTCTTCTCGGCCCAACCCAACGGCCCTTCTTTTTCTTATTTTTCTTATTTTTCTTTTCGTTTCTTCTTCCCATTTGGCCCAGGCCCGCAAGGCCCACCGCTTCCTCTTCTCTTTCTTTTCCCTATCCTTTTCTTTTCCTCTTCTTTTCCCCTCTGGCCCAAGCCTGCCTCGTTTCCCATTCCCTTTAATTAACTTAGCACAACTTCCCTCATCTAAACCTTTCTCCATCTCACTCTCCTACATCAGCCAGCGCCCTCCCCCCTTTACGCGCGCCGCATGCCCGCAGCCCACGCCCCATCTCACGCGTGTAACCGCCACCCCTTCTCCTTCCTCTCGTGCAAAACAGACGCACGAATCTCCCTTAACGGCTCATTCCCTTTATTTCTACTTCCTTTCCTTTCATGTGTTTCATGTGAAAATTATACTTTTTATCAAAAATTTAGCATTCGGGTTTTCTTGGATCTGGGTGTTTTCAATCTTGATTTCGGACTTGATTCTTCTCAAAATCTTCGATTGAGCAGCCATCATGGTCATTACTTTGGCGAGGTGGTGAGTTTGGTTGGGCTTTTTCGGGTTTCCGTCATCGATGAACGGTAGATATACATTTCTCCAAATTTATTTCGGTTTATTTAGATTTAAAATTTGAATTTTCTAAGATTGTTGGTATTAGAAAAATTCTTATAGGCAAGGAATGAGATGTATTTGTTCATGGTATGATAAAATTTCCTTTTGAATGATTCTTGAAATTGATAGAAACAATTATTTGAGCATAGATTGTGGTGTTGAATTCTTTAGAGTATTACTCCTTTGTTGGGTTGTTGAAATTCTTGAGCAAGGGATATGATGATAGAAATTAATCAAGGAAACTTAACTTCTTATGAATCGATGCCTGACGGCACTCTCTGGGCCCTGCGGAGACCCTCGCCGCTGCCGCTGCCGCTGCCCCTCGGTGGTTACAGGTTTGCCATGTTAGGACTTGCGGCTTAGCCGATGTTTCTCTATTGTGGCTCTACCATGGGTTTTGCCCTGTGCGGCTTGTTGCAGCCCTTGTTGCAGTTAATTATTTGGGGACCTTGCAGGTTTCTGTTTCTCCTGGGCTTTCGGCTCTGTTGTTCTTTGGAGCTTTTTGGCCATGTGTGTTTCTTGACTTTGGCTCTGTTTGTTCATTTGGGACTTGGAATCTGTCTGTTCATTGTGCCTTTGGCTCTGGTTGTTTCTTGGAGCTCAAGGCCCTGACTTACCTGTGGGTTCCCTCTCTGTTTTCTATTTGGCAGTAGGCCTTGCTTCTCCTGTGCGACTGTGGGCTTGATTCAGTTTACTGATGCCTTGTTTATTTGGGCCAACTGCGTTGTATGGCCTTTTGGGACTGCCAAGAAAATTAGATCTGATCCTATGATTGCTCAAATCAATGCATAAACAATTTTCAGTTTTTACTATATTTCAGCTTTTAATTGATTTACGCGATTAATCTGAAATTTCTTATCTTGATGGATACTTGGCTGAAATTATCATACTAGAAAAGTTGGATTTTGATCTTTGATTGAGGATGAGTTTTTCTCTGAGATCATACATTGACATTGTCCCTTAATTAATTGTGGAGTTACTTTTACAAAGCATGCAATGATTAGAATAATCTGACTGGACATCATTGATATGCGTAGTTAGGTTAGGGGCTATGCATGTAATGGGATATTGGATTTAACTTTATATGTGAAACAATGTTGGAATTATTGAAATTTGATACTTACTGTAGGAACCATGAATTGAGATGATTATTTGATGCATAAAACTCTTGACCACGTAAATTAAGTTGATGCGACCTTTGGACTTTCTAAGAGACTGTCTCATCTTTTTATCATATGATACATGCTAAGTAATTACCATAATGAGTAATTGGAATGCTACAACTGTTACAAGATTGAGTAAGTTTCTGATACACCCAAGGTTGTAAAAAACGCTAGGCGCTAGACGTTCGGATTGCTAGCGCCTAGCGCCCAGAGCATTAATCGGGGATTAATACCAACCTTATGTCATGTAAACTCTGAAAACAACAAGACAACTTGACAACGGTTACAGTCTGTGGACAATACACTTGACCCTTGTAACGCCTCAGTTTCAAGGGGGTCATTGCCATTTTCAAGAATTTGCAGGTTCTGCTGGTTACTAATAAAAACAATATAAACGAAATAGAAATATATCATAAGACATACTTGAACGAGTAGTCTCATAAACTCTATGCACATCTCAAAGGAAAGGAAGCTATCTCCCTAGTAGACATGTTCAGCACCTGAGAGATGTACTATTGGATTAGAAGTACATTATATCTAATCCAATCAAACAGTTTATGTATGAAACGAAATAAAATAATAATAATACAAGGCATGTGAAAAGTAATTAACAGAACAAATGGTAACATGTTATGAGAGGGTCAAATTTTGAATAATTTAAGTATTTAAAAGGCAGGTATGTTAACTTTAAGGCAACATCGATATATTGACAAACAATAATAGCCAGAGGTAAAGAAGTATCTCACTAGCAATCATTTAGAATATTAAACATTAATATGATTATCCAAGTAGGGCAACAAGGAAACTATATCAGTAGACCAAGCATGATACAAATTATCCTATGTGCTTTATCTTGCATACTAGATTGTAATGTCATATGCTAGTGCTGTGACTTATATTGGAGAGCACGATATGTAATCCGAAAATCATCTTGAACCACAAGGAGCTATCCCGGGCCTGAGTCCAAACGTCAAACTATGAAACTATGAAAGGGACTGTAGAGATGTCTCTCATGGGTTCGAGAGGTGATTCCGGTGTATCGTGACACGTTGTCCCATGTAGCACTTAGTTTTCAACATGGCCGTTCACTACATTAAGAGCTTGCAATCAATGTATAGTACTCAATGATCAGACACCATGTCCTGACTTCTACAAAATTCAATGAACAATATCAAGAGCATGTACAACATTAAAAGCATGAATTTTCGTGTACAATATTTCATACTGTTGGCATACACCGGCTATGTAATTGGATCTTGTTTATTGTCATAGTCAATTGTTATTAAATTATGAACATGTGTTATATGAACCAGGTAGCATCAACTTCTCAATGTAATGTTATCAATCGTGTCAATTTAAGTTTTTGTTCAAGAGATAATTCCTTTTGTTTAATTAATTATGGTTGAAGACATAAACTAAATAAGTTAAGTAAAATCAGAATTTATTTAAGAACAGAATATTTTAAATAAATTCAAGGAGGTTAGAAAGGACATGTGATCAGATTCGCCAACCCATTGAAAAATCTACAGTTCACCAGCTCATAGAAGTTTTGATGTTGCCGGACACAATTAGCTAAACAGTGTTGCATGCCTAGCAAGAACAGAATTCCAGCAGTAAGCCCAGACAAGAGCAGTAGGGTCAAAAGCCCAGGGCCACAAGCACTGGCTAAGGCCTAGTGTCAACAATAAGGGGTGGGAGCCCGTAACAAAAGTAGCAGCAAAGGCTACATGATGCAATGAAAGCAAGTCCAGGAGACAAATTGCTCAAGGCAAGCCCTAAATATAACTAGCAGCTATTTATGCCCACTGTAACAATCCCATGCCAAAGCCCAACAGCCACAATCAGCAAGGAACCCGCCCGCAAGGAAACCCATGACAGCTACAAGAGCACAAAACTCCCCGGCGGCCAACTGTACGGCCGAAAATCCCAACATGAACTTAAAACAGAAAAGAGTGGTGTCGAGAATCCCCATGAAGCTCACTATGTTACCGGAGTCTTTAATCATCGAGGAAAATCCCTTAAGTACTCAACATCATATCCCATATATAAACAATTTGAACAATTCCCCAACAATCACACATCTGAAAACCACCAGATCCCATAAGCTCAAGTCCAAATAAATTCAAAAAATTAAACAGAAAACATAAACTGAAAGTTAGAGAAGAAGTAATCTACCGATCATGCCGTAGCCAGAAAACTGAAGGAATTGAAAACACCAAAAATCTGAACTCTTCCTATCGGAAAAAAAGAACTTGCTATAACCTCTCTCTATTGGGATCCACTTGTACGCTACCCTTCCCCCTGCTTTCCTCAACAGAGACTTTTGCTTTTGAAGAGCGGCTGTAATGGAGATCCACGGATGGAAGATTCATAGAAGACGACTCGACATCAGAAGATGTTAGAACTGCTTTTGGCTTTCCGAACAGTTCATCGGAGCCAGTGAAAACGGGGAACTCCCTAGCTAGTAGTTTCGGAGATCTTGGTCCCTACCTCGCTGAAATGCGAAGATTCAAGAGAAGATTTTTTCGTCATTCCATAGAGTCGAGAGCACTCGGATCATCAAAATGCCCCACTTTTTTGGTGTGCGAGGGGTTTGGGGGTATGGAGTGAAAGCAAATCAGAAGTTTGAGAATGCAGCCTATCGGCGAGCTTTTCACAACTGTAAGGTCATTATGTCATTCATCAGAGTGATGTATCTAAATTCACCGATCATCAGGATGACAATTCCATCTGATGATCTCACTCCCTCCCTCTGGTCGCATTGCTTTTTGGATTCTTCTGAGTCTCAAATTGTTAGACATCAGAGTGATGTGAAGACTTCGGCGTGGGATGGTAGTGCTCGTGTATAAGCCTTGTAGTGAACTGCTTTCTAATGCCGCCATCTCATGAATCATAACTTACTCGACGGTTCTCGAGACATTCGATCTTCGAAACCTTTGGACTAGAACTTTGAATCCAATACTTTTTTATAGGGCTTGTAACCTTTTCTTTTCTCTCGATGAGAACGATTTTAATCGGTAGGCTCACCTCTTGTTTCGACACCAACACAAACCCCGCTCGTGGCATTTAACCAGTACAATTTAAAGGGAAGGATTATCAACATCTGCATTATGTCGCTTGCTCAATAACACTTTCCTAGGTGAAGGAGTGGCTTCACTCAATCAGTGCTACAACTGCTTGTGCGTATGATTCTTTCCATGTGTATGAGTAGTCCACTTTGGTTTACATACTCTAATCCGTCGTCGTTTTCATTCTTCTTTGGAGGCACTTAGCCCTCTCTCCTTCCGTCGTCAGTGCTTAACATCTTCCCAGCTTTGAGCTTCTCCCCTCTTTTTCGGCTCCGCCAAGTTGTATCGGTCACATCGGAAACCAAACGATGCTATAGCTTCCGCATTTGACAACTGCTATTTCTGCGGACGGATTTGATTCGATGCTTCTGTTGTGTGCTTCTACTTGCATGGAAGAACAACGATTGAGGAACCAATGTCCAAAAGCGCCTATGAGGCTTGGCTAACTTCGTTTCCTTGACTTCGAGCAAGAATCAAATATGAGCAGATATGAGATTAGAATAAGGTTGACATCAACGAATTTTGAGGAGAGAATAATTTTCATATGAATAAAACATCGAAAGAAATAGAACTAAGGGTTTGCTGTGCGGGACTCTTCAAGGAGAGGAGTTTGTGCTCGAAGAGCATTCTATTCCGAGTGGTATTCACGAAGAAGGTCGCTTAGGGTTTGATTTTGAAAGGAGGAGGTAGCTAAGGGTTTGTTGTGCTCTTCCATCGCGCGGGGGGGGGGGGGGGGGGGGGGGGGGGGGGGGGGGGGGGGGGACGCAGACTTGAGAAAGAGGGTTTAGTTCTTTGGGCATTTGGATTTTGGATTAAAGGGAGAAGGAAAAAAGAGTTTTTTTAAGAAGAAGGTAATGGAGGCGGGGGCCGTGTGTCTTGGAGAAGTGAGTGAATAAAGAAAGAAAAGAGGCTTTAAAGGGGTGGACATGTTGTAGTGAATATGGCGTGTGGCCATTGGGCTTCTAAACAAAGATAAAGGAAATTAATAAAATAAGATGTAAGTGGCATTCAGGCTTGGGCAACGGCTTCTCTTTGGGCTTGGCAGCTGGGCTTTTTTTAAAAAAGAGAGGAGAAAAATATTTTAAGAAAGAAAGGAAAAATTAATTCAAGGAATAAAAATAAGAAAAGTAATTAGAAAAGTTTAGGAAAATTACAAATAAATTTCTACTCATCCTACTAAAATCTCGGACCGTTACCACACTAAACAGAATATTTAAACGACATTACACTTGACTCAGTGGGGTTTGTGAAACTCATAATAGAGAGTGCTGGAGCGACTGGAGTCATATTTTTGGCCGTATTGGATGGATCATATCATGAATCGGTTATCCGACCGGGTCCCATTTCTGTATCTGTTTAGACCCATTGGAGGGATCCAGAGTTTCTTCTTCATTCCGTTTTTGGACTCGACCCGGGTGAGCGCCTCGTGGTACAAGGTAAACTTCGGGTTACATATTTTATTCTCCATTATAAGTCAACTTAGAAATGGTTTAATGGAACTATACTATGAACTGAAACACTGATAATATTGAACATCATGTTAACCTGATATATTTTTTGTCACAGTAGCTATAAATGTATTTACACTATTTAACAGACTTTTCCATTCATATTCTGTTCACATACCGTATTCTTGGATTAGATGTAATCTACTCTAAGCTAACGATGCATATGTTTTGTTGCTGTTTCCGTTAGGTGTTGATCGGGAGTATGAGGAGGCTTCAGTGTTCGAGGATTGGCTTTAGGCTTTATTGAGCAGTACACAAGCTCTGGGACAATTCATATGGGTATGTTTATTGGTGTATTTCTGCATTTTCCTATATTGTTTTCACTGGTAACTTGCAGGACCTGCTTTATATGGAAAAATGCCACGTTTTCGGAAAGCGAGACGTGACAATATATCTCTGATAACCGGTATCTAATATCATAATTTCTAAACCAATACACAACCGATATCCGATATTTAAAACACTGGTGGAAACTAAGAGAACTCATACATGTGTTGAATACATGTGTTGAAGAGAGATGTTTAGACTGAGACAGAGATGACTTAGACAACACATTTAGACTAAAATGGCAAATATTTAGATTGACGATTTGATACCATGTTAGAATTTAATTGAATATATATGGCGCTGGGGGGGGGGGGGGGGGGGTGGTCATGGTGAGTCAAGCCGGTGAAGACATAGTATGGGCTGAAACATTCTAACCCAAAAGGTTAAGCTATGAGGTATAATCCCAAGTTTCTATTTATACTTTTCGCCTTTTCTATTCATTCCGATGCATGATTAATTTTCTTAACAGTTTCGTAGTTCAATTTTTAGCACTTGTTATAATTGATATGGCCTGATGGTACATATGTTCCCATGAAATTTGAAGTGTTTTGCCTAGTACCCAGAAAAATGGGTATGTTTTGTATCACCAAATACAAATCTGACCTAAAAAGGTCAGTATCCCTCGGCATTAGCTGATTATTGAACCTTGATTTTGATTGTTAAATAAAATTCTTTCAATTATTATATGAATTAAGTCAAAAAAATCATTTTGGTGCTTTAAATCTCAAATCTCCTCTTGTATTATCTACTATTAGTTCATAGTGGTGGTATCTACATGTTTTGAATGGATCATATCAACATGTTTGAAATCCGAAATCTGATATAAGCGGTTTGTCTGGCTGAATTTTTGAACTATTTTTGGAATTGGCCATTTGCCTACTCTAATGATAACGTAATTGACCATCGTCATGACTGTTACCATGAATTTTTTCAATAAAAATTGTGAGAGGCTTTGGAATATGACTCAGTCAAGAAATCCCCACAGAAGAATTAATCAAGTTTTATGATTGTCTTTCAGCCCACAGCTAACTCTTTTTAGAAGCTCAAACATTTTCCACGATAATTATAAATATTAGTTTGTGAGACCATAGATCTTTGAACGATGTTTGGGTCTACCTACTCTTTTATCATGTGGATTAAACTCATGCAATCAAGAATTAACCTTCAAAATTCTTGTCAACAAAAAAAAAATCTAGGGAACGTATGATAATAGAAAGATTCAAGTATCTAAATTAAACCCTAGAAACAAATTAAATATATATGTAGAAGGCTAGAGTTGCATTCAAATCCGAAAACTTTGATGGTCTGGATATTCTAAAATATAATGAAAGAGCAGACTTGTAATTCTTCTGGTAATTATTGGCACACTTCTCTGTGTTGATGAGATCACTGATGTGGGGAAGGATTACATCCGAAGAAGTTGGCACATGCCTTTGGCTTTGTTAGCAAGTTGTGCGGCAAAGGTCAGTGGAGAATGAAGGGAGTTAAATTTCTTGAGATTTGATGGAGACAGATAACTACTTCAAATTACCATGCAAATTCACAATTTACTAACAAATTATACAACACCATCCACAGTAAGTTTATGAATATTGCATGTTAACAATAGCAATGCATAATAAGTCCAGGGTCGTATGTCTCTTGTCTCATCTAAGAAGCATAAAACAATATAAACCTTACCTCAATGATCATAGCCCTTAATCTAAATCATATGGACATGATCTAGGTTGAGTTTGACTATATAAATCTTTATGTCAAACGATATAATGTATATTAATGCACATCTCATAGCCCCCAAAACATCCAAAAGAAGTTAAATCATGCTTAAAAGGTTAAGAAATGATGAAATAACTGTGAAATGTGGGGTTAGCCAAGCAGTGGGGATGAAAAAATGGGTTTAATGGGAATAAATTAATAAGAAAAAAGGGCTGCTGATGGCATTTCTGGCCACCACCGTTTCTTTGGAGGTATCATGTTACCATATGTTAGCGTGGGCAACATCAGCTTCAGCTGTGGCTGGAGGATCTTTCTTGTGTATTCTGTGTTTTTGCCGTTAGCTTCTGCTCATGGCTTGGGTTGGTTGACATTTGGTTTTGGTCATTTCACAGGCCAACGGGATTACAATCCAAACCGGAAGACAATATAGACCCATTTACTGCCCTGTTGTATCATTTGATGTGTCTTTTTGGGGGGTTTTGAAGTTTTTTATTTTATTATTATTGTGTGTGTGTGTGTGTGGGTGTTGGGGGGGGGGGGGGGTTTGTTATATCCAGTGATGAACTTGTCATTTTCTCGACCGTTTTGACCCTCATGCCCGTAACTTCCTAGCATTGGATATTTGCCTTAAAATATCATATAATCCTCTCTTCAGAAATAGTATAATCCTCTCTTCAGAAATAGAATAGTGTGCTTCTAGGCTATATGATCAATGCTTCTTTTGATGTCAATGGTAGAAATTATGTAAGTTCCTTCGGTGGGTAACTTGACAGAGTGGAAGGATATTTGCTTGTATTCAATACATGCATGGTTTAATTTACTTGCGCATAAGAAACATAATGACAACGAGCACAATGTTACTCGATGTCTGGAATAAATTTCTGGCATCTGATTTTTTAGCAAGTTGCACATGTTATACCTGTATTATATAATCTGATGAATGGTGAAACAATTTATGTATTGAATAATTTCATGAATGGATTCACCTGTTGATGCACTTTCTATGAATTTGATGTTTGTTTATAACCCTTAGTCATGGTTTGTTCTCAATTATATCATGCAGTTGTACTAGTAACTTAATAGTTCTAAAAATCAAATACTTGGTATATGCAATCCACACCAAGTCACTGACTTTCTGTTCTCGTTACTTTGTCATTCAACAATAGTATGGGAGCGTTTCTCTTGAGTGCTGGCACCAAAGGTACTCCCCTTCTGAGATTACTACTGTTAGTGCTTGGAACTAGTTTTGTTTTGAGTATTTGTTTTCTTTGCTTATTTTTGTGTGGAGTTTATGGTTTTATTGTGATAGTTATGTTTCCTTCTCTTTGTAAATGAAATCAATGCAGGGAAAAGATATAGCCTACCGAACTCCAGGATAATGATTCATCAACCTCTTGGGGGTGCCCAAGGTGGGCAAACTGATATCGATATCCAGGTACATTCTGAACCCAATATCATATATGTGCTTCACCTTATTATTCGTTCTTGAACTCTCAATTAGAGTTGATAAATATGTTCCTATATGCTAACAATATACTAGGGTTCAATATCTGCTATTAAAGTAGTTAGACAAACCATAAATCCATCAACTGTAATACAATGACTTCAGACTATAAGAGAGTATTGATATATATAAAAGGGTTCTCACCATGAAGGTAACATTAGATGTTAAATACAAATCCTTCAGTCCTTATCACAACTTAAGAGTTTTGGTGCAGTGATTTTAAAATAGCATCAAAATATCAAGGTGATGAAGAACGAGATGGATCTACGGATTTTTGTGGATGATTTGGGGATGATTTGGGAAGAAATAGATAATTTAGGGTTTCTTGGCATCTCACCAAGGGTTCTGAGACTTGAGAGGACCTTAGGTTTGGGGAAAATTTTTTATTGATTAATTTATTGATTGATTGAAAATAAAACAAGCATATGGCCTTTACATAGACGTATGATCCAAATCCCAACCAAAGTGTGACTAGAACTTTGGAATACTAAAACTCAAAAATAAAAACTCCTAATAATCGAAAGAAGTTTGACTCTGATTGGTCCACTATTATTCTTTCCGGCTTGAGAATTTCATCACTTAGTAAATTACGATAACAGTAAATTATGATAAAAGTAACACAGCTGAATAGTAATCAATAATCCTTCACAGTTTAAAAAGACGCGTCCACGAACTCTAGACTGTAACAAAAAACAGACTTATTGATGAACGTCATCTAAAAATTTCTCATAATTCATGAAAGATGGAAAAGCATATAGAATCTGTTTGCTGGTCAAGTGTGAAGACCTACGATAACAAACTTGATATGCTCAATCAGATTCAGTGGTGCTTCTTTCGATAGTTCTGGCGCATGTTAAAACAGATGGCTCAAGATAAGACTTTGACTAAGGATGCGGTATTGGATCAAGCTCTGGTTCTAACTCGGAATGTTGTACTGGGCCAATCTCTGGTTCAGTCTCTGACTCTGGTTCAGGCTTGGGCTCTTACTGTGTCTCCAGTACTGGCTCAGACTCTACGTCATACTCAGGCTCCAATTCAGGCTCTAGCGCAAGCTTTGTCTCAATATCTTGGTCAGGATTTGGCTTCAGCTTTTGTTCAAGCTCACAATCTGCCTCAGATGTTGGATCAATCACTATCGTAGACTCTAGCGCGAGTTTACTCTTTGTTTCCTCTACCATTGTCCCATCCCCTGAAGAATTCTTTTGTTGCTCTCATTTATATCTTTATCTTACCACATCTCCAACTTTGGGTTTGAAGATTGCTGGGCTTACCAATGGAATATATTGATGCTTGGAATAATAGTAATTTTGAAGATGGATTTTGAATTTTGACCATCGACGACTATGAAGTGAAAGTTACATATACCATGATAGTGCTTCTTCTTTGAACGCGTGATATGCCTATGTATATTTCTGTTCTTCTGAAAAATAAAAACAATAGAACAAATATTTTAGATGAGATTTCCAATCATCATGTCCATACCTATCATCGAATCCATAAAAGGATGAGACCCGATCATACATTATTTGAGGAGAATATCCCTTGTAGCAACTATCGTAGTAATAATCATAGTATTACATAATATAAAGTTGATCTTCTTGCACGAATGGTACCTGTGTACTTGGCTGAGCTAACTATCCACCGATATGAACGCCATTGAATTGGACTTCAAACGGATTTAGAATCTTTAAAATAGCCGAACTGCACATAAAATCATAGAAATTTATCCAAAATTCCCCAAAAATTCAAACGGCTTACTGTTTCGAGCTGCGGCTTGTATTTTGGCACACTCAGTTGGCTTGAGCTGGCTCTGATCGTGGCTCGGTTCAATTGGCTCGGCTCGATTGAGCCGACACTGTAGCACTGTTGGCTCCATCAACGCCGATGCTGATTTTAGGCGAATCCGACGACGGTTCGTCGCAACTCTTCATGCTATAGCTTCCCCTGAGAGTGGGGAAGCTTTTCAGGGGCCGACGGTGCCGGTGGTAGCGCCCATGAACTTTGATGATCTTTTGAGCGGCGACGGAGCATGGTTTCATTGACGGAAGTGGCGAATGTATCGAAAGCGTCTGGTGACCTCGATTGGTGCCGGCGATGACGTCGGCGAACTTCAAAACCCGGACGATGGCGATTCGTGAGGTTCTGGATGCTGGGGTGGCGCTGTTGGATACCGAAGATGACGTCGAGGCCAAGGAATCCTTACGAAGGTGGTGGTGGTGGTTGTTGTGGCTGATGCAAGCGGCAGCGGCAGCGACGTGGGTGAGGGCTATGGTTTAGAGATTAGGTTTTTTCTTTGACTTTTGGAATTCGAAAAGAGTGAAGAAGGAATCTTCGGTTCTGATACCAATTGATGTAGAACGAGATGGATCTAGGGATTTTTGGAGAAATTGGGGAGGATTTGGGGAAGAACGAGATAGTTTAGGATGTCTTGGCTTCTCACCCAGGATTTTGAGGCTTTTCACCAAGGAGAGAACCTTTATCAGATTTGAGGAAAATTTTCCATTGATTAATTCATTGATTGACTGAAAATAAAACAAGCCTAGAGTCTTTATATAGGCTTATACTCCAAATCCCAACCCACGGAAAGACTCAAACTCTATAAAAATAAAATAAAAATAAAAATAAAAATAAAAATAAAAATAAAAGAAGTTTAACTTTGATTGGTCCCTCGTCACAAGGCCATGGATTTTAAAATAGCACCAAATATCAAGGCCACAGAGATTCAAATCTGATTGTGCTAATGATATCATCTGATGTTCAAATTCAATTGGGTTATAATGTCATCTTAAATTTCTTGCTGTTAAATGTAGCCTCTGAAGTTACGGTGAGGAATTAAGGGTTGCTGCTTTTATGTATCCTCACACACTCCATTGTCTAATTATCCTCATTTTATCATTCATTTAGCTTAAGGACTGAAATTGGTTGTGGAGCCATACTATTTTTATTTAAATTAAACATGCTTTTAAATAAGGCCCACGTGAATTTGAACCTTGGATGCTTTAATACCATATTGAAGGTCATGTTGATGCTCTCCTTATAGTACGATAGACCACCTTAAATTCCTTGCATCCAAGTGTGAAGGCCTCCTTCAGAGGCTGTTCCAGGCTACAGCCTCGGTAAGCTTTGGGTTAAAACTTATACATACATACATGTCAAGGCCCAGGGCAAAATAAATTAGGGCCCCTGCACAAAAACCAAGCCATTCCTCCGTTCCCCCCATGGGCCCACGTCCTTGTCTTCGCTCTCTCGGTCGACACTTTTCGTTGAAAACAAACTTCCGTGCACGTAATTCTCTTTCGCTCGTCTCTCCTACTCGAAACCCCAACATATTGACTAGGACGCTGTGATGAGAGTCTCTTTCAAGATCGCAAGGGTCGGATCGTGTTACCGCCTGAAGCCCCCACCGCAGGCGCTTCTGGATCCCGCCACCGCCACCGATTCGGCCGGCAATGCCGTCCTAAGCACAAAGACGGCGAAACAAAGCGATCGGGAGGTGAGCAGATCCCTTTTGCATAGGCTTCTACATTTTCCCCTTCTTTTGTTGGTTTCGCATTTGCGTGGTTTGTAGCGATTTTAGGGATTTCGGATGCACTGTTGTTTGGGTTCATTTTGCTGCACTTTGAACTGCCTGAATGTCCCGAATCTTATTTTAAAATTTCATTTTGAAAGGATGGAATGTGGAAAACATTTGTCGAGCTTTTAAGGAAGCAGCCGAGAAGGTTGTGCATGTTAAGGACATAATTCTTTAACCATTGTGTAATTAGATTAAAATTGAATTGATGAATCTTCAAGCTTAATTGTTAGGTGAGCAAGTGGGGTGAATTATTAATTGAATTGATGAATCTTCAAGCTTGCAATCTAAAATTGTTACAGTAAGTCTTAATGTACGCTGAATCTTACTTTTTCATTCTATATTTAGTGTAATTATATTAAAACGTTTATAATTTATTTGATAAGTTTTTGTATTGAAATTGAATTGACGAGAGTTTTGAAATTAAATTGATGAATGATCTTGGCGAAATTTTTTTTATGTATTTGAACGGTAGCCCATGATGGAAAAAAAAATTTGGGTTCCACCCTTGCTTGCATCATTAATTATATCTCTGCACTGGTAGTTGGCTATGAAAATGACTCAAAAAGCCGTCCATCTTTTCTCTCTTTCTTAAATTTTAAAATAATAGGTCACCATCTCATTGATCAAACCAAGGTTTGAGGTTTCGGTTTCGGTCTCGGTATCGCTCTCTCGAAAATTAAGTTTTCAGTATTGGTATCGTCCGTTTCGACGGTTTCGGACGTTGGTTTCGGTTCGTCCGTATCGGTAGTTTTAAATATTTAAAACCATATTAGATACGTAAAAAACTAAAATAGCTTGAAGTTTGCCTTGCGCACCCACCGTTTTACTTTGCGCACATGCCACTTGCAAGTTTATCAAAAATAGCTTGGAGTTGCTTTGTGCACCCACCATTTTGCTTTACGCACATACCACTTATTTACAAGTTTGCCATATAATATCTTCTTTGCTGTGCACAATGGCTGTTTTACTCTATACTCACATACCACTTATTTACAAGTTTGCCATTTAAATTAAATGCCTTTCTCGATGGCTCTCTCTCTCCCACGGTAGAGGCGGAGGCAGCGAGGGAGCACGCGGGGCAGCGAGGCGCGACGGCAAGGGAGGCGGCACGTCGGGGCAGCGAGGTAAGTGCAGCGTCTTCTTCTTCTTCCCTTTTTTTCTTTTTCTTCATTTTTTGCAGGTTTTTCTTCTTTCTGTATCTTCTTCCTCCTATTTTTCAAACCGAATTTGCCTTTGTCTTCAAGCCGAAACCCTAGGGTTTCGTCCAGTTTCGGCCGGAAGGCCGGAACCCTAGGGTTCTTGGCCGATACCGAGAAAAGAGGGTGGTTTCGGACCGGTCTCCTCCGAGACCAATCCGAAACGGCCAGAACCCAATGGTTCCGGCCGAAACCTCAAACCATGGATCAAACAATAACAAGGAAATCATCACATCTTTAGAAAAGGCGGGGGAGAGCGATGGCTGGATAAAGTGGTTGAAATAATAAATGTCAGATTAAATATAGCCTTATATTAGAATGTATTCTTTTGAATATTCTATTATTCTGTTTGCCTATCAAGGAAGGGGATATCTGAAATAACTCGAGGCTTGAAGGGGGGTATTTAAATTGCAAAGGTTCGAGGGGCTATATCATTTCAGATAACCTCTCCTTTTCCTTGCCACTTTAGTGGAAATTTTTTTTTTTTTTTTTTTTTTTTTTTTGGGGGGGGGGGGGAGAGTCGCATAACATTTTTTGTCTGGCTTTTAATCCGAGGTAAAGTTTAATTTCACTCTCTTCTAATACCGGGCTGAGAATTTTCTGTAATCTGGCCTAAAATCCTTCAGGCAAATGAGATGCTGCATCACAAGGCCAATTTGAATGGGTACTTGGCCTACCACACTGGTCAAAGTCTAGAGAAGATCAACCAGGACACAGACCGCGACTTCTTCATGAGCGCGAAAGAAGCTAAAGAATATGGCCTAATTGACGGGGTGATCATGAATCCTTTCAAGGTCCTTCAGCCTCTACCACCTACAACAGAACAAGAAGGTTCGACTGCCGCTGCAGCAAGCTGAGTCGCTGCATTTCAATGCGTTGCCTATGCAGAGTTAGAATGTTTCAATAGCCGATGTTATTGCATTGAGGGTGGATTTTCTGTATGAATGCTTCAGTACTTCACAAAACCATTGCTAGGGGTGTTTTTGTTTTAGTTTGTCTCAAAATAGGTATGTACCATTACATCTCATTTTTGACACTATGAATAAATGCCAGCCTATTACTCTCCTTTTTCTGTACAATCTGTACAATGTGAACTTTGTTTCATTGCCCATCATGAGATATTGAGTGGACAATGGCCTCTTCATAGAGATTTGGGGCTTTTGGATTTGGGAATAGCTTTAGAGCCATACATCCCCCTGCTGGTCATGCTACTTGGTGTTTCCGGAGCTTTTGCTCTTACTTTCGTTCAAGCAGACAAATAAACTAATGTGTTTTCTTTTGTGAATTTAAGAATTGGTTAATTTTCAAGAAATTGCATTCATATGTTATTGTTTTTATCAAAATATGTATGTACTTTGAAAATAACAGAAAATTATCCTTAATTAATTTTTCCAACTATTTCAATCTTTCTATCTGAATCTAAAGTGGGTTCGAATTACTTCAACGTTTTTATATGTCTCAAAAAATTACCTTAATCATTGAATGACATTTCAGGTAACAATCTCTGTGTTTGAAGAAAACGTATGTTGTAATGATTTAGAGGATTAAACTTTAAAAAATGAAATTCATGGAATTATTTGTTATTTTTGAAGTCAAATAGTCATCCAAATAGGCAAGGAACCTTCTAAAGCTCTTATTTGGTTCAAAGAAGAGCAAAATATTTGGAGCATAAATCAGGAGACTCTTCTGCAGCCAAAAACAACCACAATGAAGAAACTGAGAAACAATGAAAACCTCATGCAAACAAGGAAAAGGATCACTCATCAGTGAGAGGCCACCGTCATCTAACACCCCCACAACATTAAACTCCAAAAAACTAGAGACAAAAACAGCCACCTCTGTATCTTTTTCTGGCCCCTTGTTAATTATTTGCCATTAGGCATTGTGATGCTTTTGGGTGGGGAGATCTCACAGCAAACAGTATGTTCACATGATGATGGGGGCATTGGCTTGCTGTGTGCTGTCTGCATCTTGGAGTGATGAATGGGAGATGAGGGCCATGGTGGTTGTGATCTTGTGATCAGAGGTGAAGGTGATTTGAACTGATGCATCTGTTCTGCACCTCTCTACTTGCTTCTAAGCTGAGCATCCCTTTGATGTGCTGCACCTGTAATGCCAATCAGTCAAGACTAGGTATGAACTTAGTAATTTATGGACCATAGCCTGCACATTCCAAGTCCGCATAAGCCTCGGAATCAAGGCGACCATAGCCGTAGGGCAAGCTGCTCTCTCTGACCTAGACACGCCGCCGCATGTGGGTCAGACGTGACGATGGTGTTTGTGAAGCCGGTGGTGGACGATACGTTCAACGGCGTCAAAGCCAGGGAGGGAAGGGTTGATAGGGTGGCGATCGGGGTCCAAGCCAGGGAGGGAAGGGTTGGTAAGGATGCTGGATGGATTTGCAGGGTTTTGTTGTTTAGATAGTGAGCTACTCAACAGTAGTTCCTCTGTTTTAGAGAAGCAACGGCAAATTTGTCACGTTAATTGTAAAGAGAGATGATGGAATTCTAACGCGTTTCAGTTTGTGTTGAGAAGACCAAAACTCTGCAGAAAGATGGGCATAGCACGGAACTGAAACCCTCTCCCAATTCCAGTATACATTTCAGGAACTCAAAACCACTGCACAAGAACACTACATTCATACAAGGTTTAAGATTTCCATTGTTTAGTAGCAGAAGACAATACACGGTATATTATAAGCTGTATTACAACGAAGAGCATAGAGACAACAAGCATATACGTACACGGTTACTATATATGTATCGGCAATCTTCTTTATCATTGGATGCCCCGCAACCACTCTCTACAACCCCTCCATAAAACCAGGAAGCCCATGAGACTTGAAGAATTTTTTCACCAAAAGGACTGCAATCGCAACAGCTAAGCCGATAGCTGCAATAGAGTACATGCGATCGCCCTTGGGCTGCTGACCTCGACCGGCAACGATTTGGGGCTGCTCACCGACCTGCACAGCACCCCTCCTCGACACGCTCACTCCTGCACTAAAGCTAACTCGCAAGGGACCTGCTGCAGCATCAACACGGACTTCATGCACATTTTCTGCAGGCCCTTGATCCAGTTCTGGATGTGGAACATTCTCGAGGGCTGGTGTTGCATTCGAATCAGTGTTGGCTTGGTGATCTCTGCCGGCAGCATTGGTGTTAGGTTCTTCGCTGCCACTGCTCGAAGCAGGAGGGAGCTGAGGCACTGGGGGAGCCTTGCTGAGCATGTGCTCATGAATCTGTCATCAGTTACATACGTTACAGTTGCATGGAGATGCGCATTCAAAATTATCAGTTAAAGAGCTTTTGTAATGGAGACCTCGTCAATTAATTTTTGCCTCTCTGGGGTGCCATATTTGGGTGCTGCTTCGCGAGATTTTATGGCCAGTTTGCGCCTTTCATCCTTGCTGTAGTCGAGTGAGCCTAGGGCACCGCCGGGGTTGGTTGGCATAAATGCAATAAGCGCTACTAATGCTGTACGCACTGGAAGAAAATCGAAGAGAACATTAAAAACATTATATCTTTAAGCATCGCTTCCATCTAGTATTAAGGGCCTGTTCTTTTGTTGGAAAGTATAATTGAGAAAGTTGAGAATGTTAGGAATCTGATGAGAGAGAAATATATGTGTATTGTGTTCTTTTGTTAGAAAGTGGAGTTGAATTGTGGAGTTGGAAAGTTGAGGTGGGGCCCACTCCGTGTAGTGTGTTCTTTTGGATGAAGAAAGTTGTATGTTGGAAATAGTAGATGGCCCACCATTTGTGTTGGGTTGCTGCAAACGAAAAAAAAAAATAAAAATAAAAACAAAAAACCGGGCTCCTATTGGTTGGAGGAGAGAGGAGTGTCAGACTTTTGTGAGAATCTCTTGTAATCCAACGTAAAGCTTTGGATTTCAAAGTCACCCCCAAGAATCCCATTTCTCCTCCACGTCGGCACTTTTTCCTCCAAGTTCTGAGCTGCCAAAAGAACAGCTTGTAGAAAATGAAGAGAGGATTCATGTCTACAGTGCATGAATAGTGCCGAAAGCTGGATTCCTCTCCAGCTTTCGGCCAAAAGAACAGGCCCTAAGTAACTATCTAAAGATCATTCAGCAGCTGTTCCGAAGTGAAGAAATCATAAAATGCAATTACTTGGTAATCATAAAAGAATAAGACAGTCATCTTCATGTGCATTGACCAGGCTACTTCACATAATTAATATTAGTGCACTGCCTGCAATTTTTTACAAATATGGAAACATGGTACTAATGATCAACTGATTCTTGAAAGATCACTAATCATTATGCTTTTAACCACATCATTGCAATAGTGTTTTTCACTAAACAAATAACTTTATAAGACCATCTTGCAATATAATTATATCAACCATATGTTTTACAGAGGAATTACTTGTTTTAGTTGTCCTATAATTAGAAATTTGAATTTACAAGCAAGAAATTAGAAACATCAATCCCCGGAATAGATTTACCCACAAATATTTTTTAGTTGACCTATAATTAGAAATTTGAATTTACAAGCAAGAAATTAGAAAACACCAATCCCTGGAATAGATTTACCCACAAATATTTTCATACAAGGCTTGCCTTTTCTTTTGGCTAAATTTGAAGTTGGTCTCTGAGGGGTTTTCCAGAAAATCCCCTAAACTTTTTTTTGGTCTCTAAACCCCCTTGAGCTTTTGTTTTTCCAAATAACCACCTAACGTCGATAGATTACTTTTTAAAAATATTTTTCTAAATATTTTTCTATTTATGAAATACCTTTAACGGAGTTATAGTACATACATGTCTTTAAGTAATATAATTTCTGAATTTTTGTTTCGATATTTTGATAATAATTTAATAATTTTTTAAATTTTTAATTTTTTGTTGCTTTTTATTTTTTTTCCTTTTTTTATATAAATGAGTTCATTTTGACATAATAGAAAATTTTTACTACAAATTTTTAATAGTAAAATAATCATATAACTTAACTTTTTTTGTTAATTTTCTCGTTTTACATAAATGAGTACATACTTGATTATAGATAATATTTTACTAGAAATTTTTAATAGTAAATAAAGACATTAATTTCTTAAAATTTTTATGTATTTTTCTAACCTTTTTTGTTAATTTTATTTTTTACAGTATTGACTTCATGCTTGATATAGTAGATAAACTTTTGGTAGTAATTTTTAATAGTAACTAATTATATAATTTTTAATGATGTGGTGATTTACAAATTATTTTATACTAGAAATAACCCGTTCACACAGTGCACTACGCCAAAAAACCACACGGACAGAATGTGGTGCACGCGCGCAACCGAACAGGAGTGAGAACTGTGGGTGTGTGTGTCGGTATCGTCGGGGGGTTTTGGGGATTTTTTGAGTGGTGTGTGAAGTTGGGTCCTTGTTTTTGGGTAGGATGGTGTATTTGTGGATCAATTTTTGGGTGGACTTTGGGCAAGTGGGGTGAGGTGGAGTCTCATGTGGCACCCACAAAAAGTATGACCGGAACAAAGGTGCCACATGTGACACCTTTTACTATTTGTATAAAGGATTTTTCTGGCCTTTTTGTTACCTTTTATTTTTCTTATATAAATGAGTTCATTGATATAATAGATAATGTTTTACTAGAAATTTTTCATAGATAATTATTTAAAGTATAATGATGTATTAATTTCTAAATATTTTTATGTATTATTTAATGGAAAATATAAATTATACATATTTATGTAATTGTTTAATGTCATCCCAATTTTTTAAATATAATTTCATGTATTTATAAACAACCCCCTAACGGCATTAATGGAAGGATGTTCTTTTGAAGAACCATAGCATAGTTCAGGAGGAATTGGAGAACCTAAAAAATTCAGAAGGGGTTGGCGAATCTAAAAATTTGGGATGGGTTGGGAAACCTAAAAGAGTTCAGGTGCCCTTTTGGCAAAAACCTCAAACTTCATAGGTTTTCTTAAAATGTAGCTTCTTCTTTTTTTGTATATTTGCTAATATAAACCAAGAGACTCCTAAACTATATGTCCATTTAAAGAATTCAGAATCTGATATGACAATTTGGATAAATCAACAGACCTGCAAGTTGAAAGCTGAAATACCCCATATTTTTCACAAATAAATTTTTTGAAATCTTCCTATACATTTCAATTTTTTTCATAATTATTCATAATTTTCTTTACTCTCCTTTCTTTTGGTTTTCTTTACCTAGCCCACGAACCCCAAGCCAACAAACCAAAGCCCGCTCCCTATTTCCTCCCTATTTCCTTCTTTTCTTTTGTTTAAACACAACTCCAAGCCCACGCCCACAGCCCACGAACCCCGGTCCGCTCTCAATTCCTTTTTTTTCTCCTCCTTGTTTGAAGCCCAGAACCAAGGCCGAACACCCCAGTCCGTAAACCCGACTTAATTCGACGAATTTACAACCTGATGTTAGTAAATTTGCATTAATTCTAAGATTTTTTTCTCCTCAGCCCCCACGTACCTTGTCACCTTCCCCTTAAACCCAAGAGGCCCCCTTGTGTCCCCACTCTTTATCTCGCTCGGCGAAATTCTCGACAATCGACGTCCTTCGCCGTTAAAGCTAAGTGTCCCTCTCCCATCTAAACCCCTCTTCCTGTTGAGTTTTCAAGCGAAAAAAATCTCCTCTTTCCGCTTTCAAGTTCTCCGATTTGGGCTTTCGGTGTAGTTGGTTTTGGATTTCGATTTTGGGGTATGGCTCTCTCAGATTTCCTCCCCTCACTTGGCCAGCAGCTGCAGCCACTCGACAGCTCGCAATCGTTCGACAGAGAGGCGACGGGGTTTGACGAATTTACAACATGATTTTAGTAAATTTGCATTAATTCTAAGATTTTTGATATTGAATGCAGTCTCTTCTTTACTTGCAATGATGTGTACTGAGCATAATGGGTATTTTTCCTGGGTTTTGGGATTGGCGGTGACCCTGTCCATCGCCCTCGTCGCTGCTCCGCAGCTGTGCTTTGTGGGTTTCCTTTTTATTGGGCTTTTGCCCCTTACCACTGTCTTGCATGGGTTTGTTGTGGATTGGGGCCTTGCCCCTTGGCCCTTTGGGCTTGCGGATTGTTTTTGGGTGTTGGGTGTTGTGTTGGCTGTGGGTGTTGGGTGTTGGCCATTGGTTTGTGTGATGGGTGTTGGTGTTGGTTGTGGGTGTTAGACTTGTGGGATGGACTTGCCCTTGGTGTTGGTGTTGGTGTTTGATGTTGGACATGAGCATTGCCCTTGTGTGTTGGTGATGGCGCTGGACTTGCATTGGTGTTGGTGTTGGGTTTTGATGTTGGCCATGGGCTTTGCCACTGAGTATTGGTGTTGGCCGTGTACTTGCCCTTGGTGTTGGTAATTGATGCTGATGTTGGCTTTGAGCTTTTCCCTTGGGTGTAGGATGTTGGGTGATGACTTGTAATAAGCCCAGACCCTACGCATTGATTCGGTGTAAATATTGCATATTTAACCCACCAATTAGTATAATTTTGTGCATAAATGATGCGTATTTGATCTCTAATACGACCGTATTTAGAATATGGTCATTTATTAGAGCAATCACTTGGTTTAAACACAAATCAATACTATATTGAGAATTTCTGCATTTTTAGTATTTTTCATGTGTAGACCTTAGTCTCACGATTCCAAAGACCATTTATTCATATTTTTCTGAGATTTGTGTTAATTTCTATGAATTTTTGAATGCAAAATACCATTTAAATGAAGAAAATACAGAGAGCTACGGCACAAATACGCGAAAAATACGAAGTATGTATGGCCGCTCAATCGGCGGGGACACGTGGCGGCCATCCACGCAATCCCCGCATCATCCGACCACTCAGCGAAGCCGCTACGCGGTGTTTTTTCGCCCATTGGTCGACGATCGAACGGCCCAGAGCCTCCCCATTGAAGTGAAGCGGATCCAACGCCCAGGACACGTGTCAGGCTGTCGATGAATCCCGCCAGAAGCGGACGACCTAGATCAAGTCGAGTGGGAATCGGAGCGGGCGTCGACTGCTGGGACACGTGGCAAATCACCGTTCGATCACACCTCGATTGAACCGCACCTCGAACCGCACCTCAATCGAACGACGGAGGATCAATGCGGCTATTAGGTGCGGATTTAATCGAAACGAATCGGGTTTGGACCCGCTAGCAACCCCCAAACCCGCAATCTCAATATATAAGTGAATTTCTAGGGTTTTGGAGTATTCTTTGCGTATTTAGAGGATTCCAAGGCGTATTGGTGCGTAGCTTTTGGAGGCCCGAGAGACAGAAGCAGAGGGCTATTGTTGAAGGAAGGAGATCTAGGGTATAATTAGAGAGAATTGGTGAGAAATTCCCTAAATTTTGCCTTGTATTTTGAGTATTTGGCTTGTATTTGGAGTATTTGAACATGTATTTGTCTATAAATATCTGTTTTTTCTCTCCATGCGTGACTAATCTCCCTATGTATTGGTTGCGATATATTTAGGGCTTTGTAATCCTTAATTTAATATCCTTTTGCCCTATATTTACGTCAAAATCACGTATTTTGTCGATTTCTGCGTATACTTTATTTGAGTATGTTCTTCGGAGACGTAGGCATGCTTGAATCGAATATGATATGAGTAAGACTAATTCGTAATGCGATCTGAGAGGACGTATCGTGACCTGAAAGGGCACTTGTGCATATTTTCTTTATGAAAACAATAATTTACGTGATTACTCTTTGGCACTACTCTTTGCGCTTTATCGCCATACTTTCTGACGTTCTTATGCCCTAGCCGGATGAAACGTTGAGTTATAGAAAAGATACTAATAATCATTTATTGCAAACACCTAACGAAACCACAACCAACGCATACTCTCCACATTGGTACCCTAATATCGAATTCACCAAAATTATCTTAGAATTTTATTTTGGTATTTAAAACCATCGCCACCATTATCTCGCCTTCGAAAGGTGGTCGTTTCTTATTGTTTAGTATTCATTATAAACTGAAGTTCGTGGTTTTGCAGGTCAGTTGTCCCGTGGATACGGATACATGGACTCACCAGGATCATTACTTGTTCGATCTCCTACACTTGGGAGTAGCGCTCGCATATTTTGAGACGAGTCACGCATCTAGATGTGGCTGAAACTGGTTCCTTGATGACATATGTGGCTGGAAGAATAGAAAGCACGTGTAAATGGACTTGACCCTTACATGATTGATGATGAGACTTCTCTGAGATCAATCCATTGACTCCCCACATTTTAAGGTATTATGAAATCACCTTTATGCATGCACATGATTGGATAATGTTTTCTGACAATTTGGATTGGATTTTGAGGTAAGTTGCTATTATTTTCATGCATGCTTATTGTTGGTGTAATGGACTTGTTAGATTATTTTTAAGTATGTTATTTTGTTAGACTTGTTAGGTATTGATATCACTTTACATATGCTATATTGTTAAATTTGTTAAATATTCCTATCACTTTACTTATCGCATATTGTTAGACTTGTTAGATATTAGCATCACCTTGCATGATACATTGTTGCTATTGATATGATAACCCTTAAACTGTTGAAATCATGCACTAGAATAGATCACATAGTATCCTTAACCATATGGATGACGCGACACTTGGACTGGTTCAGGGACTTACTTTATCCTTGTGATGCATGCTTGAGTAATCACACACAATGAAAATATTGGGAGTATCATAATTGAAATGTTAGGCTATTACTGCTACATGACACATTGACTGATAATTGGACTTGTTGAAAGTTCGGTGTTATTCTCATACTGTTGGAAACTGTTACCGATTCTGCATGTAGCACATTGTTGGGCTTATTGTTGGACTTGTGTGTTGTCTTGGTGTTGGCCATTTGTGTTGGGTTTTGGGTGATGGACATGTGTTGGGATTGGGCTTTGTTCTTTGGTGTTGGGATTGGGCTTTGCCCTTTGACCCGCGGGACCCGTGGGCTTTTGCCAGTTTCGTGAGGCCGTGTGCCATTGTTGGCTTTTGCCCTATTGATGGTTGGACATTGGATTCATTTTTGGCAACTTCATGCTTATATTATATTGAATTCATCATGTTGGCTGGTGACACGAAAAGCATGAGCATATGGATTAGTCCCTTATACGATCTATGAATACTGAGATCAATACAGTAGTCCTTTCCCCCATTTTAAAATTTCCATTTTCAAATTGCTATGGAAACACTTGAATGCATGCTATTGATTATCCTAGAAATTATGATATCAAAACGTAGTGATATGACTGGATATGCTATGATAAGACATGATATTGGAACAAACTTACTATTTCCGTGCATGATATGTTGTTAGACTTACTAGGTTACTGATGTCACCGTACACGTGGCATATTACTAGAATTGAACATGTTGACATAATGACTCCTGAAATTGCTAGTATTATGAAACTTGAATGGCTATAACTCATGTAACGCATCAGCCATATTAACTAGTTTTGATGTGACACGTGTACTTGTTTAGAGGCTTGGCCTCATGATGCATGCTTGACCAAACAATACTGGCACCTTAGAACATCTCTTGAACACCACTTGACATTGAGAGGTGTATACATTCACAATATTTAGCACTTCAGACTCACTCGGTTTTGAGATAACTAATATTAAAGAGTGCGGAAACGATTGGAGCCATACTTCTGATTACATGACATCATCAGGTGTTCCGATCGGGTCTCATCATATGGATCTGATGGACCCCTACTAGTATCACCAGACATAATTTTAAGTCCATGTTCCTGTTTTGGACTCAGCTCCTCCTGTTCATGTTTTTAGGCTCGACCCGGATGAGCGACCCTAGCGCCCCTGTGGCACACGTGGACTCCGGAGTGCTCACTATACTCTCCAATATGAGTTACGGCCTAAGATTGGTATTACTGACATAAGTTCGACTGAGACCTGATTTGTATGCATGTTTCTAGCTTTGTTTACTATACTTGTATGCATTGTATTCCTGATAGTATTTATAGTTTATTTTTACTCTGCATGTGTGTCCTTATTGTCAATTATTTACCTGTTCCTGCTTTATTTTCATTCATGCTTATTTTACCCTATTTAATACCAAATTCTAGAATTACTATGAATTTACATTTACCTGCTAGTGGCTCTTCGTTTTGTTGTACTGTTAGGTGTGTTGTTGTACTATTAGGTGCTGAAGAAGAGTACGAGAAGATTTCAGTACGTGGGGATACTAGGCTAGTTATGCATGGCACCGATTGTCGAGGAATAAGCCATGAGTGAGATTCTTTTTATGTAATTTTTTGTGTAATGTGCTTTTGTATCCTGAGACATTGTATCTTTTACACTGTATCCAGATTTTGTAATTGAATGAGAAAATTGATACGAGTATATTGATACATTTTTACTATTTGCTATATTGTTTTTACTGGTAATCAACATTAATCAGCATGATCTGCATCACATTAAAAAATATTCTCATCCTCAGAAAGCGGACGTGACAAAAGCTGAAAGCAACCCCTTAAAAATGAGGTTTGAATGTATGACATATTTTCAAGAACAAAACCATATACAAGCTGCCAATGTGCATTGTTCCATAAATTCAGACCAATCATTAAAATTTATTTCTCTAATTAAGTTTTGATAACATCCCCAAACTATATGTTATGTACCAATTATCTTTCTCCTTTCAAGCAAAACATGCAGGGTATGCAATGTTTAGACCTAACATGTCCTCAGGACCGAACATGCCCAACGATAAAGTTTTCAAACATGGCTGCCACATTGTAATAACAGAAGGTATTTTGATTTCCTTCTCAACTGGTCAAGTCAATGCACAAGCGGTTGCAAATGACTGTTCTAACCATAAAAAGCTTGCTCTAGCACTATGCTCATATTATGTACAATACAAACCAAGAGATCAGAGTAAATTATGAAATTTTGGTGCTCTCCTAAAGACATGACCATACCAAAGATCAGAAAAAATATAACTCCATGAAAGAGAATGAAGAAGAGATGTATCACAACCTTAAATGTCATTTTCACTTGAAATTTGGTCGAAGATGCTACCAAACAATATCGCTGACAACAAAACCACTACCATAGCACTATGCTCATATAGTCAACAAACCAAGACATGAGAGTATACTAAGGAACTATTGTATCAAAGGCAACAAACCAAGTCATATCGCTGACCATGACAGTGACATGGTGAAATCAAGTTGGATTGGTGTTGAGACCAACAAGATCCACTTGAAGATCCATTTCACATTTATAGAATCCATACTTGGATCCAAACCCAAGAAAGAATATAATGCCCAGACACTAACTGATGTTGGAATGCTTTTGAAGTCACTTTCATTCATATAGTCCTTCATAGAACATAGTATCAAATGACATTCCTAAAACTGGAAAAATTGATGTAGCACCATGCTCGTATAGCCAGCCAACAAACCAAGAGATAAGAGCAGACTATGAATTTTTGGTGCATGCTGGTAGTCATCATTATATCAAGTAATCATGTACATGAAGACCTTAAAGATCACCAAAAATATACGGTAAGTTCTGGGATTGAGATAGAGATATCCAGATGTTACTTTTGTCAGTCAAATCAAAGGTCAAAGACAACCAAAAGCATTTCTGGTAACAAAAATATTGTTGTAGCACCATGCTCATATATCCTACAAATCAAACAAACGAGTGGACTATGAAATTTTAGTGCAAGATTATTGAAGGTGTTATAGATGTGATACTGATGTGGCAAGGGTTTCGGCCACAACAAGGGGCGTTTTCATAATTTTGTGACCCAAGAGAATTTTGTGATTTTATTAGGCAACAGCTAGAATTAGAGCATCAATGTTGATTACTGTGAAGAAACCTTCTATGAGTTGATTAGAACCCTAGTCCTTAGAGATTTACACTTTATTTTGAATCAAAGCTTGGAGAGCGGCCTCCTCTTGGAAGAGGTCCACATCTTTTGTATCTTTCTTTGAGATCAATAAAAATCTCACCTTTTCTCCCAAATCTTCCACAAAACCCCTAGATTTATATTATTTTCTCTTGCAGATTATATCAAATTGGTATTAGAGCACTGTGATTCATAGCGGCAGCGGCGGCAACAAAAAAGGTGGAACTTTTGAAGAAAAACCCGATGTTGAAGTTGAAGGATTGAAGAAATCGACGGGGGAGATGAGATCCGAAGTGAATGACACAGAAGCGAGAATGAACACAATATTGGAAGCCCTCACGCAATCAAACCAACAGCTCATTCAATCAACCCAACAGATCTCGCAACAAGTCATCTCGTTATCAAAGGCGAATGATTCAGATCTAAATAGAGACGAGAGCATCAACTCAGATCCGGCACAAAAGACGCAAACTTTGGCCAAAAATGAGAAATTCAATGTCTTTAATGAAGATCAGCCGCCGTTCGACGAAGATCAAAGGCAAAAGGTAAATCTTTTGGTCAACAGCGAGGGAAAAGTTCATCCGAAGGGGGATCCGGCATCAGATTTGCTCCATGACGATTATCAAGCAGATCTAGGGCCAAAGATGCCATCTTTGAATCAGAAAATGTGAACGATCGTCAAGTTGGAAGAACAGCTGAGCGACATGCAGGAGGGCGAGGAGGTCGGCCGCCTCGGGCGGCCATCCAAAAGGCAGATGGCCCCGCAGCTAGCTGCCTCGAGGCACCTAAGCCCTGGGCAGTTCTTAGGGGCACTTGAGCCATGGGCAAACCGCCCAGGGCCAACCTGTCCTGGGGCAAACCACCCCCGAGCCTGACAACCGTTGGGCGGGCCGCCCCAGGTCAGGCGGTGCCTCGGGCGGGCCGATATGGGGCCCACAAGCTATAAGCATGCCTCCCAGGGCCTGCGGATAGCATTTAGGGACCCAATGGACCATGGTTTCTAAATGGGAGACCCACCAATGCACGAAGACAACTTCCAAGGGGCAGGGAAAATCCAGTCACGCTTGGCGATCATAGGGACACCTATAAAGGTTTCTACGACGATAGAGGAGGTCCAGAGCGAGGTGTCGACGACTGGGAGTACGGCAGTATAGCATAGGGAGGCCCGTAGGGAGATCTTAATGCACAGCAGAATGCCTACCAGCAATTTCACATCGGCCAGCCTAGATGGAGAGCAGCACAAGGGGATTTCAAGACAATAAGGTCTGAAAATTAAATATGCCGATCTTTGAAGGAGAAGACCCTTATAGGTCGACCGACAGGACAAAGAGGTACTTTAAGGTGACGCGTCTCACTGTAGCGAAGAAGTCGAGGACGGTTAGGATATGTTTAGAGGATGATGCCTTGTTTTCGTACAAGTGGAGAGAGCAGCAACGGTCTCTGTGCTCATGGGAGGAATTTAAGGATTGCTTGATGCACTGATTTCGTGACACTCAGGGGGAGACCTTTATAAGCAACTCTTTGCCCTTAGACAGACGGTGATAGTCGGGGAGTATATCCGTTAGTCTGAGATGCTTTCAGGCTGTATGCAGGGATTGTCTGAATGGAAGGTCTCAAGGCTTATTCGAGCGAAGCTACACATCTAAAGACCTAAAGAGCTACTGGACACAATGGAACTGGACCATATGATAAGAGTTTTGACTCACAGAGGAGCGATGGTCCGAGGGAGCCTCAGGTGGATCGACTTTTTGTAGCCAATTAAAGACAGTGGAGGAGAAGGAACTGTCAGCGGGCTCTAGTCCAGTCAAGAAAAGAACAGTAAGCCTCCACCGGACAACAGGATCAAGCGACTTACACAGACTGAGATCGAGGACAGTGACACCACATGTTTATGCTTCCGGTGTAACGAGAGATTCGTGCCAGGACATCATTGCAGGAAGCATGCTTTCTAGATTCTGGTCATTGAGGAAGAAGGTACCGCGGCTGAAGATGAAGAGTCAAGAGGGGACACACACCTCCATTTGGAGTAGCATGTCCATGAATTTCATGACATCACCTTGAAGACAATGTGATTCTTTAGGACAAAGTAGTGATGCGACAAAGATTTCGATCACAACCATGGGTTTTTTTCATAATTTTATGCCCAAAGAGTAATTTTGTAATTTCTGGAAATTCTGGACAGAAACGGGGTTTTTATTAGGTGACGGCTAGGGTTAAAGCATCGATGTTGATTATTATGAAGAAACCTTCTAGGAGTAAATTAGAACCATAGTCATTGAAGATTCCGGCTTTATTTCGAATCAAAGCTAAGGGAGCGGCCTCCTCTCGAATGAGGTCCACTATCTTTTGTATCTTTCTTTGAAATCTATAAAAATCCAACCTTTCCTCCAAATCTTCCACAAAACCCTAAATTTATAGTATTTTCTCTTGCGGATTACATCAGAAACCGATAACCAAGACCGGAAGAACTACTTCCAAAATTGAGCAGGATAAATTTTGAATGTTTCCTCAAAATGATGTAATTATGTGACAATTATGATAACAAAAGAGTTGAAACATAACAATACTCGTCAAAGAACACAACAAACAACAACACATAGAAGCAAAGCACAAATGTTAACAAACACACCTAAAGTCGATTCAAAGCACCAGGTACATTAAAAAATTACAAGCAGATCAAATAAACATAATTCAGAATTGAGCAACAGGTGTTCAGATGGTGATTTACCGTTGTCATTAATCAAGGACGCAAGCAAAATTATAGATAAAGAAGAATTGTTACCATGTCATGCTTGTTGGTAAAAACACACAAGGTAACAGTACATATATATACTTTTGAAATTTAGGTGTTGAGTATACAGTTGTTAGTCAGGTAGTAGACATGAAAGAAATCCACAACAAAAATCAATGGAATATAGCATCGCCCGATATGTTAAAAGGAAGATATCGACGCCAGAGCTTTAATACCATCTGATACAGCCGACATGATATGGCCATATTTAGTGATGTTACTTTTTTGACCGATATTGGCTGATACAGAGCATATAGTGGTCGATGAGATCATTTTTGTTTTGAATTTGTTGACTAAATGTAGAAGGTTTGGGCCACTGTTGGACCCAAATATGCAGCTAGTTCTCTTCAGGGGTACTAAATTGATCGTAAAGCGCACGCGCGCACACACACATATATAAATGAAGAGGTTAATGGAGGACAGCGATCTGGACGACCTACAAATTTTTTTAAAATTTTTTTGCAGTAGTTAGATAAACTTGTTACCTAGCTCCCCACAAATATTCAGGTCGATCCAACACCGTTTGAGCCTCCGTTCATCGATTTCAAAAGCGTTGCGCAAAACTGTCCAGATTTGGAAGCGGGTTTTTTGAAATCGATGAACGGAGGCTCAAACAGTATTGAATCGACCTGAAATTTTGTGTGGAGCTTGGTAACAAGTTTATCTAACTACCGCAACAAAAAATTTAAGTAAAATTTGTAGGTCGCCCAGATCGATTCCAGCGCTGTCAGCACTCCTCCATTTTTCACATATATGAATATATATATATATATATGAATATTCATATATATATATGCGGAATATGGGCCTGAGCTGTTAGCGCAGGAAATTTTTCCTGCGCTGACAGCAATTTGGGGGGTCAAAAAATATTTTTTTCTAATAATTTTTTTGCAGTGTGTTCTCCAACCTGTTACCTAGCTACTCACCAATTTTCAAGCCGATCCAACCCGTTTGAACCTCCGTTCCTCGATTTCAAAAATGTTCCGCTGACAGTTCAGAATTCTGGACCGGTTTTTTTTGAAATCGATGAACGGAGGCTCAAACGGTGTTGGATCGGCTTGAAAATTGGTGGGGAGCTAGTTAACAAGTTGGATAACACAATGCAAAAAATATTTTTTGACCCCCAAATTGCTGTCAGCGCAGGAAAAATTTCCTGCGCTGACCGCTCAGGCCCATATTCCTCATATACATATATATATATATTATAATATGTATCATACGCCATATGAGAGGGTCTCTCATATTCCCTCTCACATAAAGGAGGCAAGTACAACAAGTACAAGCCCATGTGGGCTTGTACTTGCCTCCTTTATGTGAGAGGGAATATGAGAGACCCTCTCATATGGCATATGATACCCATTATTCTCATATATATATATGAATGTGTGATATATATGAATATGAATATGTATGTGTGACAGCGCAGGAAATGTCACACAAGAAATTTTCATGCGCTGTCAGCGTTTTGAGGGCCAAAGATATTTTTTAAATTTTTTCCCAGTGTATTCTACACCTTGTTAACTACCTTCCCACCAATTTTCAAGTCAATCGAGTACTTTTTGGGCCTCCATCCATGCATTACAAAAAGATAGCTCAAATTCTGAAACCGCCGGCACAATCTTTTTGTAATGCATGGATAAAGGCTCAAAAAGTGTTAGATTGACTTGAAAATTGGTGGGAATGTAATTAACAAGTTAAAGAACATACTGCAAAAAAATTGTATATAAAACTATTTTTTGGCCCTCAAATTGCTGCATATTCTTCATATATATATATATATATATATATATATATATATATAGCAAAAAATGTACCTAAGAACGTGCGCAGGTAGAATTACCTGCGCACACCCCCTCTGTTCGGTGTTTGTAAGTATTTTTTTTTGAATTTTTTTTTGCAGTAGCTAGATATACTTGTTATGAAGCTCTCCACAAAATTTCAGGTCAATCCGACACCGTTTGAGCCTCCGTTCATCGATTTCAAAAACGTTGCGCAAAACTGTCCAAATTCTGGACAGTTTTGCGCAACGTTTTTGAAATCGATGAACGGAGGCTCAAACGGTGTCGGATTGACCTGAAATTTTGTGGGGAGCTTCATAACAAGTATATCTAGCTACTGCAAAAAAAAATTTCAAAAAAAAATATTTCGAAACCCCGAACAGAGGGGGCGTGCGCAGGTAATTCTACCTGCGCACGTTCTCAGGCACATTTGCCCCATATATATATATATATATATATATATATATATATATATATGGCAATCTTCCATTGCGAAAAAGGGGCTTTTCGCACGGTGCGAAAAGAATTTTATCTTTTTTTTGAAATTTTTTTTTTCAAAAATTCTTTTTTAGATGTTTAATCCATACAATTATATACCCCAGGGAAAATAATGGGTGAACCCGTTGGGGATTAGAGCACCCATCCACCCGTTACAAATTTAACGGTCTCAAAACGTGTGAATTTGATGAAATGGCTTGATCGAAGGCCAAATGACATTATTTCTCAACCATTATTTTTTGAGGGGGGTATAACAACATATAATGAGGGTGGAAAAAAGAATTTTTGAAAAAAAAAATTTCAAAAAAAAGATAAAAACATTTTCGCACGGTGCGAAATGTTCTCATTTGAAAATTTTCCTATATATATATATATATATATATATATATATATATATATATATATATATATATATATATATATATATATATATATATATATATGCATTTAGAGGGAAAAGAGAGGAAAGGCGAGTGTTAGGGTGTGAAACGAAGCCAAATCTGATCCAGGAGGCAATGACCAGGGAGTCTGGCTCTAAATATAAGGTAGAAATCAGTAGTTCTAATCCTTAATGACTTCTTTGCTGAGGTAAGTTCATTTTTCCTTCTTTTATGAGTTTCTTTGATGTTGTTGCTATTTGTCTTCTTCTTCTTCTTCTTCTTCTTCTTCTTATATTCCTCCTCTTTCTTATTTTTTTTAAATTTGCTGCTAAGGCTATTTTAAGGCTACTATTGCTATTTCATCCTCCTGTTTTTTTTACGCTATTTGTGTTGCTTCTGCTCTCATCCATGTTCTTCCCCATCCTCCTCCCCTTCTTATTCTGATGTTGGATCCTGTTGTTCGGCAGGGGACTGAGAAATAGCAACATGAATACTTGAAATAGCCTCAAGAACTTTAAACAAGAAAAAGGTGGAAAAAGAAGTAGCATAAGAAGAGCAGCAGAATAGGAAGAAGAGCAGCAGAATAGGAAGAGACAAAACTAATTATTAATTTTATAATTTGATTAAAAACGAAAAACAAGAGATTTGATTTTTGATGCCTATGTTAATTTTGCATTTTGTTGGATGTGATTTACGATCTTATGAATGCACTATGCCATGACTCGCATTGTTTTAAAAGTTATTGAATGAGATTTTAAGCTCCTATGATGTTTTCCAGTAGTTTGTGAACAACTTTTTGATACATTTTCCATTCGTGATCCAACTTGTAGCAAATATGTTAATGGTTAACCTTGATGCTATTTAACTCTTGTCATGGTATTTTGATGACATAGGGACTGGGATGTTATAACTACTATTTAATTATCAAAATTTATATATTTATGATGTCATATGAACACTCTGACATTGACACATATCCTCCATATATCTTTTTGATATTTGATATATAATATATAAAACGTTGATCAACATAAACAAACTCAAATCCAGACGTAGCATGAAAGAATAGTGAGATCTAATTTTGAAATGTTCCAAAAAAAGCCAATTCACAACTGCATACCAGGTCTCAAGAACTTTAAACATAAAGTTCTTTAAACAAGAAAAAGGTGGAAAAAGAAGTAGCATAAGAAGAGCAGCAGAATAGGAAGAGGAGAAGGATGACTATGAAGGGAGGAGCGAGAAAAAGACACTGAAAAAAAAAGTTGCGATGTTGCTGTAATTTTGAGACAAAACTAATTATTAATTTTATAATTTGATTAAAAACGAAAAACAAGAGATTTGATTTTTGATGCCTATGTTAATTTTGCATTTTGTTGGATGTGATTTACGATCTTATGAATGCACTATGCCATGACTCGCATTGTTTTAAAAGTTATTGAATGAGATTTTAAGCTCCTATGATGTTTTCCAGTAGTTTGTGAACAACTTTTTGATACATTTTCCATTCGTGATCCAACTTGTAGCAAATATGTTAATGGTTAACCTTGATGCTATTTAACTCTTGTCATGGTATTTTGATGACATAGGGACTGGGATGTTATAACTACTATTTAATTATCAAAATTTATATATTTATGATGTCATATGAACACTCTGACATTGACACATATCCTCCATATATCTTTTTGATATTTGATATATAATATATAAAACGTTGATCAACATAAACAAACTCAAATCCAGACGTAGCATGAAAGAATAGTGAGATCTAATTTTGAAATGTTCCAAAAAAAGCCAAGCCACAACTGCATACCAGGTCTCAAGAACTTTAAACATAAAGTTCTTTAAACAAGAAAAAGGTGGAAAAAGAAGTAGCATAAGAAGAGCAGCAGAATAGGAAGAGGAGAAGGATGACTATGAAGGGAGGAGCGAGAAAAAGACACTGAAAAAAAAAGTTGCGATGTTGCTGTAATTTTGAGACAAAACTAATTATTAATTTTATAATTTGATTAAAAACGAAAAACAAGAGATTTGATTTTTGATGCCTATGTTAATTTTGCATTTTGTTGGATGTGATTTACGATCTTATGAATGCACTATGCCATGACTCGCATTGTTTTAAAAGTTATTGAATGAGATTTTAAGCTCCTATGATGTTTTCCAGTAGTTTGTGAACAACTTTTTGATACATTTTCCATTCGTGATCCAACTTGTAGCAAATATGTTAATGGTTAACCTTGATGCTATTTAACTCTTGTCATGGTATTTTGATGACATAGGGACTGGGATGTTATAACTACTATTTAATTATCAAAATTTATATATTTATGATGTCATATGAACACTCTGACATTGACACATATCCTCCATATATCTTTTTGATATTTGATATATAATATATAAAACGTTGATCAACATAAACAAACTCAAATCCAGACGTAGCATGAAAGAATAGTGAGATCTAATTTTGAAATGTTCCAAAAAAAGCCAAGTCACAACTGCATACCAGGTCTTACTCCTAGATTGTTATATGTTGTATTTTAGGTTATTGTTATATGAGGGTTTACACCCAACTTTCTTTAAACGTTATTAACAATTTTAACATAAAATGTTCCTAAACTCGAGTGCAAAAATTACATACCACTCCATGACGGCTGCCAATGCTCCGGGTGATAATTTGATATGCTCAAGCATATCTTCGTCTGTGTTTCAAAACGACCATTTGGCTGGAAAAAAATAAAATAAAAAGGATTAACTATAGAACTAACAACAACGCGAAAGTAAATTAAATTCATCAACGAATTATTATCCGGTAAAAAGAGACTAGATAGATAATCTAAAGCATTACTGTTAGCAACATGAACGATGGTGGCTTAAATGGGTATTCAGCAGGTAACTGGATCCTTCCATGATAGATTCCTCCCTCAAATTCAGTATCACGAGGCCCCCGGATTGCAAACTGCCACTCAAATATATCCTCCTGAAAACAACGGTAGACATAAAATGAAGATAAACAGAGAGTTTTGAAAAAGATCCACCTTGTAGTTCATCTCATATAAAAAATTCCCCCATAATTAGGGCAAAGGCCATACATAACTACGAACCGGCTTAAGCTGATGAGGGGAAAAACGGAATTCTTTTCAAGGGAAAAAAACGCAAGCTTTGGGCTAGAATTTAGCACATCGTTATCTTAGATTCCCATCTTAGATTCCCAGAGTCTCAAAAATTAAAAGATCAAACGGGGGAGTTGCTATATACACATACCAAATTGATTTACACACCTTCCACTTATTTACAAGCTTGCCATTCACAATTATTCCTTTTTAACCATTCACACACACCCCTTGCTACACCCACAGCATCCTCCAACTCCCGCTGCTCGTCCTCCTCCCGCCGCCGCCTCTTCTGCATTATCTTCCCTTCATCTTCTTCATCTTCTCCACACAAAAATTTAAAGCCACAGCCACCACCTTCATCTTCTTTATCTTCTCCTACATCTCCGCCACTCCTTCATCCTCTTCATCTCCTCCGTCTCATTCATCAATTTTAGAATTAAATTCACCAAAAAATAAAATTCAGAGTAAAACTTACCCAAAAAAATTTCAAAAGGTTCAGATTCATCATCTTCATCTCCTAAATCTCATCCATTTCCTTTTTCAATTCATCTTCATCTTCGGCATCCTCAAAATAAAAAAATTTGGATGATGCGTGACTTGGTGTCTTAGAAGATAAGATGAGGAGATGTTGCACAGAGAGGGTGCGGGGTGAGTAAGAGTAGTCCTTCAATTCCTCTTCATCTCTTTCAATTCATCTCCTTCAGTTTCATTTCCTTTTTAGGGCGTAACCATTTGTTAGAAGATAAGAAATGAAGAATGGTGGAATTAGAATAGAAGGTGTGTAATTTAAAAAAACTGTATTTAAAAAAAAATTGGATAAGTGTAAAGTGTTGGTTATTGCTTCACCCCTAGGTATGTTTTGATGATAAGCAAACAATTAGTGTTGCAAATGTAAATTTGTGCGTGTATGTAATTAAGTCAACATGGTCAACATGATCAACAATCCACTCAAGCTCACAAGAAATGATGATATGGAGTTAAAGATTGAATATTTGAGAGTCAATGGATTTGAAGCTCAACACGAAGACGATGAGAAACTCATCCAAGGACTCACAAAGTGCAAAACTTCTCAAGACAAGTTAAAGAGCCAAAGGATGCATCAAGACTCCAAGTGGAGTGTGAATGATGTATTTATTTTTTAAAACTTGTTTTAGAATGTTAAGGTCATTAAGTTGAAGATTGCACACACTTCAGATAATGTTTTTAATATTTTAGAAATGTTTTAAAAATGTTTTTAAATGATTTTAATAGAAAATCCCTGAGTTTTTTTGATACGTACCAGTGTATCAGAAAATTGGTAGACCTATAGATATACTGTGATCGATCAGTGCACATTGGGTACTCTCTGGTTTTTATGACTCTTCCAGGGAGTCGACAAGCATTGTTTCACCGGTCGACCAGTGAGGCAGGAGTCGACCAGTCAATGTACTTTGGTTGACTCCTTATCCTTAACGGTCTAATTTGACTTGTTTTTTGACTAATCGTTGAAGAGACGCTTGAGGGTAATTTTAAAAGTCTGTTTTGTTCATATTTCTTCTATATATAGAGGGTTTGCTGAAGCGTTTGATATGAATTTATTGAGCAAATTTTAAATGTTTTCAAGTGTTTTCAAAGCTCTCAAAAGCCCTTCAAAGTTTTATTAAAGCCATTTTAAGTTCTTACAAAAGCTTTTAAGCAAAATTGTTTTCTTGGCATTACTAATTGTGATCCCCTCAAGCTTAATCTTGATTCTCTTAAGATCAAAAGAAAAGGGGAGGTTCCGAAGGTCCGGAAAGCCCTCACTTTGTTGATGGGGGACATTTGCCTTAAGGTCGCATTGAGACTGAGAACACCAACGGAACACTCTTTTACCCCCACTGACCAGCTAGTGTGCAATGACGGCCGGCCCGCAAGCTACTTATTAAAGTTTTCTTTAGCCACACAAACGCACTCTACAAGCTTCAACCTTGGTGCCAATAGGAGAATTGTAATACTCTATACAAAAGTGTAAGTGAAAAATCAACACAAAGTAATGGTGGTAAGTGATTTGTATTAGTTGTAAGTTGTGAAAAGACTCACTTGTTTGAGGTCCTCTTATTGAAGTTGGGTTGTTGAAAGTCCTCACTTGGTGAGGTAGGTGTTATATAAGTCATCTTAGTGAAGAAGATGCAAGGTTGTAGAAGTCTTCATTGTTGAGGCAAGTTGCTCTCTAGTTGAGAGTTGATTAGTGGATGCTGGAGTAGGTCACGGATTGACCGAACCAGAATAAAAATATCGTGTTTGTGTGTGATCATTTGTCTCTTACTCAATCACTCTTACTTGCATTGGTTGTTTAATTCCGATTTGCTCTTACTCTTAATTGCAAGATTAATGTGATGGGTTTGGATCTCTCTTAGGAGCTTTAGGCCCATTAGGGGGCATTTTGGATATTTTTGTTATTTTTATATTATAAATAGGGGAGAAACCAACCAGCCCTAGATATGCGAAAATTGAGAGTTGTTTTGAAAAGTTGTGGAGAAGGTTTCTCTTTCTACGGGAGGGTGCGGACGTCCCCTATCAATTGACGTCTTGGGAGGGCGATTACCCTAAAATTATAATCAATCTATCCCATTTATTTTCAGTTTTCTATTAATAAAGTTCAGATCTTGTTGGTTCCTATCAGTTTGGTATCAGAGCATTTCGATCTTGAGGTAGGAGATGAGATCCATGAAGGAGGAACTGTAGTGACCATGTGCTATGAGGAACAAACACTAGAGGGGGGTGAATAGTGTTTTATACAATTATAAGGAATTTACGCCAAATAAAACCCTACTTAACCAACAAATACGGAATACAATAAGTGAACAACAACGCAAACAAAGTATGTAACGGGTTCGGATCCACCCAAGTCTCCCCGACTTGTTTCCGGTGATCCTACGTCCCAACCACCCGGATCCCCTCCGGATACTTGAGTTAGAAACCACTAACCCAAGATTTTCCACTAGCCCACTTGCGGAAACCCCACAAGTGCAATCGACCTACAATCGATGTCCGTGAATCCCACAACCCGGGATCACGCAAAACCCTTAATCCCACAACCCGGGACTAAGACCACTCTCACAACCGAGAGCAATTCAAATATCAAATGCGATGAAATAAACACTTACCTACAAAATCCTATGCCTTGAGTAAACTTACCAAATATTAGGGCAAGAAGGATTTTGAGGAAGATGATGACACCAAGCCCTAGCTCCACCAAGATGGACAGCAATAGGTGGCTAGGATGAGGTTGGTGTCCTTGGATCAAGCTCTTAGCTTGGAAGGCTCACAATCAATGAATCTCTCTTGAGGAATAAGAGTGAGGGAGAGATTCTAGTGAGAAGAGAGAGCTTGGAAATAGAGTTTAATGGCTCCTCTCTTAGATGTGAAAATCTCTCAAATATCAGCCTTGAATCCCTGGTTAGAAGCCCTCAAGCTTATATAGGGAAGAGAGAAAACGGTCACAAGATTCGTGCAATAAATGCTCCAACGGATCTATTTCTGAAGCAGACTAGTCGGTCAAAGAAGGACCACTGACCGACTAGTTTCTCAACTAGTCGGTCGGTGATTCAACATGAACCGACTAAGAGGATGACAGCCAAAGGAAGAAGTTCAGACAAAAGAGAACTAGTCGGTCCAAGAAGACTTGCCAACCGACTAGTTTCACAACTAGTCGGTCGGTGAGTCAACTGAGACCGACTAAGAGATAAAACAAATAGTCTGAGTTCAAATACAACTAGTCGGTTTAAGAACAACTTCTGACCGACTAGTTTCTCAACTAGTCGGTCGGTCGTTGTGCTTTGACCGACTAACTGTAAACAGTAAGTTGGGCTGTACAGTGGAAGCTCAACTAGTCGGTCTAAGAAGGATTCCAAACCTAGTTTGACAACTAGTCGGTCGGTGAACCTTCTTGGACCGACTAACTGTAAACAGTAAGTGAGCTAGAAATGAGAAGGCATTCTAGTCGGTTCAAGAAGCTTTACCGACCGACTAGATTGCCATCTAGTCGGTTGGTTCTTCTTCTTGAACCAACTAACATGCACAAGAAGTCGCGAATCGAAGCGCGAAGCTTCGGGAAAGATCGTATGGACTTCTACTATAATCCTAGCTCTAAGATATGATCGTTATGAAGATTATTAGGCAAGTACTACTCAAGGCTTAACATTCTATTCAATGAAGCTAGACGACAAAATAAATACCATGACGAACCGTCTTCAAAGCTTCAATGTCTTGAGTCTTGAATATCTTCAACGTCATAGTCTTCGAAGCTTTTGACTCATCCAATCCTTTCTTCTCATTGGATGGAATCTCCATTCATTTGTTGATGCCATTTCCTTGAGAATAGATGAAGCCTTTGAGTTCTTCAAGCCAATGCATCACCGTTGTTGATCTACCAAGTCCTCCACTTGAATCAACACGTGTAGTCACGTTTGATCTTCTTGAATCTGATTGGTGACTTTTAGCTAACTGCAATCACATGAGTTAGTCACAATGATTTGTGTTTGATCATCATCAAAATCAAGGTGGAGAGTCCAATACTCAACATTCTCCCCCTTTTTGATGATGACAAACCAAATATAAACAAAACAAATAATTGTGCATTAAATATACTTACTCCCCCTGCAATGATGCCAATCAAGTTAATATCAATAATCAATAGCATCACTAGCAGTTAAGAGTGTGTGTATCACATGAGGTTGTGTACATATCGCATGAATGACCAGAAATAATATGCGCACATAATACAAATCATATAGGTGATACACATCATAAACATGAGCATGATTACCAACATATATAATGTAATCAATATAAACTAAGGTAATCACCAATGCTCCCCCTGAATCATATACATGAACGATCATACTTAAAGTCTATATGATTCAAGCTAATGTTTAACACTCAACATTTAATAAGCACATCTTGTTTATTTCTCTCCCCCTTTGTCATTACCAAAAAGGCATGGGGATAAAGAAACAACAAATGCAACAAAAGAGTGGAAAACATAAAGGAATATCTAAAGTAGAGATATCAAATGTAAAGTTACCAATCGAAAACAAGATATCAAAATAAAGATATCAATTGCAAGAGCACATATCCAACAACAACTCAACTATTATCAATTATCACAAGAAGATAAGCATTAAGCATATGTGATAAAGGATTACAATAGATACTAATTGTAAAGAGTAGTGTGAGCAGTGTTAGAAACGAGACAATGCAAGAATCATGGTTATGAGTCCAATACTCAAAATAAATTCTAATGAGCATACTATCATACTCAAAGCATCATATAATCATGATACCAAGTGTAGACATACCAAATCATCTCCTAAAGTTAGCATATAAAGGAGATATCCAATATGAATAGTCTACCAATTGTAAAGATGATACCAATAGATTAAAGTACCAATTGTTCAAAACACATACTTACAATATTAAGCTCCCCCTACTTTGGTGCATCACTTAAGCACCATCAACTCCATTTGAATGTGAATCTTTGCAAATCAAGGAGTTGGTAGGGTTGGTATCCCAAAGTGGATTGAACCTAGAAAACATAATTTTGGTATCCAAAAATCCTTTTGGATCCTATGGGTTAGGCAACATAATAGATTAAATTTGACAAACTAAATTCACATAGTTGCAACCCATATCCTAATGTAATCATATCACTTGATAAATATTTTAGACATAAAAATCATATAATCACAATGATTTACAAATAAACATGCAAAGGAAATCACATCATAACACAAATGCTTTGGTACCCATAAAAATGAATATTAACTTATTGTACCAAGCAATGAAGGGTCAACGAAGACTAACCCTTCGGAAACCAAGTCCAAGAGGACCTTGATTTCCCAACATAATCATCATTCAAAATAATATCATTAATATACGATTGCACATACATATTCTTAGCATGGATGCTAGTGTTCTTCGGACCCCAAATAGTGTATATTTTGGGTATCCTCTTCCTAGTGGTTGCATGCACGAAAGGTTGATTTCTACGTGGTGCATGAGGCCTAGGAACATGAGATCTATCATGAGCATGAGGATATGTGTAAGGAACATTATGTTGTGCAAAAGCATGATGATTGGCATATGATCCATGGTGTGGTGTTGCATACATATGTGGATGAACATGAGGTGTGTATGCATGAGGATGATCATAAGCATGAGAAGGTGCATGAGCATGAGTACGTGCATGAGTGGATGCATTCCTACGTGTATTGGTGTACATGTAAGCATGTCCCTTCCTTTGATGTCAACCCTTGGTGGGTTTCTTTGCAAAGGATGGATGAATAGGAGTGGTGGTTTCCTTAGTATTAGAACTACCCAAGTTGTTATAGACACCACTCGTGGATGCACCGGAGGATGACCTCACAACATCTATAGTTACTTCACTATAGGGGGTGCGTGCATTAGATGCATGTGTGATGAGCTCGTGCACTTGGGATTTGAGATCCTCATTCTCAATGCCCAAAATAGTGTTTTGAGATTGAAGATTTTCAATCTCAAGATCGTTACTATCCGCAATGGAAACACGATCAAGTTGAGATTTGAGGGACTCCACCTCATTTCTCAACATGCCATTTTGAGTAAGCAAATTTGCTTTCTCAATGGCGAGAGTCTTAACAATGGTGTCATTGTTAGAGGTGCTACATGTAGATGTGTTAGTGAGACTAGCAATCTCATTTCTAGCATCACAATATTTATGCATAAGCCTCTTATGTTTATCAAATAATTGTCTAAAAGCAATTCCAAGGTTTTTTATTGTTACCTCTTCTCTTTCGCTATCGCTTCCATTCGAATCACTTGACTCGTCACTAGAGTCGTCCTCTCGTGCCATCAAGCCCATGAATAAATCTCTTTCATCATTGGAGGAAGAACACTCCGAGGTGGACTCTTCTTGCTCCGCTAGCATGTGCCATATTTGATATGCCGTTGTTGCCTTGGACACACGCCTAAGAATGTTATATGATAAATAATCACGCAAGATATCCATTACCTCTTGAAGTTTTCCCGCCAATTCTTTTTGATTATTTGTCCATTCATGTTCGGGAGTGGTAGGTGCACGAAGGGGCTTCTCCACAAGCTTCCAAATCCTTATCGATGGATTGAATATAGGCCTTCATTTTTACACACCAACTTTGATAGTTGGGTCCAATGAGATAAGGTGGAATAGGACATCGTGTGTTGTTGTTGGTTGTCATAGCAATAACCTTGCTCTGATACCAATTGTAGTGACCCTGTGCTATGAGGAACAAACACTAGAGGGGGGTGAATAGTGTTTTATAGAATTATAAGGAATTTACGCCAAATAAAACCCTACTTAACCAACAAATACGGAATACAATAAGTGAACAACAACGCAAACAAAGTATGTAACGGGTTCGGATCCACCCAAGTCTCCCCGACTTGTTCCCGGTGATCCTACGTCCCAACCACCCGGATCCCCTCCGGATACTTGAGCTAGAAACCACTAACCCAAGATTTTCCACTAGCCCACTTGCGGAAACCTCACAAGTGCAATCGAACTACAATCGATGTCCGTGAATCCCACAACCCGGGATCACGCAAAACCCTTAATCCCACAACCCGGGACTAAGACCACTCTCACAACCGAGAGCAATTCAAATATCAAATGCGATGAAATAAACACTTACCTATAAAATCCTATGCCTTGAGTAAACTTACCAAATATTAGGGCAAGAAGGATTTTGAGGAAGATGATGACACCAAGCCCTAGCTCCACCAAGATGGACAACAATATGTGGCTAGGATGAGGTTGGTGTCCTTGGATCAAGCTCTTAGCTTGGAAGGCTCACAATCAATGAATCTCTCTTGAGGAATAAGAGTGAGGGAGAGATTCTAGTGAGAAGAGAGAGCTTGGAAATAGAGTTTAATGGCTCCTCTCTTAGATGTGAAAATCTCTCAAATATCAGCCTTGAATCCCTGGTTAGAAGCCCTCAAGCTTATATAGGGAAGAGAGAAAACGATCACAAGATTCGTGCAATAAATGCTCCAACGGATCTATTTCTGAAGCAGACTAGTCGGTCAAAGAAGGACCACTGACCGACTAGTTTCTTAACTAGTCGGTCGGTGATTCAACATGAACCAACTAAGAGGATGACAGCCAAAGGAAGAAGTTCAGACAAAAGAGAACTAGTCGGTCCAAGAAGACTTGCCAACCGACTAGTTTCACAACTAGTCGGTCGGTGAGTCAACTGAGACCGACTAAGAGATAAAACAAATAGTCTGAGTTCAAATACAGCTAGTCGGCTTAAGAACAACTTCTGACCGACTAGTTTCTCAACTAGTCGATCGGTCGTTGTGCTTTGACCGACTAACTGTAAACAGTAAGTTGGGCTGTACAGTGGAAGCTCAACTAGTCGGTCTAAGAAGGATTCCTAACCGACTAGTTTCACAACTAGTCGGTCGGTGAACCTTCTTTGACCGACTAACTGTAAACAGTAAGTGAGCTAGAAATGAGAAGGCATTCTAGTCGGTTCAAGAAGCTTTACCGACCGACTAGATTGTCATCTAGTCGGTTGGTTCTTCTTCTTGAACCAACTAACATGCACAAGAAGTCGCGAATCGAAGCGCGAAGCTTCGGGAAAGATCGTATGGACTTCTACTATAATCCTAGCTCTAAGATATGATCGTTATGAAGATTATTAAGAAAGTACTACTCAAGGCTTAACATTCTATTCAATGAAGCTAGAAGACAAAATAAATACCATGACGAACCGTCTTCAAAGCTTCAATGTCTTGAGTCTTGAATATCTTCAACGTCATAGTCTTCGAAGCTTTTGACTCATCCAATCCTTTCTTCTCATTGGATGGAATCTCCATTCATTTGTTGATGCCATTTGCTTGAGAATAGATGAAGCCTTTGAGTTCTTCAAGCCAATGCATCACCGTTGTTGATTTACCAAGTCCTCCACTTGAATCAACACGTGTAGTCACGTTTGATCTTCTTGAATCTGATTGGTGACTTTTAGCTAACTGCAATCAAAGAATTTTGTCATAATGATTTGTGTTTGATCATCATCAAAATCAAAGTGGAGAGTCCAATACTCAACAGGAACGTGAGACTATCATGCAATTAGCCCAACATGCCCTACAATTGAATCAAGAGATGAAGCAATTGAATCAAGAGATGCAGCAACAACTCGCGATGCGGCCAAAGTTGACGGCTCGGGAAGAAAAAGAAGAAAAGAAATCAATGAAACAACACTATCAAGAGTTGAGGAAAGCCCTTGAGGAAGAAGAGGCAGAGGAAGCGATGGAGGAGGCAGGAAAAGCTGCGAAACTTTCAGATCTGACGGAGACGAAGGAAAACGGCGCAGATCTGAAGATTATAGCCGTCGGCAACTCAGATCCAACGCCGACGGGAAGCGTCAAACCAGATCTGGCTTCAGCAAGCCACCAGATGGTCGTCACGACCACGACGAGTCTACAAAAGACCACGGCGAGCCCCTAGGGTCTCACCGCAGCCACGACCAGGAGGGCGCCACCGGCCACGACGACCCCCCTGGAGGACCAGGAGGGCACCGCTGGCCACAACGACCCCCTAGAGGGCCTCGCGGGCCTCGGCGAGGCCATTGGGGGGGCCCGTGCGACGTGGAAAAAGCACCAGCGTCCTACCGTGAAGGTTTTGGAGCAACACCGACGACACATTCGTTGACACCTCCGGCGAGGTCTTGCCCCACCACCGCCACGAGACGATGCGCCATACAGAGACGAAGTCGATGGACCAAGATTCGCTGGTAACAGCCGGCGAAATCACCGGAAAACAGCGTCGACGAGCCGGCATCGGCTCGATCCAGCCGATCCCAAGCTGAGCCGACGGCTCCAGTCAGCTCAACCGAGCCGTTGGCCCGAGCCGGCTCCATCCGACGGCTCAGCTCGAGCAGATGAACGGTGCACTTTTCCATTTTTCTGGGATTTTCAAGCGAATTTCTGCTGTTTTTCTGGGCAGGTTTTGTATTTTTGGCGATTCAGGACCCGTTTGGAGTCCAAATTCAAAGCGGAAAGGGCCAGTGAGAAGAAGACTCAGCAGCGGATGGTCTCTCATTCCTGCAGCAACGTTTCAAGTAAGATGGAGCTTCCAGGTGGCTCTTTGATCCCGGAGGGGAGGGACATCTCCACGTGTAGTACCACCGTAGACTTCATGCCACACCTTGAGGACAAGGTGGTTTTCGAGGGCAGAGTAATGATAGGTTCGGCTCTCTCTTAGGAGCTTTGGGCCCATTAGGCAATTTGGAAATTTTGGATATTTTTATATTATAAATAGGGAGAGACCAACCGGCCTTAGGTATGTGAAAATTGAGAGTTGTTTTGATAAATTGAGAAGAATGTTCCTCTTTCTACTGGAGGGTGCGGACGTCACTTATCAATCGACGTTTTGGGAGGGAGGTTACCCCTTTGATTGTAGCCCTTTATCTTACTTTATTTTCAGTTTTTATCAATAAAGTTTCAGATTCCCTTCGAGTTTTATCAATTTTGTATCAGAGCCCTAAAATTGTAATAAATCTATCTCATTTATTTTCAGTTTTCAACTGATAAAGTGCAGATCGTGTTGGTTCCTATCATAATGATTTGTTGATTAAGTCCCAAGTGAGTTAACTCTCATTGGAGACTTAGGCATACATATAGGGATTAAATTTTAATTTATAATTATTTTCGGACAACATGATTCACCTCTCCATCTAGTGTTTGCTTGCCATCTTTAGGATACCAACATAAAATAGGATGTGTGTAAAGTAATTAGGTGTGTATGTATAGAATTTTCCATCAAAAGGGGGAATTTATACATAGATTACTTTACACACCCCCTCAATAATATTAAAAAAAATCAGTTTTTTACTTTACACATACATCCCTATATTATCCCTCCTCTTCATCCTCTCCTTTCTCCACCATCTTCATCATCATCTCCCCTCAGCATCCCTCCCGCACCGCATACTCTTCCTCCTCTCTCCTCTCTCTCTCCTCTCTCCTCTCTCATCTCTCATACTCTGCCGTCCACCTCCACTCTCTTCCGCCACTCCGTCAGTCTCCTCTTCCGCCACTATCGGCCAACAAAAGAGGAGAGAGTGCGAGGAAAAGGAAGGACATGGGAAGGAAGTGGATAGGTCGACGAAGGCGGGTACTGCCGACAGCGGCAGAAGAGGAGAATGGAAGTGGAAGAGGAAGAGGAGGGGAGGAAGAAGAGATATCAGCTGGGGCGGTGGAGGAGAAGACGAAGAGAATGGAGGAGAGGTAGATAGAGGATAAAAATTTCAATGGCAAATATGTAAATAAATGGTCTTTGTGTGAAGCAATTAGGTATGTGTATATAGCAACTCCCATTAAAGGGCGAGTACACGAAACTGTTATAGCTTAAAAGTAGACCAATCCAGGTTCCAGAGTACATACAAGCAATGTACTGCAAATAATAAAATAAACTTATTTCCGATGTATCAAAAAAATAATTAAATAAACTAATACGAGATCAGAAAGCCCAAGACCCGGACAATAGCGTAAATTCCAAACAGACCATCAAAAAATTTCGAGTTCGTATTACTAAGGGGCTGTTCTTTTCTCCAGAAGTTGGAGAGTATTCTCCTACATAACACTATTTATGCACTGTTTGCCAGGATTCCAACTGAACTTTCTTGCGGCTGTTCTTTTCCCCATCTTGTGAACTTTGAAAAAAATCACAGCTGGCATGTGGTAGTAGGATTCCGAGAGGCCAAAACAAATCGGAGCAAAAAGGCCGGATTACATGGGAATCTCAAAGAAAAGTGGGCCCCCTCTCTCCTCCCACCAATCCGTGATTTTTGTGCTTTTCTTTTTTTTTTCTTTTCAACATATAACTTTCTTCCTCTAAAAAAACACACTACACGGAGTGGGCCCCACCTCAACTTTACAACTCCACAATCCAACCGCACTTTCCAACAAAAGAACACACTACACCAAATTTCTCTCTCATCAGATTCCATACTTCTCAACTTTCCCAAGTTACACTTTCCTACAAAAGAACAGGCCCTAAACTGATCTTTTTTGTAGATCGAAGACAGATATCATCAGATTCATGACGGAACAATAAATTTCACACATGTGTCTTGAAATGATGGTTAAGCTTTCCTTCAAGCAGAATGTTCGAATCAATAGCAAGAACACCCCTTTCGCCAACCAATTAGACAGGGATCTCAGCATAGCTCCCGATGGATCATCACACATTTCGAAGATCGAGAAATTGTAAACACTATTATTTAAAAAAAATATTTTGGGTATGAATTTTAGGGATTTTTACCTCAAGTGGTAGGCTCGTGAAATCATCGGAGGGATTCGACTGCATCTCCTTCACCTCCTGAAGGATCCGCTTCACCGCCGGGTTCTTCATGTTGTGCTTCTCCGCCATCGCCGGCACACGATAAGATCCCTTCCCCCGCAGGCGGACGTGAGATACCGCCGGGATATTCGCAGGAAATGAAAAAAAAAGAATTTGACCAAAAAAATCCGAACAGAAAAAAATTACGCGCAGGGGAGAAGACGAAGGAAATGAGTCTCGGTCTTTTATTGCGAGTAGTTAGGGGGATGCATGACGCGGACGTGTGCCACGTGGACTAATCGCCTCCAGATTATTACGTGTTTACCTCCTTAGCTGCCTACGTGGCTATATCTCATTGGTCGTAAGCATGGTTATCAACCTTTTGCCAATCCCGGTTTATTTTTGAGAAAATAGTTAAAGGAACATACCTCATTTTTTCTTTGGTAAGTGAACATCAAGGTGGCCAAATGGTCCGAATGCCTGCGGTCCGGTCCGTTTGGTCCGGTCAACGGTCCGGTTCGTTGCTGGGCCTAGGCCGGTCTATGGCCCGGGCGCAACGGACCCGGCCCGGCCACTTTCCTTGTTTTTCTCCTACTAATATGTTTACTACTTAATTTTTTTTCCATAAATGGGTTCCTTAATTTGCTCCCTACTTAATTTTGTTCCACAAATGGGCTCTTTAATTTGCTTCCTACTTAATTTTGTTCCACAAATGGGCTCAATAATTTGTTCCTTCTTAAATTTTTCTCATATACCTTAATTTACTCCTTAATTTGTTCCTCATTAATTGTTTTACTCTTTAATTTTCTTCTTATTTTGTTCATCCTTTATTCATCCTTTATAAAATAGTATGTTTTAAAAAACTTGATATCTTTAAAAAAATTTATACTAGATATAAATATTATTTTTCGTTTTATTAAGATTTTCTAATGAATTTTTAATTTTTTTAAAAAATATATATTTAATTAATATACTAGGGCCGGCCTGGCCCGGCCCGGACAAGCCCGGGCTCGGGCTTGGCCGAGCCACAGGCCGGGCTTCCGGCCCCCGAGCCGGCCCGGCCCGGTCCTCCCAGTCAACCGAGCCGGGCCGGCCCGATGGACACCTTGAAGTGAACATGCATCTTCATGTTCATAAGGAAACTAGTTTTTGGCCCGTTGGAAAGTAACTGGCAACCAAAATACACAATTTGTTATGAATATGCCTTGTGACTTTTGGTATTAAAACTTTTGGTATTTATCATGATTGTAAAAGATCCTTTATGTGTGTGTGTGTGTGTACACACTAGAACTTTTCCGTGCCCAAAAGGCACTGCGATTTGAGGGAGGGCCCACGCCCAAATTTCAATTTTCAAATCTTCCCCACAGATTTCCCTCCAAAACTTATCCCAGTCCTAGTCATCAAGCCAGCCATTGTCCTAGTCATAAGCCATTTTGTCCTAGTCGCTTGTCCTATTGGAACAAAATTCAAAATCTTCATCAAATATAGTATATATATATATATATATATATATATATATATATATATATATATATATATATGAAAAATGGAGAAGAGCTGACAGCGCTGGAAATTTTTCCAGCGCTGTCCGCATTTTGGGCACCCTAAAAATATTTTTTTTTGAAATTTTTTTGCAGTAGCTAGATATACTTGTTGGGAAGCTCCCCACAAAATTTCAGCTCGATCCGACACCGTTTGAGCCTCCGTTCATCGATTTCAAAAACGTTACGCAAAACTGTGGACAGATTTGCGCAACGTTTTTGAAATCGATGAACGGAGGCTCAAACGGTGTCGGATCGAGCTGAAATTTTGTGGGGAGCTTCCCAAAAAGTATATCTAGCTACTGCAAAAAAATTTCAAAAAAAATACTTTTAGGGCGCCCAAAATGCGGACAGCGCTGGAAAAATTTCCAGCGCTGTCAGCATTGGCCCATTAACCTATATATATATATATATATATATATATATATATATATATATGTGTGTGTGTGTGAATATGGAGGTGAGCTCACAGCGCATGAAATTTTTCCTGCGCTGTCAGCGATTTGGGGGGTAAAAACAATTTTTTTGCAGTAGTCAGATATACTTGTTAACTAGCTCCCCACAAATTTTCAGGTCAATCCAACACCGTTTGAGCCTCCGTTCATCAATTTCAAAAACGTTGCGCAAAACTGTCCAGAATTTTGGACAGTTTTGCGCACCTTTTTTGAAATCGATGAACGGAGGCTCAAACGGTGTTGGATTAACATGAAAATTTGTGGGGAGCTAGTTAACAAGTATATCTCAATACTGCAAAAAAACATTAAAAATATTTTTAGAGGGCCCAAATCGCTGATAGCGCAGGAAAAAATTCCTGCGCTGTCAACTATATATATATATATATATATATATATATATTCTATAAAATAGGGATGTTATCAAGAGAAATTGGTTAAGAGAATTTGGACAAGAATATATACTTCTATTCTATAAAATAGGGATGTTATAAAGAGAAATTGGATACGAGAAATTGGACTAGACAAATTGTATAAGAGAATTTGGACATGAGTACACACACACACACACACACACATATATATATACTCTATTCTATAAAATAGTGATGTTATTAAGAGAAATTGGATAAGAGAAATTGGACAAGAGTATATACATACATATATATACATACATATATATACATACATATATACATATAAATATATACATATACATCTATCTATTCTATAAAATAGGGATGTTATCAAGATAAATTGGATAAGAGAATTTGGACAAGAGAAATTGGATAAGAGAATTCGGACAAGAGTATATATCCTAGGTGGCAGTGACAACTTTGGGGAAAAACTTAAATTTGGGGGGAAACTTGAAATTTTGTGAGAAAACTTGAAGTTTTGTGGGAAAACTTGAAATTTGTGGGGGGGAAACTCAGCCATTAAATAAACTGTGCCCTATGGGCACGTGTATATACATACATATATACAAATGAGGAGGGATCAAATGACCCCCAAAAATAACCCCCAAAAATGACCCCCTATCAAAAATCATATGCCCCCCATTTTTTCGGAAGATCCGAACCGTTCATCTTGATCTCCACCCTCTAAATACCTGACCCACAAATTTTCAACCCGATCCCATGTGTTTTGCCCGTTCATCCATCCGACCCAAATTTAACGGTTTCGCATGAACAGAACTTTTGCGAGTGGTTGATGAACGGGCAAAACACATGGGATCGGGTTGAAAATTGGTGGGTCATGTATTTAGAGGGTGGAGATCAAGATGAACGGTTCGGATCTTTCGAAAAAATGAGGGGCATAGGATTTTTGATAGGGGGTCATTTTTGGGGGTAATTTTTGGGGGTCATTTGATCCCACCTCTATACATATAAATGTATACACACACACACACACACATGATCTATGGCCTCTACCATAGAGATTGATTCTCAACACGTTATCAGCACGATTACGCTCGTAGAGATGGAAAAGATGCGGCGAAGCTCTGACGAATTTTTTGCGACGTTTCGATAGAGGAATCGATGCGTGGAATAAGCTTCGTAGCACACACGATCTAAAGGTATTTCTAGATTTGTGCAAAAATTCCAATTTTTTTATTATTCATGATTGTTATGAATCAACTACTGGTGGAGAAACACACAGCCCTTTATTTATAGGCAGGATAGGAGAGTATAAAGATAAGATACATAGATATGGGCGTATCTCTAAGATACCCGCAATCCTAACCGACTCTGGTATTTCCATTCACAATACTCCCCCTTATCCCGCCATTGGTGTGGACTCTGCTCATGAATACTTCAGGATTCTGAGCGTAATAGGAGTCTCACTTGGGGTGGATACTTCAGGATCCTGAGTTGGTGAGGTTTGCCTCATTAAAACCTTTAGCTATGGAAAACCCTGTGGGAGAAACCATAGTTAAGGAAAAAGAGTACAAAATGCTCTTTGACTGCCCCTGATTTGTACAAGTGACTCTGCTCATGAATACTTCTGGATTCTGAGCGTCACAGAGGGGTGGATACTTTAGGATCCAAAGTTGATGTGATTTGCCTCGTTAAAACTTTTGGCTATGGAAAACCTAGTGGAAAAAACCATAGCTAAGGAAAAAGAGTACAAATTCCATCAACTCCCCTTGATCTGTAAAAGCTCTTAGGCTTTCAGATCTCTTAGACTTATCTCATCACTCCTATTTAAAACATTCCGAAAATATACACAGATTACAAATATTATCACCATTAAGCAGCTGCTGAATCCAGAAACTCTGGAGAGGCGTGCTAAGTTTCGTCGCCTCTGATGTGGTCTTCAGACTATGTGGTCAGCTCCACAATACCAGCCTCTATCCCAGGCATCACTAGGATGTGATGTACCACCAGGCGCCCTCAAATACACCATTGGTGTGATTCTGGAATGGTGAGGATCTCGAAATGATAGGATGATGTTGCCTTCATAAGTTGCTTTACAGATCTGCAGTATATGGCCATCCTACTGTGGGTACCTTGTCTGTGATTTCTCAGTATATGGATCGGACCTGTAACCTGCATTGCATAATCTTGGAGGATGGTACTTTATAATGTAAGTCCAAATATTTTGACCCTTGGAGGAAGCGCAGAAGGCTTAACTTCGGTCTAATGGCCCTTTTTAGGTGCCAACTATCGCTGGCTAATGAGTTTACTGCAACTGCTATATCGAGATGCGTGTAGTTAGCCAGGAGTGCCTGATAGCACTTAGATAAAGGACTTTAGGACCAGTTATATCCTCCTTCCCGCGATTGGAAGGGGTCTTTTTGTACATCCATAGAGTGTACGGCCATATGTGCACTTTGAATGACAATGGTTCTTTTAATTTCTCCAATGCACTTCTGGGCGTATGTAACAGGATTCTATGAGTCATGACTTATATTTTCCTAGGTCTTTCATTTCATGTTTAATAGTCAGGCTTGAACAGATGTTTCGGTTTTCTCTTCAGGAGATCCGATGAGATTTTAGTTCTTTACAACTATGATCTCAAATCATGTTCTTTGCTTAGATGCAAAGACAACCCTCAGTAGGAATCATTGATTTGTCAAGTGATTCTCTTGGTTGTACATTATTTATTATTCTTATTATTTTTCTTCAATAGAATAGACGTCCCGAAGTTTATTCGGGCATTTAAGGAAATGTGTGATTTATCTTTACCAAGATATCTACAATGGTATGCCGTCACAACATCCAATAACAGCATATCCAAAATTTCCTTTGCCAAATCGTAAGGTATTCGCTTTTGATAACTTAGGGAGACTGATGCATCATTTATGAGTCATGCTCATTTTAATTTGTTCGATCCCTAGTTTCAGCGAAATTTTCCCTTGGGCTATAGGTTGTACCTTATAGCATACGATTTTATATTTATTTTTTTCCTTATGTGTGCAATACTTATTTTACCCACAGGTTTGACACCTTTTGGTGTCTGGACTTCAGGCCCGAACATTTCACGTTTCATAAGTGAGTCCAGCTCATCTTTTATTGCCTCGTTCCACATTTGGCCAATCTCTACGTTTGCATTTTAGCAACAGAGTATGGAACGATATTTTATAAACATCATCGCTTTTGCGATGTATGTGGCGATAGGATACGTGAATACATTGTCGACAATTATGTTCTTTCTGTCCAACACCTCCCCAGTATATACACCATTTACTTTCAATTTCAGTTTTTCCCGGCATTTCCTCTGCAGTGGATTCTGTGAAGGGTGAAGGTGTGGACATGAGCTCATTGTCATGTGGAAGTATTTTTTCAAGGTCTACAGGTATTATTCTTTTTCTTAGATTTCTATCCTTGGAGCATAGTGGTCTGCCTCTTTTCTGTTGAGGATCAGCCACTTCTGCGGCTTGTGGATTGCATCCATTCTAGGGGATGTCAATCCTAGCTGGAGTATTTGCAGCAGGGATGTGTGATCTGACAATCTTCTGGTTTTCAGAAAATGAGTCCGGTAATTGGTGAACAGTGTTCTATATGTGGAGGATCTTCAGGATCTATCTTCACATTGTATTGTTACCGGATCATTAGTTGGTCAAACTTTTTGTATCCCACGTTATAATTTGCTTCGCACCAGATTTCCAGTATCTGGGCTTCTCATTAAAATCACAGTCTTCAAGATATGCCTTAAATGCGTCCCCCGTTTGGGGTTCTAGATATCTTATAATTGAGGGTAAGTCAAACCCTACATAGATATCTAGGTGACGTTGAGAACTCATTTTGTCCTATGTGGTGGTGCGATGGGGATTTAAACTGCGCGACCGAAGATTCTCAAGTGAGAAATGTCCGGTGGCATTCCATATGCAAGTTGCATTGGAGACTCTGACCTCTAGAGGGTCTTATTTTTATTTACGATGCATCATGCAGAATTTGCATGTCCCCATGCTTCCACCGGCAATCGGGATTTCATTAACAATGGACATGTAATCCATTGGAGTCTATTTATCAGTGACTCTGCTGACCCATTTTGGGTATGAACATGCGGTACTGTATGTTCATTTTCTATTCACATTGCTTGGCAGTACTCTTGAAATGACCGGGATGTAAATTCCCCAACATTAACCAGACTTATTTTCTTTATTTGATTGTCTGGAAAATGTGCCCGCAACATAATTATTTGTGCCAATAGCTTTGGAAAAGCTAAGTTGCGGGTCAATAGTAGACACACATACGAATATTTTGAGGATGCATTTATCGGTACCATAGAGTACCGAAATATCCCACTATGGGGGGTGGATTTGTCCACATCAATCTCCTTATTTTCTTTCGAGGAAGCGTGTAGATTCTTTTATCAGATTTTAATAGAGATGGCCTTGTAATTTGTTTTCCCTTATAGCAGGGGATGCGAGGGAATTCTCTCTTCTAAAGAATCTTCTGGTTCTTCAAGTCATACCCATAGGATAAGATGCGGTGCATCATCACTGATCCAGGGTGGTCATGCCTTATCATGCCAAAGTAAAAATTTGGCTGATTTCGGGCACTTCAGGTGCTCCGTTAAAACCGCTTCCTCTCTCCGAATCTTTGTATGATAGAGGCCTGATGAAAAGCTCTCAAAACGTTCAAGTATGGATTTTACTCCTTTTTCTTGAGACGTTACATACAGTAATTTGTTTTTCATTTACATTTGTTGTTTCCAAATGGAATCCGTTGAAACGGATGTCTTTAAAACTTAGTAAGTTTTGGTTGGAATTCGGAGAGATTAGTGCATCCTTTATTTTTGTGTCATTTGGGAGCAACAGTGTTGCGTTCCAAGAACCTTCAATATGGCCATGATACGCTTTGTATTGAAGGATCGTATGTGTTTATTTATTGTCTACTAATCAGTTATGAGAGTAGTTCATCTATTAAAAGATGAATCATATAGGCACATTTTCATAAAAACATTTTCATTCAAATCAAATTACATAATTCAAAAAGCTCTCATAACATGAAATGTTCTTAACAAGCAGGTCTTCATTTTCGAAGTCGTCAGCTGTAAACTTGACTGGAGCATCAGATGTCAACAAACCAGCTTTATTTTTCTTGTTTTCTTTATACAAATCTTGGAGATGCTGCGGAGTTCGACACACTCTGGACCAGTGGCCTTTCATGCCACAGCTATGGCACTGGTCTTCCCAATCCCTCTTGGGTGGGGGTGCATCATTTCTATTTTTGTCATTTCTGCGCCAAGTGAACTTCCGCCTCCCTTCATTTCTTTGTTGCTGGACTTGGCCCCTGGCCCTTTTGTTCTGTCCCCTTTTCTGTGGACTTTCTTTTCGTTTATGCATTGGGAGCTTCTGGTAGTGGGGCAGTGCCAGGGGGTGCATGTTGTGAGTGGAGAGGAGAAGCTCTCTATTTTATTCAGCCATAAGTAAACATGACAGTAGCTCAGAATACTTGGTGAATTTGCGTTCACGGTATTGCTGCATTAGTATCGCATCTTTCTTATGGAAAGACGTATACGTCTTTTCCAGCATGCGATCTTCTGAGACTTTTTCACCACAAAACTTCAGGCGTGAGATAATGCTAAAGAGAGCTGAGTTGTACTCAACTATGGACTTAAAGTCCTGTAGTCTCAGGTTCTCCCACTCATATCGTGCCTGGTGGGCTCCGAAAAGGTGCTCTCTCTCAAGCGCAAGAGTCCGTACAAGTAGTAAAATCTGGGAGTCCAGATGTCGAATCCACGGGAAGAAATCTGTTGCAACAACAGTTCAAATCAAATAGAAAGCCTACGAAAAGAAACTAACCACTTCAACAATGATGATGGTGATGTGAACACGTGAAAAATGCGAACAAAGAAAAATACGTGTACGAAAATACCTATAAAGCGTATGCACTTGGTATGGGTTCGTTAGGATCAACGATTCGTATTAATTTGGTTGATGAATATATCACAATGAATTCTCTTTTTGAGAGCAATTCACCGGGAAAAATATCCAATATAACTCAATGAATTCTCCTTTTGGGAGCAATTCATCGGAAGATGCCCTTTTGGGGGTTCAATCACAATATTCAAAAAGATCGTCGCTAAAGCTATAATACGATATGAAACTCTCTTTTGGAGAGATCAAAACTACGGTATGAAACTCCCTTTTGGGGAGATCAAAACTCACCCTTTTGGGGCGATCATCAACTAAATTAATTCTTTTGGAATCTAAAAAAGTCGATTTACGAACAAAGATTACAATTTTAGCGACGTTTAACGATTTAGCACAAGGAATTTCAACCAAACAAACACAAATTACATCCCCTAACTACTCCATACCAAGCACAACTAAGTTTTAGCTACTCATAATATCAGAATAAACAAGTTCCATAGCCAAATACTTCAAGTTCATAGCAAAATACAATAGAAAACACCAAAATACGGGATAGAAGTTGAAGAAAATATCACCAATTCTCCTTGAAAAGACTTCAAACTCTCTGGAAATAATAAAACAAGCCTCTGGAATTTTACAGAATTTTTCAGGGGGAGAATACGGCTCCTAGAGCCTCCAATACGCTCAAAATACGCCCCCAAACTGCTTGAATACGCTCAAAAACCCTAGAAATACCTTTTATAAAGAGATTGCGGGTTTAATTAGCTTATCGGGTCTAAAACCCGCACCCATTAGATGCTGACAGATCTCAGTCGCACATCTAAGTCGGAGCAAACAAGAGCCGCACATCCGTGCGGGATTTAACCACACGCTGACACCTGTCCACGCGTATCGGATCCAATTGATCCACGCCCGCTCCGCTCGTCGTTAGCTGCGATGCACGCCGTTGGATTTGGATCGGATGATCGAGAGCATGTCGCGTCGCCCTCTATTTCGGCAGCGCCTGAATCCGGATCGGGGTGATTGTCGACCGTCCGATCGCGTCTTTGCGGTCTAGATCTAGCCACGTTGCCGCTCGATTTCCTCCAGCGCGGACCGTCGGATCATCATCGCGTGGCTCTGAAGCGGCCACGTCGCCCTGACGAGAAACACCTTCCGGAGCCCAGTCTGGGTAAATTGTGCCCGTTTGATCTTATATCGACGGTCCAGAGGACGCCACGTCGCCTTGGATTTAGAACTCGAGAGCATCTCTTTGGACCGTTGGATCGAGATCCAACGGTCTCCGTATTACCATGCAGCCCGTAATATGTGATAACGTTTGGGGCACTGGGAACCGTTGGATCGGGCGCGAGCGGTTCAGATGATGCCACGTGTCACTATCTGATTGGGCAGCGTCCGTATTTTCGTATTTCGAGCGTATTTCTTCATTTAAAACAGTATTCTGCATTCAAAAATTCACAGTAATTAGCACAAATCTCAGAAAAATACAAATAAATAGTCGTTGGAATCGTAAGATCGAGACCAAGCTATGAAAAATATAAAATGTGCAGAATTGCATCGTTAAATGCTATTTTGTGCTCAAATAGTGTGTTTTCTCTAATAAATAAATGTGTAGAAAATACGTATGAATTAGAGAACAATGTAGCATCACATGAGCACAAAATAGGGCTAAATGGGGGGTTAAATATGTAATATTGAACCCGAATCACACCCCCAACTAGCGATTTGCTAGTCTCTAGCAAAAAGTAGCGATTAATACGGATGATTAATAAAACAATAAATTCTTTCAAATTGCTCATGGCACGGCTTAATAATACGTATTCCAACATGATCTTGACCATCAATATACACATCCATGAACAAAATCAATCACATGATATTTTCTCTAATTTATTATGAATAAATAACATACAAGCATCGTTTTGCACAAGCGAAAGTATAACACGTCGTTTTTCTCTAGTTTTCTTGTTTCCAAGGAATTGGCCTATCAAAACAATCATTCAAGCCATGGGTATTGAAGTTGCTTAGTATACTCACCATTTCTTTTTCTTTTATTCGTTCCGCGTAACGCGCATCAAGCAACATTCGCAGAAAAAAAGTATAACTTGGATCGCTCCATCAAATGAGTGAGGTTCCGGTCAATGGCTCCCAAATCAGACGATCATAGGGCATTAGGCCAAGAAGGACCCCTCGGACTGTACTACTCGAGCCAACCAAGTTATTTAGTAGTGACATACTTATTCATTCATTTTCTTCATTCATCATTTTTCATTCTTTTCTTTTCTTTTCTTTTTTTCTTTGTAAGCAACTCAACACCCATTCTTTGAATATAAACATTAATAACCATGACCACATTCCTCTTCAACTTGAAGACTATTCTTAAAAATCGTGTATACTTAAGATTTTTCCATCACATTAGCATGCATGAAATCAATTCAAACTATTTCGAGATATTAATCATGGAAATTGAAAATTTTCATGAATAGCTTATTAACGGCAATTCCATGAAGGAAAAATAATTAATCAAGCCATAAACAATTTTTAGAACACAATTAATGTATAATCATCCGCATTTGAGGCATATGAAGGAGTTTTAAAAGATGAGATTTGGTGATTTATTCTTCTCAAAAAAAAAAATCCTAAGGTCTCATACACACCCCCAACTAAAGATGGACATTGTCCTCAATGTCGGAAGAGGTATGAGTTTATTCAAGCAAGCAACCTAGAAAGCATATAAAAACTACACTACTGGAAAGAACACACCGTGATCAAATGGCGGATCCCGAATCTTTGATGGTGGAGGAAGTTGTTCAATTTGCTCCTTGCGCTCCTCGGCGATTATTCTTCCTCCAACGACTAAACTGGATCCCAGCAACGTGACTCCCAGCATCTCTATAAGATGTCCACCTATATCCTGCAAGAGATAAGTCACGTCAATCCATTTTAGTTTAAAATTCTTCGAAATAAAATTATTCCAAATGTAGTCATCAAAATAAGTGAAAGAAATTAAAATAAGTTGACGACTACTCCCTGAAAGATTTGCACTACTCTCTGTACGATGCTCGATCGTTGGGGAGAGGGATAAATGATTTTGGGACAAAACTGGAAGAGGGAATGGTTCTGGCTCCATGGCGATAATCTCAAAACCTTTGTCCCTAGATGTCTCCTCCTCTCGTTCATCCAAAATTGCTAGCTCATCCTCTCTTTTGCACACACTTTCTGCCATGTGGATATTTTTATTCGTGTCATCAACGTGACATGGCTCGCTCGATGTACCTGCAATAGAAGATAAATTCGTATTAGAATCTTGAAATTGAATTTTAGAATAATTATTTTCTTCTAAGCAAGCGGCAATTAAATTAAGATTTTCAATGGAATTTTGAATCTGCCGACTCCGAGCAACGAAATTCTCTTGGAATTGAAGGGATGTGGCCTCCTGTGTCTGAATGGTCTGGTAAGCTTCCTCTTCAAAGGATTGCAAAGGTACGTCTACGCTTTGCTCTTCTTGATCGAGGCACGAAGGATCCGTTGAATCGCTCTCTGAAGTCTCTTCCACGGTTTCTTCGTTTTCTTGCAGAGACTCCATGTATTCCCACGCCACTGTCGGCGTCATGCCTCCCAATAATTCCTGCAGCTGCGGTTGTAGTCCATCTAGGAAGAACGCCATAAGCTCTTCATTTGTGTACACATGCTGCGGATAGCTCGATATAATGTCTGTGAACCTCCTCCAGGCCTGAAAGAAAGTTTCACAGTCAGTTTGATTAAAATTAACAATTTTGAGCTTCTCCATTCTATGTTTGTGTGCATTAGCATATCGTGCATCATAAAGATTGTTCGTGCAATAGAAGTTCATATATTCCATTTTGAAATAAAATAAAATAAAATAAAAAAAAAAGTTTATGTACAGTAAAGTGGAAAGATCTCACCGAAGGTCCCCTAAATGAAATAAACCGTAGTCACAAACCATTCCTCCCCGGCAACGGCGCCAAAAACTTGGTGGGCTCCGAAAAGGTGCTCTCTCTCAAGCGCAAGAGTCCGTACAAGTAGTAAAATCTGGGAGTCCAGATGTCGAATCCACGGGAAGAAATCTGTTGCAACAACAGTTCAAATCAAATAGAAAGCCTACGAAAAGAAACTAACCACTTCAACAATGATGATGGTGATGTGAACACGTGAAAAATGCGAACAAAGAAACATACGTGTACGAAAATACCTATAAAGCGTATGCACTTGGTATGGGTTCGTTAGGATCAACGATTCGTATTAATTTGGTTGATGAATATATCACAATGAATTCTCTTTTTGAGAGCAATTCACCGGGAAAAATATCCAATATAACTCAATGAATTCTCCTTTTGGGAGCAATTCATCGGAAGATGCCCTTTTGGGGGTTTAATCACAATATTCAAAAAGATCGTCGCTAAAGCTATAATACGATATGAAACTCTCTTTTGGAGAGATCAAAACTACGGTATGAAACTCCCTTTTGGGGAGATCAAAACTCACCCTTTTGGGGCGATCATCAACTAAATTAATTCTTTTGGAATCTAAAAAAGTCGATTTACGAACAAAGATTACAATTTTAGCGACGTTTAACGATTTAGCACAAGGAATTTCAACCAAACAAACACAAATTACATCCCCTAACTACTCCATACCAAGCACAACTAAGTTTTAGCTACTCATAATATCAGAATAAACAAGTTCCATAGCCAAATACTTCAAGTTCATAGCAAAATACAATAGAAAACACCAAAATACGGGATAGAAGTTGAAGAAAATATCACCAATTCTCCTTGAAAAGACTTCAAACTCTCTGGAAATAATAAAACAAGCCTCTGGAATTTTACAGAATTTTTCAGGGGGAGAATACGGCTCCTAGAGCCTCCAATACGCTCAAAATACGCCCCCAAACTGCTTGAATACGCTCAAAAACCCTAGAAATACCTTTTATAAAGAGATTGCGGGTTTAATTAGCTTATCGGGTCTAAAACCCGCACCCATTAGATGCTGACAGATCTCAGCTGCACATCTAAGTCGGAGCAAACAAGAGCCGCACATCCGTGCGGGATTTAACCACACGCTGACACCTGTCCACGCGTATCGGATCCAATTGATCCACGCCCGCTCCGCTCGTCGTTAGCTGCGATGCACGCCGTTGGATTTGGATCGGATGATCGAGAGCATGCCGCGTCGCCCTCTATTTCGGCAGCGCCTGAATCCGGATCGGGGTGATTGTCGACCGTCCGATCGCGTCTTTGCGGTCTAGATCTAGCCACGTCGCCGCTCGATTTCCTCCAGCGCGGACCGTCGGATCATCATCGCGTGGCTCTGAAGCGGCCACGTCGCCCTGACGAGAAACACCTTCCGGAGCCCAGTCTGGGTAAATCGTGCCCGTTTGATCTTATATCGACGGTCCAGAGGACGCCACGTCGCCTTGGATTTAGAACTCGAGAGCATCTCTTTGGACTGTTGGATCGAGATCCAACGGTCTCCGTATTACCACGCAGCCCGTAATATGTGATAACGTTTGGGGCGCTGGGAACCGTTGGATCGGGCGCGAGCGGTTCAGATGATGCCATATGTCACTATCTGATTGGGCAGCGTCCGTATTTTCGTATTTCGAGCGTATTTCTTCATTTAAAACAGTATTCTGCATTCAAAAATTCACAGTAATTAGCACAAATCTCAGAAAAATACAAATAAATAGTCGTTGGAATCGTAAGATCGAGACCAAGCTATGAAAAATATAAAATGTGCAGAATTGCATCGTTAAATGCTATTTTGTTCTCAAATAGTGTGTTTTCTCTAATAAATAAATGTGTAGAAAATACGTATGAATTAGAGAACAATGTAGCATCACATGAGCACAAAATAGGGCTAAATAGGGGGTTAAATATGTAATATTGAACCCGAATCAGTGCCCTCGGTAGTATAACATCTTTCTGATGTTTATACATATCCTCAAAGGCAGTCCACAGCTCAAATGGATCTTCGATCGTTAGGTATTCAGCCTTTAGGGTCTTGTCCACATGGCGGCGAATATAGATAATGCTTCCGTCTTTTCTATATCGCTTACATTTTCATTCTTTGCCACAACAAAAATAAGGGACTTAGCCTGCAGATGGAACTTTACATCGAGCTGCCAGCTCAGATAGTTTCTCCCTGATGCATCCAGCACTTCGAAATCGACACTTGCGATTTTAGCCATTTTTTCTAGCAGAGCACAATATGCATGAATTAATAATTTAACCAATAAACATTTTCATGCGGAGACGATTTTAATATGAAGGGCTAATTGCATGGATCGGCCAGTCCCACATAAATAAAGAGTCCAAAGTCCATTACAGTCCATATTACACAAATGAAAGCTTTAAAAAAAGAAATTACAACTTTGGAAACCCCATGTGTCCCATATAAGATCTTCAGCTTCAGTTGTGGCCACCGTCTCTATGGAAAGTGTTCTTCGGTCTTGGACATTTACATAAATTCCTCGCTAAATTTCTCTCAAAAGTAAAAAAAAGTGCAGGAAAATAAAATGTGGGACTTAAACAGCCGATCTAAAACCGCAATTAGCCATCCATGCAAAAATTTATGCTCATTAAACATTTTCAGCAGACATTTTCATCACAGGCATCACATGCATTTATATTCGCAGAGCGGGATAAACAATATAATTACTTAATAATCATTGCACCACTGGGCAACGTCATACACCGTTAGGTTAGCTGACTAACGGCAGAGCGGTCGCAGGATCTTCCTAATTATTAAGTTTTAAAAATATGCACAATCATACACAGTTTATCCGCGGAATAAGCCAAAATGATGCAAAGCATATATTAATGATTTTACAGAGGAAATCATTTAATGCAAGGGTTGTGCTAGTTGGGTTTATCCAAAGAGATTGGAAAAGAACCCAATAATTAGACATGTTCTTCGTAAGAGGAAGAAGTTTTCCTTTTTAATTCATCCCCAATCAATTCCCAAATGTCCCCAAAAGTCCACTTATTGCCCCATAATTTATCGTAAATTTCCATGAATTTTAGGTCCCAAAACGCTATTTTTAATCAATTTTTAGCCCCAAAAAGCCTTTTTAGAGCTTATATCGTAGCCCCCTCTATTATTATTTTTTCGCGCCAAAAATGGCATGCGAGCCTGAAGCCCGTAGTTTGGCTGCGAGCTTCAGGCCCGCAGTCAGTAACTTTTTTTTGAATCTGTGCTTCGAGTCCATAAGTAATTAGGGTTGAGGGGCGGCGGCTAGGGTTAGCCGCCGTCGCCCCTCGGGGGGTACCGTCGGGCGGCGGCAAAGAGAAGTCGCCACCCCCCCGGGGGGGGGCAGCACCCCGCTTCAGGCGGGGGGGGGGGGGGGGGGGGGGGGGGGGGCGCCCTTAGGGCATCGGCGAGACGGCATCCCCCTTCGGGGGGGAGTGGCAGCCTCCCGCTTTAGGCATGGGGTGGGGGCGACAGTACCCTTAGGGCGGCTGATATACGGCATCCCCCTTCGAGAGGGCGAGCGGCAGCCCCCCGCTTCAGGGGGGGAGCGCCCTTAGGGCGGCTGCGCCTTACATGCGCCAATGAAATGGCAGCCGCGCGGCACCTTACATGCGGAGGGGGGAAAACGACGGCGTCCCCTTTGGGGGGGACTCGCACGGGGTGGCGGCCGGCGATGCCTAGATAGGGTAAAACCATATTATTCAAATTACACATGGAAAATCATATTAAAATATGATTTTTGGACAATAGGATTCGTCGTTTATAGGCGATGAGCAATTCCCATATCGATCTTGCGAGATCTATGTGTAGATCTATCATACGTATGATAAAAATGACATTTTTGGCGGGATTTACCTCTATATCCGTCCTTCGGATATAGCGACGGTTGAATGAAGCCTATGCGGATGACGACGCTCATTTGATGAAGACTTGCACCGCACGTGTGGATCTCCCGTCTCCCTTCGCCTTCGCAACGATCGATATTTGTGGAATTTTTAGATGCTCGTGCTGATAACATGTTATGAATCAACTACTGGGGGAGGAACCCCCAGCCCTTTATTTATAGGCAGGATAGGAGAGTAGAAAGATAAAATACATAGATATGGGTGTATCTCTAAGATACCCGCAATCCTAACCGACTCTGGTATTTCCATTCACAACAATGATCATGATTTCCTAGATCTAATTTTGTTTTTAGATCACAAAATAGCATTTTCTTTTATGCCTATAGATCTACAAACATATTTTTCACTGATCTAGTGACCTAATCTAGAGATATAAAGAACTTTTTAGACAAAATATTTGATCAGTTGTACAAAAACTTTTTAGTTGCCTTTGAAATTCACATTAAAATTTAAAATCAACATCGGATCTGACCTGAAGCCATATTCTGCCTTTTGGCCATAAGCCACGCACGGCCTAAAGCCGGCTTAATTCCGGCATCGAGCCACGACCAGCAAAGACATCGACATGACTCCGCACCACCAAAACCCCAAGCTTTTTCGGATCCAGCCTGAAGCCCTTGGATCCGGTCAGATCCGGCTGGAAAGTGACCGGACTGAATATGCTAGAACATTTAAAAAAATTATGCCGGCCGGCCACGGCCTACACGCCGCTGGCCATGGCCTACATCCGTGGCCGCCATCCGCGGCCACCCCCGACGTTAGCCGTGTCGGCGGGGGGGGGGGGGGGGGGGGGGGGCTGTAGCAGAGGGCACCCCCGGGGCTGTCTCCGGCGGCGGCAGCAAGGGCCTCCACCATCGGCGGCCTCCCCCCAACCCTAGCGTTTTGGGGGGGGGGAGCCCCTTCCCAGATGGGCCTCGACCCATTGTAAAAATAATAATTCTCTTTTTTGGGCTGGCTGATCTGAAGCCCACAGTGAGCCATTGGGCCCCAGGCTCACATGCATTAATGTTTATTTACAATTTTTTTAAAAAAATTGAGAAATTAATTTTTAATGTTTTGGTTGACGGCCATGAAGCCCGCGGCCAGCCCGCGGGTCTCAGGCCCGCAGGCCTTAATTTTTTTAAAAAAATTCTGAAATAAATAAATAATATATATATGATAAATTCAGAAAAATGCCCACTAATTCCCAAAAATTTCAGAAAAATCCCAAAATTCTGGAAATTTTTTGGAAAATTCTAGAAAAATCAGGAAATAAAATGGGAGGGGATAGACATCATAATAAATGCTTTTGGGGGATAAACCTTACTTGGGGATATCAATGAAATTTTTTTTCGGGCACGTTCAGTTTTAAAATTTTCCTGAACATGACCCGATTGACCCGGTGCATATCGCGGCCGGCCTGAAGCCTACGTTTCCACCACATACCTCACGAAAATTTATATTTGGGTTAAAATTCGCACGTAATTTTCATTGGTGGGTCATATAATTCAAGGCATCTTATTAACAAAAGATTAATGCACAATTGATTTTAAATATTATCAAATACATTACTTGGGTTAATTGCATTTATATAATTGTTTTATATTCTTCAAATGAATTACCTACTTAAATGCTCTATAATTTGCATGAAATATATTTGTATATAATTCATGCATTTATTCTCACATTAATAAATTGTAATTATGACACATGATTATAATTTTCAAAAGTTTAAAAATCATATCTATATATGATAATTGAACCTGAAGTTCAAATTTAAATGTCAACACCCTTTTGCTCAACTTAAAATAAAAATGACCAAATACAAGGGATTATGCGAAAAAAATTTATGCCATCTTCTTAAAGATGCGTACTTCACGGTAAATAGATCTCACAGATATGTGGTCTATATAGACCAATATGCACACCAGAAGTCTGTCATAACACCGCTAAACTCTTTTAGAGTAATCTCACTTTATAAGGATGATTTCTAAATCTAGCCTTGAATATAAGCATACGCATATAATCGTGGCTTAATAGATAAGTGAGAAATATTTTTGTACACACATATTTATTCCCTTAAACATGTTTCTTTACCTACATAAAACCTGAATGACTCAAGAAAATAATGGCCTGAAGACCATACTTGATCATTCAAATGGACTTTCAAAATTCCCACATAAATATGAAAAGAGGAAGTATGTAAACAAGTTCACTCTTCTGTATATGTTATTAGTTGTTGGGTTCAAGACTAACATTGTTTTGATGATGATCAATACATTATGTTAGTGTGCTAATCAATCTTATGTTTTAGTCTCAGTTTATCTTAATGATTATATATTGATGAGACAAAGGATAATGCTTGGAGGATGATGCAATGGATATTTTAAAGTCCTCCAAGAGTGATGGTGTGCTCAAGCTTGGATGAAGCCATAAAGATCATCTAATGAAGCCAAAGCTTGGAGCATGATGATGTATGGACATCTAGAGGAGCAATGCCAATGCTTGGAGCTAGATGAAGGGAAGCTCATCAAGAGGTGCCAAAGCTTGGACAATGATAGGGAGCATCAAGGTATCACGAGCTTGAAGACTTAGACTGTAGGAGATGCAATATGTAATCCATGTAATTTCAATTACTTGCATTTCTCTTTTTGAGTTGAGGATTATTGTAATACCTTAATAGATGGTCTTATTCCCATGCATATGCATTTAACTATCTTAGTGAGCCTTATGATTATCGTAGAAACCATCCCATTAGGTTCACCTTGCCTTAAACTCTTACGGGAGTTTATGGCTCTCCCACAGTCGACTGATGAAGGCACGACAGGCGACTGGATGACCTCCAGGCGCTTGGCCAGCCTTCTACAGCCGACTGGTATGCATAGCTCAAGTCAACTTTTATGGACTCTATCTTGAGCTATTGGAGACAGAGCACTGACATTCAATTTACAGTCGCATGTCTTCCAACAGGCACATGTGAATTGTTCTACAGTCGTCTGTGCGTAACTTGTACTTTTAGGTTTCATCCCACTTTGCAAGTCAGTCGATTGATGAAGTATTTACAGTCGCCTGTCAAATTACATGCGCCTATGAAATGGTCATCTATCGTCTGAAGGCACAAGTGCGAAAGTTGCATTTTCATGCTCCGTTTCCATCCCAAGTGACAGTCACCTGCTGAAGGTTATATAGGTGTCTGCTCATTTTCAGGCGCATGTGTAGTCTTTTGCAGTCGCATGTCCTGGCTCAGATTATAGCCGTTGGGAATTTTATAGTCGTTGACCAGTCAACTGTCAGTTGTTCATCAGTCGACTGTTTGTGCCGTAAACTGCCAACATCTAGCCGTTGTAGATTTCTTCCCTGGGTTTTTGGTTGGTTTTATTGGCTTTTATTGGCTTCCTTTATATAGGAGTTGGCTTAGTTCATTTAGAACTCTTTGAAATCATTAGGAATACATTGAAGATCAATTCATCTCTTTCCTACGCCACTCCTCCCACATTCCCTCATTAGAGCTTCAATCTTATGCTATAGCATCTAAGCTCTAGGAAATTTCTCCAAGGGACTTCAATCTCATTCCTTTTCTTGGAGAACATCTTTCTTCTCTTCATTTATACATTCAAGTGAGAAGTGTTAGGATTCATTCCTAGAAGAGAGAAAGATTATCAAGTGCAATCAAAGCCTCATCTCAAGCACTTGAGTTTCACTTGCATGCCTTCTTCTTCACATTGGCAAGATCATATCAATGCATAGGTAAGTGTTATTTCGTTTAATCTTTCGTGAAACCCCTGATTCTCTTTGTGGGAATTAGTTACTCTCTTTGTGAGAGTTACTCTCTGTGCGGGAGTTTGTGTCTCTATGTGGGACAAAGTCTCTTTGTGTGAGATCACGTGTCTCTCTGTGTGAGAGCAATGATATCTCTTTGTGGGAATCCAAAATCCTCTGTGGAAGGTATCTCTGTGCGAGATTGTATTCACTTCTCTCTGCCCGACCCGCAATGTTTTATTGATGCTTTGGGCGGTTTTTTGCGGGTTTGGGTCTGTTTTTCGACCCGCAATGCTTCCTGCAGACCCGAAATGGCTGAAACACGTTTTATGGAAATTTGGGGATGTTTTTAGCCCCATTCTTCTTCCTCTTTAATTTTTTCTAGGGCATGGAGGCCATGGGGGATATGGAAAGCTTGGAGAAGAAGCAAATAGGTGGATGTAAGGGTTCATTTGGGAGAGTTCTTGTGTGAAATCCTTCCTCCCCCCTTTTGTAATTTTGATATCTCTAATTTGTAATGAACTAGTGATGTTATTTTTGTATGAAGATTTCATCTTTCCTTTTCATGATGATTGAGTAGTGTTAATTGCTTGGGTTGTGATTCGTGAATGTTGGATGTTAATTTTAGTTTACTTAACTCTTGCCTTCTTTCATGTTAATGGTGGATGTATCATTAGGGCTAATTTTATTGGTTAAGACCCAAGAGGGCACACTTTGAGAAAAGTCCATGATCATATTTTGATTAGTGACATGATGATTCCATCCTTTTAGCAAATTATTGTGTCCATGAATGCTAAATTTACCGATTGAGCTTGCCATAGCCGGAGACCCAATTAAGTTATATGTGGGTTATTTGAGCTTGATTAACACCAATAATAGTGAACCTACAACCCATGCTCCTATCCTAGCTATCCTAACTCCCCATTTGGCTCTCTAACCCTACTTACTTAGGTTGGGAATATAGATTCACCACACGTTTTCCCACTTCCATTCACGTAGCGAGGTGATTGTCTCACACTATTACCTTTCTTAATCGATAGATTTTGCAAGTATAGAACGACTTGTTCCTGTGATCCGACCCGGTACTCACCGGTTATAAATTTAAATTGCATTGACGCTCCTACACTTGGGAGTGGAAGGCGTGCTTTCATTGCGCGTTTTCCGGTTAAATCAAACACCTTTGAAATGCCTTGGCCATAGTATGCGACATGATAAATTCTACGAAATGAATGCTAAGATGCACTAGAAAAAAAGAACGTCTAACATAGTTCGGCTTAATTTCGGAAAACTACCTCATGCTTTCGCTGAATTCCAAAAAATTACCCCTTATTTTGATATAATCACAAAACTACCTCATACTTTTCAGGTTTCGATAAACTCCCTCATACTTTGGTTTCGTAGAACCACCTTATACTTTGCTTAATTTCTTAAAACTACCTCATACTTTGGTTTAATTTTGTAGAACTACCTCATAATATGATATATGTGGGATGGTGGAGAAGGGAGGAGGGCGACGGTGGGGTAAAGTGGTGGACGAGTGCGACGGTGGGGGAGGGGGGGGGGGGGGGGTGGGGGGGGCTACAGTGGAGGGATGTGGAGGTGGGGGGGTGGGGGGGGATGATGGCGGTGGGTGGAAGGGGGATGGGCAGCGATGGATGTAGGGCGAATGGTGGCATTTGGGGGAGGGGGGAGGACGGTCGGGGGAGCGAGAGGAGGGCGGCGGTGGGTGGAATGAGGATGGACGACGGCGATGGATAGAGGGAGAAGCGATGGGCGAGAGAGAGAGAGGGAAACGAGGAAGTTTATCGAAACCTGAAAAGTATGAGTTAGTTTTGCGATTATATCAAAATAAGAGTTTTTTTTTTTTTGGAATTCTACAAAAGTATGAGATAGTTTTCCGAAATTAAGCCAACACGATTCACCCAAAAGATACACATCTTCCTGCAACCTCCTCAAGTTCCCCATCAACCTCCTCTGCAATTCCATTTGTAACCTTATCATCGGTTTCCTAAGTAGCCTCTCATCAATCTCATAAGGTACATCCTCATCATTCTTATAACAACACCCTCATCAATCCATTCATCCTCATCAGTCCCCCCCAACAATTTCATCATCAACCGATCCAATATAATGATAGACAAGAGGGGAAAGAAGAAGGATACAACATCCACTTGGGGCTAGCGATCAAGAAAAAAAGTGGGATCAAAGGGAAGAATATTTTAAGAGACATCCTATTCACCAAGGAGATGCTCCAAGCACTATTGCCTCGTGACTTCCAGCTACCCAGTTTGGAGAAGTTTGACAGAATTGGGGACCATTTGCATCACTTCACTGTTGAATAGTGAGTCACGCCGTGTTAGTTTTGATGGCGATCAAATAAATATATCATGTGCTAACGATTTCATAAGTGTAAATGTGTAGATGATGAGCAAACATAAATGTCAAGGAAGAGTGGAGTCAATAAAGACAATGGAGATCAACGCAACCGAGACAAGTGGATGAACTTCATAATTGCATCAAAAAGCCTTGTGCAATATCTTTATTTTGATGTAAAGTTTATTTTAGTTATGGTAGAAAGTTAAAGCCTTCGTTGAAGCTCACCTATACTTAGGAACCCAGTATAAATGATTTAAAATTATTTTAAAAACTATTTTCTAAGTTTTAGAGCCTAGTTTCACTGTAGTCAAATGGAAATAACGGAGAACAACCTGTTTCTAAATCCGACTGGCACTTGTCGACCATTGTTGGTGAACTAGTCAACTATATCCATACTAATCGACTAATACATAAACTATGGTTGACTAGTCCTAGCCGTTGGGTTCAAAACTGGCCATTATTTTGACCGTTTAAAGGGGTTTTTGTTAAATGGTTTTCATCCGATCTTAGCCGTATACATTGAGGGTTGTTCAAGCATTTAATACAAGGTTTAGTGATCAATTTTTAACGAGTAAAAATGGATTTTAAGTGCAAAAGCTTCTAAGCAAAAATCCTCTTCGTTGGTCAAAAGCTTCAAAGTTTCATTGAATCTTTTATTGGCCATTCTTCGTCTCAAAAGAGCATTCAATTTCACAGGCCGTATCCAGCAATGCACAGGCCAAGGTTCACAGAAAATCACACTTGGGTTGAAGATTTCCTAAAACAACGACAACGTTTACCAGTTCCAACGCGGCTGATCTCGTATGATGCAGCGATAAATAAACAGAAACAAAAGCCAGTTCAACTGGAACATCGCATCCATGGCCACGTTGCTACAAATGCCAAATCCAAACCCATCGTTGTTAAATGCAGCCTCCATTGATAAAGATTAGGCCTGAAAGCTCTTCTCGGTCCGTTTCTCTCGTTCTCTTATCTTGTTGCAACTTCCCCGCATTGCTGTAATCGACCAAATGGCCGAAAGCACCTCCACGAGCCGAATACTGATCAACGCTACTTCTAAACGGGAAAAGGTTCCATCTAGGATCTGATTAGCTTAACGATACATAATCGACGGCTGGAGATTGTGTCCAACATGCCATTTGCAGGCATGATGACCCTTTCAGCTCATAAACTGTCATCAGAGCATATATATAGCAACCAAGGAATGATTTGTTCACACCAAAGATTCGCATAACCATTCTCTTCTTCCATGATGTTGAATCCCCACTTCACTTTTGAGGAATATGGCTCTGATGCAAACTACCATCCTCGCGGATTCATGAATGAATCTGCAGTTATAAGACCAGCTCATGACTTCTTAGCAGAAGATATGTGGGCAGGTTACAGCTTCGACCCTCCAAGCCCCCTCGAGAAAGCTGCCGCCTTCACATTACCCAACGCCCCACAGTGTTCTCAGGATCTCATGGCAGTCGACAACGCTAACCTTCGAGCAGTATCTGATGCGGTGCAGATGTTCCAGAGGCCAGCGGCTCCAGAGCTTCTCCCGTCGAAAGAGAAGTTTATTCCGACGTCCCTCTTGTCATCAGACCTTGCAAACAACGAAAGAACTGGCAATGAACTGTCCACTGAAGAAATAATGAGAATAGCTGCTGCTCACTTCATTCAGTTGTCTGCCCCTAAAGGAGGTGATCCTTCCACAGTGAGACTTCCCTTTGCTGTATCATTATCCAGCCTCACTGTGGAGGAGATCAAAATTGTTGAGCTAGCCACCCTTCTCCTTGCTGCAGCAGAGAAGGTGAGCAACCAACAATATGATAGGGCAAGAAACCTACTCCGACAGTGCTACATGTTGTCATCTCCCACAGGAAATCCAGTTCAGAGAGTGGTCTACTATTTCTCTGATGCGCTGCAAGAAAGGATTGATCGAGAAACCGGGAGGGCAAAAGCACAGTATGCCAGGGGAGCCATGACGGCTGAAGAAGTCATCAAAGCGATGCTAGAGACACACCCGTTGCAGCTGATCTGCCACAACACCCTGCCATTCGCACAAGTCTTGCAGTTCACATCGATGCAGGCAATCATAGACAGTGTGGCCAACGCCGAGCGGATCCACATGATTGATTTCTCAATCAAGCACGGGCTCGCCTGGACAATCCTAATGCAGGCCCTGGCAACTAGAACCACATGCCCCGTCGAGTCTCTAAAGATTAGCGCGGTGGGGTTAGCTGAAGAGGTGCTTGTTCCGATTGGCAAGAGGCTCTCTAGCTTTGCGGCAGGTTTAGGCCTCCCATTTGAATTCAAACCAGTGGTTGTGCCCGACATGAAGGATTTAAGCGAAACAATGTTTCAGTTAAGAGAAGGGGAAGCGGTTGGCATCCTCTCTAGTATGGATATGAATACTCTGATAGCCAGACCGGAGACTCTGGAGACTGTGATGAGAGTGATTCGGAAGCTTAGGCCTTGCATCATGACGGTCGTTGATGTTGAAGCCAAGCACAATTCGCCGTCTTTCATCAACCGATTCACTGAAGCCTTGTTCTACTTCAGCGCACTGTTTGATTGCTTGGACACCTCGATGGCCAGAAGCGACAACAATAGGATGGCATTGGAGGGTGGCTTCTTTTCGCAGGGGATTGAGAGTATAGTTGCAACTGAGGGCAAGGAGAGGATAGTGAGACAAGTGGGCATAAGCGTGTGGAGAGAGTTCTTCGCGAGGTTTGGGCTAGTTGAGGTTGATCTTAATAAGTATTCAATGTACCAAGCTAGTCTTCTTCTTAAACAGTTTGCCAATGGGGACTCTTGTACCCTGGAAAAGGATGGGAAATCCATGTTGGTCGGTTGGAAAGGAACCCCATTGCACTTCGTTTCTGCTTGGAAATTTCAGTGGAGGGAGGGTATGACATGAAGCCTTAAGAGAGACTAAAACCGACATGGATGTGCACAATTTTGTAGTTTGGGGCCCAAGGGACAATCTTGTAATTTGGTCCCCTATGTGCATTTTTGTAAATATGTGCAAATCAGACCTATAAATAGGAGTGAAGGGTTTAGGGTTAGGATATGAAGAATGTAGAAGAAGAATAATGAGTAGAGATTAGGAATAGAGAATAGTATAGTGTAGATCCTGAGAGATTTTATCTCCAATCAATGAGTAGGAGAGGGGTCATCCTCTCTAATTGAGTCCATTTATCTTGTATTCCACTTCAAATCTATAAAAATAATATTTTTATCCCTCCAAACCCTAGACGTTCCTATCAAAAACCTAACAAAAATAAAAAACCTACCAAAAATGTGAATATAGTGTCTAGTTAAAATTTCTACTTTCTGATTGAACATTTATCTGGTTGAACATTTATAAGTTAATACAAGTGTATGCTTTTCTAAAAGATACAACAATTTTCTACTTTCTGATGGAAGATGTTGTCTTCAAGAATACTGAAAGTTTTCAGCAGTTATATAGTGTCTAGTTAAAATTTTTGCATCGAGTTTGCTACTGCAAGTCTCCTATCAATTATGTTGCATCAAAATCACCTCCTAAGAGCTGTTTGTATTCCCCTGTTTCCTTACCGCATTTGAAGCATTGGGGATTTCCCTAAAATATGGACTCTTTGGAATTTCTCAGGGACAAAATAAATGAACACAAAGCAAAGGTTTCACACACAAGGGTTTGTCAAGTCTAGGATAATTTTATCAATGCTTTAGGGAAGATCCGAAAGTTGTTAGACTTTATGTGATGATTTCATCATGAAATGCGGAAGAAATTCGGGGATTCTTTACCTTCAGCCATTGCCTTCGATAAAAAGGTATACTTTCTAACACATATTGCCATTCTAAGTCTCAAAACACTCCTTAATGATGGTGTATGATCTGAAACTTCGAGTGAGTAGAATGAGGGACCAAAACCAAATTATAGAGGCGAGAATCGTTCCATCAACAGTTCTCAAATTCAAAATTTTAGTTTTTTGCGAGGGATTAGATTTTAAAACTGTGGATCACCAACAGGAAGAAACCAACATTCTCCCACTTGATCCACACAAACCATCATTCCCAGCAAGAAACAAAATCCATGAATCATGACGAAAAGTCCTTTTAAAAGCAAGTACTACATGAATCATGTTTCTCAGCAATAGGCTATATATCTTAATGAATAAACCCTGTGTTTATTCATGGTCCTAACTTAATGATCTTTCTCACAATAATATATCTAAATGTGCACATAACCATATATGAGAAAGAATCACAGAAGAATTTCATTAAATAACAACGTTACTACAACAAGGAACCAAGTCACATTCTACCCACATGATCCTTAAACTTCAGCAGTGACATGCTTTTAGTTAAAGGATCTGCAACCATTAAATCAGTACGAATATGATCAATGACGACTGATTTATCCTTAACCCTCTGTTTTATGGCTAATACTTGATCTTGATGTGCCTATTTCGGCTACCAATTTTGTCGTTGTTAGTTATGAAGACAGCAGCTGTATTGTTACAATACAATCTTAGCGGTCTAGAAATAAAATCCATGATTCTAAGTCTAGTGATGAAATTCTTAATCCATACACCATGTGAAGTAGCCTCAAAACAAGATACGAACTCGGCTTCCAGGGTAGAAGTAGCAATCAAAGTCTGTTTTGCGCTTCTCCATGATATAGCCCGGCTAACAAAAATATGTATATAGAAGTTGATTTTCGAGAATCAACACATCCAGCTAAGTCTGAATCAGAGTAGCCAATGACTTCCAAGTTGTCCGTCCGTCTGTACATGAGCATGTAGTCTCTGGTTCCCTTAAGGTATCTTATTACATTCTTTGCAGCTCTCCAATGTTCTATGCCTGGATTACTCTGATATCGTCCCAACTTCCCAACAGCAAATGCAATATCATGCCTAGTGCAAACCTGAAGCATACATTAGGCTTTCAATAGCAGAAGCATCAGGAATGTTTATCATCTGTTCTCGCTCAAAGTCATTTTTTGGCCATTGGTTCAAATTGAACCTGTCACCCTTCACAATAGGAGATACACTTGGTGAACAATCCTTCATCTGAAACCTCTTTAAAACTTTGTTTATATACGTCTCTTGGGACATTATCAGAGTATAACACATTCTGTCTCGATGTATCTTAATTCCGATAACATAAGATGCATCGTCCAGATCTTTCATATCAAAGTTTCTAGAGAGAGAATGTTTCACTTCATACAACATTCACTTATCATTGCTTGCAAGCAAAATGTCATCTACGTATAGGATTAAGAAACAAATCTTGCTCCCACTGACCTTCTGGTATATACATTGATCCACAATGTTTTCTTCAAATCCGAATGAAAATATAACATCATGAAATTTCAAATACCATTGACGTGAGGCTTGTTTCAATCCATATATCGATTTCTTGAGCGTGCAAACCAAGTGCTCACTGTTACTAGAGAAAAATCCTTCAGGTTGCTTCATATATACCTCTTCATCTAGGTCTCCATTAAAAAAAGCCGTTTTCACATCCATTTGTTGCAATTTAATGTCAAAGTGTGCAACTAATGCCATGATTATGTGAAGAGAATCTTCCTTTGATACATGAGAAAATGTCTCCTTGTAATCGATTCCTTTCTTCTGAGTGAATCCTTGGCAACGAGTCTGACATTGTATCTCTCAATGTTACCCAATGAGTCTTTCTTTGTTTTAAAGACCCATTTGCATCCATCGGCTTTCGCCCCTTCAGGTAACTCAACAAGGTCACATACCCCATTTGATGCCATCGAATTCATCTCATCTTTCATAGCATCATGCCATAAGTTTGATTCTTTCGAACTCATGGCTTGTGAAAGCGTCTCAGGACTCCTGTATATACACAACATAGTCACTAGATATTGCTGATTTTCTTGTCCTAGTAGATCTTCTTAATGTTGTATCAACATTCTCTTGAGGATCATATTGATCAATTGGTTGCTCATCCATCAGCGGTTCTTCTTGAACAACAGGTTGTTCAACCGCTTCCGGAGTTTCTTGAACAACTTGATATACTGGATCAATATCAACATATGGTGTTTCAATTTGTCGATTAATGCCCGTTTGAACTCGAGGGGCACTACTAACGACAATTATTTCATCAGTTGAAGTGGAGGGCTGATCACCAGCATGACCCCTCCAGGAATGGTGTCCTGAAAATGATCGCTCCCACTGATCATATCATTCTCAAGAAATTTCGCATTTCTTGATTCCACAATCCTAGTGTTATAAGATGGACAATAGAACCTATATCCTTTGGACCGTTCGACATATCCAATGAAATACCCACTAATAGTCCTAGGATCCAGTTTCTTCTCTTGTGGATTATACACTCTTACTTCAGATGGGCATCCCCAAACGCGTACATGGCGCAAACTCGGTTTCCAACCTTTCCATAACTCAAAGATGTCTTTAAGACAACCTTAGTTGGAACTCAGTTTAATATGTACTCTGCCGTTTTAAGAGCTTCGGTCCATAAGGTTATACGAAGTTTAGCATTACTGCGCATACTTCTAATCATCTCCATCAAAGTCATGTTTCTTCTTTCAGCTACACAATTCTCACTAGGAGATCCTGGATTGGTGTACTAAGCAACTATTCCATGCTCTTGAAGAAACCTAACAAATGGACCAGATGCTTGACCACCTTCAGTGTACCTACCATATACTCTCATCCTCTATCAGTTCTCGCGATTTTAATTTGTTTTCCACATTGTTTATCTACTTCTGCCTTAAAAACCTTAAAGGCATTTAACGCTTCGCTTTTGTTATGAAGCAAGTAGATATACATGAAACGTAAAAAATTGTCAATAAAGGAGATAAAGTATTTCAGACCACTTATGTCCATGTCTGGACAACAAATATCCGAATGAATGATTTCAAGCAATTCGGAACTTCTATGCACACCCTTTTTGGATATCTTGGTCTGCTTTCCTTTTATGCAGTCAACACAAATCTCGAAGTCAGCAAAATCCAAAGTATTAAGTACTCCATCATCTACTAACTTTTTGATTCTATCCTTGGAGATATGTCCCAATCTCCGGTGCCATAACATAGAAGATTCATCGTTCATAACACATCTTTTTATGCCAGTGCTAACATGCATAATAACATTGCTTTGCAAATTGAACATAAATAGACCATTACACAATATGCCATTTCCAACAACATCTGAATTATAAATTAAACTGAATGATATTCCATGGAAATTGAAAGCAACCCCTAAAGGTAACAGTCTAGAAACTGAAATTAAGTTCCTGGAAAAACAGGTACATAAAAAACATTGTGCAAATACAAAAAAATCCACTAGATAATATAAGTCGGCATGTTCCAATTGACGCGACAATTGATCACATTTTGTTTTCTGAGAAAATGCCTCATTTATTTTCCGCTGGTTTCCGCAGGGTTGTCATATAATGCAAAGTTGTTGAAACATGGATTGAAGAACCAGAGTCAATCCACCATGTGTCACAATGAACATCAATCATATTTGATTCAAAACAGACAAGGGAGATTGAGTTACAATTCTTCTTACCCCACTGAAGGAACTTTAGACAATCCTTCTCATATGTCACGTCTTTTTACAAAAGAAGCATTTAGACTCTTTAGTAATTCCTCCCTTAATATACGCTTTTTCCTTTCCCTTAAATTTGGGGCGTCTATCATCTTTCTTGTTGGTTGTCATTAACACACACTCTCCATGCCTCATGATCAACCGATCTTCCTCCTGAACACACATGGTCAAAAGTTCGTTCATTGACCACTTATCCTTATGTGTGTTACTAGATATTTTGAAAGATCTGTATTGATACGGGAGAGTGTTCAAAATGTAATGGACCAAGAAGCTGTCAGACATCTCAACCTCCAACTTCTTGATTTGAGCCACAGTATCCCTCATATGCATGATGTGCTCACGCACACCTCCAAGACCAGTAAGCCTTATCGACGAAAACTTTCCAATGAGAGTACTCGTAAGTGAGTTATCAGAGCTCTGGAACTGCTCGTCAATGGCTTTGAATAGGTCATGCTTTTCCACCGAGCCCCTTATACTAGCCGATATTTTAGTCTTTATGAACATAACACAGAGACAGTTAGATCTCTACCACTTTTCATAAAGATCTAAAGCTTCAGGATGGTTAGTATCTGTAATGGCTAGTGGCTCATCCTTGCGGATGGCATAATCAATGTCCGCCACACCGAAATGAATGAGTATCATCTCCCTCCAAAGACTATAGTTTTCGCCATTCAGTTCAGGAACATCGCTTGATATCAGTAATGGTCACAGACTGATGCAGCAAAAATTTAACATACATACTCAATACAAACTAAAATATGCGTTACCAATGTAAAACATAGAAAGAACGAATCTATTGACATAAAAAATGATATGTGGGCCAAAGGTCTAATTCAATTAGATTCATTTTAAATTCATGATGAAACTACCAAATTTGTTCCTTTTCTAATCCCTGTGGATAAATTAGAAATTTTAATTTGATATCTTATCTCAATTAATCATACATAATATAATAAAAATTCATGTGGGAAAAGATCTATTATATCATGTATGATTTATCGTAACTAATGTTTGTTCTCCAAATGTGATCTTAAATCAATTTTGACATATAGTTTCAATAAATTAAAGATGTTGTGGCTGCTCCATAATTAATTAAAACTATATAGATCACTAAACATTAACCAAATTTTAGGCTCAAATTATTGCATAAAACTATAAGCAATATAAACATTGTAGGGTCAGTACATGAACACTGAATTTTAACTGAATTTTAAATTATTGAGCTGCATATTTATCATACACTATACACTGAACTAAACATAATTTTCTTCCGTTATGTACGAACAACAAAAAGCAATGTAGCGGAAACCTTTTACACCCCAAACGGGAATACATGACCCCAAACAGCCAATAAGGAGCCAAAAGGCCATCACATAAATATATATTTGGCCAACAAGTACACATCATATAAATAAATTTAAGTGCTGTTAATGCACAATACCAGTCTTCTTTATTGCAGTGCATTACAATGTTTCTATATAGCACAAGATTGTATATAGTTCTACATAAAACTAAATGGAGTTTCCAGCATGTCCCCTTTCGTATGCAGTAAGCACAGATACAAGGTCGGGAATGTGAAATGACTACTTTGAATGACAAACAATGGCCCCGTCCATACATATCAATTAAAATAAACAAATGATAGTGCTGCTTGTACATAGTACAACTTTTCCTATTATAGAGTAAAAAGAATACACTATCATGTACATCACATTTGAAATGTAAATGTGAACGTTGAATAAGGCAGGCCACTCATTTTGTTTTTTGTTTTTAATAAGATGTGTACGAACAGTAGGTACTTGTTGACAGTACTAGCATTCAAGATGACTCAATTGGAGATAGTAGGTATTGTGAAGAGAGGAACATCGGTATTCGGTTTGAATGCAAATTGACATTTAAAAAAAAGACCAAACTACCCCTCATGGGTCATCTTCTACCTTCAGATGGGATCTAAACCCGTTACATACTCTATCAGATCCGAAACAAATCTCCAAAATTCAAGATCCAAAATTGATGAAAATTGAAAAAAATTGCAGCAACCAAAGCAAGGCAGAGGAAAACAAAGGCTCTGATACCAATTGTTAGACTTTATGTGATGATTTCATCACGAAATGCAGACGAAATTCGTGGAGTCTTACCTCCAGCCATTGTTTTCGATAAAAATGTAAACTTTCTAATAGATCTTGCCCTTCTCAGTCTCAAAAAATGTTTAATGATGGTGTATGATCTAAACTTCGAGTGAGTAAACCGAGGGACCAAAACCAATTTATAGAGGAGAGAATTGTTCCATCAACGGTACTCAAATTCAAAAATTCTGTTTTTGAGAGGGATTAGGTTTTAAAACTGTGGATCACCAACGGGAAGAAACCAACAAAAGTAACTTCAATAGTGAAATGGGGGAGCAATAAAGCCGATGGTTTCTAGGCTAGGAGTTCGAACAATCATGATCTACGGAGGCTGTATAGACTATAAGCTTCTTGTTTTGTGTGAGGACCAACCACAAGCAAACATAGAGGAACCTTCTCACCTATTCTAGGGAGGTCTCGGTCTGGGACATAGGGGTTTCCACCTCCCCACTCATTTTTTTCATAATGAACATATCACAAGAATGCCAATATTCAATAAAATTATGATGTCTCATAAACCAGTCACCAAACGAAGACTTCTGCGGGTAATATTCCATCAGGAACACCTGCCAGACTTTAAGGAATATTGTGCCAAACCATAACTCTGAGCATCAGAATAACAAAGTTATTATGGACAACATGTAAATATAGTCCTTGTTTTTTTATTAAAAATAAGCATAAATCTATTTAACCAAAACATGGAATTAGGTTATTGTTGACAGTAAGGTTCTGGTCAATAATAAGTAGGCTGACTTTGACGCTTTGAGTCAACGCGTGCCTTCGTCAGTCGGGGTGAGAAGGCTCTCTGGCTGCGTAGCTCGAGTCTGTGAGGTGGTGGCCGAGCTACTTGGAAGAAGTTTGATCTAGCTTAAAGAAGCTCCAAGCTTGTTGTGGGTCACCTGTCGAGCTATCTGCACCACAAGAAATAGTAAGGGGGTCGGATTTGGGTCCGACCCAAATCCCCTTCGATGCTTAAGTTAGTAATGAAATTAAGGGAGGCTCGGGACAGCAAGATCGATCTGACGGGAGATCGTCTGTCGGGCTGGCCGACCGAGTTAAGGAGAAGGAAATATGTGGTATGCAGTAAAGGCAAGTGTTGTCAGAGTACCTAGCCAGTGGTCCCCTCTTTGACCTCCGAGGTTTGGTCTATTTATAGGAGTAGCACCTCTTCGATTGTGTCGTGGAATAACTGACTCATTTAGATCGTGGCACGTGTGTGCCTGCGTCTCGGACGTATTGGGCGAATGACCACTATGCCGCTATCGGGCCCATTTTTTCCACTTCTCCTTAGGAACGTGGGGGGCTTAATGGGTGTGATTTGAACCGCCTTCGACCAAGTAAATAGCCTATTATTTACGCGGGATCGGCGATTGTGATGGGCTTCACCTGTGGGCTAAGCCCGATCGGGCATTAATAATACTCCTCCTGCACAAATATACATAAGGGGCAGACCCAATTTATTAATAGCCGGCCCAATGACATAACACGGCCCAATTTATTAATAGTCGGTCCAATGACGTAACAGTTATTATCCAATCCACTTGGACAAACATCAGGTGGAGTCATTTAACCATTTCATGATGCAGTTCATGTACATCAGCAAAATGTGGAAGGCATTAAAAGAGATTCTTAAGCTTAAAGGACACTGCAACTTGATTTCATCGCAACAAATGAGGTGGAGATCTAGGGTGGTCAGTCCACAATCAAGGGGTGTTTCAGACTTGACTGGTGCAGTGACTTCTTCGTCTTTGGATGGAGTTTAACGACAATGATAAACAACTATATCGCATGTAATTGTCGGTTATAAGATATCTTGGATGATCATAGGGGAAGAGCATACATTAAACAAGGGCATGATTTCCTTCCTAAGAACACAGTGATAGATCGGCACCTTCAAACTGGCCCAAACTGGCATTCACACATATTCCATCATTCTTTTTTAAAATTTATGTAAATTGCATTCAGATTCTCTGTTCCAAGACACTCTGTTCCATATAAGATATGTAACTAACCATCCCTAATCTTTGAAACTCATAATCAGAACCCCCCTGAATAAGGGGTTGGAAAGATATCTAAGTGCAACTTCTCTTCTAGTTTCAGGGTCTAAGTGCAATGTTTTTCATAGAATAAACGGTCTTAGACTTATAAACTAAGGGGTCTGATTGCGAGTTTCAAAGATTAACGTTGTTAAGATACAAACCACGTACTAAACCCATTACTGAACGTGTGGTCTAAGTGCAATTTACCCTAAAAATATCATGTTTAAAGATACAAAATCTCTTAGGATGAAGTTGTGCCAGAATAGCTCATAGCAAACGGAACGACGGATTGAATCTCCATAGAATACAGTAGCATTTGCGACAAAGGTGTTACACATATTTCCTTATTGTTTCCAATTCCCCCCATGCTATTCGCAACAATATAATAGTAACATACCAATACAAAATAACAGTCTGCTAGTAGACATAAACAAACATAGTTTTCGAAGAAATCATAATAGAACAAAAACCGTTTAAGCTAGTTTTATTGAAGATATGATCTTTCTGTAATTAAACAACCAATCTAGATAGAAATGCTATTTATGATTTGTTCAACCACTTCATGTTTAACTTCAGATTAGGTAAAAGTCCCCACTTAACCAACAATTAAAAACCTTTTCTTCACTTTATTCTTTAACGTAGTAATCTATGTGTACCCCCATTGGATGGATAATGTAGCCCTAAAAATCACGCAAATCAATCAATAAAGGATTGCATAGACTATTTCTTTATGGCATTAAACCAAACACATTAACTACAGAGAGGGATGGGCGCGTGTTATACCGCAGAGATCGATCCTTCACCGAATGTTCCCCCCGTATTCATTGAATCGATCCATCGAGAGAGATAAAGCGAGAGAGCTAGGGCTCAATTTCGAGGAACAAAAAAGAGATTTTTTTTCCCAGAGAGGAAATGGGGCAATTTGTATTTTCCAGCAAAAACTTATATTAAAAAGTGCCTTTAAACGCGTGTACAAGTTACACGTGTAAGGGTTACAAAAACTATGCCTTTTTTGCCTTTTTTTTTCTCGATTTTTTTAAGGGAGTTGCTATGCGTACATACCGAATTGCTCTGCGTACGACCGCTTTTACTTTTTATTCCGTACACGGTGAATAAAATAATATTATTTACGTTTCTGCTCAGTACACACGACCGGAAGTACCGAAAGTACCTGTTAAGCAATGGTGACTAGTGTGCGCGGTGGCTCCGAAACTCGAAGATACCCCTGCAATGGTTGGTGGCAAGTGATTGTATTCCCTATTCCGAATTCTCACAAGGAACTAATCCTATCGCATATCATGGATGTTAACCTCAACCAAGAATCTCTGTTTGCAAAACATACCCATTAAGCTGGGAACTGCGATGTGTTTCTGGGTTCTTCAAGAGCTTGAATACATACAGACCTAATTCGAAGAATCTCTATACACCCAGACCAAGAATCTCCTATCACGGTGCCGCCGAATTCGAAGACTTAATTCGAAGAATCTTTATACATACAGGCCAAGAATCTCCTATCACGGTGCCGCCGAATTCGAAGACCTAATTCGAAGAATCGTTTATACATATGTGCCAAGAATCTCCTATCACGATGCCGCCGAATTTGGAGAGCTTGGAGGAGGCTCGAACGGGACCTTCGAGTTCTTCAAGACCGCTTGCCGATCTCTGTGGCGGCGATGAACATCTATAATCTCCACAATATTGTCACCATCTCCCAACTCCAATCCGATATCTCCTATCAGATCCGAAAGAACGCTTAGATCCGAAAGTATTCTTGGAAGAACGTTGTGGGAGGATGAGATGATGGCAATGAGGCACTGGTTTCCGTTCCGATGTGCGCACACAACAGGCAAAAGTTTTGCCTTTGGTGCGCGTTGAGTAATTTTGCCCAGAGCGAACACTTTTACTCAGCGCGCACAACCGGAAAAGTTTTTGCATGTCGTGCGTGCTGAGTAAAAGTGTTGGCTCTGAGCAAACTTACTAAGCGTAGGGATGGCAGTAATGGCCTGACCCGCCCGGCCCGACCTGGCCCGACCCGGTTTTGACCCGGCCCGACCCGGCCCGCAGCCGGGTCGGGGCAAGCTTGGGCTTTGTATGCTCCCCGGCCCGACCCGACCCGACCCGGTAAACTATAAAGGTTTACTATTTTGATGCGGACCATGCACTCAGCGAATAACCCATAACTCATACTCTATTCCACGGTTCTCCTAATTGGGCCAATTTCCAATTCCAAATTACCAAATAAATCAAAATTCTCCCAATTTACAAAATAAAATTTTTATTTGGGATTCATATATATGGCATTAATAACTTGACCCGACCGGCCCGACCCGGTTTTGGTAAGAAAGAACCCGCCCCGCCCCGGCCCGCGACCCGCCCCGCCCCGGCCTGTAGATGTGTCGGGGCAAGCTTGGGTAGTTAAATACCTGCCCCACCCCGCAATATTGCCATTCCTAACTAAGCGTGGACAACATGCAAAACTTTTGCCTCTTGTGAGCGCTGATTAAAATTGTTGGCTCTGGGCAAAATTACTCAGAGCGCACAAGAGGCAAAACTTTTGTATGTTGTGCGCGCTGAGTAATTTTACCCAGAGCAAAACTATTTACTCAGCGCGCATAACATGCAATTTTTTTGCCTGTTGTGCGTTGTCTGTATTTGAACAGTTGTGCGCGGTGAATAAAAAACGACTTGTAGAACAAAATTACTCAGCATACACAATTGACAGAATTTTTGCCTATTGTATACGATGAGTAATTGTAGTTCTCCGTTTCAGTTTTTGCTCACCGCATAACTATTCAAAGTAATGCGTGGATATTTTTTGGAGGTTTGAAAAAGTTATTTTCGTTACTCTTCGTTTCAAAATGCGGTCGTGCACAGACCAATTCGACATGTGCCATTTTTTTATCAGCACACTTTTTTCTGTAAGAGAACGAGAAAAAGATCCCGTCTGATTTTTCCTGCAATTTTCAACAAGTTTTGCACCGTTCGAAGATGGAGTCGTCTCTTATAATGGAGCTTGCAAGGTGAGCACTCGATTTTGTCCGTATGCCAAGATTATTTCTTATGGTTCATTGTATTTTTCGCCTCATTTGAGTGGTTCGTTGCAAATTACTTCAATTTCAGCAGATATAATTGGTGATTTTGTGCATTCCATTGAGCTTAATTATGAAATTAACAGAAAATATATGGTTTCCATACATGTAGCTTTCGACATCTGCGGATGCACACAACATGTTTGTGATATTGCTTGAAAGAAAGTGCATAACTTTTTTTGTTGCATGCTAATGATAGGGACAATGCCAAACATGTTTTTGTTGAAATATGCTTCAAATTTGTGTTTTGGGCTTGACACGGCCGTGTAAAGTTCAGCACGGCCGCGCACTGTTTACAGAGAATGTCCAGTTTCTTTGGGTAGATTGTGGCACGGTCGTGTAGAGAAAACAGAAAGTTAGCATTAACTTCTGCAGGCCTGACACGACCGTGCCGATTTTCTGCACAGACGTGTCGATTGTAGATGGTCTAGACACGAGATTTTAAGTTAGGTTTTGATCTAAAACCTAATCTAATCGGACGGCTAATTCCACACAACCCATGTGGCTATTTAAATCAATCATAGGATTTATTTTGGAGAGCGCGTGTACCATCATCAAGTTCTTCTTCTTAGGGCATCTTGGAGCTTTGGGGCATGAATTGGTGAGTGACTTCTTGATATTTCTTTTTGAAACTCATTGTAATCTTCTTCTTGTTATCTCTCTTTTCGGGTTGAGAGATTATTTGTGAGAGCTTTTGTTTTCTTTTTTTTCTTTTGGTGAGATTTGAGATCTCCTTTGGGTTTGGTGAGAAGAGTTTGAACTCCAAGTTTGGCGTTATTGGTGCTCTTTATTATCAAAGAAGATTGAAGGAGTCGGTGTAATTCTCTTTGATCATATTAGTGGAAACCGTCAGCGAAAAACTGGACGTATGTGTCGTTAGCGGGCCGAACTAGGGTAAACTCTGTGTCACTTGATTTGTTACTTTCCTGCTTTTGTTACTTTTCATCTTGTTTTGTTTTGGTTGGATATTGCGCTATTGTGATGTATATCTGAAAGATCGCGGTGTAACAATTGTTGGGTAGCTATCCGCCTCTGGGGTGGCTTCCGCTATTCATCAATCCTTGCCCAACAAGTGGTATCAGGGCTTTCAGGTTGTCGGATGTTACACAATGGCGGAGATATATTCAACATCTGGATATAAGATCGAGAAGTTTACATGAACGAATAGTTTCACTCTATGGTGCATGCGGGTGAAGGCATGCTCAAGCATGGATGGCTTACAGGATAGTCTTTGACAAGAAATCTATTTCAGAATCTGTCACAGACTATATGAGATCAGAGCTAGAGATGAAAGCACACAACGCTATCTAGATGGCCTTATCAGATAAAGTCCTTTGCAAGGTTGCGAAAGAGGAAACCGCAAAGGCATTGTGGAAAAGGCTTGAATTTTTGTACATGATGAATCACTCACGTGGAAACTGTATCTGTTACAGAAATTGTTCATGCTTAGGATGAAAGAGTGGACATCGTTATAGAACCATCTGAATTAGTTGATATTGGATTTGCAAGCGGTGGAAGAGAATGTAAGTGATGAGTACCAAGCAATTGCCCTGCTATGTTCTCTACCTGAGGAGTACTCACACTTCGTCAAAACCATGACACAAAAAAGGACAAAATCTCTTTGGAAGAGGTCGAGGCAGCTCTACGCTTACATGAGCTCAGAAAGAAGGTGTCGATGGACGACACAAGTACTAATGATCAGGGTGTAGCTCTCGTTGGGGTTCGACAGGGTGGGCGATCCAAATCAGGTTCCAAGACTGGGATATCCAAATTTAAGGGTCAAGGCAGTAACGACCAGACATGCCATTATTGCAAGAAACCAAGACACTGAAAAAGCTAGTGCCCAATGTTGAAGGCCAAAGGTAAAGAGTCTGCTCAGACTGTAGCAGCGTTGGGTATTGCATGCATTGATGCTGATAATGGAGAAATATTTGATGTGTCTTCTTTGGAAGACAATCGGGCTTTATGGATTCTTGATTCAGGGTATGATTTCCATCCGACTCTGCTGCTGAGTCATTTTGTGATATATACTCCTAGAGATGGACCATACGTATACATGTGGAACGGAGCTCTGTCTAGAGTGGTTAGGGTCGTCATAGTTCGGTTCAAGATGTAGAATGGAGCCATTCAAACACTTACGGGTATTAGGCATGTACCAGATTTGCAGTAGAATCTTATTTTGCTTGGGGCCTTGACAGGTGTGGGGTGTTGCGTGGTGCTCAAAGGAGAGCGACTACAGGTGTTCATAGGAGGTCGTTTTGTGATGGCGGCAAGGAAGATTGGCAACCTTTATAGGCTTCAGGGTCAGACGATGGTTAGTCAGAGTTTGGTGTACCAAAGAGCTCCAGTAGAGGAGTGTTTGGGACTCATATGGACGTCGTAATAGAGAAGCATGGTCAGTTACAGGATGGGATAGTTGCGGTGTGCAGCGAGGGATCGTCAGGAGACATAGTACAGAGTACATGTAACCCTGTTTTCATCAAGACAAACTATTTACGAATTTGACCAATTTTTCAATTTTTAAACTATTTTATAATGGTTTGTCAGGAGTTTTACTGATTTCAAAAATTTCTTATAAAAATATTTCGAAGTACCAGCCTAGTTATGGAGTATTTTAGTAAGATCGGATTTCATCAAATACTCAAAACATTTCTGATAAAATTCATTTTCAATTATTACCGTTTTGGTTTTATGAATTTATTTTCTAATCAAACAGCTTCAAAACGTTTTCAAACTTTTACAGTAACATTCAATGATCATTTAGGGCTTTCCACATTAATTTCGTAATTTTCTGAAGTCAAATCAGTAGTGAACCTGCGAACCCGCTTTCTAAACGTTTTGGCCAAAAACTAGTATTTCCATTGCTCAAACCCTGAAACGGACTTCGTATTCGCGATCCTCGCGACGATACGAATCTGTGGGTATGTTTTCGTAATTTTTCGGACACATTTACTAGTAGGGGCAAAATCGTAATTTCGTAACAATTTTTACTGCCACTAATTACCCTAGCTAAATTACTAACTACCTTAACCCAATTAACTATTAGATTAACCTAACATGACTAACACATGGGGGGACAACGTCTAAACTTAGTCCTAAAGCTAACCTACCCTAATTAATATTATTTGACTAACTAAAGTTTTCATTTAATGCTAAGTATGGGTTCATGAACCCAATTCCCCTATAAATACCCAATTTAATCCCTAGGTTAGTAATTAAGATTATTAATTAAAAACCCTCTCGTACAATCTCTCTCCCCTTCGTTCTCTTCCCCATACACACAGTCCCTCTCTCACTGTGAATGCCATCACCCCCGCACCGAACGAGCCTCGCCGTGCTCCGACGAACACCCTGCACACCCCACCGCCGTGGCCATCTTCAAGCCACCGTCTCCTTCGTCTGCCTGCAAGAGCCCACCGGAGCACCGCTGCCATGACCACAGCTCTGCTCCTCCACCTCCGCCTTCGAAACACCCCGACAGCATGCCACCGAGAAGCCCGCCGCTAGCAGCAGCTCCTCCACCGGAGCGCCTCCGAGCGACACTGACCACCGCTCCGCACGCCTCCGTTGCTTCCTCGTGACGCCGCCGACGCCGTCGCTAGGCCTGCCGCCCGCCGTCGAAGTCGATCGCCCGACCTACGCTTCACGTCGACACCGCCATCGTCAAGCTCCGGCGAAGCTCCCTGCGTCAAACCCATCTGCTCCGCCTTCCTCCGCCTCCTCCCTCGCCGATGGCCTCCCGAAGCTCACCGTACGCTGTGCCCGTCGCCCGCACATCCTCTCCGAGCCCCCCAACGCCCGCAGCAGCCCGTCGCTTCGAAGTGCCAGCCTCTGCCACCAGTTACATCCGTCGTCCGCTCCCCAGCGTCGCCGCCCATGCCGCTGCTCCGCCGCCACAGCCAGCCCCCGAAAGCACCACCCCCACCGTGACTGCAGCGCCGCTCCCCGACGTCGAACGCTGCTGCCCTCGCGTGTGTCAAAGGTGAGAGCGTAGAAAACGTATACCAAAACGTATACGTATTTACAAAAAAAACATATATATATTAAGGACTTAATAGTTTAAAATTAATTATAAATAATATAGAGACCAGAAAAATATGCGGATAGCCCTAGAAAATCAGAAATGACATTCTGGACCCAATGTCACTAGTTTCGTCTCAATCGGACGCTTAGATTTTTCAGAATTAATTTTTAAGCCTAAAAGTTAAATAGGTTATTTTCATTCAAAAATCAGTAACTTGCTATTTTCACGTAAACAAATATATGATAAAAATATATGTTAAAGTACTCTTCAAAACGGTCATTTTGACAGCTCACTCGAACCATTCCGATGCAGATTGCATCCAGAATAAATTATTGAATAATTACGTACTTAATTAAAAATTAGTTTTAAAACCTATTTTAAACTTTTAAAAATTATAAAAATTACTACAAGCTTCCGAAAAATATTTCCTCCTATAGTAAAATTATTTTAATTATATCTAGCCTATTGAAAAATTTAAAACACTTTTAGACAACGTTTTAATCGATTATAAAAATCAAAACGACTAATTTAAATAGATGGAAAATAGGGTAGCTTGTAACCAATGGTTTCTGGTGTTTGCAGGTACCAAATCTTGTGCACCAGCATCTTTAAAAGCTCCAGCTCCAATCTCGTCTTACCACGACGATCTCGAATAGGGTAAGTCACTCTAATTCTAACTTTGGAAATCTGGATAGTGTACTCGTATGAACTTAGGACATGACATCTAGTCTCAGAACAGCTTTTGACTTGAACCAAGGATTAGAGACCTAACTAACTAGAGAATTAATCAATAATGAAATGATCAAAGGACTGAACTGATATAGTGCACTTTTATGGAATTAGATATCGTAGTTGTTGGACTTCAAAAGAATTGCTCATGACTAAATTGAGATAGTAAACTTTTGTGGAATTGGATATCATAGTTGTTGGACGTCAAAGCATTGATCGGACTAAATTGAGATAGTGCACTTTTATGGAATTAGATATCATAGTTGTTGGACTTCAAAGCATTGCTCAGGACTGATATTATCTGTTGAGGCTTCTGCCTTGACTTTTCAGTAAGTAACTACCATATAAATGTATTTGATGTACTCATTGATGGATGTATTGTTGTACGCATTGTTGGATGTACGAAATGATGGGCCTATGAGGCCATACGGATACAGATACGGATATGGATACGGACACGGACACGGATACTGATATAAATGGGAAATGTGATACAACACGGGTTATGGGGTAGTCTTGAGCTACGCAGTGTGCGGGAGTGACTGGGTCCACCCTTATTAGTTAAGCTGTACCATCACCCTGCAAGGGTATGGAAGGTAGATATTCCACGAGTTGCTACGTGGGATGGGTGCACTTCTGGTTGCATATCGTACACTCGAGCTAAGACTGTTGCACTAGCTGATTGATACATGGCCCATGAGGCCATATTGATACGAACACTGATATAAACATTGGACTATGATAACACACGGGATACGGGGTAGTCTTGAGCTACGAAGTGTGCGGGAGTGACCGGGTCCACCCTTATTAGTTAATCTGTACCATCACCCTGCAGGAATGGTAGGTAGATATTCCACGAGTTGCTACGTGGGATGGGTGCACTTCTGGTTGCATATCGTACACTCGAGCCAAGGCTGATGCACTAGTTTGATTGCTGTATTGTACGCATGGTTGTTTGTATTGTCGGAACACACTATTGGGCTTTCGGGCATTTACGGAGCACATTACGGAACACACTATTGGGCCTTCGGGCATTTACGGAGCACATTTACGGAGCACATTACGGAACACACTATTGGGCCTTCGGGCATTTACGGAGCACACTATTGGGCCCTTGCGGCATTTAAGACTGATGCACAGTTTGAGTGATGTTACACTAGTTAGTTGATACTATTGTTCAGTCACGACTACTACTATTCTACGGACTAAGTCGAGACTACTCGAACGTGATAGAACAGTTTAATAATGAGCGGTCTTGAATTACGACTGAATCAGTGTCTAGAAAGGAAATGGGAAGGGGGTTGGTCAACCAAGGGACTTGTTCCTGCGGTCTTTGAAGTGACCTGTGCCTTCAAGCCCTGACTGACTGGCTGATTTGGGAGTTAAGTTAGACTTCTTATTATTAGGCCCGCCTACACTATTAGATAGCCAAGCGACGATCAATGATTACTAGGACTATCTATTGTCATCCCATTACCGATTGGTCAAAACATTGTTGACCTGGCTGTCTTACTATTACCATTAGTCAAAATATTGTTACTACCACATGCCACGCCACAGTCGCTACTTTTGCACTTACTTTATGCATTACATACCACATCTGTACATACCTGTCAGCTCATACTTTACTTTTTGTACCTATCTGACCATCTTTTGTTTACTATAGTCTGTTCTATACTTTTGCACTACCTTGTTTCTATTGCTAGAATTGTTGTGACTTACCTACGGTTTCATCTCTGTGGCACCGCAGACGACATACATATGGAGGCAGATGCTCTAGAGTTAATAGCGCCAGAATTTGACCATGAGTTTGCAACTTTCAGAGTTGTTTCCAGTTGTATTTACTTTCCTTCATGTACGATTGTTAGACCATTTTTGTACAATATGGATGTAATAATTAGACACTATTTGGGTATTTTGTACATCTCTGCATCATGGCTATTTTGTTTTCACTGGTTAACTGCAGGACCTGCGCAAATACCAAAAAGTAACGGGCCCGGCAATCGGGTCGTTACAGTACATCCCGTTGTGGTTCAACTCCATGTGCGACTCAGACTGTCTACATGAAAGCAGGTGGCTTCAGGGTGGAGTTGTAGTCCTCAGGAGGATGTGTTGCCGAGCTCAAGGAGGAGTTGAGTATTCGGGTAGAGCAGTTGCACCACATTGATGTGCACTCACACAAACGGCATGGTGTCATGGCTCAAGGTAGACGAGATGCAATTTGTCCAAGGAATCATCTAGAGTGCACAGACCCAACGGTTCAGAGATGATCAATAGTAATGGATCTCACAGAGATCGTGGTGGTGATGTGGTGAAGTACTATTGGAGAGTTAAATCTAAAGGCGATGAGTTGAGGATGTCGAAGCCGGATGAAGATGTTACTCTCACTTCATGTTTGGGGAAAGCGGTGCCCAGTGCTTCCTCCGAGGGTATAGGCAGATCAACTCAGGCGACTGGCAAAGTGAGATCATGGATCGACTTCGGATATTTTGGGTGACACAGGTTTGGTGTCAGTTCAGTCAATGATGGAGCATGAGGTCGCGATGTCAACCTCAAAGAGAAAGATCGCCACAAGTAGGACGGTGAGCATGGTTCAGTTCTTCGGGCTTAAAAGGAGTTTGGGCTCGGAAAATCTCTTAGAGCGTTGATGCGTCGAAGGGCACGGTTCCTGATGACAGGTTGGTATTTCCTTGATCAGATAGAGAGGTCTGAAATCTGCGTAGAGCCGTGAAGAGTCTATGATGACAAGGTTCGTTGGATGAAGTTTGAAGCCGGGTAGAGTTTGTTAAAATATGTTTCAAACTTGTGTTTTGGGCATAACACGGCCGTGCCAAGTTTTGCACGGTTGTGCACTGTTTAAAGAGACTGCATATTTTTTGGGTTCTCTGCACGGCCGTGCACATGAAACAAAAAGTTAGCATTAACTTCTGCAGGTCTGACATTGCTGTGCTGATTTCCTGCACGGCCGTGTCGACTGTAGACGACCCGGACACGAGGTTTTAAGTTAGGTTTTGATCTAAAACCTAAGCTAATCGGACGGTTAAGATTCCATACAACCCATGTGGCTATTTAAATCCTTCCTAGGATTTATTTTGGAGAGCGCATGTACCGTCATCAAGTTCTTCTTCTTAGCGCATCTTGGAGCTTTGGGTCATGAATTGGTGAGTGACTTCTTGAGATTTCTTTGTGAAACTCATTGTAATCTTCTTCTTGTAATATCTCTTTTCGGGTTAAGGGATTATTTATGAGAGCATTTGTTTTCTTCTCTTTTGGTGAGATTTGAGATCTCTTTTGGGTTTGGTGAGAAGAGTTTGAACTCCAAGTTTGGAGTTATTGGTGCGCTCTATTATCGAAGAAGATTGAAGGAGTCGATGTAATTCTCTCTGATCATATTAGTGGAAACCATCATCGGAAAGCTGGACGTAAACGTCGTTAGCGGACCGATTTGTTGGTTTCCTGCTTTAGTTATTTTTCATCTTGCTTTGTTTTGGTTGGATATTGTGTTATTGTGGTGTATCTCTGAAAAATCGCGACGTAACGATTTTTGGGTAGCTCTACGTTTCTAGCATCGCTTCCGCTATTCATCAATCATTGCCCAACACTTTTACCACTGCACCTAGCTCCTCTTAGGCTATTAGTAATCATGATAAACGAGCAGTGAATTAATTGATTAATTGTTCTACTCTTTATAATTTTACTGTTTACATAGTATCTCATCTATTGTTACTGAATGGGCAGGTACCCTGCTGAGGAAGATATCCTCGGTCAAAGGATTCTCATCTGCTAGAAATATATCCTCGGTCTACCATAATGACTTCGTGGAGTGGAGATTTTCAGTGTAAGTTGGGATCGTGAGATTTCGTAGTCTATTTAGCATTCTGGAATATTTGTTATTGCTTCCTTTGTTTCTCTTTATTTAATTGGGTTCTGATGCGGCTGGTACCGCATCATCCGCGGGCCACGAGTTGGGCGCGGGTCCCAGGGGAAGAGTGGAGATCGCGGATGAGGAAAGATGCCACACGATCACTTATTTCTGCAGGAGGAAACGTGGGTTCAGATTTAGTTATCTCGGGGTATTCCGGTCTTTTCAGACCGTATTAGTAAATCCCTCTTTCTTTATTATTAGGGCTAGCCGCCATTATTTTCTTTTATGCTTATTTTGTTGAAGAACACTCTTAGGCATCTTGTGAGAGATAGTTAGGTTTTTAATCCGTTCAGATAAAAGCTAGGAGATTGGGTTCGTCTCGAAGGAACCCAAGTTATCTGTGTTCTTCGTCAATTTTCAATAAAAATTCCATTTTTTAATTTTCCTCTTTAAAAAACTGATTTGATTGATTCGATCCACCGGATCGTATCAAATTGGTATCAGAGCCGTGAGATTCGATGGCAGCAAGCACGAGATCGAAGGTGGATGGCATGGACGATAGGTTCAAGGATTGCGCGACGAGTTCCAAAAAGAACTAGCGGCCATGAACGAGAGGATCACGGACGTCATCCACAAGCAAGAGAAGACACAAGGGGATTTGCGAGCAATGAGAGGGGAGATGGAGGCGGAGATGGGTCACATCGGCCAAATGCTACAAACCCTAATGGCGGATCTAGGGACGACAAAGGGGAAGAAGGTTCAAGGAGAAATTTTTGAGAAATTTTTGGATGATGCGGATGATTCGGATCCGGAAATTCAACAACAAAAGATCCATGATGCGAAAATAGCGAAGATGTTTCCCGGATCTTCAACCACTCAAGCGGCAACGGTAACGGCAACGGGGGAATCCGGAGTGGAGGGAGGGGGCCAACCCCCCTCCAAGCACGGCGAGCGGACCCGTCGGCGGCTGGTGAGGGTGTGCCGGTAGGCCGCTGGGCCGCGGGGGCCGCGTGACCCCCCTGCGGGTCGGCGCGACCCCGTCGTGGGCCGTAGAGGGCCGCGCAGCCCGGCGGGTGGCCGCCGGTGGCCGCGCTACCCCGCTACAGGTGGGCGGGGGTCGCGCCGCCCCTGACCAGCCACACCGAGTCCTGGGGGCTCCTTTTCTGCCCTTGGGGGGTTCCGCCGAGATGGAGGGAGGTCATGGAGGTTTATTCCAGGGACGACCAGCGGCGACGAATCCTCAAGATGCATTTTTGGGCTTTCCGGGATGAGGGGATGACATGGGAAGACGTTTTGGAGGCCCGAATGGGTTGGGACCAGATGGTAGACCACAGTGGCCAGAGGAGGAGTATGCTTGGGAGGAAAACGACTATCCTTTGGGTTTTGTTCCTCTGGGGAGAGACTGGAGGGGGTGGCACAGGGAGATGCCAATGCGAACCGACGGTTGAAGAAGCTGAAGATGCCCGTATTTGAGGGCGCAGATCCGAATGGGTGGATTTACTGGGCTGAACACTACTTTCAGGTGATGGGATTCATGGAGGAGGAGGTTCTCCATGCCGTCGGCATTTCCTTTGAGGGGGAGGCGCTAGCATGGTATCGGTGGCGGATCGCCCGACATCCTTTTTGGTTCATGGGCGGAGTTGACAGCCTACTTGATGGATCGATTCCAGGAGACACCAGGAGGAGATTTTTACGAGCAGCTCAGAGTACTCAGGCAGGAGGGAACGGTGCAGGACTTTGTCAGGAAGTTTGAGCTACTGTCGGGCCGAGTACCTTGGGTCACTGAGGAGGCGCTCATGGGGAACTTCATGGGGGCTCAAGCCCTCCATTCGAGCTGAGTTGAGGATGCAGAGCCCGGGGGCTTGGAGGACCTGATTCGCCTCGCGCAGAAGGCGAATGAGAAACATACAGAGGAGAGGAGGATACGTGGGACCTGTGGGACCCAAAATCTCTGACCCACACCAGCAGTAGCAGCGCCGATGGCACCTGTCAGTGCACCGAAGACTAGAGGAGAGACTCGCCCCGCTACTCTTAGGCGGCGGATGACGGAGGCGGAGGTGAGGGAGAGGCGTGCCAAGGGGTTGTGTTTCCATTGCGACGAGAAGTTCACCCCTAGCCACATATGTTCGAGCCGCCTGCTACAGATTACCATGGTGTCGGACGAGGAGTGCTGGGATGACGAAGAGGAGCCCAGGGTGAAGTCACCCGAGGAGGAGAAGAAGTCTCACCTAGACTTCGCGGAGGTTTTCCTGAACTCCGTGGTGGGGTTCAACCCGAACCACACCATGAAGTTGTCAGGGCAGTTGGGTGATACGGCGGTGACAGTAATAGATAGTGGGGTCACCCACAATTTCATTTCTAGCCGAGTAGTGGAGCGTCATGGGCTGCAGTTGAGCACTACGGAGAAGTTTACTGTTTTGCTGGGGACATGGAAGATGGAGGAGAGCAAGCGGCTCTGCAAGGGTTTGTGTCTGACCTTGCATGGAGTACAGATTATGAAGGATTTCTTACCTCTGGAGTTGGGGAATGTCGATATCATTCTGGACGTACAGTGGCTGAAGAAGTTGGGCAACGTGCAGGTGAACTGGAAACGTCTCAGGATGGAGTTCGAGAAGGGTGACCACACGGTGGTGCTCACAGGGGACCCCACCGTATGCTTTTCGTTGGTGGCCTTTAAGGCCATTACTAGGGCCTTACAGAGATAGGGAGATGGGTACTTGTGGAGTGCCATCCAGTTAGAGTTGAGCATGAGCATCCGACAGAGATTCAGGTGTGGTTGAGAAGATGCTGGAGCAGTTTCAGGAGGTCTTTTAGGACACGCGGGGGCTATCACCGGTGAGGGGGCATGAGCATGCGATAGTCTTGAGAGAGGGAGCAGCACCAGTGAGTGTGCGGCCGTACTGATACCCCCATATGCAGAAGGATGAGATAGAGAGGATGGTCGGGGAGATGTTACAGGCTGGGATGATCCAGCACAATGTTAGCCCTTTTTCTAGCCCGGTTCTGTTGGTGAAGAAGGACGGGAGCTGGCGTTTCTGCATAGACTATAGAGCGCTGAATAAGGAAACGGTGGCCGACAAGTTTCCTATCCCAGTGATCGACGAGCTGTTGGATGAGTTGCACGGTGCAGTTGTGTTCTCGAAGATCGACCTGAAGGCGGGGTACCACCAGATCCTGATGAGGCCAGAGGACGTGCCGAAGACCGCTTTTCGCACCCACGAGCGGCACTACAAGTTTCTTGTCATGCCTTTTGGCTTGACGAATGCTCCGTCCACATTTCAGGCCGTGATGAACAAGGTCTTTCGGCCGTTCTTGAGGAGGTTTATCCTCGTGTTCTTTGACGGCATCCTTGTCTACAGCAGGATCATGGAGGAGCATGTGCGCCATTTAGAGGTGGTGTTCCGGGAGTTGGTGCATCAGTTATATGCAAATCGGAAGAAGTGCAGCTTTGGATAGATGCAGATAGAGTACTTGGAGCATGTGGTGTCGGCAGTAGGGGTCGAGGCAGACCGGGCAAAGATAGAGGCGATGCTAGACTGGCCGATACCTACCACTCTGAGGGCGTTGCGGGGATTTCTCGGACTGACGGGATACTACCGGAAGTTCGTACGGGGGTATAGCACCATCACACGGCTACTCACGGATCAGTTGAAGAAGGATGGATTCCAGTGGGAAGAGGAGGCGAACAAGGCATTCGAGGCCTTGAAGGTGGCGATGACGACCGCCCCGGTGTTGGCGCTCCCTGACTTCAGCATCGCGTTCGTGGTAGAGACTGATGCTTCAGGCGTTGGTTTGGAGGCAGTATTGATGCAGCTGGGGCGACCAATAGCCTATTTCAGTCAGGTGCTTTTTGCTAGAGTACGGCTGAAATCTGTGTACTAGAGGGAACTGATGGCTATCGTGTTAGCGGTGCAGAAGTGGCGGCCCTACCTGTTGGGAGGGAGTTTGTGGTCAGGACGGATCATTACAGCCTGAAGTATTTACTGGAACAGATGTTGGTGACTGAGGAGCACCAGCGTTGGCTGTCGAAGTTGGTAGGGTACCGGTTTGACATTGAGTACATGCCGGGGTTGGAGAATAAGGCGGCTGACGCCTTATCTCGTCGAGAGGACAGAGTGCACTTGAGGGCGCTCTCGTTACCGTTGTGGTTAGACGGGGAGCCCATGTTACAGGAGGCAGAGGCTGACCCAGAGTTGAGACAGATCAGAGAGCGACTACAGGGCGGCAGGGAGGAGCCAAAGGGGTACTCTTTGGAGGGGTGCAGGCTGTTGTACCAGGGACGGTTGGTCTTACCTCGGAGGTCGGCATTCATACCAGTGCTGTTTCAGGAGTTCCACAATTCGGGGGTTGGGGGACACTCCGAGGTGCAGCAGACTTACATGCGGATGGCCCGAGAGGTTTACTGGCAGGGGATGAGGAAGGCGATAGCCCTCTTAGTGGCGGGTTGTGATGTCTGCCAGCGTCACAAGTACATGGCCATGGCACCTGTAGGGTTGCTGCAGCATTTGACGTTGCCTGAGCGGTGTGGGAGGAGGTGACGATGGACTTCATCGAAGGGTTACCCAGGTCGGAGGGGTACACGGTGATCTTCGTGGTGGTGGACAGGTTGAGTAAGTACGCTCACTTCGTATCGCTGAAACACCGTTACATGACAGTTTCGGTGGCTACAACGTTTACTCGGGACGTGATACGGCTGCATGGGGTCCTTGGTTCCATATTGTCTGACCGGGACCAGGTGTTCATGAGTGGGTTTTGGCGGGAGTTGTTCCGGGTCCAGGGAACAATGCTAAAGAGGAGTACCGCCTACCACCCTCAGACAGACGGGCAGACCGAGGTGGTTAATCGCAGTATCGAGACATATCTGCGGTGTTTTGCTTCAGAGGCACCTCGACAGTGGCACCGTTGGTTGGCTTGGGCAGAGTATTGGTACAATACTTCGTACCATGCAGCAGCAGGGACGACCCCATTTCGGGTGTTGTATGGGAGTGACCCACCAGAGTTGATTCGATTTGGGAGCAGACAGACACCAGTCTCGTTGGTGGAGGGTTATATGGAAGAGAGGGATGGAATGCTGGAGGAGCTGAAGAAGCACTTGTTACGGGCTCAGCAGGTGATGAAAGCGAGGGTAGATGGACATCGTTAGGATGTGAGCTTTTAGGAGGGGAATAGGTTATATCTCAAGCTGCGGCCATACAGACAGAGATCAGTGGCGAGGAGGAGGAATGAGAAGCTGTCTGCTCGATTCTTTGGCCCTTTTGAGATTGAGGCCAAGATTGGCCAAGTGGCCTACAGGTTGAGGTTACCCCGACGGCTACGATCCATCCGATTTTTCATGTATCGCAGCTTCACCGCGCTATTGGAGGCCAGACAATGTCATCCACACTACCACCGACATTGACGGAGGACATGGAGGTGATGCTGGAGCCGTTGGACGTTAGGACGGTGCGTCAAGGATCGGGGCATCAGCAGGAGGTCTTGATACATTGGACGGGATTGCCGGACTGCGATGCCACGTAGGAGGCGTTCGATGTTGTTCGGGAGCAGTTTCCGGACTTCCACCTTGAGGACAAGGTGGCTCTTCTACGGGGGGTAATGATGCGGCTGCTACCGCATCATCCGCGGGTCACGAGTTGGGCGCGGGTCCCGGGAGAAGGGTGGAGATTGCGTATGAGGAAAGAGGCCCCACGCTCACTTATTTCCGCAGGAGGAAACGTGGGGTTCAGATTTAGTTATCTCGGGGGTATTTCGGTCTTTTTCAGTCCAGATTAGTAAATCCCTCTTTCGTTATTATTAGAGCCCACCACTATTATTTTCTTTTATGCTTATTTTGTTGAAGAACACTCTTAGGCATCTTGTGAGGGATAGTTAGGCTTTTAATCCGTTCAGATAAAAGCTAAGAGATCGGGTTCGTCTCGAAGGAACCGAAGTTATCTGTGTTCTTCGTCAATTTTCAATAAAAATTCCATCTTTTTAATTTTTCCTCTTTAAAAAACTGATTTGATTGATTCGATCCACCGGATCGTATCTGGTTCCCACTTGAAAAATGACTTGTTTACAATTCAATTTATCAAGAACATAGGAGGCAATGTCTTGATACAGTACCAACAAACTTATTCAAACCCCTCTTTCAATAACCACATGCATTACAATCTCAAAATGGTTGTAGTAAGCCATACAACAACAACAAAAATAAAAGTCAAATTCGTTTATATGTTTGCAGTGAGCCATGTTGGAATACACTGAAGATAATTAGCAAGATATCGTGATCTCCCAAACTTTTGGACCATCAAACCAATCTTCATGAACTTTACAACCCTTTGAGACGCCAAGAATTCTAGAAATTCACAAGCTTCCAAATTACAAATATACAGATAACTCGGCACAACCCTATCGTAAATTGCTCTCAGAAGTCAGAACTGGGTTTCCTATGTTGGATGAAGGCATGTATCATTCCCTTAGCGAACCGCTAGCTCTGTCACCCTGTTTGTTACCCACCTTCTCAGCCTCAGCTGAGGCCATTGGAAGACTAGGCAAGCTCGATATACTTGGCCTCCTACCCATGAGGTTGGAGAGTAATATCTGGGATTGTGCCTGATGGTGTAGTATCACTTGCTATAGCGTCGCTCAGTTGGATAGGACCAGCTGCAGAACTCTTGCAAATACTTCTGCGGATAATGCCTTTGATGTGTTTATTTCTTCTAAACAGCTCATTCATATCTACTCTTGGTAAGTGATACCAACTCTATCAATAACAGTGGATACATCAATACCAGCTCTATATTAGTGGAACAGTCTTGTCTCTTGGTTGGATAGGTTAGGAGATTTCGGAAACTCAAGGTTTTTAAGGATCGTAATCTATGGGTGCCACCGATATCTGTGATTGATTGAATTATGCAGGTAAGGCAACAGAGATGGGAATGTCACGTGCCATGAACTCCTAAAAGCTCTGCAGGTCCTCGGGCTTAGGAAAGGAGGGTTGATCGGTTGGGATTTTCCTATGCCTTCTGATGATGTGCATATATAGATGGCAGACTCATCGAACAATCAGCATCCAAGTGTGTAGGTATTTTCAGTATTACACACCTGGAAGATTAGGAGGATTCATTTTCCTAAAATGTAGAGTTCCAGTGTGGTGAATGGCTAAACAAGAGGTATCCATTGTCTTAAAATTTGAACATTATTACTAAAAGTTACACATAAAAGAAAAAAGAAAAAAGAAAACCTCGAAGAAGCATCGACATGAATGGTGATGCAATTCATGACAATCAATACATGACATGCTTCGTAACGTTCAATTAATATAATATATGTTACACTCTTCATCAGGAACTTGTATTTAAGTTTCTTCAAGTAAGATTTTGTCTTTTTTCTTATTAGTATTTGGAATCATTCGCCTCACTGATCACGCTGAGTCAGAACATACTTATGCTTGCAAACAGTCAAGGTAACCTATCACTATTTAACCAAAAGAATTAAAAATAGCATTGTTTTTTTGCTAACCCATTGTGATTGCCACCAACTATTTAAAAACAAATATATAGATGCATATCCTTGTTTCCTCCTAACCCAAACAATTCTGACAAAACATCGTTACATTATTTTAGTCATGTACGAGAACATCGGGCATCCCACAAACTAAGAATTGGAGATATAACTATCGATCAGATAAAATCATGTTACATCATTTTTAGCCTATGTCTATATACTAAACTATCCTGTGGGTTAGGCTATTACAACGACTTCCAATTCTAGTTCCATTCCAAGTGCACAAGGAAGAATTGGAGCTTTACTGTTGGCCTTATCAAACATTGGAAGCAGAAAGAGAACTCTGCATGCATAGGGATAAAATCTATTAATAAAGTAACATCTGATGATCATTGAGCCTCCAGCAACTGTTTCTGCACGACAGCATGTCCTACTGTGGCGCAATGGAAGCTCTTGAAAGTGTAGGCATTTGTCTTTATCACTATAAATAAAACAAATTAGAGACAACCCAGATTTCTCTACATACAAATCTACATACAGAAGTTTGAACTTTCAGGCTGGATGTCATAGTCGGTTGTTGCTGGGAGATTAAAAGCAAGACAATTGAGAAATTGGCCCTCCAGGCAATAACCATATTTATTATTCATGTATTTGAATCCTTTATGGCGGAAGCAATATTGGATAGAATACAAAAGTAAAGATACTGAAAGATGATGGATTGTATAACATTATAAATGGTATAAGCCATGTGCATACTGATAAACATTGGGTTACTAACAAATTAGGATAAATTGCACTCAGACCACATGTTCTACTTGGATCATGTAACTTAACACTCTTAATCTTTAAAACTGATAATGTGACTGCTTGATCTAGTTTCAGTGTGTCTAAGTGCAACTTTTCTTTTGGTTTCATGGGGGCTACATTTTTCAAAGAACAAGGGGACTTGCGGTCAGTTTCAAAGGTTAGTGGTGTTAAGTTATATGATCCCATAGACCATAGTGTCGAGTGCAATTTACCCATAAAATTATACAAGCAAGTGGCTAGATGGCTAGATTAGTGGTATTTGTGACATGTCATTTTTTTCTTCTTCATTGTTTTGTGAGTACAAAGTGTGATCATTTCACATTTCCCGTTAAAGACTCATAATGAAGTGATCTACATTATATAAAAACAAAGCAACATACTTTGGAAGGAAAAGAAAATGTTAAATACGAAATTAAGCTGCAAGATGATTGGCTCCAAAAAAGGGTACAACTTTTCAAATCCATGAGTCAAGATGGCTACAAATGTGGCAACGTGCTTTCAGTTAAATTCTTCAACTTCTATTTCTAGCTATGATAAAAGAGTTTTGCCAATCCTAACCAGAGTTAGGAGCCAAAGGCATCACGTATATTCTTTTCAAGTCCATCTTCAAAGATGCTTCAAAGATGGAACTTAACATTTAGCTACCAAAAATTGTCAAAACTATTTTTGGTCCAAGATAATCAGGAGGAGCATAACCTAAGATGACAACATCTAGTTTGACAAGGCATATGAATCTCTTAGGAAAATTACTCATAAGCCCCGAAACTTTTTCTGGAACTAGATAACCTTTGCCTCCTCCAATAAAGACACAGTCTTTGTTAATTCGATAATGATGTACTCATTCCCCCTATTGACATTAGAGCGGTGTGGTGTTGGTGCTTTTTGCACCATTGAGACTCACTTCTCCGATCTTCATCGAGTGTCACCTCTCTTCTTTCTCCTTACTGTAACACCCCAATGATAGAGATAAAATTCAAATTTTAGATGGAGTCCTTTTTTATTTTAGGGTTTTTCTCATATTAGTCCCTTAAATTATGTGTATTTTGATATTAGTCCCTTAAATCTTTGTAATTAGAATTTAGTCCTTTAAAGGGACTATTTAGGTTAAATTTTAAACATTTAAGGGACTATTTAGGTTAACAAAAGGGACTATTTAAGTTACCGTTAAACATTTAAGGGACTATATTCAAATTTCAAAGATTTAAGGGACTAATATCAAAATACACATAATTTAAGGGACTAATATGAGAAAAACCCTTTATTTTATATAAGAGATGGAGATAGAGTTCGAGTCTTTTGAGTCTTCTATTTAATTTGGATCTTTTAGTTATTTTATAGAGTTTGAGTTCTTTGAGTCTCTAGTCTTGAGTTTATTTATTTATTTTAGTGTTTTAATTATTTTAGTGTTTTAATTATTTTTGTGTTTTAGTCCCACATTGGATGTGGTTTTTTAAACATAAGTTATAAGCCTGAATAAAAGCCACAAACTTATTTTTTAACAAAGAGATCAATGAAGAAAAGAAATTTGGTGTAAACTTTTGGGTTTTCTATAAAATCAAATCTTTTGCATTGGTGTGTGAGCGGGTCTTGGTTGCCTTGGCGAGAGATTTAAAAATCCTCTGCGTACGAGGCATGCAAGTTGGTAATCATTGGATTTCTGGAGGGTGAGGCCCGAAAAGTTATTAAATCCTTAATTTACTTCTCCTCCAAATCTCCACCACATCTCTTACTGCTTTCGTTCTTGCGTCAAACTTGGTATCAGAGCCCAAACCCTAGTTTTTCTTCTTCTCTTCTATTCTTTTCCTCATAAAATTTTTTTGTTAGGTTTTAGATAAAAAAGAGAGAAAATTCAAAAAAAAAAAAATTTGAGATCAAAAATCAACAAAAAGAGAGCTAAAAAGAAGAGAGCTAAAAAGAAGAGAGAAGAAACAAAAAAAATAAAAAAATGCATAAAAGAGAAAAAAGAGAAGGAAAAACGAACAAAAGAATCTTCAAAAAAAGGGAGAAAATAAAAAACAAAGAGAGGATAGAGAGGAAAAAATAAAAAATAAAAAATAAAGTCCTAACCCAACACGAGCCGTGCCGCCGCACCCACCGTCGACCCTTATCGCTCTCGGGTCACTTCGACCGCACTATCGCCTCTCTCGTGACCGACAGAACCCCTGTCGCCACCTCTGCTCGTGACCGGAACCACCATCATCACTGTCGAAAGTCCACTTCATCGACGCTGTGACAGCCTCCGACGACGACCACCCGACGACCCCTCAAAAGACGTGCCTAGCCAAAGTGAACTAACAACAAAATATACCTACGATTGCCGTCGAAATCGACCTGACAAGTGATATAGTGGTTGCTCTAGCGATCCGTTTTCGTCGTCAAGCCACGCTTATGAGCCGCACTGACCTCAGTCACCGACACTGTTCATTGTCTCTTTTGAGCCAACACTGTTGATTAGCTTAGCAGAGCCGACCGAGCTGAAGCTGAGCTGACTCAAGCCGATCGTAGCTGACCCAAGCCAGCTAAGCCGCTTCCGGTCAACGGCCCAACCAAGCCGTTGACTAGCCGAGCCAAGCTGATTGCTACATAGCGGCTTCACCCTTTTAAAAGAATTTTATAAGATTTTCAGTATTTTAGCCTTATTTTCAGAGTATTTTGACGATTTCTCAAGCTTTTTACATGATTTCGATCATGATTATCCAGATTGAAGCTCTACAAGTTTTAAAAGGCTTGCATGATACCACAAAGTTGATTTACACTCCAGTTATTCTCTAATCTGATCAAATCTTTAATTGTTAAATTCCGAAATTTTTTATATTTGATTTTGTCCAAATTAGTTGATATCATTGGTAATACATCATGTTAGAGTCTCGATCTGTGTATTACATTAGAATATCTAGGACTGCATTTCGTCATATAGTTTTATACCAAAGATTTTATTTTATTTGTATAATTAGTGCATGCATGTAATTGTTGTTTAGGATATCACATTTACATTTGTGTGACTAGTGATATTACATAGTAAGAAACCCTTAGAATTAGATATGGATAATAATGCAATTCAAAGTCTAGAACAAAAAACCGACATAAGTCAAACATGAGATCGGCTAAAAGCTTTATAAAATAAGTTGACTTAAGAACAAAATTTTGAGGACGAAACATGGAGTACATTTGATGATGAACCTAGGAGGCTCAAAATGTAAATAATCGAAATAATAGGAGACAAGATGAGAATTTTGAGAGTAACTTTGGGTGAAATAATATTACACGATGGAGTAGGGTAGATGCTCCCAGTTTTGACGGAACTTATAATTCTCAGATATTTTCAGATTGGCTAGCAGAGATATAGCATTTGTTTGAATGGTACCAGGTATCAAACGAGCGAAATGTCCAATTTGCTAAGATAAAGTTGATAGGATCTGTCAAAATCTTTTGAACTTCAATAGAGAGACAACAAGAGAAAGCATCTGAGACCTATACAGACTTGGAATAAAATGAAGATGAAGTTTAAAGAAAAATATTTACCACCCACCTATAGAGATTGCTTACTAGAAAAATTGAACGACTTACGTTAAGGAAGCAAGCATGACTGTTGAAGAGCACATGACTAGGTTCAATGATTTATTTGTTAGGAGTGAGCTACAAGAAGACCCACGATATACACTTACTAAGTTTTGTTCAGTATCGAGAGAAAACATTAAGCATGAGATGTTTCCCTATATTGTAGACAATGTGCAGTAAGCATTTAATCTAGCATTATGTTTGGAATCCATGAAAGACATCATAGACAGGAATCCTACTTTTAAAGTCACGAAGTAATTTAAGTGGCCAAGTGATTACATGACTAAATCAAAAGCTAATGTCGCTAAAGAGATAAATGAAAAGGCTAAGCGTGAAAAACCATTACAACAACAATTTAAAGGGATACAATGTTTCAAATGTCACGACTTTGGTCATTTTGCTAATTAGTGCTCTAATAAAAACAAATTTTGGAAGAGATCAATAATGATGATGAATTTATTGATGAAGAATATATTCTTAAAGATATTAATGATACAAGTAATGATGTAGAGGAATATAGTGCCCGATTACAAGTCGTTCATAGTAACGATTGACGGAAGTAGTAGTACTACTTTAGTCATGCAAATCAGCTATTGAAAAGATGAAACTAAAGTTAAACATCATCTACAGCCTTATAATATTACATGGTTTGATAATAAATCACATTCTGTTACCCAATATTGGTTAGTGTTTATCCAGTTTTGAGCTATCACGATAGCATCTGGTGTGATGTCATACATATGTATGTTACAAATATTTTACTAGGTGGGCTTTGGTTGTATGACTTAAATGTTACACATTCTGAAAGATTCAACACATACACATTGAGGAAAGAAAATTGTGTTGACCTCTTGTAGACCTAAAAGCATAATTGAAAATCAAAATAATGAGTCAATCTTTAATAAGCCATTAACTCCAATATCTCATCATGTACATCTCAGTTCTTTATAGTTAGGATTTGACCTTATTCCAATGCATTTCATGAGTATTTGGCATATAATCTGAGTGCTTTCCATATCGAGACTTATGAAAATTTTGCAATAAATAAGGATACTCACAAGTCTGCTGTAGATCAAAGAGAAATTTGTAGGAATTTGTAGTTATAGATAACGAGATTATTCGAGTTTGCCCAGAGAGCTTCATACTAGAACCAATAAGGAGACTTTACACGTATCATACAGGTTCTGGATGTGTGATTCTGATGTGACTGGGTCGAGTATTTCACAGAAGCTTGAGGACATTGAACACATCGAGTTTGTCATCTCTGATCTTTCACATCATATTAACAAGAAGGTTATATATGCTTTCACTTCTTTTTCTATTTGGAAGAATTTTTCAGAAGATATTCGTCTGTATATCTACATCCTGTTATACTTTAAAGTTTATGGACACATCATCTCCAGCTATAAGGGACTATTGAATTCTATTCAATTATGTTATTCAAATCACACTTCACCAGGTAGTGAGTTTTCAAAACAGGAAGAATGATAGAGATTAAATTCAAATTTCAGATGGAGTCTTTTTTTTTGATTTTATATGAGAGATGGAGATAGAGTTTAAGTCTTCTAGTTAATTTGAGTCGTTTGGTTATTTTATAGAGTTTGAGTACTTTGAGTCTTCTAGTTATTTTGAGTCTTTTATTTATTTATGGTGTTTTAGTTATTTTAGAGTTTTAGTCCCATGTTAGATGTGATTTTTGAAACCCAAGTTGTAAGCCTATATAAAGACCACAAACTCATTTCTTTTAATGAAAAGATCAATGAAGAATGTAAATTTGGTGTAAACATTTAGTTTCTCCATAAAATCAAATCTTTTGTATTGGTGTGCAAGAGTGGGCTTGGTTAACTGGATGAGAGGTTTGAAAAATCTCCACATGCGAGGCGTACGAGTCGGTAATCGTTGGATTTTCAGGGTGCGAGACCTGAAAAGTTTTCAAATCCCTAATCTACTTCTTCTCTAAATCCTCACAACATCCCTTCCCGCTTCCATCATGCGTCACCCAATGTACATGCAAATAACAATTCCAACAACTCATAACTTAATCATAACTACTAGAATTCAAAATGTTAGAATTTAAAACATGAGTTAATGTCTAGGTACAGTGTATCATGTACTAATTATAAAGAGTGACTATATATAATGTGTCGCATGTCATGCCTTAATTAATAGCATGCATGATGGATAAAAATTTGTAACCCACGTTTAGTTCTCTTAATATAAGTATGACATAAAAAGGAGAAGGCCAATTAAGCACTTCTTAATATCCGTTCCAATTTATTTCTCTTTACCTACATGGTTTCAGAGCTTGGCTCTTACACTATTTTCAAAATGATCAAAATGGTTATCATCGGAATTGAAAGAATCATAGATTCTTTTAAAACAACTACATAGACTTTACGCCTATGTATTACCATGACAAACAGCAGAACAACCCCTTTTTCCCCCTAAAATCCTTCATTCCGGTTAAGTTCTTACAAGTTACATGGAAAAAATTACATAGAGTTGGCTCAATCCATGAAGTGGTTAATTGACGGCATGTGAAAATTTAGGCATGAAACCCAAACATTGCAATCCTTCCATAAGTTGTTAATCACCTATATAAATTTTTCCAATCTTCACAATTCACAGTAGTAAATTCCCTTGCTCTTTAGCTCAGAAATATACTTTGTTACTACTCTCCTTGGTGCCAATTCCAGCCAACCCAACACTTGGATCATAGACTCCAGAATGAGTATATAACAAGTTGCTCCAATCTTTTCTTGACTTACAATCTGTGTACAGGGAACCCAAAAAAATCAAGAATACCTGATGATTCTCCCTAGCAATAGCTGGGACATGATACATTGTTATATTTCCTTCCATAACTCTACATAATGTCATTCATGTACCTAAATTAAATTGTATTGTAATAATCAATTTAACCAATGATATCAAACACTGAGCTAATTTTTATTCCTCTCAATGTGAGTTTCAGGGACTGATCTTGAGGATGAATATTGGTGGTGCTAGAGAAAGTGAAGATATGTATTTCTTCAAACACAGTTTCAAGAATAAAAATTTTAAGAGTGACAATGGAAAAGAATATTTTGACAAAGTCCTAGATAAGTTATTTCCAGGAAAAGGGTGCGATACATTAAAGGTATAGCAACGACATATCCTAGCAAAATAAGGTGGCTAAATGAAAAAACAAATACATTTTAGAAGTTTCTAGAACTAATGTGAGGACAAATAAAATTCCTAAGTATATTTGAGGTGAAGCTATTCTTAAGAAATTCCTTAAAGATAAGTATATGTCAGATAATATTAAAGTGACTAATGACTTGCTTTCTTATTTTCACTGTCAAAAGGCTAGGGCATATGAAGAAGGAATGTCCTTTATTGAAGTCAGAGCACAAATATCAATAGTTTCAATAAAATTCAGATAAAAGAAGAAAACGACATTCATCATCATGTGGGATGACTCAGATTCATCTTCCAATGAAGAAGATGACCAGTAAGAGAACACACACATGTACTACATGGGTACATGAATACGGTAACCTCCAATCTTAAAATTGATGAGTTATTAACTATTTTTAATGATTGATATAGTAGGTTTAAGAAACTAAATGGTACATATAAATCATTAAAAACTAAGCATGATTTGTTAATCAAGGAGCATGACACATCATTGTTAAAGTGTTCTAAAATAGATGATGTACTTTATAGAAATTAAATGAAGAGAGCAATATCCTTAAAAAAGAAAATGTTAAGGAATGTAATACATTAAACATTAGAATTATAGAACTTAACAAAAATGTTTCTTCAATTAAATTAAACTATGATGAAATAGATAAGAATGTAACCAAATTTAAAGAAGACTTAACTCCAACTTGCATCAAACAACAAATTTGGTTTAGGATATAATAAATCAAATTGTAAACATTGTTGATCCGTGAATTTCGCAACAGAGAGCCTGGTCAGTATTTAGCCGGGCCAAGCTCCTTCTTCGGTACCTGAGAGAGAGAATAGCGTCAACGGATTGTGTAACGCCCCGCTCCCCAGGATACCCGGGAAGTACGAATCCCTCACAGGTATTCCCGAAGAGCAAGTGTTACGAATAGAAAAGGAAAGAAATACAAAGATACTAGCAGGTCCACCGTGCACGTGCTGGGCAGTACACGTAATGCTCCACAAATAAAAGTACAACACAAGAGTACAATGGGCAAATAACACATCTTTCATTTTTATTAAAAACAAAGTTCAGTTACAAATTACATACAAGTATCCAACATACAACTATACATATCCAACACCTCCCCATAACCATACTCAAGTACAACCCAACACCCTCAACTATCCCCACACACAGCTCCATCCTCATCCCCTGCCTTCCATGACTTTCCATCAGTCAACTACCTGAAAAATATCAACGGGGACACGTCACAACGTGACCCAGTAGGAATTGCCCATCTCCATGTAGTATGTTATTCAAAGCATGATGCAACTACCATATAACCTATTTCCAATGATGCAATGCAAGCAACGATAAATGGCATGTCATGACATTATAAGATGAAACATAAGAGTAAACATATAACTCCAAGGAGTTGCATGGCATGACATATGGCATTGGACATAAAGGTAAACATAACGACATGCTAGCAAATGCTATAAACAAGCTAGCAATTCATTTTACAACAAGGTAACACATACTACAACAATGTATGCAAAGACAACTACACAGTGTCATATTGCATTAGAAGCCTAAGGTAACACATGCTATAAAGGGAAAGAACTACAACAAACTAACAATTCTTACATTGCTATAAATCATTACAACTTGCATTATCATGGTAATAGGCTAGTAGTGTTATACACAAGTGGAGCATGTGGTCATCATGGCATGACTTTATTTTGGGGCTTATTTTTCATTTCACAACTCATAAATAAGGGTCATGCACATCGTGTCATGCCCACCACCATAAACACATCATTCCAACATAACAACTCCCCATAAATCCATGCCATAGGTGCCATCACCCTCCAAATGTGCATGGCACTAGAATCCTCCCCCATGTTACATTTTTTTTCAAAGCCAATCACTACAATTCACCTCTTTATAAAATTACCAATTTCACCTTCCTCTCACAACAACACATAATTTTACAACATCGTCATTTGTCTCATAGCCAAAATATGCAAAACATTTCCTCTCATTTCATACTTGACTTCACATAAACATTTCCACAAATACTAGGAAGGCATAATGACAAAACCATTCATTCAATTGAAACAACATAAAATTGGAGGACTACATATAAGCATTACTATGAACACATGGTAGGCATAATGAGCATGTTCATCAATTCATTAGAAACAACATGAAACTTAAAACAAGATGACAACTTTATAGGGGAATAACTAATCTCATAGCATGAAAGGAAATGTTTGATCATAATTAAATTCATGCATGCTCATAATGCTTAATCATAATTAAATTTAGTCTCTTTATCTTGCTTGATTAAATTTTGAATAACAACCTATATGGAGAGGAATTCCTACCAAATATAGAGACCATCTTTATTGCCATTAAATCCTCCCCTTAAATCCTCCCCTTAAAAGCCTTCATCTTCTTTCTTTTTTCTTCATCCTTCTTCTTAAGTACCATTGAAAAGCATGCAAATTAAGGAAAGAATTAAAGATAAATGAGAGGGGGAGAAGTTATTTGCTCACGGCTAGAGGGTTCTCACGGGTTTCATTTAGGGAATTAGGGAGAGGCTTGCGGCAATGACTTAGTAGGGAAGGAAAGAGAGATAAAGAGAGAAATAACTCTCTAGAATTATCTCTCACCTACACTCACCTAACATTATCTCCTAAGATGAGCATGCACATAAAGATAAGCATGAGCACCCTATTTACAAAAAGGCCCAACACAATAGAGCTAATTGCATGCACTCTTCTACATATCACTTGTCATATGCACTTAACCCCTACTAATTAGCATGTTTACAAAACTACCCCTTACATTAAAAACCATTCCATATAAACATACACTTTACACAATACTCATGATGCATGGCACTCAATATTGAGGTACACAACTAATTGCTACATGTATAGCTATGCATACAATGTTCAAGGCATAACTATACAACACACATGTCCAAGTATACATACCAAATACATACAATTAACGACACACACACACACACACACACACACACACACACACACAACTAACTATACATACAACTAACTATACATATATCTACCTTCACATCCAAGTATATACACATACACAACACAACACAACACAAATATTAAACAACCAAGGCTGCATCCAAAAGATCCAATGCATACCCACCAATAGACATACACACATATATAACACACCCATATAAGTATCAAATGCACAATATACACATAATAATAAACATCCTACTACAAATATACAATCATATACAGTAGCATAAGTCACATATATGCAGATAGATATTAGTATACATGTATAGATCAAACAGGCTATGACAGATTGGAGGGTGGACCATAGATTCGACCTATATGCTTAAGTCAGATAAGGTAGGAGGAAGGCGGTGTATAGCTTATGAGTGGGTAAGTTTAAGCATACCTACTGATGAGGTTGCCCCGCCATTTATATAGAGCTGGAGGGCGTAACGACGTAATATGCAGATTAGGTCTTTACTCTCATGCCATAAGTGTGAGAGTGTCTATAAAATGCCTTTACTCTCATGACATAAGTGGGAGAGTGGCTATTGAATGCATTTAATCTCCTGCCATGGATGAGCGGGTGGCTATTAAATGCCTAGCTATGATGGCCAGACGGACAGACCTTCGGTGAGGAGGCTATTACTAAGGAGCTGACCTCGGGTGTTTATCGCTAAGGTCATCCTTATACGGCACCGTTGTTAAGGAGCCGACCTCGGGTGTTTACCGCTAAGGTTTGTCCTTATAAAGCACAGTTGTTAATGAGCTGACCTTGGGTGTTTACCGCTAAGGTCATCCTTATATAGCACCGATGTGAACAAGCCGACCTCGAGTGTTCACAGCTAAGGTTGTCCTTATAGAGCATTGCTTATAGAGCATTGCTGTTAAGGAGCCGACCTCGTGTGTTTATCATTGAGGCTTGCATGAATGAGTGCTGATATTCCTGTAGAGCTGTGACCTCGAGCTTGGCCAGGCCGACCTTCTAAGTTGTTCCCGAGTCGTTCCTGGAGACCCGTGCGGCTTTCTTATCGTGCATTATGGCCCCTCATCGTCGAGTCCGGCTAGGTCTCGTCGGTGATGAGCCCTAGCCTAAGTCTCATTTACATGGCCCCCTCTTCTTCTAGCTTGACACTACCGACCTGATCTGAGATACCCAAGTCGGACATGGAAAGATGGGGAGACGAAGCTAAAGAGTCACAAACCGTCAGTTCACTTCTATGGTGCCCAGATCGAAGGGCATCGCCTATGGGAGTCCCATTCATCATGTTCTGATGTGCTGATGTGATTGCCTCTTCTTGGAACCTAAAATGGCAAGGCTGACATGACTACACCTTCCTCAAATAATGTGGCATCCAGATCGAAGCTAAAGAGTCACAAACTGTCAGTTTACTTCACCTCCCATAATGTGGTGCCAGATCAAAGGGTAGCACCTAGGGGAGTCCCCTTCATCTTGTTCTGCTGACGTGGATGTCTCTTCTTGGAACCTGAAAAGGCAGTGCTGACGTGACTACATCTTTCTCGGATCAGAGGTCAGATCAGTGGGCCCCAGCCTGAGCAGATGGTTTTAATTGAGTTAGCACGATCGAAGTTGAGTACCATCGAAACTGGGACATTGAGGTCGTACCAGCTGGCCCCAGCCTGAGCTGGGGGCTGTCTTGACTTAGAACGGCTAGAGTTGAGAACTGTCTGAGCTGGGATCTCGAGGTCGGACCAGCAGGGGCCTCGGCATCGGCATGGGCTTGGGGCTTTCTTGGACTTAGCACGACCTGAGTCAAGTGTTACGCTAGGAACCTGAGGTCAGACTAGTGGGAGCCCTATCGTGGGCTGGGGGCTATCTTTGACTTAGCACGACCTGAGTCGAGTGCTACTTGTCTTCGTTGGGACACTGAGGTCAGATCGCTGGTCTCACCACCAACAGTCCTCATGTTCCTCGTCATTGTGGAGGATGATGCAGACGTGGACGTTGTCCTAAAAGCCTATGTAACTGAGATGATACACAAAGCCATTCCTCTAGCACCAATTGTTGATGTGTGAATTTCACAACAGAGAATCGGGTCAGAATTTCGTCAGGCCAAGCTCCTTCTCGGGTACCTGAAGGAAAAAAGGCGTCAGAGGATCAAAGAGTGGACCCCCAATTCGACTTCGATGCTTAAGTCATATAAGGTAAGATGAAGGAGGTGCGTAGCTTATGAGTGGGTAAGTTTAAGCATACATGTTGATGAGGTTGTCTCGCTATTTATATAAAGTTGGAGGGCATAACGACGTAATTGACTCCCGCAGATTTGACCCATACTCTCACTGCCATAAGTGGGAGAGTGGCTATTGAATGCATTTACTCTCCTGCCGTAAGTGGGAGTGGCTATTGAATGCATAGTTAGGATAGCCAACCTTGTCAAAGGAACAAACATTAGTGAGGATGTTCTTACTTACTGTTAAGGTCGTCCTTATAGAGTGCCGCCATTAAGGAGTCGACCGCGTGTGTTTTTGTCGCTAAGATCGTCCTTGTAGAGTGCCGCTGTTAAGGAGCCGACCTTGGGTGTTCACCGTTGAGGCTTGAATGAATGAATGCGGATCTGTTTTGTAGAGCTGCGCCTCAAGCTTGGCGAGGTCGACCTCCTAAGCTATTCTTGGGTCATCCCGAGGGACACATGCAGGTTTCTAATCGTGTATTGTGGGCCCTCACCGTCGGGTCTGACTAGGTCTTGCCGGCGGTGGGCCCCAGTCTAAGTCTCATTTACAAACATGCATCATCTTATGTTAACTATGTTTCATCAAATAAAAAAAATACATGTTAACAACGTCGTTACATCTCAAAAAATATGAACGTTCATAATGCTACTTCATTATGCTACTTCATCAAAAAGTTTGCAGGGTAATCTTATTAAAAAGAAGCATGCATATAATAGACATGTAACTCACATGAAGAACAAAAAGATTTACTTTCATTATTCACATTGATTACATCATGATCATCACATTGCTAAATCAAATATGAAAATGCACAATAATGTAAATGTTATTTCAATATGGATTCCGAAAAATTATGTGAATAAGAAAAGAATGCATATGTTGTTAACTTCATGAAAACTACGCATAATTCAAAAAATTATTTTTATATGTATTCTTGAAAGTCAAATTCTAAAATGGGTATTTCTAATGACTAACCCAATGACTCAATTAAAATAGGTACCAACGATTTATGTTTATCTTTTCAGGTATTCAGTAAAGAAAAGAAGAGCATACTAACATTGTTTTATACATAAAATATCGGATTGATGTGACTTCAGTTTTTGGTGACATCAGAAGGGGAGAAATGTTAAAAAAGCATCAATTTAAAGGGGAGTATGCTAATTTATTTTGATTATGAAATTTCTAAGTTTGATTTATATAATATATGCACGTTAGACTGTTGGTTTGCTTGCTAAAGAGGTCTCCGGTTAAAATCCAGATGGGTGCATATAGGTTTTTTAAATGTTTGTTTTTCTCTCATTTTCACTAAAAATTGAAAGGGAATGTAGAAAAGAAAATTATAAGATTGTTGGAAGGATGGCGGCTACGGGAGCCATAACATTGTATTTTTAGATGTGGGGTTACATGGTGGTGGATACATAGCCCTATATGGGCCTACATAAGCCCATTCATAACACTTCCCCCTTATCCATCCATCATTGTGTTGAGGGATGTATGCCCTCGGTTCATTTGTATTTGATGCAAATGGATTTTAATATTAAGTGGTAATACTATATATGATGAAAAGGGGAATTAAATATGCCGTAAAATATTTACGAGCATGGTTTATATAATAAATACATGGAAAAAGGATACATGGATGTCGAAAATGTCCAGGTGAAAATCCAGGTTCGAACGGATCCGAAGTCGGACCCTAAATGAACAAATTATAGAGGAAAAAGCCCAAAACCATAATTAAAGGGGGGCCCTTCATTAAGAAGGGCCATCCCTTCTTTTTGCAGCCGGCCCGGCCTAATTGGGTCGGGCCAAGATAACAAGCTGGCACCCCTAAGGACGCCAGCACGCGCCTGGGCACGTGCTGGGCATGCACCTAGCTGGTGCACGTTGGAAAGTGGGGCCCAGTCGTGGGCCCCATATTTGGGGTTCCGAACCCTAATTGATTTGTCGGCTGCGTTTTTTTGCGAAAAACATTGTTTTGGGCAATCTTTGGAGCCTCGTTTGATGTGCAAACGGAATCGGAATGGAGCACCGTTTTTTCCACTGCGTTCACCATTCAAACCCTCTTCGCAACGATGTGTGATATCGTTCTTGGAGCTCAACGGTGAGAGAGGAAAAATTTGCTAAAGATTGTCTTTTATGAAAGGCAAACTTTAATTAAAGTTTCGCCTCCAAAATCTTTAGTCTCACATCGGTAAATAAGAAAGGGGATGGGTCAGCCGCCTATATAAATAGGGGCCAACCCACCTCCTTGAAACTCGTACCAAGCTCCAGATCTGAGTAGCTCCATTAAACGTGAGTAAGCTTGGAACTAAGCTTAATTTAATAATCCATCTTCTCCCTAATTTTTCCTTGCTCCTGATCGGGCTCTAGCAAAGCTACGAAGGAGTTCGGATCGGATCCGAAGTCTTGACGGAGGATCTATTCAAGGTGAAACTTTCTTTGCTGCATGGTTGGCTCGACGACGAGAGTACTGCTTGCCTCGGGACGCGGTTCGGTTTGGGACGCGGTTCGGCTCGGGAAACGGTTCGGCTAGGGAGAAGCGGCACAGGGCATCGCTTCGGAGATAAAGAAATGTTGCTGAAAACGACGCTTTGTATTCTGCAGAAATGAAGTGAAAGGTATGTAGTTTAATTTACATGAATTTATAATTACTGTTAGATATATCTATCTTTAGGGGTTGGTCGGACCCAACCCCGGGATAGTAGAGATTCTGGCTAAGGTTAACTCTTTAGGGCTAGACTTAAAATAGTTTTAAGTTGGTTTTCCGCTGCTTGATTTGATCTCGTTGTCCGTCTGACTTAGGCCTGACGTCGATTTTATAGCCACAAGGACCTAGAAAACCCTTCATTGGTATGAGAGCCAGGTCTACTTGATCTATGTTTTGCAATTATAAAATGTATATGATATAGCATGTTTCTCCATGAGATGGAGGTTGTTAATTAAACTATTAAAATTGTCGTTCCATGGAATGTTTTAATTTTCGAAAAATTGTGTTTGGAAAATTAGATCTAATTTAAAAAACATGTGATAATTTTAAAATTTTAGATCTTGATAATTATATGATAATTATTTTATGTAACTTAAATTTATGAGATAACTCTTTTAACTTGCATGCTAATTTTATGAGATAATTTTAGTTGATCTGATATCCTGCTAAAATGTTTAGTTGATACTTTTAATGGTTATTTTATTCTTGCTTATTATGTGATAATACAATAAAAGCTTTTTAGGATATCCATTAAAAAGCTTTCAAACAATTATATGATAATTTTTGATGGACATGCTCTGGTTTGAAAATTATAGCAACATATTAAACTCTTAATACTTGATTAGGGTAGCCCTCTCATACAATTATCATTTTAATTGTTCTAATAATAATTTTGAAAAAAAGGCTATGATTTAAATTGTTGCAACTTGAATTTTAAATCCCTAACACATGATTAGGATAGCACCCTAATAATCCTTATAGTTGATAAGGACATTAATAAAAGTTATTAACCAATCCTAATAATTTCAAATTTTAGGATTCAACTAGTTGATAGTATCAACTAGTTTTAATGAAGCCAGTTCTAGTTGATGTCACACATATGAATGAGTTGTATCCTTAAAGGATCATGATCCGGTCTAGCGTTTTTTGACTAGTGTTGTGGATCACTCTAGCTCGACTGGAGATAGTGATCCTGGCCTAGCCAAATCCTGGCCGTGTTCCGCTGGACCAAGGATGCGAATCATGATTATGTGAAACCATCGATTACATTTAGTCAAATACGTTAAACATCTTCTTCAAGATTAGACGTAGTCCTCCTTGTTTTTGGATTAGGGGACTAAAATGTTGGATCTGGATTTAAGCCTAGAGGGGGGGAGGGGGGGGGGGGGGTGAATAGGCTTATAAAAATTCTCTCGCAACCCACGAGAAATCCCACACAGTTATAATCACATGCATGGTAAATAATAAGCAATCACATATGCACATCAGATTTACACTAGTTCGGTCGCACCCACGACCGACGTCTAGCCCCGAAAGTAAATACTATATTAGAAATGTTACTTAGTACAGCCCGTAGTTAGAGCACCCACTCTACACTCACCTGGCTCTTCGTACATGCACTCACCAAAGTGCTCAACAAAACTCATCCTAGTATATGCTCTCACTTGACTAGTCCCAACTAGCCAAGTCCCTCTTGTCTAGCTCCCACCAGACAAGACCCCAAAAGAATACAAAAGCTGTAAAGTTTCCACTACAGAGATCGTTACTACTACACACAAATAATAGTAAAAAATTTTAGAGAATCTCAGTGTGTAGGCGTAGTCGTCTCTGTCAATCGACACAGGCCAGCTCTCGTTTGGCAAGATGTAGATGTCTTGTCATGTCTGCAACTCAAGTTGTCGCTCTTGCTTGACTCCTCTTCGAATATTGCGGCCTTATCTTGATGGTGCTGCAGCAGTGCGTGGCCTGAACCCAGCAGTGCGTGGATTGAACCCTGCAGTGTGTGGACAGAACCCTGCAGTGTGTGCGCAGCCCCTAGTAGTGCGCACGCAGCTCTCCTCTTGAGTCTTCAACTTGCGGCCAGAGGTGTATGTATGCTCTTTGGAGATGTTGAGGCTGCTATCTTGTTTCGTGACTAGAACTAATGATGATCCCCTTCTTCTCTTGCAATGGTGTACAATGATGAAGCCTTGAGCTTTGTGCAAAGGTGAAGGATTTGGCTATGGAGCAACTTAAGGCACCTTGGCTTGGGATGCAACTTGCGGCTAGGGGATCTTCAAGGATGTTGCGGCCTTGATGTGTGCTTGGGCTATGAAGTTACGTAAGGAGATGTGGAGAGTAACTTGGAGATGTAGCTTGCGTCCAAGGGCTTGGAGGAGATGAAGAACTTTGGCCTAGGAGATGATGAAATATATGAAGCTATTCAGAATACAACTCATGCTAAAATAAATACAAATGATTTAATACAGAGATTAAAATCAGAAAAATATCACCATGTTATAGAGCACTGAGTTGTGATCTTCCTGGCACAAACGGTTCGTCGATCCGAGCTCTGTGGAGAAAGTTATGCACTTTTTAGCGTCGTCCGTCGAGCTCCTTGCAAAGTTGCGGCCATGGAGCTTTCCTCTAGGGCTGTGGCCGAATTTCTTTGGTTGCCTCTCTCTCTCAAAAACCCTCTCTTTGAATACGAGTTTATGTAGGAGAGGGTATGGAGAATTTGTGTAAGGAGAAATCCTAATGGAGATAAAAGATGGAGATTTGGAGGGATTCTATTAGATCTCATTGTAATGCTAATTGGATTAGGATTTGAATTCAAATAGGATATGAGATTTGATAGAGATTTGATTGGAACTCTAATTGATTTGAATCAATCAAAGGAGATTTGAAAGAGATACTCCATATCTCTCCATATAGGAATAGGATTTGAATGGCAATGGGGATAAGAATCAATCTTAAATTGATTTGAATAAGATCCTCTCCAAGTTGACTTGGTCCAATACTTGTAGCTATAATCACCATCTCTTTGACCAAGTCCAAGTTGCTATATGAATAGCCATTTCTCCATCTTCCAATTTGCTATATGAATAGCAATTCCTCCATCAATTGACTTAGTCATCGCTTTGAAGATTTACAAGCGTGCCACTCCTGAAAACACTTAACACACACATTAGAACGTTCACACACGTTTGTTATCATCAAACACAAAGTCACCGATCATTGAATCCAACACACGTTATATCCAACAATCACCGATCGTTGAATCCAACACACGTTGTATCCAACAATCTCCCTCTTTTGATGATGACAAATGATTATAAGATTTGCACTAACGTTCCAAATAATACATCATGACATGTGTGTGTGAAGTGTGATAATGGGAGGATGTATGCAACAATATAACACTTGATATACAAGCATACAAGCATGCAATAATGCAATGACAATGTGAAACAAATAAGCATGGTATGCTCCCCCTATTTTCATGCTCCCCCTGAACATATATTCACATACTCACATGGTCAATTATTCATTAATGTTGAATATTGGACTCCCCGGATTTGGTTTTGATGATGAGCAAACATAAATAATCCATGAACTAACAATTTGTGAGCGCAGTATTGGAGATCGTCGCCAATTTCACGAGAATATTCAAAGCGACATCTCAACACTCCCAAAAGCTCGTATTCAAGCCTAAAGCTTCGTTGAAGCTCCTGCAGCGCTTTGGAAGTTATGAAGATTCAATCGAAGCTCTCATAGACCGTTTATTAAGGTTTTATTTATAGTCTTTTAGTTTCGATTGATAGACTGTTAAGCCTTGAGTATATCTTACGTTTCTATCTTCATTACGCTCATTTCGTAGCTCTAGGATCCTTGCACAAGTTCATTCTAACTTCCTCGAAGCGTCGCGCTTCGATTCGGACTTTGTTGTGCATGTTAGTTGGTACAAGAACAAGTACTGACCGACTAGATGGTGATCTAGTCGGTCGGCAACTGTTCTTGGACCGACTAGTTTGATTCCTTAATTTCTTGGACTTTACTGTTTACAGTTAGTCGGTCTATGTTGACTCACCGACCGACTAGTTTGTGAACTAGTCGGTCAGTGATGCTTCTTTGACCGACTAGTTGAGACTTACTGTTCACTCCAAAATTCTCCTAAGCTACTGTTTACTGTTAGTCGGTCTAAGAACGTTTGGTGACCGACTAGTTGACAATTTAGTCGGTCAACTTTTGTTCTTGGACCGACTAAGTCACTTTGCTTCAGACTAAGTTATTTTGCCTCTTAGTCGGTCTACGTTCATTGGCTGACCGACTAGTTGTGAAACTAGTCGGTCAGACAGTGTTCTTGGACCGACTAGTTTTCTAGGTCTGAAATTCTATCTCTTCTCTGATCTGCTCTTAGTCGGTCCATGCTTTGTGACTGACCGACTAGTTGATGAACTAGTCGGTCAGTGAGTGTTCTTTGACCGACTAATACTCACAGATTTCTTTCCGTTGGAGATTGACCTAACTTGTTTCTACGGGACCCTATAAATACGAACCTAGGTCATTTCTATCTTCAATAGAGCTGCCATTAAGAGATTCATTGAGTTCTAAAGAGATATCTATTCTCCCTCAAATCTAAAGCTCTCTTCCTCACAAGAAACCCATTCTCTCTCATTTCTAGATCTAGAGAGAAGCTTGTTCTTGGTGAGCTCTTCAAGCTATTGCTTGATCCAAGTCTCCAACTCTTCACTAGGCACCCATTGCTGCTCATTTCCTTGGTGCTAGGGCTTGGTGACTTCATCTTCCTCAAATCCTTCATTCCACCTATTGGGTAAGAAAAACTCAAGGTATAGGATTTTGTGGTAAGAGTATTTATTTCATATTAAACTCTTTTATATTGCTTATTGGCTCTCTCGGTTGTGAGAGAAGTTTGTGATCCCGGGTTGTGGGATTCACTTTGCCATTGCATGTATGATTTGATCTTGTGAAGGTTTTTCACAAGATATTCATAGTGGAAATCTTGAGTTAGGGTTTTAAACTCAAGTATCCGGAGGGGATCCGGGTGGTTGGGACGTAGGATCACCGGGAACAAGTCGGGGAGACTTGGGTGGATCCGAACCCATTAACATCGTTTGTTTGCATTGTTAATTTCATTGTTGTCATTCAATTTAAGCTTCCGCAAATTGATTTGGTAGTTGTGTGCAATTTAATTTGGAATAATACGCCTTATTATTTTAAAGTACTATTCACCCCCCCTCTAGTACTTGTGCAGTAGCTGGTAGGGCATTACATTTGGTATCAGAGCCAGATACTCAGCTATGTCTGCCAACGACAACAAGACCGTGCCTCCACCTTCCAACTACGACACCTTCAGGAACCGTGAAGGAGCGTCATCGGTGATGGAAGGACATTCCTCTACAAGGCCTCCATTCTTCAACGGTACCAACTACGGGTACTGGAAATGTCGGATGGAAACCTTCCTCCGAAGTGCATCTTTGTGGAGGACTACAATGAAGGAGTACAACGAGCCCGAAGAAGAAGATTTTGAGAAATGGACTACCGCGGAGGTCGCCACGGAGGTAAGCAATGCCAAGGCAATGAACGCCTTGCAATGCGCATTGGAGCCCGAGGATTTCAATAAGATATGCACATGTAAGAGTGCATATCAAATTTGGAACTCTCTCCTCATACTACATGAAGGGACGAGTCGGGTAAGAGACTCTAAACTCGTTGTCGTAACCAAAGATTACGAAATGTTTCACATGCAACAGGGCGAGAAGATGAAAGAATATTACGCTCGCTTCGTTGACATAATAAACGAGTTAGAGGCCCTCGGCAAGATCTACACTCAAAAGGAGAAGTGCTTAAAGCTTATTGAAGGACTTCCCTCTTCTTGGGAAAAACGTACCTTCGCCATCGAGGAAGGTAATGACATGAACAAATATACCGTAGTTCAACTAATGGGTACTTTGATGTCATACGAGGTACGCAAAGATAGCAAGGTGAAGCTACAAGAAAAGATGAAGTCATATTTGAACCTAGATGCGCCTAAGAAAAAGGCGATTGCATTCAAGGCGGCTTCATCCACATCTTCCGATGATGAAGACTCGGAAAACGAGTTGGACTTGGAGTCCATGGCACTCATGGCCAATAAGTTCAACCGTTTCTTCCGGAAAGGTAACTTCAAGACCAAAGGTAAATTTGGTTCTTCTAACGCCTCTTCCTCTCCTTTGTGTTTCAAGTGCAATAAGCCAGGACACATGAAAGCGGAGTGTCCTCTCAACAAACAAAAGGAGAAGTGGAAGGCGCCAAAATTCGATAAGTCCAAGAAATACAAGAAGGGGTACAAGAAAGGACTTGTCGGAGCAACATTCACCGACTCCGAGGATTCCTCAAGCGGAGAGTCGGATGATGAGAAAGTGGAGCAAGCACATATGTGCTTCATGGCAAGAGAGGAGAACGATCGAGGATCCTCCTCTTCCGATGATAGTAATGACGAAAGCGATGAGGTAACGATGGATGATCTTAGAAATGCTAACTCTCAACTATGGTCAAAATATACTAAGTTAGTAAATAGATATACTAAGGTAAAAGATGACCTAGCTAGCATTCAAACATCGCCTAAGAATATCATCACCAACAACGACACCGTTGTTGAAGAGTTAAGAAATGAGATTGTGAATCTCAAATCTAAACTTGAACATGTTAGCATTGAGGATGCGGAAGAACATGAGATAGCGGATTTAACTTCTCAAAACTCGACTTTGAGTATTGAGAACGAGAATCTTAAATCTCGTGTTTATGTGCTCACATCGCAAATATCCGCTTTGGATACTTCTTTGCGTTCTCTCAAAGAGAAATATGAGGACACATTGGGCCGAATCAACAAATTCAACAAGGGTAAGGGCCATTTGGATAATATCCTAAAAGATTTACTTCCGGCCAAACACCACATTGGCTTGGGGTATATGATGGGAAATTCTTCCAAGACGGTCACTACTTTTGTTAGGCCAACTTCCGAAGCCTCAACGAGTGGGAGCAAACACTCTATTGGTAGTTCATCTACCAATGGTGCTTCCACCTCGTCCACACCCTCTTTCGGAAAGAAACCCACTTTGGGTGGACCTCCAAAGAAGGGGCATGCCTACATGTACACTAATAACATGCCACGTAGGAACACACGTTCTACTCCACCTTCTCACACTTATGATGATTTTTATGCAACACATTCCCGGGCACGTGCACACCAAGTGAGACACCCTCACGCACGTGTTTCCACACATGCATATGTACACCCACCTCATCATATGAATAATTCTTTTCGTGCACCATTCCATCATGTCCCGTATGCCTATCCACAACATGCATCACGTAGAAATCAACGTAGCATGCATGCACCCAATAGGATGATGGCTCCCAAAATTTTCACTATTTGGAGCCCAAAGGACACAAGCATGGACGAAAAACAAATGTACATGAATGCTTATTTTTCGGATGTTGTGCATAGTAAGAATGATGTGGGGAAGTCTAAGTCCACTTGGACTTGGCTTCCAAAGGTCTAATCCCTTGGACCCAATGACCTTGGGTACCATGATATGAAAGTGTCTATGTTTAGGTACTCAAGGAAAAGAAAAAGAAAAGGAGCATCAAATTTAAATTTAGCTCCAAAGGGAATTGGATACTCGATAGCGGGTGCTCCAAACACATGACGGGTGACGCTAGTTTGCTCTCCGGAGTGGTTCCCATTGCGAATGGAAACCGCGTCGTATTTGGAGGCAACGAGAGCGGAACCATCATAGGTGTTGGTAAAGTCGGTAACCCTTCTAAACCATTAATTAGTGACGTTTATCTTGTTAGTGGTTTAAATCATAATCTTATTTCAATAAGTCAACTTTGTGACAAAGGTTACAAAGTTAGCTTTGCGAAAGGATTGTGTCATATTTTAAGAAAGGATAATGAAAAATTATTATTTTCCGGAACTCGTCATAAAGACATTTATATTTTGGATCTTCCTAAGTCATATGAACAATGTCTCGTTGCCAACACAAGTGAACAACACTTATGGCATCGACGCTTTGGACATGTGAACTTTGGAACACTATATAAGCTTTCAAAATTGAATTCTATTAAAGGTTTTCCGAAGCTTGTTTTTGAAAAGAAAAGTTTTTGTGATTGTTGTCAACGCGGCAAGCTTCCTAAATCTTCATTTAAACCTAAGAAAAGCATCTCTACTAAACGGCCACTAGAGCTATTACATCTAGATTTATTTGGGCCAACTAGAGTAGCTTCCTTAGGAAATGCAAGGTATGGACTTGTCATCGTAGATGACTATTCAAGGTTTACTTGGGTATTTTCATTGAGTAATAAAAATGAAGCTTTTGAAAACTTCACAATTTTTGTTAAGAAAGTACAAAATCTCTTAGGAACCACCATTGTCACTATTCGTAGTGATCATGGAGGTGAATTTGAGAATGAGTCTTTTGAGACATTTTGTGATGAAGTTGGTATTACTCACACCTTCTCTTTCCCTCGTGCACCTCCTCAAAATGGTGTAGTTGAGAGAAAGAATAGGACGCTAGTGGAGTGTGCTCGCACTATGCTTGATGATAGCCAACTTGGCCATCAATTTTGGGCGGAAGCGGTACACACCGCTTGCTATGTGTTTAATAGAATACTTTTGAGGCCCGGCACTAAACAAACTTGTTATGAATTGTTGTTTGGTAGGTTGCCTCAAGTTAAACATTTTCGTGTTTTTGGTTCGAAATGTTTTATTAAGAACACATATGGTAGTTTGGACAAATTCGATCCGAGATCCGATGAGGGGATTTTTGTTGGATATTCTACGCGTAGCAAAGCCTACCGGATATTCAACAAACGAACCTCAACGATCGAGGAATCGCTTCATGTCTCATTTAATGAAGGATTTGTTCCAACTAGAATTTCAAATGATAATGATTCTATGGATGTTTTATGTGATTCGTTTGAAAATTCTAAGTCTAATGATTCTATTGATTCTATTGAGACTAACCCAACTAATGAAGTTGTTGAGAATGTTCCAAGTGATCAAGGTATTCCCAAACGGCTTCATTCGGTTCGTGACCATCCCCATGAGCAAGTCATTGGCAATATCTATGATAGTGTCAAGACGAGATCCCAAGTTCACCGCTTCGCAAATTGTGCCTTTGCCTCATCGATAGAGCCAAAGAATATTAATGAAGCATGCGAAGATAGCGCTTGGATCTTAGCCATGGAGGAGGAGCTCATTCAATTCGAGAGGAATGAAGTTTGGGAGCTTGTTCCATTGCCATCGAAGAACCACACCGTCATAGGGACAAAGTGGATCTTCAAGAACAAAACCGACGAAAACCAAGTCGTCGTCCGGAACAAAGCTCGGTTAGTAGCTCAAGGCTATCGTCAAGAGGAAGGTATCGATTTCGAAGAATCTTTCGCTCCGGTAGCTAGATTAGAATCAATTAGATTACTTTTGTCTTTTGCATGCCATAAGAATTTTAAATTATTTCAAATGGATGTTAAAAGTGCATTTTTAAACGGAGATGTCGTTGAGGAAGTTTACGTTTCTCAACCTCCGGGCTTCGTAAATGAAAAATTTCCAAATCACGTTTTTAAACTAAAGAAAGCTCTTTATGGTTTGAGACAAGCTCCTCGAGCTTGGTATGATCGCCTAAAGAATTTTCTTTTGGATTTGAATTTTAAAATGGGCGAAGCCGATTCAACACTTTTTATTAAGCATGCGAATAATGATATTTTATTAGTTCAAATTTATGTTGATGATATCATTTTCGGTGCTACTAACTTCGCTCTTTGCGAAGAGTTTTCTAATGTTATGAAGGAACAATTTGAGATGAGCCACATGGGCGAACTCAAATATTTCTTAGGTCTCCAAATTCGCCAAATGAACGATGCAATCTTCATCCACCAAACGAAGTACACGGTGGAGTTGCTAAAGCGATTTGGAATGGAGAATGCCTCCGGGAAAAAGACTCCAATGAGCACGACTACGCATCTTGACAAGGATACGGGCGGTAAGGATGTAGACATTCGTCTATATCGAGGTATGATAGGTAGTTTGCTTTATCTTACCGCAAGTAGGCCCGATATTATGTTTGCCGTATGTATATGTGCTCGTTATCAGTCTCAACCTAAGGATTCTCACTTAGTAGCGGTTAAACGTATTTTTCGCTATCTAAGTTACACTTTAGATTTTGGATTACTTTATCCGAGATCTAGCACATATGAGTTAGTCTCATATAGTGACGCTGATTATGCGGGATGCAAATCCGACAGGAAAAGTACTAGTGGCACTTGCCATTTTCTAGGAAATTCTCTTGTCTCTTGGTTTTCCAAGAAGCAAAATTCGGTATCACTTTCAACCACCGAGGCGGAATACATTGCCGCCGGTGCCGCTTGTGCCCAGGTTCTTTGGATGAGACACACATTGAAGGATTTTGGCATTCATTGTGATACTAGCCCTATCATGGTGGATAACCAAAGTGCTATCTGTCTTTCAAAGAATCCGGTGCACCATTCCCGATCGAAACACATAGATGTCCGACACCATTTCTTAGATGATCATGTTGCTAAAAGGACATCATTTTAGTGTACGTTGAAACCCAAAAGCAAATCGCCGATATTTTCACGAAACCCCTAAAGGAGGATTCCTTTGTGCGGTTGCGTCGAGAATTGGGGATTATGGGTGAATCCGAGATATATGATTCATATTTAAAATTCAATCATCTTGCATGCTAATATATTTCGCGATACTTTATTCATGCTAGATTAATTGAATTTTTGGGAATTTTATGTGATTTATTTGAATTTATGATCGAATTCGTATTTCAATGTCGTATTTAAGATTTTGACGCTTTATGGGGTAATTTAGATGACTAATGAGTGAGTTAGGATGTATCATCCAAGTGGTTTGTGAAGAGAAATCAAATTTCTACTTTTGGACTCTTCTAGTCGGTTTCAGTTCACTTGTCAACCGACTAGATGCTCATCTAGTCGGTCAGCAAATGAACTCAGACCGACTAGATCAAGCAAATATCCATCTCCTATCATTTTCTTTCGTTAGTCGGTCTTAGTACACTTTCCGACCGACTAGATTGAAAACTAGTCGGTCAGTAAGTATACTGCGACCGACTAAATCTAGCCCTAAAAATCCATCTGTGCCTCTGTTTCGACTTAGTCGGTTCAAGCTCATTGACCGACCGACTAGATCGTAATCTAGTCGGTCAGTTCTTGAACTGTGACCGACTAAGTGGGTTAGGGCAAATGTGTCTTTTTGATTCCAGACCGACTTATACACACTTTCTATTCGACTAAAATCTTATTTAGTCGGTCTCCTCTCAGCTCAAGCCCGAAAACCCCAAATCCCCCTTCGAGCCCCTTCGCATTCCATCGTCTCCGGCCGTTTCTCCGGCCATCGCCGCCGTCCGCCGCCGTCGACTCCACCCCCCTAGGTATTTTCCTCCATCTCCTTGGTCGATTCCTACCCTAGGGTTTCCGATTCGTTTCTCTTAGGGTTTCTCACTCCTAGGGCATTACATTTGTGCTCCTAGGGCTTGTGATCTCTAGGTTGTTCTTGATCTTATTATCAGTTGCTTGTGCTCTTAGAACTATGGCTAAGACTCGCATTCCGATCGCCTCTTCCGGGGCCTCTCCTATGACCGTAGGGCCTTCCGACCCTAGGAATCCCCCGAAGCCTAAGCGTCGTGCCAAGTCTACCCAAGCCTCTCCTTCGTCGCCTCCTCTTAAGAAGCCTAGGTCTGCTTCCGTCAAGCCCCGCAAATCCAAGACCAAAAAGCCTATTCTTCATACTCCGGCTACTCCTCCCGATTCCGACTCTGAATTTATCCCTGAGGATGAGCCTACTAGGGAACCTACCCCACCTCCGAAGACCCGTAAGGCCAAGGGTAAAGCTCCTATGCCAGTTGGCGGTGTAGACATATCGTTGTGCCGCGATGACCCTCAGTGTCTCGCCGCGTACAACCGTATAGAGCACTGTCCACTGTTGTTAGAGCATTACGTTCAGTTCTCTGATTTCCTCGGCCTTGCTGATCTTCTGTCTTATAGTGGCCTTCTAGATTATCTCCGATACGACCCCAAGGCCAATCCCAAACCGTACCCTCGCCTCGTGAAATTGTTCTATGCCAACCGTATTCGAGGCCAGTACGACGCCAGCCACTCCATTGAGACGACTGTCTTGGGAACTCCTATAGTTCTCACGGCAGAAATCTTGGGGGAGATCCTTGGTTGTGCGTCGTGTGGTCTCCTCCCCTCGGACATTTCTGTAGACGACATTTCTTCCTTGGATCAGTCTATTCTTGCAGATATTTTCCAGGTTATCCCCTCCGCATTCATTGGTGTTCCTTCGAAATCCTTTAAGCCGAATGCGTGGGTTCTTAACCTGATTTTGAAATCATGTCTTCTTCCGAAATATGGATCCTCTTCACTCCTCTCTCAGCCGTTTTTGAAGCTCATATACGCTCTTTTCTTGGGGTGCGAGATAAATTGGGCTCGCGTGATACTCGATAAGATGGATTCTTTCGAGTGTATACGCAAGACCAATAAGTCTGCGCACATTCCATACCCCTGCTTGTTGACTCTCGTATTCCGTCATTTTCGAGTTCCTCTCCCACCTGACGATGAGCGTCCTTTGGGTACGCCTCTGAACGCGACGGCCGTGAAGAAATCTTTAGCGGCACTTCGTCACGTACAGAGGTCTACCGCATCTGCTTCTCAGTCTACTCCGTCAGCCGCTGCAGCCTCCTCTTCCCCTGCTACTTTGGACGATGTCGTACGTCTACTTCATCAGCACGACTCCCGTTTGGCTCGTACTGAGGAGGTCGTATGTCGTATGGCTCGTATGATGGGGATTGAGCTTCCTCCTTCGGTGTCTGAGGCCGAGGAGATGGACGATGAGGAGCTTGACGAGCTTATCACTTCTTTTGCCCGTGGCGATGAGGCCACTGCTGCTGCTGCTGGTGTTTCCACTTCTGCTCCTGGAGTTGGCACCACTTCCGGTGCTCCAGAGCCTTCTGCTTCAGCACTTCAGTCTTCAGAGCCTGCTGTTGACCCTGTTGCTGAGCCTGCTGATATTCCAGTTGACACTTCTGCTGTCGAGACCCTTGCTGCTGTAGAGCCTGTTCCTGAGATCTCGACTCCTGCCCCGACGATTCCATCTGTTGAGACGCCTCTACTCCCTGCAGATCCTGAGTCCACTCCGTCGACTGGACCCACGGACGCTGCAGATCCTGCCTCCTCCTCGTGATCGTTGTTCCGAGGACTCTCCATATACGCTTTGGATGATATATCTTAGCGAGAGTATTATGGGTTAGGATAGGGTATGCGGGTTATTATGTTTTGATGTATTTTGGATGTCGTCGCTGCTGCTGTATTTATTTTGATGAGAATGATGATGATGATGGTGTATTTCCTTTTGATGGGTATATTGTATCGATGATGTTGATGTATTTCTTTTTGATGATATGTAGCGCTTGATATGATGTATCTCATATATTCGATGTGATATCTTTTTGGATATACTCATGTTGTCTCTGCATATATATATGTTCATCGTCATTCACTTTGTCGTTTATTCGTCGTGAAAATTTTAATATTCGTTGAATGTATTTGAAATGAGATTTCGTCGCTCGACGCATGAAAACTTGGTTAAATAGATTTAAATTCTATAATTGTATAGAATTGTTTTCCATGCACAAATTTAACCAAGAATATTGAATATTGAAGAGTATGTTTCTTTATTCAAGAAATGAATAAACATTTGGTATTTTTGATGATTTTGATTATAGTTGATTTTTATTGATAATGGAAAATTTGACACACCTTGTTTTGATTTCCACATTTTTCCCTTGGTGTCAAGTTGGTCCATTGTCTTTGTCTACGACTCTCGATGTTGGATTTACATTTCCTAATTATTGTCGTTGTATGCCCCCCATTTTTGGGATAATGCCAAAGGGGGAGAGATAATGATAATAAATAGCGCAAATGAAAAATTTAACTCAATTTCCAAGAATCTAGTTTGATATGTTAGATTCAGGGGGAGTTAAGATACATATAAGGATTTTTCAAAATCCGATATTTCAAAAATCAATTCACTTTATTTATCTTACTCGTCTGCTTGATGCAATTCATTTATATTCATGTTGGAATTAACGTGTCATCAATGCAGGGGGAGTAAGTATTTTACATTTGAATTATTATCTTTGATTATTATTTATGTTGGTTTGTCATCACCAAAAAGGGGGAGAATGTTGAATATTGGACTCCCCGGATTTGGTTTTGATGATGAGCAAACATAAATAATCCATGAACTAACAATTTGTGAGCGCAGTATTGGAGATCGTCGCCAATTTCACGAGAATATTCAAAGCGACATCTCAACACTCCCAAAAGCTCGTATTCAAGCCTAAAGCTTCGTTGAAGCTCCTGCAGCGCTTTGGAAGTTATGAAGATTCAATCGAAGCTCTCATAGACCGTTTATTAAGGTTTTATTTATAGTCTTTTAGTTTCGATTGATAGACTGTTAAGCCTTGAGTATATCTTACGTTTCTATCTTCATTACGCTCATTTCGTAGCTCTAGGATCCTTGCACAAGTTCATTCTAACTTCCTCGAAGCGTCGCGCTTCGATTCGGACTTTGTTGTGCATGTTAGTTGGTACAAGAACAAGTACTGACCGACTAGATGGTGATCTAGTCGGTCGGCAACTGTTCTTGGACCGACTAGTTTGATTCCTTAATTTCTTGGACTTTACTGTTTACAGTTAGTCGGTCTATGTTGACTCACCGACCGACTAGTTTGTGAACTAGTCGGTCAGTGATGCTTCTTTGACCGACTAGTTGAGACTTACTGTTCACTCCAAAATTCTCCTAAGCTACTGTTTACCGTTAGTCGGTCTAAGAACGTTTGGTGACCGACTAGTTGACAATTTAGTCGGTCAACTTTTGTTCTTGGACCGACTAAGTCACTTTGCTTCAGACTAAGTTATTTTGCCTCTTAGTCGGTCTACGTTCATTGGCTGACCGACTAGTTGTGAAACTAGTCGGTCAGACAGTGTTCTTGGACCGACTAGTTTTCTAGGTCTGAAATTCTATCTCTTCTCTGATCTGCTCTTAGTCGGTCCATGCTTTGTGACTGACCGACTAGTTGATGAACTAGTCGGTCAGTGAGTGTTCTTTGACCGACTAATACTCACAGATTTCTTTCCGTTGGAGATTGACCTAACTTGTTTCTATGGGACCCTATAAATATGAACCTAGGTCATTTCTATCTTCAATAGAGCTGCCATTAAGAGATTCATTGAGTTCTAAAGAGATAGCTATTCTCCCTCAAATCTAAAGCTCTCTTCCTCACAAGAAACCCATTCTCTCTCATTTCTAGATCTAGAGAGAAGCTTGTTCTTGGTGAGCTCTTCAAGCTATTGCTTGATCCAAGTCTCCAACTCTTCCCTAGGCACCCATTGCTGCTCATTTCCTTGGTGCTAGGGCTTGGTGACTTCATCTTCCTCAAATCCTTCATTCCACCTATTGGGTAAGAAAAACTTAAGGTATAGGATTTTGTGGTAAGAGTATTTATTTCATATTAAACTCTTTTATATTGCTTATTGGCTCTCTCGGTTGTGAGAGAAGTTTGTGATCCCGGGTTGTGGGATTCACTTTGCCATTGCATGTATGATTTGATCTTGTGAAGGTTTTTCACAAGATATTCATAGTGGAAATCTTGAGTTAGGGTTTCTAACTCAAGTATCCGGAGGGGATCCGGGTGGTTGGGACGTAGGATCACCGGGAACAAGTCGGGGAGACTTGGGTGGATCCGAACCCATTAACATCGTTTGTTTGCATTGTTAATTTCATTGTTGTCATTCAATTTAAGCTTCCGCAAATTGATTTGGTAGTTGTGTGCAATTTAATTTGGAATAATACGCCTTATTATTTTAAAGTACTATTCACCCCCCCTCTAGTACTTGTGCAGTAGCTGGTAGGGCATTACAATTAATGCTCCTCCTTAAACCAATATTCAGAAATGCACATATAAAGCATTAATGCAACACAAATCTTCAATATTTTCTCCCCCTTTTGTTATCATCAAAAGCGTATACACGTAGTCTAGTTCTTGTCACATGCAAAAATAAAGTATTATAAATCACAACTAACACTTGCATGTCATTTTTCTCAGAGTAAGCACTTCAATTTCAATGAAAAGTGTAACAAAGACTTCTACACCATCGTGTAAGTGTGATGATTAAATAATTGTTTTGGGAAATCTTTGAAGCCTCGTTTGAGGGATCAAACGAACTCGGAATGGAACGTCGTTTTTTCCTACGCATTCACCATTCAACCCTCTTCGCAACGATGTGTGACATCATTCTTGGAGCTCAACGGTGAGGGAGGAAATATTCGCTAAAGATTGGCCTTTGTGAGAGGCAAACTTTAATTAAATTTTCTCCTCCAAAATCTTTAGGCCCACGTCGGTAAATGAGAAAGGAAGTGGTCAGCCGCCTATATAAATAGGGGCTATCCCCCCTCCTTGAAACTTGTACCAAGCTCCAGACCTGAGTAGCTCCATTAAACTTGAGCAAGCTAGGATCTAAGCTTAAATTAATATTGCATATTCTCCCTAATTCTTCATTGCTCCTGATCGGGCTCTAGCAAAGCTACGAAGGAGTTCGGATCGGATCTGAAGTCTTGATGGAGGATCCGCTCAAGGCGAAACTTTTTTGTTGCGTGGTTGGCTCGACGACGAGGGTATTGCTCGCCTCGGGACGCGGTTCGGTTCGGGACCCGGTTCGGCTCAGTAGAAGTGACACAGTGCATCGCTTCAGAGATAAAGAAATGTTGCTTAAAACGACGCTTCGTATTTAGCGAAAACAAAGTGAAAGGTATGTAGATTAATTTACACGCGTTTATAATTCCTGTTAGATAGATCTAGCTTTAGGGGTTGGTCGGACCCAACCCCCGGATAGTAGAGATTCTAGCTAGGGCTAACTCTTTAGTGCTAAAGTTAAAATAGTTTTAAGTTGGGTTTTCGCTGCTTGATTTGATCTCGTCGTCTGTCCGACTTAGGTCGGACGTCGATTTTGTAGCCCTAGGACCCAGAAAACATTTCATATTATAAACTCGACATATGAATACTTCAGGATTCACAGTGCTGTTGAATATCATGGGGGTGGATACTTCTGGATCTTGAGTTATGGAGATTTGCATCATTAAAACCTTTTGGCTATGGAAAACCTCAATGGGAACACCAATAGCTAATGAAAAAGAGTACAAGTCTCTTTAACTTCCCCTGATCTGTGGATATCATTAGGGGTGGATACTCCTGGATCCAGAGTTAATGTGGTTGCATCATTAAAACCTTTGGCTATGGAAAACCCAGTGGGAAAAACCAATAGCTAAGGGAAAATAATACAACTCTTCATTAACTCCCCATGTTCTGTGCAAGCTTCAGGCTTGCTTGTGTAATGCCCTGGTAGCTACTGCACAAGTACTAGAGGGGGGTGAATAGTACTTTAAAATAATCAAGAGTCTAATTCCTAATTATTGTGCAAACACAAACAACTATGCGGAATAAAATAGAACAACAAGAGAAACACAACGTAAACACACGATGTAATGGGTTCGGATCCAGCCAAGTCTCACCGACTTGTTCCCGGTGATCCTACGTCCCAGACACCCGGATCCCTTCTGGCTACTTGAGTTAGAATCCACTAACTCAAGGTTCCACTAAACAACTTCTTGTAGAAACTACTACAAGATCAAACAATACAACAGTTTGATCGTGACTCCCACAAACCGGGATCACGAACTTCTCTCAAAAACCGAGGATAAACTCAATATAATAAATTTAATGAAATAGAAAACGCTTACCACAAAATTCTATGCCTTGAGAAAATACTTACGGATTTAGGGCAAGGAAGGATTTTAAGAAAGAGTGAGCACGAAACCCTAGCACCACCAAGATGAACAGCGTGAGATGGCTAGGCAATGAAGATGGTCGTGATTCAACCTCTCAGGAGTATGAATGCACAAAGCTCAAAAACTCTTTGAGAATTAGGTCAAGAATGAGAGAGAGAGAGAGAGAGAGAGAGCTTTTTCGAGAGGGAGAGAGCTTTTGAAATTTGATAATAGAATGAGTTAATTCGAGATCTGAAATCCCTCTGATATTAGACAAATTTCCTTATTTGAAACGAATCAAACACATATGGAAAGAAACAAAACAGATCAAGAAAAGTCGTGGAAATAAAATCTCCAACGGCTGGAAAATTAAAGCAGCTTAATCGGTCTAAGAAGGATCACTGACCGATTAGTTTGAGAACTAGTCGGTTGGTGAACCTTCTTGGACCGACTAGAAGGTTGACAGAGAATATAGTAAAATAAGGAGAGAAAACTAGTCGGTCTAAGAAGAAACACCAACCGACTAGTTGGACAACTAGTCGGTTGGTGAGCCTTCTTGGATCGACTAATTGGTCAACAGTAAGTATGCCAAAATACACAAGGATGACTAGTCGGTTCAAGAAGGATCTCCAACCGATTAGATTGACATCTAGTCGGTTGGTCCTTCTACTTGAACCAACTAAGATGCACAAAAAGTCATGAAAAGACGCGATAAGCTAAGGAAAAACTTTCTAATGACTTCTAAGACAATCCTAGAGATAAGCTAGGATAGAAATAAGGATAACTAAGTAAGTACTACTCAAGGCTTAACATTCTATGAAATGAAGCTAGAAGACCAAATAAATAACACGATAAACCGTCTTCAAAGCCTCAACATGGAGAATCCGAATCCCTTGACTTCATTAATAACTCCTTGAGCTTCAATGAAGCTTCAGGCACAACGATCACGCGCTCTAAGAAAGTCTTGGGACGTCGCTTGAGATCTACAAAGTAATTTGGCGACGATCTCCATAACTGCGCACAAAGAGAATTAGTACCCAATATTTATGTTTGTTCATCATCAAAACCAAATCAGGGGAATCAATACTCAACATTCTCCCCCTTTTTGGCGATGACAAACCAACATAAATATGAATCAATAATAATGAGATAAATGAAATTTACTTACTCCCCCTGCATTGATGACTCGTTAGTTCCATATTAAATATTAAACATAAGCATCAAGCAGAAGATAAAAGTATAAGACATGATCCAATTATTGAAATATAGGATCGGAATCCATTTTTATATCATTACTCCCCCTGAATCTAACATATGAAATTAGATTCACGGTAATTGTTTAAATTATCATTTAGCACAAAGTCATTATTAATTCTCTCCCCCTTTAGCATTACCCAAAAAGAGCGGGAGGAAACAACGGCAACAACCAAGGCTAAAAGAAATTATAAACAAGAGAGACGAAGACTAGGACAATGGTCCAAATGACATCAAGGAAAATATCGAAGAAACAAGGCGTGTCAACTAGACCATAGTCGAAAAGCGAAAAGAGAAATCATCAAAAACAAAATCAAATCAACGTATTGATGAAAGGAACATACTCTCCAATATCAACATTTTAGCGAATTGATTGCATGGAAAACAACTCATGTTTCCATTCAAACAAAGCTATATATGCAACAAAATCGACGAGTGATAAAGTAAACATCAGAGACAAAAGTACAATGTGCACACAGATACGAAATGCAATGGGATGGATATATATATATATATATATATATATATATATATATATATATATATATAGGAAAATTTTCAAATGCAAACATTTCGCACCGTGCGAAAATGTTTTTAGTTTTTTTTTGAAATTTTTTTTTCAAAAATTCTTTTTTCCACCCTCATTATATGTTGTTATACCCCCCTCATAAAATAATCGTTGAGAAATAATGTCATTTGGCCTTCGATCAAGGCATTTCATCAAATTCGCACGTTTTGAGACCGTTAAATTTGTAACGGGTGGATGGGTGCTCTAATGCCCAACGGGTTCACCCATTATTTTCCCTGGGATATATATTTGTATGGATTAAACATCAAAAAAAGAATTTTTGAAAAAAAAAATTTCAAAAAAAAAAAAATTCTTTTCGCACGGTGCGAAAAGCCCCTTTTTCGCAATGGAAGATCACTATATATATATATATATAGAAACATCAAAATTGATACATCCAGACTACCAAAAAAATTGATCATCATCAGATAACAGTATGTGGTGCACACCATACAACAACCCAACACACATCAAAAAGTATCACAAAACATACAAAACAACCACATTAGACCATAAAACCATAAATACGATGCGCAAATCGAAAAACCAGTCATAAATCCAGCATGAATAAAGAATATCATAACAAATGTATGCATGAGCTTATGAATATCACTATCATGCAAGCAACAAAAATATGAATCCTAAATTTTGGATTCACCCATAATCCCCAATTCTTGAAGTAACCACAAAAAGGAATCTTTCTTAAGTGGTTTCGTGAAAATATCGGCGATTTGCTTCTGGGTTTCAACGTACACTAAAATGATGTCCTTTTTAGCTACATGATCATCTAGAAAATGGTGACGGACATCTATGTGTTTGGTACGGGAGTGGTGTACTGGATTCTTAGAGAGACATATTGCACTTAGGTTGTCCACCATGATAGGGCAAGTATCACAGTTTATATCGAAGTCTTTAAGTGTGTGTCTCATCCAAAGAACCTGTGCACATGCAGCACCGGCGGTAATATATTCCGCCTCGGTGGTAGAAAGTGATACAGAATTTTGCTTCTTGGAAAACCAAGTGACAAGAGAAGTTCCTATAAAATGGCAAGTGCCACTAGTACTTTTCCTGTCGGATTTGCATCCAGCATAATCTGCATCACTATATGAGGTTAACTCATACGTGCTTGACTTTGGATAGAATAATCCGTAGTCGAGCGTGTGACTTAAATAACGAAAACTACGTTTAACCGCTATTAAGTGTGATCCTTAGGTTGTGATTGATACCTAGCACAAACACATACTACAAACATTATATCAGGCCTACTAGTAGTTAGATATAATAAACTACCTATCATACCTCGATATAGACGAATGTCTACATCTTTGCCGCCCGTATCTTTATCGAGATGTGTAGTGGTGCTCATTGGTGTCTTCTTGCTAGAAGCATTCTCCATTCCAAATTGCTTTAGCAGCTCCACCATGTACTTGGTTTGGTGGATGAAGATTCCATCGTTCATTTGGCGAATTTGGAGTCCAAAAAATATTTGTTCTCACCCATGTGACTCATCTCGAACTGATCCTTCATAACATTAGAAAACTCTTCGCAAAGAGTGAAGTTAGTAGCACCGAAAATGATATCATCTACGTAAATTTAAATTAAAATGATATCATGATTAGCATGCTTAACAAAAAGCGTTGAATCAACCTCACCCATTTTGAAACCCAAATCCAAAAGAAAGTTCTTTAGGCGGTCATACCAAGCTCTAGGAGCTTGTCTCAAACCATAAAGTGCTTTCTTAAGTTTAAAAACGTGATTTGAAAATTTTTCATTTATAAAACCCGGAGGTTGAGAAACATATACTTCCTCAACAACATCTCCGTTTAAAAACGCACTCTTTACGCACATTTGAAAAAGTCTGAAATCTTTATGACATGCAAATGACAATAAAAGCTTAATAGATTCTAATCTAGCTACAGGTGCACAAGATTCCTCGAAGTCAATACCTTCTTCTTGCCTGTAGCCTTGAGCAACTAACCGGGCTTTGTTCCGGATGACATTTTGGTTCTCGTCTGTCTTGTTTTTGAAGATCCACTTCGTTCCTATAATGTTGTGGTTCTTCGAAGGCAACTGAACTAGCTCCCAGACCTCATTCCTCTCAAACTGAATGAGCTCCTCTTCCATGGCTAGGATCCAAGAGCTATCTTCGCACGCTTCATTGATATTCTTTGGCTCTACACTAGAGACAAAGGCACACTGAGCGAAGAAGTTGACTTGGAATCTTGTTCTGACGCCATCTTCCATGTTGCCAATAACTTGCTCATGGGGATGGTCACGAACTGTTGGAAGCTTTCTGGGAACACCCTGGTCACTAGGAACATTCTCAAGAGAGTCATTAGTAGGGTTAGTTTCAACAGAATTAATAGCATTAGATATATCAACAGAATCACAACCTGCTTCCATAGAATCATCGTCATCAATAATTCTAGGAGGGACAAAATCTTCATTAAAAGAAACACGAAGAGATTCCTCGATCGTTGAGTTTCTTTTGTTGTAAATCCGGTAGGCTTTACTACGGGAGGAATATCCAACAAATATCCCCTCATCGGATCTTGGATCAAATTTGTCCAAACTACCATACGTGTTTTTGATAAAACATTTTGCACCAAAAACTCTAAAATGTTTAACTTGAGGCAACCTACCAAACAACAATTCATAACAAGTTTGTTTAGTGCCGGACCTCAAGAGAATCCTATTAAACACATAGCAAGCGGTGTGTACCGCTTCTGCCTAAAATTGATGACCAAGGTGGCTATCATCAAGCATAGTGCGAGCACATTCCACTAGCGTCCTATTCTTTTTCTCAACAACACCATTTTGAGGGGGTGCGCGAGGGAAAGAAAAGGTGTGAGTAATACCAACCTCATCACAGAAGTTTGAGAAAGACTCGTTCTCAAATTCTCCTCCATGATCACTACAAATAGTGATAATGGTGGTTCTAATGAGATTTTGTACTTTCTTAACAAATACTGTGAAGTTTTCAAAAGCATCATTTTTATTAATTAAAGTAAATGCCCAAGTAAATCTAGAAAATTCATCAACGATGACAAGTCCATATCGAGCATTCCCTAATGAAGCAACTCTAGTTGGACCAAAAAGATCTAGATGTAAAAGCTCTAGAGGCCGTTTAGAGGATATGCTTTTCTTAGGTTTGAATGACGATTTTGGAAGTTTGCCTCGTTGACACGAATCGCAAATGCTTTTCTTTTGAAAAGAAAGCTTAGGGAATCCTTTTATAGAATTTAGTTTGGATAGTTTGAAAAAGGTTCCGAAATTCACATGACCAAAACGTCGATGCCATAAGTGTTGATCACTTGTGTTGGCAATAAGACATTGTTCATGGGAATTTAGAATATCTAATATATATAAGTCCTTATGGCGTGTGCCAGAGAACAACACATTATTATTATCATATCTTAAAATATGGCACATTCCTTTCTCAAAGCTAACTTTGTAAGCCTTGTCACAAAGTTGGCTTATTGAGATTAGATTGTGATTTAAGCCTTTAACAAGGTAAACATTACTTATAAGGGGTTTAGAAGGGTTACCAAATTTTCCAACACCTATGATGGTTCCACTCTCGTTGCCTCTGAAGACCACTCGGTTTCCATTTTCAATGGGTACCACTTCAGATAGCAACTGAGCTTTACCTGTTATGTGTTTTGAACACCCGCTATCAAGTATCCAACCATTCTTGGAGCCAAATTTTGATTTGTTGCTTCTTTTCTTTTTCTTGAGTACCTGAAGATAAAAATATCGTATCATGGTACACAAGGTCATTGGGTCCTAAGAGATTAGACATTTGGAATCCAAGTCCAGTTGGACTTAGACTTCCCAACATAGTCATCATTGTGCACAACATTCATGAAATAAGAATTAATATACGCTTGTTTCTCATGCATGCTAGTGTCCTTCGGGCCCCAAATAGTGAATGTCTTGGGAACCCTATTCATATTGGGAACATGCACTTGTGGTCGATTTCTACATGGTGCATGCGTTCTACGAGGAAGTGGCCTAGTGTATGCATGATGTGGATAAGCATGCGGCACATGATGAAATGATGGTGGTAACATATGATACGGTGCATGATGATAATCATTCATATAATAATGATGTGGGTGAACATATGCATGTTGGGGAACACGTGCATGAGTGTGTCTCACTTGGTGTGCACGTGCTCATGGATGTGGAGCATAGAAATCATCATAAGTGTGAACTTGTGGAGTAGGAGGTGTGTTCCTACGTGGCATAGTATTTGTGTACATAAATGCATGGTCCTTCTTTGGAGGTCCACCCAAAGTGGGTTTCTTTCCAAAGGGGGGTGTGTACTTAGTGGAAGTACCATTGGTAGATGAACTATCCATGTGGTGTTTACTCCCACTAGTTGAGGCATCGAAGGATGGCCTTACAAAGGTGGTGGAAGATTTGGATGAATTTTCCTTCTTATACCCCAAACCAATACGATGATTGGCTGGAAGTAAGTCATTCAGAATATTATCCAAATGATCATTGCTTTTGTTGAATTTCTCAATTCGGCCTATTGTGGAATCATATTTCTCAGTGAGAGAAAGTATTGTAGTATCCAAAGTGGACACTTGTGTTGTGAGTTCACAAACACGGGACTTGAGATTCTTATTCTCAATACTCAAGGTTGAGTTTCGAGAAATTAAATCGGCTATCTCGTGTTCATCCGAATCCTCAAGGTTAACATGTTCAAGTTGAGATTTAAGATTTACAATCTCAGTTCTCAAGGCTTCAACAACGGTGTCATTGTTGGTGATGATAGGCTTAGGTGTGGTTTGAAGACTAGTTAACTCATCTTTGATCTTAGTATATCTATTTACCAATTTAGAATACTTAGACCAAATTTGTTCATTAGCTAATCTTAGGTCATCCATAGTTACCTCTTCACCTTCATCCTCGCTTTCATCTGAAGCGGTATCTTGATCATGTTGCTCTCTTGCCATGAAGCACATGTGTGCTTTCTCCACTTGTTCATCATCTGACTCTCCACTTGAGGAGTCCTCTTCCGAGTCGGTGAATGTACCGACAAGTCCTTTCTTGTACTCCTTCTTGTACTTTCGTGACTTGTCGAACTTGGGTGCCTTCCACTTCTCCTTTTGTTTGTTGAGTGCTCAATCGACCTTGATGTGTCCTGGCTTATTGCATTTAAAACACAAAGGAGCAGAGGCATTAGTAGAACTAACTTTAGATTTGTTCTTGAACTTACCTTTTCGGAAGAACCGGTTGAACTTCTTTGCCATGAGGACCAAAGATTCCATGTCCAACTCATCTTTCGATTCTTCACTATCGGTAGGTGAGGTTGGGTCGGCCTTGAAGGCAATCCCCTTTTTCTTCGGCTCTTCTTACTTCAAGAATGCCTTCATCTTGTCCTGCATCTTGATCTTGCTGTCCTTTCGTACCTCATATGACATCAAGGTACCCATTAGTTGAACAACAGTATATTTGGACATGTCATTACCTTCCTCGATAGCGTAAGTTCGTTTTCCCAACTCGAAGAAAGTCTGTCAATGATCTTAGCGACCTTCTCTTCTTGGGTATAGATCTTCCCAAGGGCTTCCAACTCGTTGGTTATATCCACGAAGCGAGCATAATACTCCTTAATTCTTTCACCCTGTTCCATGTGAAATAACTCGAATTCTTTGTTAGCAACAGTGAGTTTAGAATGTTTTACCCTGCTCGTTCCTTCGTATAGGATAAGGAGTTGATTCCAAATCTGATATGCACTCTTACAGGTGCATATCTTGTTGAAATCTTCAGGCTCCAGTGCACATTGTAAGGCATTCATTGCCTTGGCATTGTTCACCTCCGCGACGACTTCTGCGGCAGTCCACTTTGTGAAGTCTTCTTCAGTGGGCTCCGCATACTCCGTTAATGTGGCTCTCCAAAGTGATGCGCTCCGGAGGAAAGTTTCCATACGGCATTTCCAGTACCCATAGTGTTGGATCCTGTCAAAACAAGGACGTTAGGATCGAATAATGAAGTAGATGATGGAAATTGAAGTCCACCCCAAGTGATTTTAATGATGAGCACAACAAATGAAAGCTTAGTGTACTAACTACACTACACTTTAAGTGTGCAGATTTCGTGAAGCTCTACTTATACTCAAAGAAGCACACTTCAACGCTCAAAGACAAAGACGAACATGACTAAACTCAAGTGATGAAGCTCAAGCTCAAACAGAACAAAAAGCACAAAGAGAAGCTCGCTTTCACTTCATCAAGTTGACCAAACTTCCGAAGACATGTTCTTAGTCCATAGTGAGTGTGTCGTGTCTTTTAGGGTATTTGTGAAAGCCATATCAAATAGACAAAACACACACACAAAACAATTTCGAAAATATTTTTAATTATCTTCAAAATAGTTTTCGAGAGCTTTTCTAGTCACTTCATAATTTTCGTAGTGAAACTCCACGCACCCTGGAGCTAACTACTTGTCTGACTAGAAGAACAACAGGAAAAACTCCTCTGGGAGTCGACTACCAAAAGTAGGGAGTCGACTACTTGTCAGAGATCGAAAACTCCTGGAGTTCTCTGGGAGTCGACTACCTATATGAGGGAGTCGACTACCAGCTGTAAATTTTCAGACGTTTTTGAATTTGAATTTTGAAATCCTTTGAGCAATTTACTCCGTAATTTTTGGGACAAAAGTCAAACGAAATTTGAAATTCAAATCTCAGTTTTTTCCCTATAAATAGAGCTGAATTCTTTGATGAAAAATACAACATTGAAAATCAAATCTATTGTGAAAACTCTCTTGAATTCAAAGCTCTCAATTTTCTCTCTAGCCAATTTAATTTTTATTTGATCTTGCAATACTTTCTTATTCTTTTTGAAGATCATACTCTTACTTTTTTATTGGCTAAATCCTTTTCAAAATCCTTACTATTATTCTCTTTAATTTTATTTGAAAGGATTTTTGAAAAGCTCTAGATCACAAAGAACTTCTCTCGTATCTTTGTGTGATCTAGACTATCATTCTATCAAGCCACTACACAAATTGTCTTAACTTTGATTGGCTATAGAATCGGGTGTATAAACCAATCTCTATCAATTATTGTGGAGTATTGGATAAATTCTCATTGTGTTGATTGTTGGAACACTAGACAAGTCTAGTTGTTGCCAGTTGGAAAGTCCTCGGTTTGTGAGGCAAGGGTAAACCCTAGACAAGTCTAGGTGTTGTGATTGGAAATCCTGGTCAAGGCTAGGTCGTTGGAAATCCTAACGAGTGAAGTTAGGTGCTTGTATTTGCCAAGGCAGATAGTGGAAATCTCGTACCGGATTGGTCGGGGACTGGACGTACCCGGGTTGCGGGGAACAAGGATAAAAATCCTTTTGTCTGCGTTTGTTTTCTGTGATTTGTTTCTTTACTTATTAATTGTTCATCTTTGTAATTCATTGTTAACTTATTGAAAAGATTGTATCTTTAATTTCCGCTGTGTATAAATCTATTTGCAAAGATCTATTTGTCAAAGCAAAGTTATATTTATCTGATCTTAATCCAATCTCTTTCATATTCTTGTTAAGATTGTTTTGTTGATTAAGAACCAAGCGTAGATCACTCTACTTGGTTTCTTAGGCAACATTAGAAGGACTTTATTTGTGTTAATATCGTTGAGCGAAAAAGTTTACTATATACACAACACTATTCAACCCCCCCTTCTAGTGTTGTTTGCCATCCACAGGATCCAACACTTGGTATCAGAGCAAGGCTACAAAAGTGATGGCGTCAACATCTTTTCACTCTGAAGGACTGAATACCATGCGACCACCTCTATTCAACGGAACCAACTACGCTAGCTGGAAGATCCGAATGAAGACTCACCTAGAGTCATTGGACATTGAAGCTTGGACTATTACCAAAGTCCCGTACATCGCACCCACCGACGTTGAGTTTGGAAAATGGTCTGTCGATGACAAGAAGAAAGCTAATCTCAATGCAAAAGCAATGAATGCTCTGTTTTGCGCTGTTACAGGAAATGAGTTCAATCGAGTCTCCCAATGTGAGACAGCACATCAAATATGGCATACTCTTCAGGTAAGTCACGAATGTACTGAAAAGGTAAAAGAATCTCGCATAAACGTCTTACATTCAAAGTTCGAATCTTTTAAAATGGAAGAAGGAGAGAGTATCACCGATGTGAATACTCGTTTTACTAATATTACAAATGAGCTTGCAGGACTAGGAAAGAAACTTTCTGAGTATGAACAGGTAATGAAGATACTAAGATCCCTCCGACCCGAGTGGAAGGGAAAGACTACGGCCATTCGAGAAGCGCATAACGTAAAGGATCTCACCATCGAAGAACTGATGGGAAATCTCATGGCATATGAGATTGAGCTTGAAGAAGACAAGAAAATCGAAGAAAAACCAAAGAAGAAGAATCTTGCATTCAAAGCCCAAGAGGAAGATTCCGACTACACAGACAAAGAAGACCATATCGCGTTCATCTCAAAGAACTTTAAAGAGTTCATCACTAGTAAGTATGGAAAACGATCTTTTAGACCCACTAACAGTATTATTTGTTTTGGTTGTAATAAACCAGGGCATGTCAAAAGAGACTGTCCATTGGAAAGAAACAACCGTGATTCAAGAGATCGTGGGAAGAACAAAGACAATAATGAAAGGCGAAACAATACAAGAAACAAGTTTCGACGACCAAGGAAAGAAGCTTATGCAGCCTTCGACCAGAGCGACGACTCTTCATCCGATGAATCCTCAGAAGAAGATAATGATGAAAGAAGAGAGACGGCACACATGTGCTTCATGGCATCTACATCATCCAAGGTAAGCTCGCATCATGATTCATCTAGCGACAATGAGTCATCGTCAAGCGATGATGAAGACTTGGATTATAGGGGAGCATATAAGGAGCTATGCAAAATGCATGAAAAGCTCATTAAAGAACATAGAAAGACACTTAGAAATATTAAAAGAGAGACTAAAGAAAAAGAAGAAGTCATTAAAGAAAATAGTCTTCTTAAAGAAAAGAATGATCTCCTACAAAAAGATATTTTGCTAGTAAATGAAAAGGTTGAAAATCTAAATAATCTTCTTGTATCTGTCAAAGATAAATACGACGCTACGATGAAAATTATTGAGAATTTTAACAAAGGAAAAGGGAAGATAGATAGTATAATAGATAATCAAAAAGCTTCATCTAGCAAAACCGGACTCGGCTATGATTCACATCATACCAAGAAACGGGTTAAGCATACTAGGATGCATCATGCTAACAATAATGTTTTGAGCATCTGGGTACCAAAGAGATTATCTAATCAGCGAAAAGAAAGGTACGCTACTAACTTTGTTCAACAAATTCATCTTAACAAAAATTATAAATGTGTTGTTCATGAAGGAACTAAACCGTATTGGGTTTGGCTTCCTAAAGACTAACTCCTTGGACTCAAAATCAAAGAGTACCATAAAACGCTTATTTATTTTTCAGGTACTCTAAAAGGAGGAAAACAATGAAGAAAATTCAAGAAGGCAAACGGCTGAATCAGAACAAAAGTTCTTTTATATATAAATATTTAAATCTTTAATGAGTTAATGATTGTGTTTTATTCTTAAAATATTTTTTGTTCAGAAAGCACACTCAACCTGGATCAAAATCTCCCCGGGATGAGAAAACGACTCAACCCAACAGGGAGTCGACTACCTACAGGAGGGAGTCGACTACCAGTGCGTAAATTTCTGGATTGCTCTTTTTTTGACTAACTCCTAATGGGTTCTATTGAGTGGATGGGTCAAGATCCGTTAAGACAACTTACCCAATAAGCCTAAAACTCATCCTAGCCATCCAAATCTTGATCTAAAGGCCCTCTCTTCTCCCCATCTCTTCATCCAAACAACAAAACCCCAAGAAAAACCCTAGAGGTAGCCGACTACCCCTCTTCCTCCTCCTCTTCTCTTGATTTTTCACCTTGGTGCTTGGACTTTTTGGAGCTATTCTCTCATCTTCTCCAAAGTTACTCAAGGTAAAAAATTTTTTACTCTATGATATTTTTTATTTCATCTCTCTTGGTTATCTAGTAATGTAAAAATGTTATTTTTTCTTCTTTTACTCTATCTAGATGCCTATCAAGGGGATTTTCTCCAAGAAGAGAAAAACTACCACAGAAATTGATTCTGAAAAGGAGATTATCTTACCCTATCTTTTCAAAACTACTACCTATGAGAAATTTGTTAAGGTCTCAAAGAAACCAATCTTGCATGAACGATTTGTCAAACTTAATGATGTTATCAATTATGGCATTGACAGTCTGTTAGATTTTCAAAACTTAGCAAACTTGTTCTCCTCTGAAAATGTGTATCTTTGTTATCCTAGGCTTGTTCATCTTTTCTATGCAAACATGGACTATGATCTTGTGAAAAGTCGTTTCATAACAAAAGTTCTTGATACCAAACTTGCAATAACTGTCAAATCCCTAGGAGAAGCCCTAGGAATCCCATACTCCGGTATGATTCTTGACAAAATCGAAATGACTGATGAGAACATTCTAGAAAGAATGTATTTGTCCGGTAAACACTTTCAAACCAAACTTCCTTGTAGCCATCTTCGCTATCCGACGAGGATCTTGGCTAATATTTTGTCTTATAACATAACTCAAAAATCTGGGAGCCATGCTATTCTTTCTGAGAAACAAGCTAAATGCATCTATGCCATCCTAGGTAACATTCGTGTTAATTGGGCTAAAGTGATTATGGATTCTATCCTAGCCTCAGCTTCTTCTGATAGACCCTCCTCCACTCTTTCTCATGGACACTATCTTACTATACTATTCATTAGCTACAATGTGCCACTGGATCATGAAACATCCATTCTAGAACCTGCTCGTGTCTTTGATGTACATGCTCTTGGGAGAATGAATCTCCACCATGATCTTGATGAAAATGTCCCTGAAAAACAAATTGCTGCCGAAGGAGGATCATCATCCTTAAGGAGAGGTAAGAAAGTTGTTATTTCAGATTCCGAAGAAGAAGAAGAAGAAGACAGAGGAAGCAGAGAAGAAGAAGAAGAAGAAGTTCCGGCATACATTCTTGAACTTCAGGAAATGCTTCTGAAGAAGATTGGAAAATTGAAGATCTCACAAGAGAAAGGATTTGAAGATCTCAATCAAAAGGTGGACGACCTCAAGGAGGTCGTCGTGAAAAGCAACAAGATGACTGAGGAGACGCTTGTTATGATCCTTGAAGAGATCAAGGAACTGAAGAAGAACAGCGGTCATCCTTAGCTTCATGAACTTAGCTTCATAAACAATGGTTCTCTTTCAAAACAATGATTCTCTAAAAACTATGGCTTGTAATAACTCTTATTGTGTGATGCTAGCTATTATGAAATTATCTACTATGCAATACTTAGTTGTTCCTATGAACTAACATCTCCCTTGCAGGCATATGAAATTGAATTCCTCTCCTAATTATTTTATGCTCTGTAGAAATTATTTCTTTGTTTTTTGTTGATGACAAGGGGAGAAAAATATATAAATGAAATTATATGAATTGTATTGCTAAACAGCTTCGATGCAGGGGAGAACCGCATCAAAGCAGGGGGCGTAAGTATACTTAAATATTTTCATCTTTAACTTACTTCATTTTTTTTCATTTGGGTGTCATCATCAAAAAGGGGGAGAGTGATGGAAATTGAAGTCCACCCCAAGTGATTTTGATGATGAGCACAACAAATGAAAGCTTAGTGTACTAACTACACTACACTTTAAGTGTGCAGATTTCGTGAAGCTCTACTTATACTCAAAGAAGCACACTTCAACGCTCAAAGACAAAGACGAACATGACTAAACTCAAGTGATGAAGCTCAAGCTCAAACAGAACAAAAAGCACAAAGAGAAGCTCGCTTTCACTTCATCAAGTTGACCAAACTTCCGAAGACATGTTCTTAGTCCATAGTGAGTGTGTCGTGTCTTTTAGGGTATTTGTTAAAGCCATATCAAATAGACAAAACACACACACAAAACAATTTCGAAAATATTTTTAATTATCTTCAAAATAGTTTTCGAGAGCTTTTCTAGTCACTTCATAATTTTCGTAGTGAAACTCCACGCATCCTGGAGCTAACTACTTGTCTGACTAGAAGAACAACAGGAAAAACTCCTCTGGGAGTCGACTACCAAAAGTAGGGAGTCGACTACTTGTCAGAGATCGAAAACTCCTGGAGTTCTCTGGGAGTCGACTACCTATATGAGGGAGTCGACTACCAGCTGTAAATTTTCAGACGTTTTTGAATTTGAATTTTGAAATCCTTTGAGCAATTTACTCCGTAATTTTTGGGACAAAAGTCAAACGAAATTTGAAATTCAAATCTCAGTTTTTTCCCTATAAATAGAGCTGAATTCTTTGATGAAAAATACAACATTGAAAATCAAATCTATTGTGAAAACTCTCTTGAATTCAAAGCTCTCAATTTTCTCTCTAGCCAATTTAATTTTTATTTGATCTTGCAATACTTTCTTATTCTTTTTGAAGATCATACTCTTACTTTTTTATTGGCTAAATCCTTTTCAAAATCCTTACTATTATTCTCTTTAATTTTATTTGAAAGGATTTTTGAAAAGCTCTAGATCACAAAGAACTTCTCTCGTATCTTTGTGTGATCTAGACTATCATTCTATCAAGCCACTACACAAATTGTCTTAACTTTGATTGGCTATAGAATCGGGTGTATAAACCAATCTCTATCAATTATTGTGGAGTATTGGATAAATTCTCATTGTGTTGATTGTTGGAACACTAGACAAGTCTAGTTGTTGCCAGTTGGAAAGTCCTCGGTTTGTGAGGCAAGGGTAAACCCTAGACAAGTCTAGGTGTTGTGATTGGAAATCCTGGTCAAGGCTAGGTCGTTGGAAATCCTAACGAGTGAAGTTAGGTGCTTGTATTTGCCAAGGCAGATAGTGGAAATCTCGTACCGGATTGGTCGGGGACTGGACGTACCCGGGTTGCGGGGAACCAGGATAAAAATCCTTTTGTCTGCGTTTGTTTTCTGTGATTTGTTTCTTTACTTATTAATTGTTCATCTTTGTAATTCATTGTTAACTTATTGAAAAGATTGTATCTTTAATTTCCGCTGTGTATAAATCTATTTGCAAAGATCTATTTGTCAAAGTTATATTTATCTGATCTTAATCCAATCTCTTTCATATTCTTGTTAAGATTGTTTTGTTGATTAAGAACCAAGCGTAGATCACTCTACTTGGTTTCTTAGGCAACATTAGAAGGAATTTATTTGTGTTAATATCATTGAGCGAAAAAGTTTACTATATACACAACACTATTCAACCCCCCCTTCTAGTGTTGTTTGCCATCCACAGGATCCAACAGTAGAGACTTACGCTTGCGTACGCGGCACCGTAATCTCGGAACTTCGCTCTCGGATTCGCCACAACGGTCGTTACTTCGTCACGGAGGATCGAAGCAGAGTTTCACCGCCTAAATCTCTATTTAGAAGAGGATTTTAATGGAAGGGAGAAGAAGAACATAAGATGCCGTTTGCAAACTTATGGCATTGAAAGTGTAGTATGAATGCCTTGCCCTTGGGTCCTATTTATAGGCTTTAGGGATAGTTATTGTAGGAAATAACTAAATATAAGCTTATTAGCCTATATTAGCACATTCATTTATCTTCTTATTCATTCACTTATCAAGTGCCTTTATGCACTTATAAAGTGACTTTTTCCACTTATCGAGTGGCTTTTTCCACTTATCGAGTGGTCCTTTTCACATGAGAAAAGGTTCCCTTCGTACACGCTTTCGTGCACGCGACATCTGAGGTCCGTATACCCTCATACATCCCCTCATGGGTGTATTCATGTCGTCCATATCCAACATCTCCCACTCACACTTGGGGGGATTGTAAGGAAACATCTTTCCTTTAACTCTTCTGTTTATCATACCGAGAAATAGGCCGTGTGACCGTCATGCGCATAGAGTCCGCTGTTGTAGATCCGTCATGTTGTAAGGAAACATCTTTCCTTTAACCCTTCGTAAGTGGATCCGCTATCATCCCATGCGTAGATATGTACCTTATGTCTACCTTCTTGGTCTTATCATAGTCTTTTGCAAATTTATATCGGATATCTATGTGTTTGGTCTTACAATGGAATTTAGGATCTTTGACATAGGCTATAGATACTTGACTATCGCTGTGTATAGGTACAGCACCTGAGTCACTTGCATCAATTAGCCTGTCTAAGAACTTCCTAAGCCAAACAGCCTCTTGGACTGCCATGCTAAATGCTACAAACTCGGCTTCCATAGTTGAAAGTGCGATGCAGGATTGTTTCTTGCTACTCCAGGATATTGCACCAGATCCGAGTAGAAAAACATATCCTGAGGTCGATCGTCGCTCAACAACTTCTTGTAGAAACTACTACAAGATCAAACAATACAACAGTTTGATCGTGACTCCCACAAACCGGGATCACGAACTTCTCTCACAAACCGAGAGATAAACTCAATATAATAAATTTAATGAAATAGAAAGCGCTTACCACAAAATCCTATGCCTTGAGAAAATACTTACGGATTTAGGGCAATGAAGGATTTTGAGAAAGAGTGAGCACGAAACCCTAGCACCACCAAGATGAACAACGTGAGATGGCTAGGGCAATGAAGATGGTCGTGATTCAACCTCTCAGGAGTATGAATGCACAAAGCTCAAGATCTCTTTGAGAATTAGGTCAAGAATTAGAGAGAGAGAGAGAGAGAGAGCTTTTTCGAGAGGGAGAGAGCTAGTCGGTCGAATTCGAGATCTGAAATCCCTCTGATATTAGACAAATTTCCTTGTTTGGAACAAATCAAACACATATGGAAAGAAATAAAACAGATCAAGAAAAGTCATGGAAATAAAATCTCCAACGGCTGGAAAATTAAAGCAGCTTAATCGGTCTAAGAAGGATCACTGACCGATTAGTTTGAGAACTAGTCAGTCGGTGAACCTTCTTGGACCGACTAGAAGGTTGACAGAGAATATAGTGAAATAAGGAGAGAAAACTAGTCGGTCTAAGAAGAAACACCAACCGACTAGTTGGACAACTAGTCGGTCGGTGAGCCTTCTTGGATCGACTAATTGGTCAACAGTAAGTATGCCAAAATACACAAGGATGACTAGTCGGTTCAAGAAGGATCTCCAACCGATTAGATTGATATCTAGTCGGTTGGTCCTTCTACTTGAACCAACTAAGATGCACAAAAAGTCATGAAAAGACGCGATAAGCTAAGGAAAAACTTTCTAATGACTTCTAAGACAATCCTAGAGATAAGCTAGGATAGAAATAAGGATAATTAGGCAAGTACTACTCAAGGCTTGGCATTCTATGAAATGAAGCTAGAAGACCAAATAAATAACATGACAAACCGTCTTCAAAGCTTCAACATGGAGAATCCGAATCCCTTGACTTCATTAATAACTCCTTGAGCTTCAACGAAGCTTCAGGCACAACAATCACGTGCTCTAAGAAAGTCTTGGGACGTCGCTAGCGATCTACAAAGTAATTTGGCGACGATCTCCATAACTGCGCTCAAAGAGAATTAGTACCCAATATTTATGTTTGTTCATCATCAAAACCAAATCAGGAGAATCAATTCTCAACAGCTTGTCTCCTTGGCATCTATGCATCAATATAGTTTATAACATTCCAAGCATAAATACAAAATATAAGTATTGCTCATCTATGGCAGCTGCTAAATCCAAAGGAGCTTTGGAGAGGTGTGTTTTGTCTCATCGTCTTTGATGTAGCCTGCTACAGGTTGAGTTGGGAAAGTGGCATGTTCTGCGAACTTGGTAGATAGCTCCATTTCTCAAGTCTCTGACCCAGTCGTCACTGGTTTGTGAGATACTACAGAGCGTAGCTACACGCTTTTGATTTGCTTCTTGGATGGTGAGCTTCTAAGAATGGTAGAATGATGTTGCCTTGGTGGCATGCTTTGCAGATCTCCAGGAGGTGGCCATTCCTTCGTGGTGGTCATCGCGATGATATATTACCTGCATCTGCAAATACATTTAACATGGAGGATGATCATTTATAATATTGACCTTTGGAGGTGGTGCAGAAGATGCGAAGTTTCGGTCTAGTGGTGCGCTGCAGGCGCTGCACTGTATCTGGCTAACAGATTTATTATCCACTATATCGGGATGCGTGCAGTTTACCAGATATATAAGTGATCCGATAACACTTAGGTAAGGTACTTCAGGACCTAGTATATCCTCCCCCTCTTTCAGCGGACAGAATGGGTCTTTATGTAAATCCATACAACATAGAGGTGTATTTAGTGGATTACAATGGTCTATGTTTATTCATCAACGTCATGTGTATGAAGTTTAATGTCACGTGATTTTCATCTGCTGGATGATATTTTCATCTGCTGGATGACATTTTCAATTTAGGATGATAAGTCTGCAAGCAAAGACATATCTTTATTTTTACCTAGGTCTTGCATATCATATTAGGCGTAAACAATTATTTCTGTTTTCTCTTCAAGAGATCCGATGAGATTCAAGTCTATCTCAAAACATTTTCTTTACTCTTTTAAAGATGCAAAGACAACCTTTTAGTAGGAGTCCTTGTTTAATGAACTCTCTTGATTGTATTTTATTATTTTTCATAGAATAGATGTCCCAAAGTCTATTCAGGAATTAATGAAATTAGGAATAAATCCTTAGGGGTATGCCATCATAACATCCAAAGCAGCATATTCGCAATTTCTTTTGCCAATTGTGAGGGTTTCGCAACCAACCAGGGAGTTTGATGCATCATTTATATTTCATAAGTGAGTCAAGCTCATCTTACTTTATTACTTCCTGGTTTCAGTGAAAAGAACCTCTAAGCTATATGTTATTCCTTATAGCATAGAAATTTATTTATATTTTATACAATACTCCATATTTCCACAGGTTTGATACCTTTTGATATCATGACTTCAGGTCCAAACACTTCACATTTCATAAGTGAGTCCAGCTCAACTTATTTTTGCCTCATTCCGCATTTTTGGCCAATCACGTTTGCTTTTTTAGCAACGGAGTGTGGATCGATTACTATCATTTAAATGGCAAAATGAATCGTGAGATAATTTTTGACAAGTGTGTTTTTATCCAAACATCTCCCCATATACGTACAATATTCATTTATATTTCATTTTATTCTAGAATTTCATATTCTGCGGGTCTGGAAAGGGAGAGGATATGGAGATGAGCTCAATTTACTGTGGTGGTATTGTTTTAAGGTCTTCAGGAGTTTTCCTCTATTTGGATCCTCGTGGTCTATCCTCTTTTAATTGAAGACATCCACTTCTGCTGCTAGTGGATTACATCCATCATTTTTGGTATGTCAATACTAGTTGGATATTTAGCAGCAGGGATGTGTGATTTTGACAATATTCAGATTGTCAGTAATTATGTCCGATAACTATTTCACAGTTTCATAATTGTGGAGGATCTTCAAGATCTTCATCACAATTCATAATTCTCGGATCATATATTTTGATATTTTGATGGTCAACTGAGATTTAAGCTCCGCGATGATGGTGACATCCAAGTTGAACCTAGTACTGTGAAATTAAAGAGTTCTAAATGTCAAGGATCTTCAGGATCTTATCAACATTATCGAATCTTTAAATGAGGGCCCATCAAGACACAATCTATGAGATGTGCTTTTAAATGCTTCCCATGTTTAGAGTGCTTGGAATCTATTTATCTGGGGTGATTAAGCCCGATAAATAGTTCTAAGGCAGCATTTTGATGGTCTATAGTGGTGCTATGAGGATGTGGACCCATCAATGCACAATCTATAAGATGTGCTCGAAGCGCCTAGTCCGTTTGGAGTTCTCGGAACTATTTATCTGGGGTGATCCTGCCCTGATAAATTGGGTCTAAGGTGGCGTTTTGATGGTCTGCAGTGTAATTGCATGTCCTCATGCAGTCACCAGCAGCTGGAGTTCTAACGGATGAATAATCCATTTGAATCATTTTAATGATGTACTCATATGACCCATTGTGAACACAATCTTCAGGATGTTCAACTTTATTCCAGTTTGCAAATTATGGTTGATTTCCCAGTATTATCCAATTTGACCACCATTTAATAATGTGTCCTCTTTACTTTGAAAAAAGCTGGACTGCAATTGGATAATAGGATTGCTTACGACCATTTTTAGAGGATATATGGATAAGTACACTAAGGTACTTCATCGGTCCTTTGTAGGGAGTGGATAAGTCCACTTTTATCCCTCAACTACTCTCAAGAGCCTAAAGGTCTTATTATTTTATTATAATGGTGATATATTTTATAAACATATCTTATGGAATTCTATTTGAGAAATTCTTGAGAGTTAATGTCCACATGTAGTGGAGATGATCTCGTAATCATTTTTCCCTTTAAATGGGACAATGAAAGCTCACCCTTCTGAGGAATCTTCGTGGTTTTCAGGTTATGATTATAGGATTGGGATATGAATTGCATCACTACTAATCCATGGTGGCATATTATGTCGCACCAAAGTAAAAAACTTGGACGATGCTGTGCACTTCAGGTGTTTCATTTGCTTCCTCTTTTTCGAATTTTATATGATTTTTGAAAGTCCAGTTGAATGCTCAAGTATGGTTTTAAGGCCATTATTTCTTGAGTCATTCAGTAGGAATTTTATTTTGACAAATATCCAACGAAACTTGGTAAGTTTATTTTTCAGAGAGTAGTGGGCATCCTCATATAGAGTATTCAAGTTAGTAATTCTTGTATCTCAAGTCAGACGTCCCAAAATAGTTTCAATGTTGATGATTGTGTTATCAACAATTAATAAGGCATTGATTAATAAAGCATATTATAATACAGATGCTAAAAACTAAGCATAAAATTTGCAGTATAAATAAATGCACAAAAAGCATAAACATATATACCGTGATCAACAATTATGTTGAAAAAGTATTCCAAGTAATTAAGTTATGGCAACCGATTATTGGATTTCAAAGTTTATGTGCTCGGAGAATAGCCAATTACACGATAGTACGATAGTTGGGTCGACTTTCGTCTTTAGACTATCTTTGTGTGATTTTCATGACCTTCAATATTGCAAGAGCAGTATGGGTCTTATCATAACTTTTGGGTCTGATCTTGGTTTGCCATTGCATATTTCACGTCGATGTATTTCACATCTTCCCTTTCTCTTTTTATTTTCAGGACATTGTTGGTCCTGAACTTCCCCTGTTTTCAATATTCCATATTATTATTATTCGGGAAGAAGAAACATTAGTCTCACTAAGGAGACATGCACAAGGGAGCAAGTTTGTTTCTGTACTTCCACTTTTCAGTTTATGGAAAGAGAAATATGCTAACGGGGAACAAATACCTGGTTGTGAATCTCATAATATATTTCTCTCACTTATTTATATAGCCACGACTTCATGACTGAGCTTATATTCACGTTAAGATTCAAAAATCATTCCTTGTATAGTGAGATTACTCTAAAAGAGTTTAGCAGTGTTATGACATACTTCTGGTATCCGTATTGGTCTATTTAGACCATAGATCTGTGAGATCTATTTACCACAAAGTGCACATCTTTAAAATGGCAGAAATAGTTTTTGCATAATCCCTTCGTATTTTATTTAGGAAAAAAGGGTATTTGACATTTTAATTTGAACTTCAGGTTTGATTGTCAATGTAGATATCATTTTTATACTTTTGAAAATTATATTTAGCAGTGTTCCATAATGCATAATCATAGTTATGAGCATATATGCATGAAGTATTTAATGTAGATGATCTAAATTTATGCAGGCCAGCCATATTAACTTGTTGTGCGCATCGGCTAGTCACCATAAAAAAGTATAGTCCAGAGTCCATATACAGTCCAAAAGTACAAAAGACGGGAAGAGAAAAATACAACTTGGAGGCCCTATGGGCCCCATCTACTAGCAAGTTGGTCTCCGTCTTCATGGGATGTTATTTTCAAAGTAATCATCACTACATTCTCGCTCAAAAAAAGAAAATTACGAGGAAAAATCAAATGGTGACAAACTAGCCGATCCAAAACCACAACGAAGCAATTAATATGCATCACAGATATATGCATCAGTCATTAACGATGCATCACATATATTAAATATGCATCAGGCATGAATCATGCGTCACATGCATAAAATGGACCAAAAGGAAAAAGGAAAAATTAATTGTGCGTCTCGAAAACCCAATACAAAATTTAGTAGCCCCCGTCATTCATGGCCGTGCCAAAAACCTAAATAGGAATTGGGTTAGGTGACCCGTGATTAGGGCGACGGCGACCGTCAGGACCGCGGAGCCCGCAGGGGTTTCGCACGGGGGGACGACGTGTGTTTATATTTTATATATTCACGCACGTCTTCTTTGTGATTTTCCGTTGTTTTCCATCGTTCCGTACCCTTTCTCTTGTGATTTTTAGTTTTCTTTCACTTCTTTGTGTTTTTGTATAAATGCAGGAGATTGCCAGCGTTGGGGACGTATAAAAAAGATATCATGAGTCCCCGGAGTAACGGAGGGAGTCACGCGCGATCTAGAGGGCCAAACATCGAAGAAAACCAAGTTTCAGCCCCCAACCGATCGAGTGGACACAGCCACCCGATCGATTGATGCACGCGTATCCGACCCGGACAAGAGCTGAAGTGAAGAGCAGCTCACCCGATCGGTTCAGTGATCGGGTGAGATCGACAGATCTCTCTGTCTTTTTGGGCTTAATTCCAACCGATCGGGTGACATATCACCCGATCGGTTCATCTGTAGCCGCATTTTCCCAATTCTCGAACCGGTCACGCCACCCGCTCAGCTCATAGCCCGGTTGAAGTTTCTGAAGATAGAAGCCGAAGCGACAAGCAGCTCACCCGACCGGTTGAAGATGCTTCAACCAATTGGGTGGCCGCGATTCTTATAAATAGTTGACCTAGGTTTTCCCAAAACGGACGTTGTTATTTTTCTGTCTTTTTTCTTGGGTTGTGACGGCTGGAATTTTATTGAATCTTGTAAGTGTTCCGATCATTTTGAAATTTAATATAGTATTAATATCATTGCTATCAATTGTTTTTTATTGCCTGATCATGATTTCTACAGTTAAATATTGTTTAGATTGTGTTTTTGCTATGAATTGTGAGTAGTTCCCAAATCTGGGATTTTGTTGGAAACCCCTTCGTGGGTTCTCCCTAGAACGACCATAGGACTAGGATTTCGATAGGGTTTAGGAATTTAGATGGTTACACGGGGTGTCTCATTGTCATTGGCGGGAGAAAGACCGCCTCTGACCGTCGGGCCAAGGGGGAATAAACTTGGCGATTGACTTCCTAGCCACAGCTCATGCCCCTAGCGTAGACATTGAATCCTAGCGCGTGGGAACGGCAGGATGAGATGTTGGGAGTAATCGTTGCGAGCTTAGTGCTCCTGGAGTTGGTCGGTGTTAATGGACATGGGAATGCCCACCGACCGAATCCGGATAGTCCTAGCATATCATCCTGGGCATCGACCAGAATATCGGGCCCATGGGACGCATGTATCACTCTTAGAGGCAACGTCTCACCACTAAACCCTAAAATCTAATCGTTATCCTTTCCGTCGGTCGTCATAGAGAGGGCACATGATAGGGTGGAAACCGAAGTCCTAGGTTTCCTTTTATATCGTTTATCCTTCGTATTCATACTCTGTGACAACCTACCGATCGTTCGGGCTAGCTCACCCATTGGGTGAACCGGTTCCTTTCTGACAGCAAGCACAACACACGCCTCCCTGAGTTCGACCCCCAAGACACACTACAACACCGTGCGCTTGCGTATAAATATTTAAATCTGGTATCCCCGATCCTATTGCACTTGTATGCTCAAATCTAAGGGACGTCAAGCTTTATGGCGCCGCTGCCGGGGAGGCAACGTGTTTGTTTTCTTTTAGGACCATGTGAACCCTAGAGTCTAGTTCATATCCTCATCTCGCGATAATTTTCGCATTCTACTTTTTCATTTTTTATTTTCTATTCTTTATTTTCTGTTTTTATCTGTTTCTATACCATACTTGCTTCACGGGTGTTTGTTGATTTTTCATGCGCAGGAATACAAGGAGTCTTGACGACTTGATTCCTCTTGACCTAGAGATTAACGCCACTGTGAGGCGTCTGAACGCAGAACGAAGAAGAAGGGAAGAAGCTGAAACAATGGGAGAGAATACTCCTCCCTAGAAGTCCCTGATGGAGTACTCGATGCCATCCATCGGGTCTACGTCTAGCATCCAACCTCCGGCTATTATGGCCGGGAGTTTCGAGCTGAAGCCATCATTAGTGAGGTGGATCCAACAGGATCAATTTTCAGGGGCACCCATGGAGAGCCCAATTGAGCATCTGGACTCCTTCCTTGATAAGTGTGACACCTTCAGGATCAACGGTGTCACGACTGAAGCCATTCGGCTCAAGTTGTTCCCTTTCTCTCTGCAAGACAAAGCCAAGCAATGGCAAAGGGGAAAGGACCCAAATACCTTCACGACTTGGGAGAAGCTATCCAACGCCTTCTTGAACAAGTTCTTTCCCCCGGGGAAGACGATGAAGCTGAGGAGCGAGATCTCCTCCTTCTCCCAAGCCAGCCACGATCCCTGAACGAAGCTTGGATGAGGTACAAAGAGATGCAGGGGAGATGCCCTCACCATGAGCTTCCCAAGTGGCAGATCATAAATCTGTTCTACAATGGATTGAGGGATGATCTGAAATCATCAATGGACGTCGCGGCTGGGGGTCCTTTATGTTGAGAACGAGTGCCGGTAACATTCTGGAAAACATGGCATCGAATAATGAAAGGTGGTGTGATGAGCGGGCCACGCCCAGATCTGGAGGTATGCACAGAGTCGAAGAGGTCGACAAATTATCTAGCAAATTCGATTTACTATCGACTCAGATCTCGGCACTTATGGTAGGAGCTGGTGGTGCCAACACCCAACAAGTAGCAGCGGTGGAAGCAGAAGTCCTGGGAGACTTTGATGGTGGTGATATCTCACCACCGGTGGATCAAGCTAGTGCACTTTTCTACAACCCGACGGGTAACACGCCCTATCCACCAAGGACTAGCTCAAATCCGGCTTATTCTCCCAATAACCGGAACCACCCCAACCTAAGCTATATGGCACCATATCAGCAGCCCCAACAACTGCAGCAACAATTGTATCAGTTACCTCGGCAGCAGCAGCAGCAGTACCAGCAACAAGAGCAGCCCCAACAAATGTACCAGCAGTATCCCCCAGGAACCAGCAGCCCCCGCAACAGCAGCAGCAATATGACCAACATCGAGTAATCTCCCCGGCCGAGAGCCTCTTGACCCAATATATCACAAACCATGAGAAGATTAATTTGCAGCTGCATATGGGCCAGAAGACCTTGACCGAGCAAGTGACCCAGCTAGGGATGCAAGTGGCAAATCTGCAGAGGGCGCAGAGCCAATTGTCGGGTAAGCCGGAGGTCAATTCCAGGGGGCCAAATCAAACATTGGCGCTAACATATGATCATGCGAATGTGTCTGCTATCGTCTTGAGAAGCGGCACACAAATTCCTACTAGGGAGGCCGCCAAAGAGCACGAAGCTCCATTGGTCGATGGGCGACCAAATGCAAAAGCAAATGACGATGGAGCTTCGTCATCAAAGACCATGACTCCGAAGGGAGTCTCTGAGGAAGAGAAGAAGAAAAACGAAGAGGGGAACTTGAGAGTCTTCAAGCCCGTTGTGCCGTTTCCCCAACGACTTGCCAAGGCAAAGATTGATGAGAAATATGGCAAGTTCTTTGATATGGTCAAAGACTTGAGCTTGCAGATCCCCTTCCTCGAGGCTATAGAGACTATCTCGTCCTATGCAAAATTCCTGAAGGACTTGGTGACAAGAGGGTCAAGAAAAGAAAAAGTCGTCCTCACAGCGGAGTGCAACGCTCTGATTCAGCGAGTGAGCCCGCCAAAACTCAAGGACCCAGGGAGCTTCTCTATCCCATGTTCGATTGGAGAGGTGAAGATCAATCGGGCGCTCGTTGATTTGGGCGCGAGCGTCAGTCTGATGCCTATATCTTTATTCAAGAGGATCAGAATGGGGGACCTTGAACCCACCGGTATGACGCTTCAACTTGCAGACGGATCAATCAAGTATTCGGTGGGGATTGTGGACGACCTACCGGTAAACGTCAGAGGCGTACATGTGCCCGTAAATTTTGTTGTGATGGACATGCCAGAAGACGATCACACCCCAATCATCCTCGGGAGGCCCTTCATGGCGACCGTTGGCGTACTTATTGATGTGAAGGAAGGGAAGCTGTCCCTAAATGTGGGCGACCAGAAGGTCGAATTTGATTTGGGACTATCTATGAAGCATCCGTCTGAGGAGCAAAGTTGCAATGTGCTGGAAGCTGAAGAGGAAAGTATAGTAGAAGCTGGAGCTTGGGAGATCCTCTCGAGGAACCCCCCTGGTAGCTTGGGGAGCTAAGGGCAAATTGGGGTGAAAGAAGAAGACGCATCTGGAGGAGTGTGTATCTCACAGACGACTCCTCCCGGTTTCAAGAAGGTTGCTCCAATGAGGAGCAAGGGAAAAGAGCCTAAGGGGCTCACTGCTGAGGAAGTCCGTACTTCGAAGAATGGCGGTAGACGCCAACGTGAGGGAGAAGCCCCCGGATATCACCAGCGGGAGGATCGTGGAGAGCGTCTACCTGCAACCCCTACCACTGACGAGGACCGCTGCTCCAAGAGCTGATGGGATGCCAATCATCGGGCATCACCCGCACCAACCACCTTGAGAATCACATACCGGGCGTCAAGCAAACGATGTTAAACAACAGCGCTTTATGGGAGGCAACCCATGTTCTAAACATTCGTCCTGATTTTTAGGATAATTTTTCTTATTTTTTGATGAATAAATTCAGCAATGGGGGTTTTCGTTAGAAGAACTTAGATGAATTTTGTGTTTTTTTTGCAGGAAATAGCCCCACCCGATCGGTTCATGCATCAACCGGTCGGGCGGGCTGTATCTGAAGATGGCCTGTATCTGAATATCATCCAACCGATCAGGTGGCAAAAATGGCTGACCGGGTGGCAGATCGTGTGAGATCTTCAATGCTCTCGGGAAATTTCGGGATTAAATCAACCGATCGGTTCGCTGAAGCTATGATCGTGTCGCCGTCCGGGTGAAATCGACAGGTTCGGGAAAATTGTGAAGCGGCCAACCGATCGGGTGAAAACTCCCCCGATCAGTTCGCCTGTAGCTGCCTTCCAACGAAATTTTTCGAAAATCGCCTCAACTGATCGGGTGAGATGTCACCCGATCGGTTCTCCTAAAACCATATAAATACCCCCCCGACTGAACCGATTCACTTTCTCACCCAATTTCCTCTCTCCTCTGTCATTTTGTCTCCCCACTCCCTCAACCGGACACCTCTCTCGCTCACTCAACTCCCAAACTTCACTTTCCGCTTCCTCCATCTCTCTCATCCATCAATCCCACTCTCATCCATCCTAATACATCCCTATATTTCGCCCTAACCCTAACCTAATATCCCCCATTTCGAAAATTCCTCTTTCGTTGGATAGGAATGCCGCGGCTTCACACTTCCCTCAATTGCGCTACGTAGGGTGTTTTGTGAGCAAGGATTTACTTTGTTACTGGGTAAATTCGTTCCTGAGCTCTATTTTTATATTTCCTTAGTAATATATTTCTGCTCTATTGTCATTTGGTCGTGAGCAAGGATTCACTTGCAATCACTTGCATCACCACACTATCATGGCCAAGGACAAGGATACGGGTAAGGCTATCATGCATGAGGAGGAGCCGTCTCACAAGAGACGCAAGTCCACACGTCCACCCAGTTCACGTGCTCCTCCTACCCCGCCTACACAACCCCCACCCCAACCCATCGTTCACGTTGTTACCGTTTCTTGAGTCGTGACCATAAAGATTTTTATAATAGACTCAACAAACGGTCACACCTATCCACTATTTGCACATGCCTAAACTCTGATCGATCTCGGAGTTTTCTCCGAAGTCGAGACGCTATTCGCTAACCTAGGATGGGTACCTTTCTTAAACTCCCACGCCCAATCTTACCCCGCCCTCACACTAGAATTCCTATCTTCCCTCAAATGTGAGGCGGGGTCCATTGTCGATTTCCGCGTCTGAAACCGAAACATCCGCACACACCTGAACGAAATCAATCTCATTTTTGGTTTCCCCATTCTAGGCAGCGACGGCATCCGTCCCTATGAATATCATCGCGACTTCGATGTCGATATTTTTTGGGGTCGCCTCACCCTCCACGACCGATATCCTCGAGGCAAGGCCAAGGCCTCCTCGATCATCCACCCAGTATTTCGTCTAGCCCACCACATCTTATCTAGCACTTTCTTTCCCAAGGATGAGTCAGGTATCGTAACTATCCCTGACCTTTTTATCATGTGGGCTATGACTTTCGATTTTATTCGCGGTGTCGACGGGATTGCTTTTGAGGCCCCTCTCATACCTATTAATGCTGGCGCTTGGCTTATTCACAAATTACTTGATATTAGCCGCGCCGGCAAGGGCAAGTATTGTTGCGGGGGCCTCATTACCATCATTGCTTCACATCCCCCGTTCAGTATCGTTATCCTCCGAGATATGCCACATGCCGCAGGATCTACACGTCTAGATCTTGATGTCCTGTGGCACACTCATATGATCAAGCCTCGTGGCGACGGTCGGTTTACCTTCTACTATGGTCACCCCCTGCTCCTTACACCATCCTGCCCAACCCTGGTCGTATGTCTATCGTTCTTGTGGCAGATTGGACATTCCCTCCTGACCCGGAGTTTCTAGGGGGTTACATCTTCAGTTCCCTATCCCAGACGCACCACGACCACCGTTCCCTGCCGCCCACTTAGGCGTGCAGGACATCCCTGCGTCTAGCGGAGACCCCGGGGCTGGACTTAGTGGTGCCACCCCGGCTTCTGTCCCTATTTCTTCTGAGGCTCTCACTTCGGCCCTCTTAGGCCTCGCCTCCGGTGCCGGCATGACTACTGCCGCCGGCACCACTTCCACTGTCCGTCTGGCCACTACTTCTGCTTTTCGTCGAGCCACCTCCGCCCGTCTCGCCCTAGAGACTGAGTTAGCTTCTTTGCGCGCTGGCGCATCCACCTCTACCTCCTCGAACCCATCCTCTTCTATCTTTTTGCACCCATGTTTCCTTACACTCGAGAGGAACGTGTCCACCATTCTACGCATTCTTACTCACATCCACGGTCCGCCTCCACCCACTCCTCCCCCTTCACCTCCTCCTTCACCTCCTCGACGATCATCACCTTCCGCCGCCACCATTTCCATTCCCATTTCTACGTGTCTCCACACACTCTTTCTGATCCTCCCTCGACCACTTCCGTCGACCCTTCACTCCCACGATCCACTTCCATCACAGCATACACCCACTGCAAGAAATTGCCGGTGCGCTTGAGATCACTTCCCTTTCCTACTTCATTGGCCATCGTCTCTCTCCCACTTGCCATTATCACCCCCACCCCACCCATTATCCACACCACCCCCGCACCCATCCACTCACCCCTCTCTCCACTCCTCCGCACACCCATACACCTCCAGCCCCCACCCCTCCAGACTCTTGACGTGTGTGTATGTTTTATATATCCACGCACGTCTTCTTTGTGTTTTTCCGCTATTTTCCGCAGTCTCATATACATTTTCTCGTGTTTTCTCGTTTTCTTTCACTTTTCCGTGTTTTTGTGTGTTTCAGGAGTTTGCTAGCATAGGGGACACATAACCAAGATATCACAAGTCCCCTGAGCAACGGGAGGAGTCATGCGTGATCCAGGGGGTCAAACGACGAAGATCGCCATCTTTCAGCCCCCACCCGATCGGTTGGACACAGTCAACCGATCGGGTGGTGCACGCGTGCACCACCTGGACAGCAGCTGAAGCTACGAGAGCATCAACCGACCGGGTCAGAGACCGGTTCAGCCCAACAATCCTCTCGGGAAATTTAAGCTGAACTCAACCGATCGGGTGACTATCACCCGATCGGTTCACCTGTAGCCAATTTTCCCAAAGAGATGGCCCGGAGAGCTCACCCGACCGCCAGCAGACCGTGCCAAAACGTCCGAAGTTTCTATCTTTTTGGGCGACAATTCCAACGGATCGGTTGATTTATCAACCGATCGGTTCACCCGACGACACCAAGATCCAAACGACGAGCTGCTTCCTCCAACCGATCGTGTCGTCTGACTGGATGAAGTTTCTGAAGACCGCTGTCGATTAACGAAGCAGGTCACCCGATCGGGTGATTCTTCACCCGGTCGGGTGATGTCGTATTCTATAAATATAAACCCTAGGTTTCCAGAAACGAGGCTGTTGTATTTTTTACTGTTTTTTCTCTCTTGCGACGGCTGTAATTTTCTAGTTATTTGTAAGTGTTCCGATCTCTCCCAAACTTTGATATTATTTTAATTGCATTACTACTATTGCATTTCAATCGCCTGATTATGTTTTTAACGGTCGATTTTCATTTATATCGCTTTTTAGCTAATATGTGTGAGTAGTCTCCCAATCTGGGATTTTGGTGGAAACCCCTTCGTGGGTTCTCCCTGATGCGTTCATAGGACTAGGAAATCGATAGGGAATAGGAATCTATTGGTTACGCGGGGTGTTTCATTGTCATCGGCGGGAAAAAGACCGCCTTTGACCGTTGGGCCAAGGGGGAATAAACTTGGCGGTTGACTCCCTAGCCATAGCTCACACCCTTAGCATAGACATCGAATCCTAGCGCGTGGGAATGGCAGGATGAGATGTTGGGAGTTATCGTTGCGAGCTCAGTGCTCCCGGAGTCAGTCAGTGTTAATGGACATAGGAATGCCCACTGACCGAACCCGGGAAGTTCGGCGTATCATCCTGGGCACCGACCGAAATATCGGGCCCATGGGACGCTTGTATCACTCATAGAGGCAACATCTCACCAATAGACCCTAATTCCGATCGTTATCCTATCCGTCGGCCGTGTTAGCGAGAATCACATGATAGGGTGGAAATCGAAGTCCCAGGTTTCCTTTATTATTGTTTAACCCCTTACCTACGATTCGTGACAAACCATCATTCGATTCGGGCTACCTCACCCCTAGGGTGAATCCGGTCCTTTCTGACACAAGCACAACCACGCCTCCCTGTGTTCGACCCCCAAGCCACACTACAACACCGTACGCAAACTGTTATAAATATTTAAATCTCACGCCCCAATCACATATTATTGCACACTTGCATGCATACGTGGACAACCCGAGGGGACGTCAACTCTTCCGAGGAGGACGAGGACAGTTCCTCTCCTGTATTTTGATCTCTTTCTTTTTCTTTTCCGATCTTCCCCCTAGCATATTTCTGCATCACCGTTGATCATATCATATTGCTAGCTTTGTCATGTTCAGCTTAGGGGAAATCGATTTTGTGTGTTTTGTCGTGTGACATCTTTGTGGTATGCCTGTTTATATGTGTCGTGCGGATGTGCTTTTCTATCTTTTATTTTCTGTGTTTCCTTTTTCTTCTTTTTATTTTTTAGTTTGTATTTTTCTATTTCGTTTGTGTGTTTTCCATGTTTTTCATTATTTTTGAGTCGGTGCGTACCCTCCATTATCATTGCCCACCCGTATTCACTATTATTGCATTGAGGGCAATGCAAGTTTCAGCTTGGGGAGTCGCACTTTGTGCGTCAGTTGTGTCTTTTTCCTCGTTTTTGAGTCGTTTTCATCATGTTTTTCTTTTTTTCTCTTTCCTTTTATTCTCCTTCTCCTAGAGATGACCCCATATGCTGAATTGCCTCAAAACCACACACACACCTAGCATGGCTTCGATAATCACTTTCACTAACCCTAGGAAGCCGAGTCCTATTGCATTTCATACTTCATGGGTTCACTTTGCTTTTGTGTGAGTCGTGTGTCGTGACTAGCTAGTTGTTGTGCTTCTACTTTGTGATGTTGATTTATATGCCGGTCCTTGGTTGACCCCTAGATTATCATGCTTCGATTTGAATATGCGATATTTGCTTCTACTGTCTGCTTCTATATGCATGGAATATATATATATCGTATACTTCAATTCGCATGTGTCGGGATTCCTCAAATAGGACTAGGATAACGCATTGAGCTTATGCTCTGATTTGCGAGAAATATCTCCTTTGCCCAATTGTTTAGATTCCGATTTCTTTTTTGTTTTACTTGGTGCAAATCCCCTCGTCGTGTACCGTTCTCCCACTTGGGAGAGTACACAAATGTATAGCCAAAAAATCCAAAAATCCAAAAAAAAGAGAGAAAAGAAAAACTCAAAAAAGGAAAAGGAAAGAGAAAAGAAAAAATATATTTATAGCCAAAAATCTAAAAAAATACAAATACCCAAAACCCAAAAAAAATTCACGTGTGAATATTTTTCCTATCTACCGAGAATAAAGGGAAGACAAGAGTTTGCACCGAGTATTCTGCTCCACACCTTCTCCATCTCAATCGTTTTCGAACACACTTGGCATAGGGACTTTCTAGCGATTATCTAGGCAATAGTGTGGTGATTTCCTAGTCCCTAGCTGTGGAGTCCCTGATACATGATACGCTTCAATTCTCATACTTTTCTCATGCATGCTTAAGCTATATTTCACCGCTATTTCGAATCGAATCGATATTTGGGTCATTCCTTGGGTATGTGTATATGAGCTTTACTGCACAATGTAGATAGTGACACCGTCTGCTAGCACACGACCACACTCACTCGCGCTTCACCACGTGGGCCCACGACACTTGTTTGGACTCATATTCCTTGGTTTAGTGTTGTGTTTTGTCACAAGCTTGCCTCGTGTACCGTGTTTGATTTTGTTGGCTCTGACGGGCGATCTAGGATTTTGTTTTCTCTTTCTATCTCTCTCTATTTTTTCCATCCGATCTCCTACTCTCACTCGTCTTCCTCGACGACGAGGAAGGGTTCAGCTTGGGGGATTTTGACGTGTGTTTATATTTTATATATTCACGCACGTCTTCTTTGTGATTTTCCGTTGTTTTCCCTCGTTCTGTACCCTTTCTCTTGTGATTTTTAGTTTTCTTTCACTTCTTTGTGTTTTTGTGTAAATGCAGGAGATTGCCAACGTTGGGGACGTATAAAGAAGATATGATGATTCCCCGGAGCAACGGGAGGAGTCACGCGCGATCTAGAAGGCCAAACGTCGAAGAAAACCAAGTTTCAGCCCTCAATCGATCGGGTGGACACAGCCACCCGATCGGTTGATGTACGCGTATCCGACCCGGACAGGAGCTGAAGTGAAGAGCAGCTCACCTGATCGGTTCAGTGATCAGGTGAGATCGACCGAGCTCTCTGTCTTTTTGGGCTTAATTCCAACCGATCGGGTGGTGTCACCCGATCGGTTCATCTGTAGCCGCATCTCCCCAATTCTCGAACCGGTCACGCCACCCGCTCAGCTCATAGCCCGGTTGAAGTTTCTAAAGATCGAAGCCGAAGCAACAAGCAGCTCACCCGATCGGTTGATGCTTCAACCGACCGGGTGGCCGCGATTCTTATAAATAGCTGACATAGTTTTTCCCAAAACGGACGTTGTTATTTTTCTGTCTTTTTTCTTGGGTTGTGACGGCTGGAATTATATTGAATCTTGTAAGTGTTCCGATCATTTTGAAACTTTAATATAGTATTAATATCATTGCTATTGTAACGACCTGTATTTTTTTCGTAAACATTTGAGCTAAACATTTAAAGTAATTTCATCTTAAAAGACATTTTGTAATGGTTGATCATGAGTTTTAAACGGATTTCAAAAATTCTTATAAAAATATTTTGAAACACTAGACTTATTATAAAGTATTTCAGCAATTTCCGATTTCCTCAAATACCCAAAACATTTCTGTTAAAATTCATCTTCTAAAATTACCGTTTTGATTCGACGAATTTATTTTCTATACAAACATCTTCAAAACATTTTCAAACTTCTGTAGTAGCATCATATGATCATTTAGGGCTCCCCACATTAATTTCGTAATTTTCTGATATCATTTCAGTAGAGAAACCGCAAACCCGCTTTCTAAACGTTTTGGCCAAAAACTAGTATTTCCGTAGCTCAAATCCCAGAACGGATCTTGTATTCGCGATCCTCGCGACGATACGATCCCGTGGGTATGTTTTCGTAATTTTTCGGACACGTTTACTAGTAGGGACAAAATCGTAATTTCATGTTACAAATTACTTTAATTTTCCTAATTACATCCACTAGTTAAATTTACCATTTCCTAATTACTTTAATCATCAAAACGCTTAACACGTTTTGATTATTTTTCCAACGTTAGTCAAAAAGGCAAACCTACCCAAATTAATACTCTTTGACTAACTAAAGTTTTAATTAATACTTAATAATTCCTAATCCTATTTAATCCCTTGTTCACCCTTCTTCTCTCAGAGGAACACAAGCAAACAAATCAATCCGAACGTCACCCTTCTTCACTGTTCACTTTTTGTGCGTACGAAGCCCGCACCTTCTCTTTTCGATTCGTCCAAACCAATCCGAACGCACGCACAAAGATCTCCCTCCCTCTCTTCACAATAAGCCCCTTAACCCATGCTTCATCCTCCGACAAACGGCCACCCCTGTGAAGCTCCGACTACTCTCCCTCTCTTCCTCGTTTCTTGCCTCTCCCCGCCGGTGACGACACCCCGTCATGCCTCACCCACCGTCACAAACACCCCCTTCCAAAGCTTCGAACCCCACGGCCACCGCTCCGACTCCCCGCCATCCGCTTGCCACCGTTTGTAGCCTCGAGAGCGCTCCCACACCGCGCTCTGCCACGAGCTCCCAACACCCGCCGGCCACTGCTCCGACGAAGCTCCAGCGCCTCCTCCGTGCTCCGGCGACCCGTTACTACCCAACCTAAGCGCCTCCGGCCATGCTGCTCAGCGCCACACCGCTGCTCCTTCGCCCTGCCTGCCACGACATCGCCCCGACACTCACCTCCGACGAACCCTCTGCTCCGCCTCGTCTCCACAAAGCCCGACCACACCTCGCCCACCGTCGACCCCACGAAGCGCTCCGCTCCTCGCCGTTGCAAACATCTCCGACCACCACCGGAGCTCGCCTCGAACGCCACCCGCTCCTCCCTCCGACGTCGTACACCATCTCTCCCCCTCGACAACCGCTGTCACCGGGTCCCCAAGCCTCCTCTTTCTCTCCTACCACCGACGAGGCCACACACAGACCCCCCATACTCCCTCTCTCTCTAGCTCTCTTCGTCCCCGATCATACCCGCCGACGGATCCGCCCACGCACGCACGCCTCCGCCCGCTCCGTGCGCCGCCCCGCTTGCTTAGCCCCTCGTACCGTTGCCCTAGATCCGCCACCGCCATCATCGATCCACCGCCCTCATCACAAGATCCGATGCATTCGCCCCCAAATCCCGCGCCAACCCTGCCGTAGCTCCTCCCTGAGCCACCGTGGCTCCGATCTCGCCACCAATCCGCCGCCGTGACCCCCCTTCCCCGCATCACAAAAGAGAAAGAAGAAGAACATGGGAGAAAGAAGAAGAACAGGGTATTTGAATTCAAAACAGAGTATTTAACCAAAGGTTTTCAAAACCAATATAACTTATATAATATATGATTTTAATAGTGTATTTTGCTATAGGTATCAGAATGACGAACGGAGATCATCGTTAGGTCCACGGCTTCGTCACGAACCCGTAGTCACTGGTTTCGTCACAATACGACAACCGGATTGTGAGTTATGATTTTTCAAACGTTTTCGTCAATAGTTTCGTTTATTATCAAAAATACGTATATACTTATAAATACGCGTATATCTATTTATAAATGAGGTTTATTGGTTTTAAATTGATAGTAAATTATATACGAGTCAGAAAAATACGAGACCAGTTCCAGAAAATCGATCTCGACGTTCTGGACGGATTAGCTCCAATTTCATCTCAATCAGACGCTTGTATTTTTCAATATGATTTTTGGAAGTTTTATTTAATTAATTCAATTTTGCTTTTAAAATTCATATCTTCTAAAAATGCGTGTATTTTCCATATATAAAAAAATATCTTGATATTCTACTAATCGAGACGCTCGTTTTGACAACTTATTCGGAGTATTTCGATGTGTCGTTCATCCAGAATAAAATCATGATCATCTGCGATAGCTATTTTCCTAATTTAGAAAATTAATTTTAATTCCATTTAATTGTTTTAAGCTTTTTAAAAATACATATGAGCTTCTGAAAAATATTATCTTCATACATAAAATTATTTTACTCCCATTTAACCTATCTAAAATTATTAGCGAACGTTTTGACTTGTTTTAAGCCATTATAAAAATACAACCGGTTAAGATAAATAGGTAAAAAATAGTATATGGTTAACCAATGACTTCTGATGTTTGCAGGTACCATTTCACGTGCACAAGCACTCCAGATCGCTTTAGCTCCAAACTCGTCTTCTTACGGCAATTCTTAAAACTATGTAAGTCACGACTAATTCTAATGTTAGAAAATTAGATAAGTGTACCCGTATGAACTTAGGACACCACTATAGCCTCCGAACGGCTACTTGACTTGAACCGAACTAGAAACCTAATCTAATAGGAAAGTAATCAACTATAGATTACTTTGCCAACTTTCAACTTTGGTGGTTGTTAAACACAAACATCAACTTGGGTAAATTGTGTACTACCGAAACTACCACCCTTAAACCAACAATTTTTGTATTCCATGTTTGTTGGACTTGTTTTTATTCTCAAATTTCTTAGCATTAACTTTGCTCTACTATCTGGTTTTAAACCAGTGGTCCTGGTTAACTATCATCGTGAACAAGGAATTGATAACATCTTGAAACAATACTAGACACCCCGAAATGTGGGACTTGTCTTTATTCTCACTTCGCTTGGCTAGCTTGCTTTGAAAAGAATGTCTGGCTTTCTGGTTTTCAATAAGAAAGTCAACCAGTTGACTTGGTTTGACTAGCAACATGTGGAACATCTTGTATCTTGTGGAATATCGTGTGGAACATCTCGTGGAACATCATGAAAAGGAAATGTACATAGAACACTTGACACATCACTGGGGTTTTGGGGTAACTCATAGTTTGCGAGAGTATGGGAGTGACTGGAGTTCAATCTTCCCGTCCTGCTGCCTGTGTTTCGGCATCCCGTCCTGCTGCCTGGGTTTTGGCAAAATACATGTCCTGCTGCCTGTGTTTTCGGCATTCGTCTGGGTCGCGCCCAGGCAAGAGATGGACTTGATGGTCACATATTGTACTCTCTGACTTGAGTCACGTAGTGTAGTTACTTTGCACAGTCGCTTTTACTTTACGCACTTCTGCACCGTCACCTTTACTTTACACGTTCCATGCACATTACTTACTACACTTGTACAGTCACCTGTACTTTACCTGCCGTACTTTTAGCTACAGCAGTAGTATGTTTCACTTGCCTAGCCTACTTTACACAGTACAGTGGTTCTCTCCTTCAGTTCAGTTTGCCTTTACTTTTCAGTTATGTACAGTTGTTGCTCAGTACTTTACTTTTCACTCTGACCTACTTGTACGTAGTTACTTTTATCATACTTGTGCACTGCTTCTTTTCTATATTTAGAATTGTTGTGACTTACCTACGGTTCCATCTCCGTGGCACCACAGACGACGTACAGATGAAGATAGATGCTCCTGAGCTAATAGCGCCAGAAATGGACCGCAGCTTCCAGAGTTATTTTCACTTATGTACTTTTCTTCTTTCGTGTATATCTGTTGGGACATCTTGTACAGTATGGATTGTAATAATCGGGCACTATTTGGGTATTTTTGTACATCTCTGCATCGTGGCTATTTTGTTTTTACTGATAACCTGCAGGACCTGCGCAATTATCAAATAAGTAACAGGCCCCCGAGAGCGGGTCGTTACAAGTTTGGTGGCCCACACAGGTCTGCGCTAACTACCTCGTGAACAATATATCAAGATCAGGGTGTACAATATAAAATACTCAAATAAACTCTCGAGTACTGGATGTCTCGAGTATTCACCGGTATTAGATATACGGGTGAAGTGTCCTTAATACCATCTTCACTTGGTCTTCCTTGATCCTCATCACTTCCTTTGAACTCTTAACCCTTGCTTAGGAACTCGTGTTCCATTCTTTGGATATACCCTCCCTAGAACCCTCTTTTGATAACAGTTATAGTTATAGGTTGAACCATCTACCCACTTCATCACCTTTCCTTCAGTTGATGATGGCACGCATATAAATGATAATCTTCCTTCAATGGACCATGATACCGGTCAATGTGCTTGGCTAAAGTCTGTTGGATCAACCTAGCTAGACTGGGCATAAGTGATCCTGGCTTAGTCACTTCCCTGGCCGTGTCCGCTGGACCGCAAGGACGTGAATCATGATTATGTGACGTCATCGATCTTATTCACTATTAACCTTCCTTTAAGCTTGATGAACTTTCACCTTCTTAGAATCTTTCTAATTTGCTTGAACTCTAGCTACGTCTATTTTAAGGAGGGTAGCATTCGGTTTTCAATCACCAAAAGTTCGAGTTCGACAACGAAAGCGAATCGAAGGACGCTCAGAAGTATTGGAGAACAATTTTGAGACGAGCCAAACCTGACACGTAAGTATAGACTGTTTACGTCTTTTCACCCTTCTTAAGCTCGTGTTTTTCTTCTAGCCCCTACTTTCATCTTGTACCCGATTTTTCCATGAATTTGAATTCCTATTCCACCAACCCGTGACTTTCAGCGCCCCCCTCTTTATTTCCTTTGTCCGCTTCCCCACCTCGAGCCCCGTTTACGCTTAAACACCGACGACTTTCGGTGCCCCCCTTTTCCTTTTAACTCATCTCTTTTCTTCCCAAGCCACCCCGTGGTTCCCTTTTCGCTCAGACATCGACTCTCACTCCTCCCGGCCTCTTTCCCAAGAGAAATCGACCATCTCGCCTCAAGCTCCTTCGGCCTCACCCGAAGATCCGCCAGTTTCCGCTCCACCACCTCACCCTACTCCGGTGACACCCGCCACGTCAAGCAGTCGCAGCCACCATAGATCAACAACCACCGATGGCCCTTCGATATTCTGTTTTGGGATTTTTGGCCTTGGCGACGACCCTCGCCGCCACCCTCGCTACCGCCGCTTGGCTGAGATCTTGGGAAGCCGTGATCGTTGGGCTTCTCTTGAGCTCTCTGCCTTGGGTCTCACCCAGGTTGAGATCCCGTTTAGGCTTCCTCTTGCGTCTACTCCTTGTGGTGTGCGGGAAAGCGTGTTTTTGGTTGTTCATTTGTTGGGTAATGTTGGGTGTTGCGAATATCAAGTATTGGTCTACGGAAGGAGTGATGGCAATGATTATCGGCATGATATTGGCCTTGGGAGTTGAAGTTGGATGTAGGCCTTGTGCTTGGCTCTGGATGAGAGCTTAGATCTTGCCTTATTGTGGGATAGTATGGAGATTGACGGAAGGAATGCTAGTAGTGAGTACTGACTTAGAGTATTGGCCTTGTACTTACCTTTGGGTGGTGATTTGGACGTTAGCATGTGGTTGGGCATTATGGAAATTGATGTTGTTGGCACCCGTGGATTAGTCGGTACATGCTATATTATGAACAACATCTGTGGCTAGACCCCGTTAGTCACCAGTAGCACGAATATTCTTTATAGTCTTCCGATTTTTGTGGTTTAAATAGCTTGCTACTGGCTTATCACCTCAGGTTCCAAGTTCGAACAGATGTGTCATCGTAATAGCCCTCATTTTCATGTGATATTATCATCTTATGTTAATTTTAGGCTACCTGAGAAGTCAGAGTAATTATTGTGAGGATACTAAATAGTTACGGAAATTATGATGATGTTAATACTTATTAGAAATATCTCTTGTTTTCTTGATACCATTATATCACATTATATTTCATGTTATTAACAACTTATTTTCTAAATTGTAATCATTCGACTAGTTTTCCACTTTATCATTTATTTGCTTGAGCTTCTTCATAAAATCAATTATTTTCAACAGAAATTTTTAAATTCCGATGACGGAATTATTTTAAGGAGGGTAGAATGTAACGACCTGTATTTTTCGTAAACATTTGAGCTAAACATTTAAAGTAATTTCATCTTAAAAGACATTTTGTAATGGTTGATCAGGAGTTTTAAACGGATTTCAAAAATTCTTATAAAAATATTTTGAAACACTAGACTTATTATAAAGTATTTCAGCAATTTCCGATTTCCTCAAATACCCAAAACATTTCTGTTAAAATTCATCTTCCAAAATTACCGTTTTGATTCGACGAATTTATTTTCTATACAAACATCTTCAAAACATTTTCAAACTTCTGCAGTAGCATCCTATGATCATTTAGGGCTCCCCACATTAATTTCGTAATTTTCTGATATCATTTCAGAGAGAAACCGCAAACCCGCTTTCTAAACGTTTTGGCCAAAAACTAGTATTTCCGTAGCTCAAATCCCAGAACGGATCTTGTATTCGCGATCCTCGCGACGATACGATCCCGTAGGTATGTGACGTGCGTTTATATTTCATATATTCATGCACGTTTTCTTTTGTGTTTCTCCGTGTTTTTCCGCCGTCTCTTATTCGTTTTCGTGTATTTTCCCGTTTTCTTTCACTTTTCTTTGTTTTTCCATGATTGCAGGGGATTGACCACGTAGGGAACGTTTAACGATGATATGCCAAGTCCCCGGAGCAACGGGAGAAGTCACGCGTGATCCAGGGGGTCAAACGCCAAAGAATTCATCTTTCAGCCCCTCACCCGGTCGGTTGGCCATTTCCAACCGATCGGGTGATGCACGCGTGTACCACCCGGCCTCTGCCGCAGCTCATAAAGAAGTCACCCGACCGGTTCACAGACCGGTTCTGCGGGCGGCTGTTCTCTGTTTTTTCGAGCAGAATTCCAACCGATCGGGTGACTCTCACCCGATCGGTTCATCTGTAGCTGATGTCGAAGAGCTGAAGACACGGGCGTCCAACCGATCGCTTCACCCGACGGCTCCAAGATCCAACCGGTCACTCAAGAACTCACCCGATCGGTTCATCTGACCGGGTGAAGCGCCGCCGTTTTCTATTTACTATTTGTAACAGATCACCCGATCGGTTGACTTGTCAACCGATCGGGTGACGCTTTTCCTGCGGGTTTGGACCCGAACCACTAGGGTTTCGAAGTGGGGCTATAAATACTCGAAGTTGGCCGACTGAAAGGGGATCTCTTCTCAGTTTTTAGGGCTTTTGTCCCCCTTCTCTTGAGAGTTCTAGGTTAGTTTTAGATTAGGTATTTTGTTCAATAAGTCTTGTATGGGATCAACGATTCACTCAAGATAAGTATTTCTTTCTCTTGTTCTCCATTTTTTGTATTGTATTTCTTTTGCTTCATGATGAATGTTTGTGTGTGTTTTGTGTTGTTTCTTTATATGTCTTTCATCATGGAGTAGTATTGATGAACCCTAATACGGGTTAGGGTAGGATTGTTGCTTGGGAATTTACATTAGACTTGGTTGCATTGCACGTGTTCGATGAAATGTGTCAATGGGGATTTCTAGCAATCTGGGTCCAATTCGTACGGCAACACACTAGATGTGTTGGGGATTGGGGTCCGGTGCTTGTCCTGTCAAGATCCGCTTCGATGTATTGCTAGAAATCACATTTGACCTATTTGGCCATTAGGGTTACGCGGGGGTGTTTCATTATCATCGGCGGGAAAAAGACCGCCTTTGACCGTCGGGCCGAGGGGGAATAAACTTGGCGGTTGACTCCCTAGCCATAGCTCACGCCCCCAGCGTAGACATCGAGTCCTCGCGCGCGGGAGCGGCTTGGACGAAGTGTTGGGAGATATCATTGTGGCCTTAATGCTCCCGGTTGCGGAAGGTGTTTATGGACACGGGCGTGCCCACCGTCCGGAACCGGGTAGGCCTAGCGTGCTTGGCACCGACCGGAATATCGGGCCATGGACGCTAGGTACCACCTTTTGGGGCAATGTCTCACCCTGGATCAAGTCAAATGCCAAGTGTCATGAGTGCTCTAGCCCGTGTTAGCGGGGATTCACGTCGTGTCTTTTTTATTTATTTCTTTTATTTCTACACTTCCACCCATATCATCCGCGTAGCTAGCACGCGACCTAGGCGAGGCTAGTAGCCACTCAAGCCATCCACCTCCCTGTGTTCGATATACCCGCACCCTACACTAACCGTGCACTTGCGGTAAAACGACACCGCGCCCAAACCGTAAACGGGGCGCCGGTCAAGTTTTTGGCGCCGTTGCCGGGGAGGCGTTCGGTTTGATATTAGCTTAGCTTGGGTTCGTTAGTCTACGCATAAAAACACAAAAATTTCTTTTTCTTTTTTTTTATAAAAAAAATATATTCAATAACCAAGAAATTTTTCCCCCACTGTTATATTATCTTTTTGTTATTTTCTTGTGCTATTGACGCTCCTCTCTAGTTTTCTTATTTTTGTTGTCCAGGTATCTTTGGTGTAACCATGTGGAGATCAAATTTCGATGCTCAGATGAGAGGCTACAATCCCTATTCATTTTTGGTTTGTGAGACTTGTGGGATGGCGGGGCACGTGTATTATGATTGCCTTGAGAGCCTCCCCCCACTCCAAGGCCAAATATTTTCCCACAACCTTAGCCCAAACACCTCCCATCTATTTCCTCAACCTTATACCCCTCCACAAATACAAGAAGAATCAAGCCTCGTGTCTCTCCTTGAAAGTGCCATGTTTAACCAAGGCCAAATGTTACAAAACTTGATGGTACCAATCACCGAGCCTACACCGAGGAGAGGGGATGAAGGAGAGGATATACCTACTTTCATGGTTGAGACTACCATGCCGTCGGCCACCATAGACACATCTCATGCCGATCCCCCATTTTTCCATCACTACCACTTGGATGACGAAGCATTTTTTGATGATGATAGTGAGGATGGGGAGATTTACCTAGGATCTGTGGGAGAGACTTCTTGTCTTGATTTAGATACCCCACATGAGTCCTATGAGAGGACCGAGGAGTTTACAGAGCTTATGCAAAAGGGCGAGGAGGATGTGCGTGAGGACGAGGACACCACGACCACATATGAGGGGTCCCCTCCACATCCACCTCCACAGCCATCTCTGTCACAGCTTCCTCCTTGGTCGGTGGTCAACCATGAGGATGTCATTCAGGACATCGAGCAGATGGAGGAGCATGAGCATATCGTCGAGGAGGATGTGCATGAGGGCTTGGATACGATCGTCCACTTCATGGAGCCTGAGCCACATCTACCTCTACCGTCACGCTCCACTTCTTCTGCGGCTGAGCATCTACTTGAGCATATTGCCCCTATTTAGGGAGATTTTCATACTCACTCTCACTCCACATTTGAGTCTCGCTTTTCACGTCCTATTTCTTTAGACTCATATATATTTGACACACCATATCTCTCACAGGACACATGATCGACTTCCCTTGAGGTATGCTGCGGTGTGTCACCACCTGGAGAGCAACTTCACATGGAGAGCGGGGATTTGATCGTCGCTAGCACAGAGGATAGCATACCATTTCCAGGGAGTGTTCGCCACATTTCATATATTTTACCATCATTTATCGGTGACTATCTCTGGGATACATTTATTTTGGGAAATAATTTCTTGCCATGGACTAATGCACCTCGTCCTTTGCAGGTCACAGGTGGACACCTACTAAGGATGCTTAGAGGTGCATTGCTTGGGTCTATTGACACACGTGGCACAGCGCTTCTAGCGGAGCCACAAAAGGAGCAGTTAGAGCAGCTACCTGCCCCACTTCAGATCTTGGATCCGCCTATGCTCAGGTGTATCCTAATCCAGTAGTGTAAAAATTTACCGCTTTCTAGTTTAGGTTTGAATAATCCCGTCTCCTCTCATTAGCGAGGGGAGCGTATCTAGGGTTTGCTTTTGCATCTTAATAACCCTTCATGTCGTGCCCTTCTATCATTTCACCCCACATCCTCTTCCGAGGAAAATGAGCACACTGTCTCTCCTGCATTTTGATTTCTTTCTTTTCCGATTTTCCCCCTAGCATATCTCTACTTCCCCATTGATCATATCATTTTGCTAGCATTGTCATGTTCAGCTTGGGGGAAATCGACTTTTGTGTGCATGTTTTTGCGTGTCGTTGTTGTGTGTCTGTGTCTATGTGTTCTTTTGTCATGTTTTATATTTTTTTATTTTAGTGTTTCTTTTTCTTTATTTTTTAGTTTTGCTCATGTGTTTTTCATGTTTTTCATTTTTTGTGTCGGTGCGTAACTCCCCCCATTTTCATTGCCCTCCCGTATTCACTACTATTGCATTGAGGACAATGCAAGTTTTAGCTTGGGGGAGTCGCACTTCGTGCGTCTTTTGTCTCTTTTTCTTCGTTTTTTGAGTCGTTTTTCTCCGTGTTTTTCTTTTTCTTTTTCTTTTCTTCTTTTTATCTCTTTCTCCTAGAGATGAACCCTATGATGAATTGCCACGAAAATCACACGCACACTTAGCATAGCTTCGATAATCACATTCACTAACCCTAGGAAGCCGAGTCCATTGCATTTCATGCTTCGTGGGTTCACCTTGCTTTTGTGTGAGTTGTTTGTCGTGACTAGCTAGGGGTGTACTTCTATTTTGTGATTTTGGTTTATATACCTATCCTTGGTTGACCCCTAGATTATCATGCTTCGATTTGAATGTGCGGTATCTTCTTCTACTGTCTGCTTCTAAATGCATGCTATATTTATATCGTATATTTCAATTCGCATGTGTCGGGATTCCACAATTAAGGACTAGGATAACCCACTTAGCCCATGCTCTAATTAGCGAGAATAGTTTCCTTTGCCCAAGTGTTTAGATTCCGATTTCTTTTTTGTTTTACTTGGTGTAAACCCCCTCGTCGTGTACCGTTCTCCCACTTGGGAGAGTACACATGTATATACCCCAATATCCAAAAATCCAAAAAAGGAGAAAAGAAAAGAAAAACCCAAAAAGAAAGAAATGAATAAAAAAAATTGTATAGCCAAAAATCCAAAAAAAAATACAAATACCCAAAACCCAAAAAAAATCCAGTGTGAATATTTTTCCTACTTGCCGAGAATAAAGGGAAGGCGAGAATTTGCACCGAGTGTTCTTCTCCACATCATCTCAACCCCCATCGTTTTCGAAAACACTTGGCTTAGGAACTTTTTAGCTATTATCTAGGCTTTAGTGTGGTGATTTCCTTAACCCTAGTTGTGGAGTCCCTGACGCATGATATGTTTCGATTCTCTCTCTATTCTCATGCATGCTTGAACCATATATTCACCGCTTAATTCAATTCGAATCGATATTTGGGTCATATCTTGGATTTGTGTATATCGAGCTTTGCACAATGTAGATAGTGACACCGTTTGCTAGCACACGACCACGCCCACTCGCGCTTCACTGCGTGGACCCACGACACTTATTTGGACTCGCTTTCCTAGGTTTAGTGGTGTGATTTGACGTTTGCTTGCTTGGTGTGTCGTTTTTGATTTTTGCGGCTCTGATGGACGATCTAGGGCTTAGAGTTTTCTTTTTTCTTTCTTCCTCTCTATTTTTCCCTTCCGAGCTCCTACTCTCACTCGTCTTCCTCGAGGACGAGGAAGAGTTCAGCTTGGGGGATTTTGACGTGCGTTTATATTTCATATATTCACGCACGTTTTCTTTTGTGTTTCTCCGTGTTTTTCCGCCGTCTCTTATTCGTTTTCGTGTATTTTCCCGTTTTCTTTCACTTTTCTTTGTTTTTCCATGATTGCAGGGGATTGACCACGTAGGGGACGTTTAACGATGATATGCCAAGTCCCCGGAGCAACGGGAGAAGTCACGCGTGATCCAGGGGGTCAAACGCCAAAGAATTCATCTTTCAGCCCCTCACCCGGTCGGTTGGCCATCTCCAACCGATCGGGTGATGCACGCGTGTACCACCCGGCCTCTACCACAGCTCATAAAGAAGTCACCCGACCGGTTCACAGACCGGTTCTGCGGGCGGCTGTTCTCTGTTTTTTCGAGCAGAATTCCAACCGATCGGGTGACTCTCACCCGATCGGTTCATCTGTAGCTGATGTCGAAGAGCTGAAGACACGGGCGTCCAACCGATCGCTTCACCCGACGGCTCCAAGATCCAACCGGTCACTCAAGAACTCACCCGACCTGTTCATCTGACCGGGTGAAGCGCCGCCGTTTTCTGTTTACTATTTGTAACAGATCACCCGATCGGTTGACTTGTCAACCGATCGGGTGACGCTTTTCCTGCGGGTTTGGACCCGAACCACTAGGGTTTCGAAGTGGGGCTATAAATACTCGAAGTTGGCCGACTGAAAGGGGATCTCTTCTCAGTTTTTTAGGGCTTTTGCCCCCCTTCTCTTGAGAGTTCTAGGTTAGTTTTAGATTAGGTATTTTGTTCAATAAGTCTTGTATGGGATCAACGATTCACTCAAGATAAGTATTTCTTTCTCTTGTTCTCCATTTTTTGTATTGTATTTCTTTTGCTTCATGATGAATGTTTGTGTGTGTTTTGTGTTGTTTCTTTATATGTCTTTCATCATGGAGTAGTATTGATGAACCCTAATACGGGTTAGGGTAGGATTGTTGCTTGGGAATTTACATTAGACTTGGTTGCATTGCACGTGTTCGATGAAATGTGTCAATGGGGATTTCTAGCAATCTGGGTCCAATTCGTACGGCAACGCACTAGATGTGTTGGGGATTGGGGTCCGGTGCTTGTCCTGTCAAGATCCGCTTCGATGTATTGCTAGAAATCACATTTGACCTATTTGGCCATTAGGGTTACGCGGGGGTGTTTCATTGTCATCGGCGGGAAAAAGACCGCCTTTGACCGTCGGGCCGAGGGGGAATAAACTTGGCGGTTGACTCCCTAGCCATAGCTCACGCCCCCAGCGTAGACATCGAGTCCTCGCGCGCGGGAGCGGCTTGGACGAAGTGTTGGGAGATATCATTGTGGCCTTAATGCTCCCGGTTGCGGAAGGTGTTTATGGACACGGGCGTGCCCACCGTCCGGAACCGGGTAGGCCTAGCGTGCTTGGCACCGACCGGAATATCGGGCCATGGACGCTAGGTACCACCTTTTGGGGCAATGTCTCACCCTGGATCAAGTCAAATGCCAAGTGTCATGAGTGCTCTAGCCCGTGTTAGCGGGGATTCACGTCGTGTCTTTTTTATTTCTTTCTTTTATTTCTACACTTCCACCCATATCATCCACGTAGCTAGCACGCGACCTAGGCGAGGCTAGTAGCCACTCAAGCCATCCACCTCCCTGTGTTCGATATACCCGCACCCTACACTAACCGTGCACTTGCGGTAAAACGACACCGCGCCCAAACCGTAAACGGGGCGCCGGTCAGTATGTTTTCGTAATTTTTCGGACACGTTTACTAGTAGGGACAAAATCGTAATTTCATGTTACAAATTACTTTAATTTTCCTAATTACATCCACTAGTTAAATTTACCATTTTCTAATTACTTTAATCCTCAAAACGCTTAACACGTTTTGATTATTTTTCCAACGTAAGTCAAAAAGGTAAACCTACCCAAATTAATACTCTTTGACTAACTAAAGTTTTAATTAATACTTAATAATTCCTAATCCTATTTAATCCCTTGTTCACCCTTCTTCTCTCAGAGGAACACAAGCAAACAAATCAATCCGAACGTCACCCTTCTTCCCCGTTCACTTTTTGTGCGTACGAAGCCCGCACCTTCTCTTTTCGATTCGTCCAAACCAATCCGAACGCACGCACAAAGAACTCGCTCCCTCTCTTCACAATAAGCCCCTTAACCCATGCTTCATCCTCCGACAAACGGCCACCCCTGTGAAGCTCTGACTACTCTCCCTCTCTTCCTCGTTTCTTGCCTCTCCCCGCCGGTGACGACACCCCGTCGTGCCTCGCCCACCGTCATAAACACCCCCTTCCAAAGCTTCGAACCCCACGGCCACCGCTCCGACTCCCCGCCATCCGCTTGCCACCGTTTGCAGCCTCGAGAGCGCTCCCACACCGCGCTCTGCCACGAGCTCCCAACACCCGCCGGCCACTGCTCCGACGAAGCTCCAGCGCCTCCTCCGTGCTCCGGCGACCCGTTACTACCCAACCTAAGCGCCTCCGGCCATGCTGCTCAGCGCCACACCGCTGCTCCTTCGCCCTGCCTGCCACGACATCGCCCCGACACTCACCTCCGACGAACCCTCTGCTCCGCCTCGTCTCCACAAAGCCCGACCACACCTCGCCCACCGTCGACCCCACGAAGCGCTCCGCTCCTCGCCGTTGCAAACATCTCCGACCACCACCGGAGCTCGCCTCGAACGCCACCCGCTCCTCCCTCCGACGTCGTACACCATCTCTCCCCCTCGACAACCGCTGTCACCCGGGTCCCCAAGCCTCCTCTTTCTCTCCTACCACCGACGAGGCCACACACAGACCCCCCATACTCCCTCTCTCTCTCGGGCTCTCTTCGTCCCCGATCATGCCCGCCGACGGATCCGCCCACGCACGCACGCCTCCGCCCGCTCCGTGCGTCGCCCCGCTTGCTTAGCCCCTCGTCCCGTTGCCCTAGATCTGCCGCCGCCATCATCGATCCGCCGCCCTCATCACAAGATCCGACGCCTTCGCCCCCAAATCCCGCGCCAACCATGCCGTAGCTCCTCCCTGAGCCACCGTGGCTCCGATCTCGCCACCAATCCACCGCCGTGACCCCCCTTCCCCGCACCACAAAAGAGAAAGAAGAAGAACAGGGGAGAAAGAAGAAGAACAGGGTATTTGAATTCAAAACAGAGTATTTAACCAAAGGTTTTCAAAACCAATATAACTTATATAATATATGATTTTAATAGTGTATTTTGCTATAGGTATCAGAATGACGAACGGAGATCATCGTTAGGTCCACGGCTTCGTCACGAACCCGTAGACACTGGTTTCGTCACAATACGACAACCGGATTGTGAGTTATGATTTTTCAAACGTTTTCGTCAATAGTTTCGTTTATTATCAAAAATACGTATATACTTATAAATACGTGTATATCTATTTATAAATGAGGTTTATTGGTTTTAAATTGATAGTAAATTATATACGAGTCAGAAAAATACGAGACCAGTTCCAGAAAATCGATCTCGACGTTCTGGACGGATTAGCTCCAATTTCATCTCAATCAGACGCTTGTATTTTTCAATATGATTTTTGGAAGTTTTATTTAATTAATTCTATTTTGCTTTTAAAGTTCATATCTTCTAAAAATGCGTGTATTTTCCATATATAAAAAATATCTTGATATTCTACTAATCGAGACGCTCGTTTTGACAACTTATTCGGAGTACTTCGATGTGTCGTTCATCCAGAATAAAATCATGATCATCTGCGATAGCTATTTTCCTAATTTAGAAAATTAATTTTAATTCCATTTAATTGTTTTAAGATTTTTAAAAATACATATGAGCTTCTGAAAAATATTATCTTCATACATAAAATTATTTTACTCCCATTTAACCTATCTAAAATTATTAGCGAGCGTTTTGACTTGTTTTAAGCCAGTATAAAAATACAACCGGTTAAGATAAATAGGTAGAAAATAGTATATGGTTAACCAATGACTTCTGATGTTTGCAGGTACCATTTCACGTGCACAAGCACTCCAGATCGCTTTAGCTCCAAACTCGTCTTCTTACGGCAATTCTTAAAACTATGTAAGTCACGACTAATTCTAATGTTAGAAAATTAGATAAGTGTACCCGTATGAACTTAGGACACCACTATAGCCTCCGAACGGCTACTTGACTTGAACCGAACTAGAAACCTAATCTAATAGGAAAGTAATCAACTATAGATTACTTTGCCAACTTTCAACTTTGGTGGTTGTTAAACACAAACATCAACTTGGGTAAATTGTGTACTACCGAAACTACCACCCTTAAACCAACAATTTTTGTATTCCATGTTTGTTGGACTTGTTTTTATTCTCAAATTTCTTAGCATTAACTTTGCTCTACTATCTGGTTTTAAACCAGTGGTCCTGGTTAACTATCATCGTGAACAAGGAATTGATAACATCTTGAAACAATACTAGACACCCCGAAATGTGGGACTTGTCTTTATTCTCACTTCGCTTGGCTAGCTTGCTTTGAAAAGAATGTCTGGCTTTCTGGTTTTCAATAAGAAAGTCAACCAGTTGACTTGGTTTGACTAGCAACATGTGGAACATCTTGTATCTTGTGGAATATCGTGTGGAACATCTCGTGGAACATCATGAAAAGGAAATGTACATAGAACACTTGACACATCACTGGGGTTTTGGGGTAACTCATAGTTTGCGAGAGTATGGGAGTGACTGGAGTTCAATCTTCCCGTCCTGCTGCCTGTGTTTCGGCATCCCGTCCTGCTGCCTGGGTTTTGGCAAAATACATGTCCTGCTGCCTGTGTTTTCGGCATTCGTCTGGGTCGCGCCCAGGCAAGAGATGGACTTGATGGTCACATATTGTACTCTCTGACTTGAGTCACGTAATGTAGTTACTTTGCACAGTCGCTTTTACTTTACGCACTTCTGCACCGTCACCTTTACTTTACACGTTCCATGCACATTACTTACTACACTTGTACAGTCACCTGTACTTTACCTGCCGTACTTTTAGCTACAGCAGTAGTATGTTTCACTTGCCTAGCCTACTTTACACAGTACAGTGGTTCTATCCTTCAGTTCAGTTTGCCTTTACTTTTCAGTTATGTACAGTTGTTGCTCAGTACTTTACTTTTCACTCTGACCTACTTGTACGTAGTTACTTTTATCATACTTGTGCACTGCTTCTTTTCTATATTTAGAATTGTTGTGACTTACATACGGTTCCATCTCCGTGGCACCGCAGACGACGTACAGATGAAGATAGATGCTCCTGAGCTAATAGCACCAGAAATCGACCGCAGCTTCCAGAGTTATTTTCACTTATGTACTTTTCTTCTTTCGTGTATATCTGTTGGGACATCTTGTACAGTATGGATTGTAATAATCGGACACTATTTGGGTATTTTTGTACATCTCTGCATCGTGGCTATTTTGTTTTCACTGGTAACCTGCAGGACCTGCGCAATTATCAAATAAGTAACGGGCCCCCGAGAGCGGGTCGTTACAGCTATCAATTGTTTTCTACTGCCTGATCATGATTTCTACCGTTAAATATTGTTTAGATTGTGTTTTTGCTATGAATTTTGAGTAGTTCCCAAATCTGGGATTTTGGTGGAAACCCCTTCGCGTGTTCTCCCTAGAACGACCATAGGACTAGGATTTCGATAGGGTTTAGGAATTTAGATGGTTACGCGGGGTGTCTCATTGTCATTGGCAGGAGAAAGACCGCCTCTGACCGTCGGGCCAAGGGGGAATAAACTTGGCGATTGACTCCCTAGCCACAGCTCACGCCCCTAGCGTAGACATTGAATCCTAGCTCGTGGGAACGACAGGATGAGATGTTGGGAGTAATCGTAGCGAGCTTAGTGCTCCCGGAGTCGGTCGGTGTTAATGGACATGGGAATGCCCACCGACCGAATCTGGATAGTCCTAGCGTATCATCCTGGGCATCGACCAGAATATCGGGCCCATGGGACGCAGGTATCACTCTTAGAGGCAACGTCTCACCACTAAACCCTAAAATCCAATCGTTATCCTTTCCGTCGGTCGTCATAGAGAGGGCACATGATAGGGTGGAAACCGAAGTCCTAGGTTTCCTTTTATATCGTTTATCCTTCGTATTCATACTCTGTGACAACCTACCGATTGTTCGGGCTAGCTCACCCATTGGGTTAACCGGTTCCTTTCTGACAGCAAGCACAACACACGCCTCCCTGAGTTCGACCCCCAAGCCACACTACAATACCGTGCGCTTGCGATATAAATATTTAAATCTGGTATCCCCGATCCTATTGCACTTGTATGCTCAAATCTAGGGGACGTCAGGGGACGCGGCTGTCATGCCTGCGGAGCCCCCCGACGGAGCCAGGCGCGGGGGGCGTCAGGGCTGCGAAGCACCCCCTCTAGCGGGGTTGGGGGGAGGGGGCGTCAGGGCCGCGGAGCCCCCCCAGCCGGGCGAACGTGTGTGTGTGTGTGTGTGTGTGTGTGTGTGTGTGTGTGTGTGTGTGTGTGTGTGTGTGTGTGTTGGGGGGGCGTCAGGGCCGCTGAGCCCCCCGGGGGGTTATTTGCATGTGGTCCTTCATGGCAGCGGAACCCCCCATGGGTTATTCACGTGAGGGTTCGCGCGTGTGTTGGGGGGCGACCTTCAGGGCAGCGGATCCCCCCTCTGTGGGTTGTTCACGCGCGGGGGAGACGCGGGCAACCTCTAGGGCCGTGGGATTAACAAATCTTCTTCCTTTTTCATTAAAAAAATTCGATTTTTATCGTAAAAATTCCTTTTTAATCAATTTAATCAATGTTTTTTCATTAAAAATTGATTTTTATCGTAAAAACATCGATTTTTGATCTATATAATTGCAGATCTAAACATATTCTTTAAGAAAGAGGTTTAGATCTAGTTTTGATTAATTACCTCTAGATCCGTACTCCAGATCAAGCGACGGTTAAGATGCTTATGAAAAAATCTAATGAATTGTTCTTCGTCCGCCAAAGATTGCAACAGTTTCTCTCAGTTGGTTGGAACGTGCTGATAATGTGTTGGAAAGCTAGCAGCTACAAGAGCCATATCTTTGTATTTTTAGATGTGGGGTTACATGGTGGTGGATACATAGCCCTATATGGGCCTCATATGGGCCTACATAAGCCCATTTATAAAAAAGAATTATTTTTTTCTTATGGTCTTATTTTCCATTTTACTTTTGCTTTTCTTTCTAACCAAACAAGAGAAAATTATGTCACTTTGTTCTTCTGTTCTTCTTTCCATTTCTTCAAAACCCCTCTGTCAAACTGATATATAACTCTTCTTTGATCATTTGCAACTGCTGTCAACTGATGGGCCCCCAGCCCGCCTGTGGGTTTATACCCGCAGGAGGCCGGGGCGGGCCCAAGCCCAGGCCGCCCCTTCCCCACCTTAGCCGCACGCCCTAGCCCCCTTTGAACCCTAGTTTCCATTATAAATAGAGGGGCTAGCCGTCGCTTGTTGAAGCATGCTTGATTATTGATATTGTGTGACTTTATATGTAGACGAGTGCAGACGTCCTCCTTGGCGTCTTGGAAGGAGAATACATCTCTTTTGTATTCATTTATCTAGTTTTGCCACTATTTCTATATAAAAATTGCATCTTTATGTTAGATCCTAACAATTTGGTATCATAGCGTGACGATCCATGGCGGCCGCAACGAGATCGAAGGATAAAATCGAGGCGTTGGAGGAAAAGTTCATGTGAAAAATTGAAGTGGTAAAGAAATCAGTGGAATCGGTGGTGGAATCCATCGAGCGCATGAAGGTGTGTCAAGCGAAGAACGACGAGAAATTTGCAAAGATCCTCTCCCTTTTGACGGCTAATTCCCATGACGAAGGAAACCCTAATCCGACACCAAAGGCGGCAACTTTGAAGAAGGAAAAGGAAAAAAGAAGAGATTTTTACCCAAAACCAACCCTATTTCATGGAAGAATTGGACGAGGAAGAAGATGAGGGACCATGGAACGTTGATTATCGCGAGAAGGTGCGACGAAAGGCGATGGAGAGTCAATGGGGGGGCGTTGGCCCTAGCCGCCCCTTCCGGGAGTCGCACGCAAGCGAAGAGGGGTTACCGACCCCCAAAACAGCTTTGGGGGCCAGCCGCCGCGGGATTGGGGCGGGGGACCCCCCCCCCCCCCCCCCCGCCTGCCGCGAGGCCCGGCAGGGCTGGCCAGGCCCTGCCGGCCCTCGCCCAGGTCCGGCGACCCTGCCGGACCTCCGGCAGGGCCCGTCGGCCCTGCCCGAGGCCCGGTAGGGCCAGCCAGCCCTCCGGCAACCCTGGAGGGCCCCATCGGAGGCTCGCATGGATCGGGAGACTCCCTGGCAGCCGCCAGGGGGAGGCACACATGGACAGCCTGTCGGAGGATTTTTTTGGAGCCGTCGGGGCAGCGATCAACAAGGGAGGATCAATTTTACAGAGACGGACGCGGGAGAGACCATTATTATGACGGCGGAGGAGGCTACGAGGCCGAGTTCGGCGATGATGCAGGATGGGATGACTTCGATGGCAAGCGAGGAGGTCACCAAGGAGACTATGGGGGTCGTGGAGGAGTGCCACCTAGACAGTATGAGACCCAGGATGAGAGGCGACAGCACTACTGTCCGTATCATCGAGTGGAGGGGAGGCCCGAGCAGGGGCACTTGGAGGAGACTGCAGGGTGGGGAAGCTGAAGATGCCGCTATTTTCTGGGGAGGATCCACATGCTTTGTTGTTCACAGCAGAGAGATACTTCGCGACGCACCACATGATCGAGGCACGGAAGCTGGAGGCAGCAGCCATTTGCATGGAAGGAAGAGCCTTGGGGTGGTTCCAGTGTCAAGGTGGCAAAACAGCCTGGGGGCCCGCCGACCCGGCCCGGGCTGGGGCGCCTTCCCCGGCAGGGTGGGCCAGGCCGGCCCTGCTTGGGCAAAAGCCCGGGCCGGACCCGGGCCGGGCAGAAATTTGACCGTTTGGCTTTAAATTTTTTTATTCATTCATCCCTCTATAAAAAACCCCCCTCCCCCTTATTTCTACACTCACAAATCCCCCCCCATTCTCTAAACTCTCATTCTCTAAACTCCAATTCTCTAACCGGTGTTCTACAACGCTCGTACTCTCGCTACTACTGTCTCTACAATCGTAAATCTCGCTACTACCGTCTACCGTCTAGCTACTCCAATTCTCTACGTCCGGTCTCTCGCTAATACCGTGCAGGCTTCCCTCGACGGTCTCTAGCTACTACCGGGCTCTACAAGCTCCGTTCATACTCAAACATGTTCCTATAGTATAAATCTTAGTTTAGCATAATGGCAGGACCGTCTCGATCTAGGAATATCAATATGAACTTTAATTTAGATGATACTAATACTGACGATTATGAATTTTATGCTGAGTTACTACGTAATAGAGACGTGAACCCAACATCACCGGTCTATGACCATCATATAGCAGATATTGAAACACAAGAACCTGATAACTATGTGGCTAGTAATAATCCTAGCCCCGTCATACCACCAACTGCACAATCACCTTTCTCGCATGCTGCTCACACGTACACAAGTTCACCGGCACAAACATCATCACCTGCTTCACATATGCCTGCACCGACTACACAAACCCTAAAGAAAGGACCAAAGTCCGGTGTTTAGGAGCACTATTCATGTGAAATGATAAAAGATAGTAATGGCATCGAAAAAATTCGTGCCTTTTGTAAGATATGTAGAACTAGTTTTGCTGCCATACATACTGCCGGCACTTCACATTTGCTAAGACACGTGAAATCACATGTTAAAAAAGATGCTAGACAATCAACATTAAATTTATCTTCATCATCTTCCTCTCTTACTCCTTTCTCATATTCTGTTGAAAATATGAGAAAAGAGATGGCTAGATTTGTGTTAAGCAAAGAACTACCTCTAAATTATATTGAAAGCCCAGAATTAAAGAAGCAATTACAGCAAAATGCATTTAACCTTGCATTTAGAAAAGTGTCTAGGAACATTCTTAGAAAAGATTGTATGACTGTTTTTCATGAAGGACAAGCAAATATGCATCAGCTTTTTATTAATTTAGAATCTAGGATTTCATTAACTTGTAACATATCGACTACAAAATGGGGTGCATCCAGTGGCGTAACCAGGAATTTTTTTTGCACTGGGCGAAGATAAAGATGATACAAAGAATAATATTTAAAAATACCATTGGCTTCTAGCACCGGCTTTATGTCAAATAAAGGTTATTATGTTGCAATTTCAGTAATGATGAAAGTTTATAACATCTACGGATGTACTTTTAGTTAATTATATAACTAAGCTAAAAAACAATCATACTTATTTTGGGTGGTGGTTTGGAAATTTTTTCCAAAGAAATCATTAGCATACTCATGAGACCACACTAAGAATGACAATATTGAAAAACGAAGATTAAAAAGTAATTCCTATATAAATGTTTTAATAAGATCAAAATATAAACAAAGACATGAAAAATCTAGTAAAAATCAAAGAAAAATATCGAAAAACATTCTATATTACAATAAGTACCAAATTCAATGCAAAATCCAGTTTTGTTGTGTAAATAAATAAAATACTGAAATTATGTAAAATATACAAAGGGCATAAACATGCAAACAACATCCTGCAATTAGATTATTTTCGGGGTCAAATATGTAAATTATTAACCTTACAAGAATCATCCTGCAATTAGAATGTTGCTAGGTTAAACATGTAAAATATTAACCGAATGTTTTAAAAAGAAAAGAGAGAAAGCTATCATCCTGCAACTAGAATATACTCAGGATCAAATATGTTAATTATTAACCTTACAAGCATCATACTAAAATTAGAATGCTGCGGGGGTTAAATATGTAAAATATTAAACCGAATTTTAAAAAAAAATAGTGAGGAAAATTATATTGCAGCAGGCATTTTTAAAGATCCCCAGGACTCGAATGGAAGACCTGTAGTTTCTTAAAAGCGATGTGATAACCAACCTGACCACACCAAGATGATGTGTAATTTCTATGAAGTATTATATATAACAAAATTTTACGTTTTCTTGCCCTGGGCAGCTAACCAGGGCAAGCCTAAGGTGGTTACGCCCCTGGGTGCATCATACATATGTCTTACGGCCCATTTTGTAGATCACGATTACATCATTCAGAAAAGAATTATTGGTTTTAAAGTGTTAGCGCATGCACACAAGGGTGTGGTTATTGGTAGGATTTTGCAAAATATTTGTCGTGATTATGATATTGAGAAAAAAATTAGCACAATTACTTTTGATAATGCTTCGAATAATAATTTAGCCATTAATTTTTTGCACCATCAATTAAACCCAGATCTAGATGGGTTAATTTTTCATCAACGTTGTGCATGACATGTGTTAAACTTAGTAGTTCAGAATGGTCTTAAACTTGCTTCTGTTTATCTGGAAAAGGCTAGAAACCTTATGATATTAATTACAAATAATTCACAAAAAAGAGGGAATATATGGAGTTTTGTCGTAGTAACCAACTGCCTTATAGAGCATTTAAATTTAGTGTTCCCCATAGGTGGAATTCAACGTATCTAATGATACATTGTATGAGACAGAATAGAACCCAACTTAGTGAGTTTGCAAGTGCATACCTTGCAAATGATATTGATTATGAAATTAGTGATTATGAGTGGCTAATAATAGATGAACTTTATGATTTTTTTTTTGAAATTTTCTACTTGACAACAAACAAGTTTTCTGGTGTTTACTACTCCACTTCAATTCTAGGCTTAGACCAATTAGCGGTGATCTCTGAAGTTATACATAAACATAGAGATAATGACACCATTAGGACTCCAGACCTTAGAGCAATGATAGAACAGATGGAGAGTAAACTCCGTAAGTATTGGAATCATGTTCCTTTGTTATACTCTTTAGCGAAGGTTTTTGGTCCCCGTTTTAAGGAGGATGTAGTACTTGACTTCTTAGATACCTATTACGAAAACTTGAACCTTCAAGATGAAGCAGAACAACACAAAACTAGTTTTAAGAGTAGCTTAAGATCACTTTTTTCTGTATATGAGACATGATATGGTAGTTTTGCACACACATCTATTGTTCAATCATCTTCAAGTGCTCCAAGCAGAGTCCGCCTGCTTATGGGCAAAGAAGAAGCAAAGAACATCTGCCACAGATAGTTCTTCTAGTGAACTGTCTAGGTATTTGTCAAGTTCTTGTCCATTTACTGAAGAAGACTTGAATAATGAGAGTTTTGATGTTCTGTCATGGTGGAAACAATATAAGAATACTTATCCAATTCTTTTCATGATGGCTCGTGATTTGTTAGCCGTACCCATATCCACTATTGCTTCGGAGTCTGCTTTTAGTGCAGGTAGTCGTGTTCTCAGCAACAAGAGGTCACGGTTGAAGCCAGATATAGTAGAAGCGGCGGTTTGTGCGAAGGATTGGTTCAAGGCTGAATCGAGAACCCAACATCAGACCGACCTTTCTGAAGACTCTGAAGAAGAAGAGGAGGAAGAAGAAGAAGCGACTTGAATATATTCACTTGTATTAGCATTTTATAACATGTATTAGATTCCTTTTCTTGGCCATTGTATGAGGGGTAAGGTTGGCCAACGTATGTCCCCCCCTCAAAAAAAAATTTCAATTAATAAAATTTAAAGGTTCAACCCGAGACCTTCGAGAATTTCGGGATTAAACTTTTTGTGATACATTAATTTTTTCTTGTATTATTACTAATATTGTTAATATAATTGATTATTAGTAATATTAACATATAAAAGCAAATATATATTGTTAACTTACCCAAAAAATTTATTAGGTAATAAAAACTTAAATTTGAATTATTTATATTTTTTAAGATTTTTGTACATGTTTAAACTTTTTTCATGTTTTTTAAAGTTTGATTTTTTTGGAGTTGTTTTATGTTTTTTTAGAGTTTTTTCATGTTTAAATATATTTTTTAGATTTTTAGATATTAGATTATAGATTTATTAGTTTTTTATATTAGTTTTTAGATTTTTAATGTTTTAAAATTTTTTTTTAATTTTTTAAAGTTAAAACAAGGGTCGTCCCAAGTATGGGAGGACCTCTCCATGGACTTCATAGATGGGTTGTCGAAGTCGGGTGGATACACTGTCATTTTTGTTGTGGTCGGCCGCCTCAGCAAATATGCGCACTTTGTTCCGCTTCGACATCTTTACAGCGCAGTATCGGTGGCAGAGGTGTTTGTGAGGGAGGTCATTTGTCTGCACGGACCTCCAAAGTCCATAGTCTCGGATCGAGACAAGGTGTTCCAGAGCAGATTTTGGCAGGAGCTTTTCAGACTACAGGGGACGGCGTTGAAGCGGAGCACGGCCTACCATCCTCAGACCGATGGTCAGACGGAGGTGGTAAACATGAGTGTGGAGACTTATCTGCGGTGCTTCATTTCAGAGAATCCTAAGGAGTGGGCGCGTTGGCTAGCATGGGTGGAATACTGGTATAACACTTCATATCACACGGCGGCGCGGACGACACCTTTCATGATTCTTTATGGCAGGGACCTCCCATACTTACTACATTATGGGCATGAGACGACACATGTGTCGGATGTGGAGCAGTACCTAGCGGAGAGGGACCGGATTATAGAGGAGCTTAAGCTCCACTTGGCGAGGGCACAGCAGGTGATGAAGGCGAGGGCAGTCTTACACCGTCGTGACGTACAGTTTGAGGTAGAGGACATGGTGTACCTGAAGCTGAGGCCATACATGCAGAGATTAGTGGCTCACAGGGGGGAATGAGAAGCTGGCACCGCGTTATTTTAGATCTTTCAAGGTCGAGGCGAGAGTTGTGCCGATGGCCTACAGGTTGAGCTTGCCCTCAGGATCTGCCATTCACACAGTCTTCCATGTTTCACAGTTGCGCCAGGCCATTGGCGACCACACACCCTTCCCATCCCTACCAGAGACCCTTACTGCTGATATGGAGGTGAGACTGGAGCCCGAGGTGTTGAAAGGGGTTCGGAGGAGCGACACATGAGATCGACAGGTGTTGCTGCAATGGAAGGGCTTGCCAGAGCATGATAGTACGTGGGAGGACATGGACGAGATGGCGACGCGTTTTCCAGACTTCCACCTTGAGGACAAGATGGCTCTGGGGGGGAGTATTGATGGGCCCCCAGCCGGCCTGCGGATTTATACCCGCAGGAGGCCGGGGCGGGCCTAAGCCCAGGCCGCCCCTTCCCCACCTTAGCCGCACGCCCTAGCCCCCTTTGAACCCTAGTTTTCATTATAAATAGAGGGGCTAGCCGTCGCTTGTTGCTTAATTATTGATATTGTGTGACTTTATAGGTAGACGAGTGCGGACATCCTCCTTGGCGTTTTGGAAGGAGAATACACCTCTTTTGTATTCATTTATCTAGTTTTGCCACTATTTCTATATAAAAATTGCATCTTTCTGTTAGATCCTAACATCAACCCACAGCTGTGAGCACATTCAAACATTTTCTAATTCTACCGTGCTAAAGAAATCACCACTGCTGAAGAAATTTCCCAGGAGAGTTGACCATTTTTTTCTGCCCACTAGTTTCAATGGCATGCTCTTCTTTCTTTTAGTCTCTTGCGTTATTAATGAAGAAGTATGGAGCTAAAGTTTGGAAATGCACAAAGCTGGCAATATCTTTTATGTCAACATCCTAGTTTCCCAATGCACAAAACTAAAGGATCTTAAAATCTTTATTTTCTTTACATTTATTGATTTTCCTCGAGATTCAATTCCAGCCATCTTTCTACCCATCCTTTTGTCTTAGTCAGCAAAGCAAACCCATTGAAAAACATCCCTCAATTGTATAATAAATATTGGAGTACACACATTTGGTAGATGTTGGAGTCGAACTTTGAGAATCAAAATATGACTGTTTTCTGATGATTGGATCAGCATTGTCTGTGTTCTATTATTATGTTGTTGGCTTAGCATCATTGGGATTGTATGCAATACTGGATGCTTATCAAGGGTGACAAACTAGTTACAAGTTCATTTACATGCATTCATGTGTTCATAAATAAAGTTTGCAGCAAAACCAACTGTTTGTCATTTCTCTCATTTTCCTTGATAAAAATTACCTGACAGATGGAATTTGCATAAACTCAAACCATGCACAAGTACAATCAGCAGTATTAGAGAAAATGAAGAGGGTAACGAAAAGGTTAGGAAAAACTCTGGCTAGTTTAATTCGTTGGAACCGGATTTTGTCTGGAGAGTAGATTGAAGTACAAGAGCTCGTTCCACGTATCTGGAACCCCAGGAAGACACCAATGGCTGCAATCTTGAATATTTGATCGCATCCCGTTTGCAGGTTTCTTCCCATAAATCGACGGGTGTCCATCAATCCGAAGCCCAGACAGGCTAGTTATGTTGAGGATGGTAACTGGGGTTCTCATTTGTTTTACCACTTCCTCTACGATCAGGTTCATTTCAGGAACGTTTCTGGCATTAGTATCGTTCAGAGGTTGGGTGCTCTCGCCGCAGTGGCCTCCGGCGTTCCATTCACCCCCACTGCAAACAACTCGAAAAGTTAAAAAACTCTGAAAGAGAATCAGGGTGTTCTGTTTTGAATATATTAGCAGCGGGGTGTACTCGCCTGAAATGAGAAGGTGATGAGCTTCTGAAGAACACTTGGGTCTTGCCTGGAGTGGTGTATCGGTCAACCCACAATGCCCATGTTTTTAAAGCTCTTCTGAACGCAACATTAGCATCGAGGTAGGGATGCACTTGGTCTCCTTCCTGATAGTAGTTTATGCTGTCGAGTAACTGGATAGGGTTATGATGATGTTTTCAAGTATTAGCCAACATGATATGAACATGAGCAAATGTTGTTATAGTCTGTAACACGAGAAGTTTTTGATGTTAACTAGCATAATTTGACTACGATCTCATGTTATTGCTGTCCAAATTTTAGTTTGAAGGAGTTGACCGATAAAACCGATACTTTGTACATACCCTATGTCACCTCCATCATCATTAAACAAGATCTCTCCAATCAAAATAGGGTTGCTAAGGTCAAACGATCACGTCAAATGCACCTATCAGCAGGATTAAAAGACAAGGCAACACTATGAAAACCCTTCTAGATCATCAAAGAGTCAAAGGTTAAAAGACAAGGCAACAAAATTTCATTATCAGGAAAACAATTTGTATATGTTATCAGAAACGTAGGAAGTTCCCAAGCAACACAAAACAGATCAACTACATATCACCGTCCAAATGATATCAATCCGACCAGATGTTCAGTTTTTATCGTAAACTAAGTCCCAGACACATGAAGGGAAAACGATATATGTTAAATCTACAATATGATGGTAATTTGACTTCCCATGTCGGCACAATCTGTAACTTTACCTATCTAATAGCGATCAAGGTTTGTCATGGCTATTTAGATTTGGCTTCATGAACTTTCTACACCTGACATTCCATCCACATTTATCGTTGCCACGTTGTCCTCCAAATAATTCCTTACAAATTCTTTCTATGTTAGCATGTTGGATTACGATATGCTAACTTGGCATCTAATAATCATGGAGACGGATACCGGACATGGGTCTGATCGGAACATGGATACACGACATGGCAATTCCTTAAACTGTAGAACACATGACATGGTGACAAAAACAAAATATTTATAGATAATAAAGAGTGTATGAACATGCATTCATACATAGACATGTGCATAATCCAAAAAGCCCGGCCACCTATTTCAACTCATGGTAAGTCTTTGACTCCTCGATTTTATAAGATAGCTTAATATATCTCATTTAATAGACCGAAACATATATAAACTCATCATAATTTTACAATTAGTCAATGTATTTTGATAACCTTTTCCATATAACTTAGTCATTGATATATAGATGCAACTAAATAAACTTATCAAATATTGTACAAGAATATTCCGAAAAGAGTTCGAAGAAGTATCCGACACGCAAACGGCTTCATAATATGAGCACATGTGATGCATAGTTGGCACTTTAACTTGAAATGGACATTATGATAAAGGATTCAAAGATTAAATACACGGCGATCCAACTTAAATTTCAAGCCACGAGTTATCTGAAACACGATACAAGATCCAAGCTCTTTCTTAAAGCAAGCTACGCTAAACCCTGAATACAAGTAATCGTCAATATTCTACTTGAGTAAGTTACATCCTGAAATTTGTGATCTTCTCTAGTTTTATCTTTGCTTAAATTTAGACGATATGTAAGCTTCTTTCGAGACACAACAAGAATTTTAAAGCATGTGATCATCCAAAAATAACTCACCCGGCTTTGGTTTTGTAGTGTGACCACCAATGGGCAGTATTGAACACCAAGATATCAGCTCCTCTCCATCGCGACGAGCCCCTATCAACCGCATCAATTCTCAATGTCTTTGTGCGCTTCCGCCCTACTCTAGCCTTGCTCTCATGGACCAAGAAATGGCTCAAATAATACTCGACACTACATTGATAGTCCTGCAACACCAAAGTTTCTAAAATCACCATATCGTATCACTATCACACTACCAGGAATCATAATAGATAGTTTCAAAACATACAACGAATTTGAAGTTGTAATTCCCCCTCTCTTTCGTGATCCTGCGTCCACGGGATTCATACATCCTGCTAGGGTCTGAAATGGCTCCCCTCAACAAACACAACATAGACTCCCACTGGTTCCTGTTAATCGAATCTCCAACAAAAACCAGTCTTTTTCCTCTGATCAACTCCAGCATTTTCACAGGGTTGAATCTAAATGAAACCGAATATTGTACAACTCTTCAGATAAAATCTTAAAAAAGGAGGTAAATGATGAAAATGAATACCTTGGGATGCTACATTGATTGGGCTGCCACCTCCACTTCAAATAATCTCTCTCCAATCTCCCATTGGACTCACAACTGAATCCTTCATCAATCAAAGGGCATGAATCATTTGTATAGAGAGGGTAGCTCTCATCAAACACCCATCTTCCATCAGAAACATCACACTCGCTTCCCTTTTCGATCCTCTCAATGGTGCCAGAAGCAGCGACTGAGCTCCCTTTGCTCATCAAACTGCCTGACTCGAATTTTTCATTAGAACCGGCAAGTTTTCTCTCTCCATCCAAATCTAAACCTTGATCAGAAGAATTAGTAGCACCTCTAAGATGCGTGGGATTCAAAATTGCACTTCTTCTCACTTGGGCATCTTCCAAGATCCCATCTTTCGGCTTACCGGTTGAGCCCAAGGCTTCCAAAATTGGACATTTGCTCTCATTGACGGCAGAATTGCCGGTAAAAGGTGCAAAGGCCTGAGTTTTGGTGCCATTGACTTCGCCTTTCCACTCATTGCTCAAACCCAAAGCTTCTTGTGGGGAATCAGCAGGCTGCACAAAATCAAAATGGGTTTCTCCCAAAATTGGATCTTGGCTCTGTTTGGGAGAGAGATTGGCGGTGGTGAGAGCCGCAACAAAAGCCTGGGCTTTGATGTCATTGAAGCCGGTGGTGAACTGGAGGTGGGCTTCATTGGAGCTGTGGGAGGGTGTGCTGTTGAGAACCCAGAAAGAGAAGAGAAAGAATAAGAGGAGAGAAGAAGAGATGGTAGAGGACAAGAGGAAGAGCCCTGTGGGCTTCATGATGAAGCTCCTCTGCCTCTCCATGGCTGCCCCTTTTCTTGAAGAAGCTGCAATAGAGAAGAGTAGAGAGAGCACGTGCAGCTCTCAATATGAGAGAGAGAGAGAGAGTACGTGGAGTGGGTATTGGGAGTGAGAGAGTGGGGTTTATATTAAGATTATTAAACTACCAAATGCACAGCCCCACTCATCGATTCCCATGCTTTTTTATTTTGAATTTTAACCTTTTCTTTTTCTAAATGTTTGAATCATGAGCGGCTTAACATAACAACTCCAGCAAAAAGATTTGTTTTTGTTTTTGGTGAAGAAACAGAAAGTCAGATAAATGGACTTATGAAAGAGACCATATCGTCTGACTTGTGTACGGAAAGTTAAAAGGGGAAACGAAACAAAAGGGGCAAATCTTCCCAGGACAATTTTCAAGAAAAATCAAAAAATTAAAAGTAATTAGCAAATATCCTAATAAAAAAATAATTAGCAAAATGATCAAACTTTCGTTACCTCAGCAATCAAGGCGATGGTCAGACAACTTTCCACTGGGTCGGGGTTGCCAACCCCTGGCAAAACACTAGAGCTTTAGAAAGTGGGCCGAAATTGGACTCGCTCTCTCTCAGAGATTCTTCTCCAGTTTTTTTCATCTTCCTTCGAACCTAAAACCACCTCAATTTCAATCGCACCCCGACAATCAATCATTAATCCCCCGGTTACCTTCAGAATTCTCCACTGAAATAAAACCGTAATTGAGGTCTTGCCTGAAGCTATTGAAGATTAACTTGCTCAACCTACAACAATTGGAGGAGAGGGTTGGCTTGGAAGTGTGTGTGGTTTGGGTGTTGTTGTTGGTGTAGAACAGAAGAAGAAGAAGAGCAGAAGAAGTTGACGACGATGATGATGATTTTTAGGGTTGCTCAACTGGCGGTGTTGTGCTTGGGGGTGGCACCGGCAAATCATAGCAGAGCACGGGGCCTCGAGGGCTTGGGCGATGGAGCGAGCGGTACATGGAGCTCATGACGGCATTGTGACATCTCGTCGTGGGGCTGGGGGACGGTGAGCGCAACCAGAGGAGTTCGGGGAGGCGGGGGAAAGGAGTTGCCACAGTGGCTAAGCAGCTGAGCGTCGACGACACAGCTAAGCTATGGGTGGAACATGGGAGACTTCGGAGGGTGCATCATGTGGCGTTTAGATCTTGGCTGGGCTTGTTAGGGTGGCCGGAGCTTGGAGGGGTTGGCGGTGGTCTTTGGGCTTGGTAGTGAAGGGGCTGAGGGGGCGGTGGATCTCGCCAGAGAGGGGGTGGGCTACGATTCTCAGCGGTTGTTGCTTGCGGGTGAGGGAAAAACAGAGGAGTTTAAGTTTTGTGTTGATGGTCGGAGTTCGGTGGGTGAGGGAAAAACAGAGGAGTTTAAGTTTTGTGTTGATGTTCGGAGTTCGGTGGGTGAGGGAAAAACAATTTGCCCATGAGGAAGCCGGCAGCTACAAAATGGTCAATCCGGGCCAATTTCTAAAGCCCATAAAGTTTTGGCAGGGTTGACAATGACGGCCAACCCGAAAATTGCCAAATCAGCATCGACTAAGCGACTTGGTCGCTGAGGTGGCGAAAGCTTGGTCATTTTGCCAATAATTTTTTTCCTTAGGTCATTTTGCTAATTATTTTTAATTTTTTAACTTTGCTTAAAAATTGCCTTCTTTGAATTAATAATTTCTTTTTTTGTGATTTATTTACTAAAACATGTCACATTTAAATTTATTTATAAAACACATGCATGCTTTACGTCATGTTAGCGCCATGCAAAGTCTGCCTGATGTGATATTTTTTACGCATCGACTTCACACCATTACACTTTAGCGAAAACTACTCTCGAGAGGGGGAGAGGGGGTTGTTAGCAAGCCCCGGATTTTTCCCGACCATTTGTCCTTCCCAAGAGTTCAAGAGGTGACATGCAAACCTCGAGTTATGATTGACTAGAAAAGAAAAAAAATAACTAGAACTCCACATAATTTTTTAGAGCCGGAGTCCGGACTAAATACACCTACAATGATTACTTTTTCAAACGGGAAAGAAGTGTCCCATCAAGGGAGTTCCACCCTTGATGGGACACTTCTTTCCCGTTTGAAAAAGTAATTATTGCAATTCTCATTTTTTAAGTCTCCCAATCGAATCACGTCGTCCTGATGAGAAGTTTGAGGGGGAGCTTCTAGCTCCCAACTCAACATGGATGTGGCACAAATTTCCCCAAAGAAACAATTCTAAATGAAGCACAAGTGTACTTTTGAGAGCCTCCATATGCAACTGAAAGTAAGGGCATGTTTCTTTGCAGGGAAAAGAGGTGAGATTCCAAAAAATTGACACTGTTTGCTGTCACTTCTTACCCTATTCATCACTTTCCCAAGCTCTTGTTCCCCTCGTGTGTTCCTTTGCAGAGAAAGTTGGCGGTGATTCCTCTTGCCTCCTTCTCCGACGTGGCGCTGCACTTTCCTAGAGTTGAAATCGCCGGTTTTTGCGGGATTGCAGCTGGGATTCCTCATTTCGGGCCCCATCTCGTTCCTCTCACCCCTCAACGCTGCTTCCATTGCGCGGGAGCCAACGGCTGGCTGAAAACCCCTAGTTGTGGCAGGATTAGCGGGCGATCTTCATTGCCAATGGTTTCACAAGGGTTTTTGGTCGGATCAACGGACGGATTTGCTGAGCGTGTGCCAAGCTTGGGGCATTTCAGCTCAGTCGAAGCTATGTGCAGAACCCTAGCTGATCGGTAAGGTTCAAGCTGATTTTTCTACGATTTGAGCTCCTCGGTATAATTTCTGAAGCCCTAATTTTAATTTTGATGGGTTCTCTTGCTGCCATGGGTTCTTTCTATGCTCACATGTTCTGATTGTGTGCATGTTGATAGGGTTTCCAAATTTTGAGGTTTCGCACCCCTTTGCAGTGATGAATATTTGATTTTCTGATGTTGTGATTGGGTGCATGATGCTAAGGTTTCGAAATTTTGGGCTTTCGCAACCAATTGCTTCGATGATTATCTGATTTTATGGGTTTCCAAATTTTGGTGGGTGATGCGACGGTTTCGAAATTTTGGGCGTTCTCACCCCTTTGATTCGATGAATTTCTGATTTTCTGATGTAGGGATTAGGTGCATGATGATAGTGACTGATCCCCATTTACAAATAATGCAAAACCTACATGCTCATAATCCACGCAAAGACACAGGCCCTTAGGTGTGCATTATTCCAAAAAGCCCAATGATGAAAAATTATAAATGAATTTGGTATGCTGGCTGTGCAAAAGTCATATATGTTGGATGGCTTGCTTGATGGTTCCGTTTAATACCCTATTGTGCATCACAGTGTTTGATATTTTTCTGACTTGAAAGGGATTAGTTTTGAAATTTTGGATTTTTTAGGTTTACATTTTAATTTTAAGGTGTTTAGTATTTATGATTTTTGGCTTCCTTTGACGTTGTTTATTTGAGAACAATGTGTGATTGGAAATTTTTATGAAGTTACATTTTAAACTTGATTTATGCCGATTGATTTCTGGGTTGAAATGGAAGGAGCAACTGCAAAGCAACCAGTTGTGAAAATATAGGTTGGATTGCTTGATTGATGGCTCCTTTTATTACCCAATTTGTTTTTCACGTGGTTGGATATTCTTATGCAATGAAAGGGATTGTGTGCTAATTTTTATATGCGTGGTGCTTTCAAGTAACATTTACATAATTTAAGAATTTGTGATATATGTTTCATTCTGCACTTGTTTACGTGAGAACAATGGGTTATGTGAATGTGTACGAAGTGGGTTTTTTTACCTTGATTTATGACGTTTGATTTCTGGTTTGACATGGACAGAGCAATGCCAAAGAAACCAGTTGTGAAAATGATTAATCATATATTCTGAGGGCTACATTTTTGGATATGCACAAATTTAGATGAAATGGGTTTTTCATATTTTCATATGATATGGATTTAATTCATTTTGGCTAACAAAGGGTTTAAATTTTTTTGAAGCCATAAGTTATATAGGATGCTGGATAGCCACGTGTGTCTTGTTCGCATACCCTACTTTCTGGTAATATCATATGTCAGTCATCACTTACGCGTTAAGTTATGTTTGAAGCAATTAAGGTGGACATGGATATACAAGGAGACCATTCGTTTTGTGATTTATATACCTCTGCCGCGGCGGCAATAATGTTTGTCATCTTAGCTTTACAACTTGACAATTCCGCTCGGGCCGACCCTATACCCAGAGAGCCCTCAGCTATGCGGGATCTGCATAGAAAATCCCACATGCTGAGAATTCTGTATGGGTCTGAAAGTAGCTGTTTGCACTACCTATGAATGCCAAGACATGCATTCATGAATCTTGCATCATTAATGCGAGAACGTGATCTTCTCAAGGACACTATTCATGTATCCATCGAGGAACAGGTGGCCATGTTCCTGCATGTTGTAGGGCACAAGTCAAAGAATAGAGTCATACAGGTGGATTTTATAAGGGGCGGGGGGACAGTTAGCCGTTATTTTAACAAAGTGATGGCGGGACTGTGTTCACTTCGGGATATGTTCATGAAACAAGCTCCTAATGATACACCACTGGAGATAGTCAATAATCCTAATTGGTTCCCATTTTTTAAGGTATGTGTGATTATCGGTATATATGTCAGTATAATAAGTATCGTAAAGAGGATTGCAAATTGGTCTCATTTAATACGTTGTAGGACTGTATCGGTCTCATTGATGGGACGCATATAGATGCCATGCTACCAGCAAGGCTCGTACCCCGCTTTAGAGGTCGTAAAGGGGTTATGCAAAAATATGCTAGCAGCTGTTACTCCAAATAAAAGATTCACATACGTACTGACTGGTTGGGAAGGATCCGCAAATGATTTTACGGTCCTGAAAGATGCATTGTCTTTACCCCCCCACTGGGGCTTCGAGTGTATGAAGGTAATATGCATAAATTTACATATAAATTATAATTACGTATCTCAGAAAGCGTTGTATCATAAACTTGGTTTATTTGTTCGAATGTAGGTAAATGTTACCTTTGCGATGCTGGATATACTACAATGCCAGGATTCATATCTCCATACAGGGGCGTTAGATACCATTTGAAGGACCATACTGATCGGGTTCCTCGAAATCGATGAGAGCTATTCAACCTACGCCATTCTACATTAAGTCAAAGATCGAGTCGACATTTGGTATCCTTGAGAACAAGTTTAAAATATTGACATCCAAGCCTCACTACCCATTCAAAAGTCAGGTCGATACCGTACTATCGTGCACTGTTTTGCATAATTACATCCAAATTGCAGATCCTCATGACCCCCACCTAACTGAAGATGGTGATGGGTTTGAGGAGGATGTAGAGGGTATCGATGATCATGATGACGATGTTATTGATCTATCCCAACAACTGACCGTTCGTGAACAAATCGAACAACGGGATCAATGGAAAATGCGCAGGGAGCAGATAGCTTGCGATATATGGGTGGACTACTGTAACATAAATAATAACGGGAATACAGTAGAGCATGTGCTATGAGGGGGTTGTAAAAATTGCATATTAAGTCTGAACATTTTAACCTTGTACCTTGATTATTGTATTATGTTTGATGTGTTGAGTATGACAATATTTTCATGCTTTTGCTTATCTTTCAATGCTTTACACTTATGTATTTTTATACCCCATGCGGTATAGTTTCAGATAATATGATGGTTGAATGTTTATTTTAAAATTATGCATTTTCGTTATCATAATATTGATGTTGTAGAGATGGAAGGATCTTCAAAATCAGGGCATGGGATGATCCATACCCGGATGGAAGTGATCCAATGCATCAATTTTATGAAAATGTATATGTGACACAACGTGGAGAAGCAGAAAGGAGGGTGGATCCCATTCTCAACCGACCAATTCCCATACGGATGCCTCCTATCCCCTACCACATGCATGGATTCCAAGCAGGTGGGCATGGAATGACATATCCACAATATAGCAATTTCACCTTGCCAATGCAAATGCCAATGTCAATGCCATCGAAAAGTGGCCATGGGTATATGAATATGCTTCAAGGGGAGAACTACCCACTTTCAGAAGCCCCTCGTCTCATGGTACCTTCACTATGCCAACGCCACCAAGTGGCAATAAAAGAACTCCTAGAAGTGACTCCACTAGGAAGTCGAGCCGGCGTAGCGAGGATGCCGACGGGTCTGTTTCAAGTCCCGTGAAAAAGCAGAAGCAACCTGCTTCATCTTCACAACACAACAAACTATGGAAGCCCGAGCACGATGACACCCTTATTCCATTCATAGCTGAACTTGCACGGCAGGGCCTTAAAATCGATAAGACATTTAAAGGGGCCGCATTCAATGCCGTTGCAGCCGAAATCAATAACACTCATGGGACGACGTTCATAAGTGGTAATGTAAAAAATCACATGAAAGCTTTGAAGACACGTCTCAAAGATGTTTACCAGTGCATGGAAATGAGCGGGGCAGGATGGGATGCAGAGAGGAAGATAATTGAACTAGATCCGGAAACTTATGCAACGTGGGCGACGATAATTACTTCTATATTATATATAGGATATGTGATAGTACATTAAATATAGCTATGAATGGTATGTTCATATATGCTCTGCTAATCGTTCAGGCAAACCATCGGAAGCGCGCTTATGCGAACCATCACATACCATGGTTTGACGATCTGGTTGTCATCATTGAGGATGCCGCTGCACGGGCGGATTTGTCAAGGTCCTTGTTCGATAGCTTTGGTGGCCCATTTTCTGGTGGGGAAGGATAGCCCTAACGCCTGAACCGACACATATTCCTTCTCCACCCCACTATGTCCCTGAGGACATACCCACCCAAGCGTCGACAGGAAATTGTCCACAATGGGGACAAGAAATGCTACTCCACCATCGCTGGGGAAGAAGAAACAGCGATGATGCTCCTTGAGGGAAGATCCGGACGTAATACGGGATATAGCTGCTAATGTGAAAGAGGTCGCGGATGCTATAAGGAGCGCACACCCCCACTGGATTGCACATCGTGTGTACGAGTTTACGGAGTATCCTCCCGACATATTGTTGAAGTTGTTTAAAGACCTAAGCATGAATGTGATGTTGGGTCGACAATTTTTGGCCGTGCCATAATCAGGTCGAAAGCTTATGCTTAAGGAGTTAGTTGATGAGATGGATAGGGACTTGCGTGAAGCAGGGTATGAAAAAGGATATGGCAAAGGAAAGATATGAGGATGGGTGGGCCCTATGACATTTTGGTGGGGCGGTGATGATGTTGGTTGGGTTGGGGATGTGTTGTATGGAGGGGTAATATGTTATTGTATGGTGGTGTTGTGGGAAAGGGATTCTGGTGGGTTGGTGAAGGTGTTACGGTTGGTTGGGTATGGGTATTATGTTGGGATGGGGATGTTAATGGGGTGGGTTTAGCCTTTTTCTAAGTTGATGTTATGAGTATAATTTTAAGTGTCACAAACAGAGACTATGTTGCTGTATATATTCAGGTTTTTGGGGCATGGCACCTTGTTGTTGTTTGTGTTTTTGTGAAACTTATAGGCATGGCTCATTGGTTCAGGTTTTAGGGCATGGCTCCTTGTTGATGTTTGTGTTTTTTGAAACATATGTGAATGGCTAATTGGTTCAGGTTTTGGGGCATGTGTCCTTGTTGCTGTTTGTGTTTTTTTGAAACATATGTGCATGGCTAATTGGTTCAGGTTTTGGGGCATGGCTCCTTTTTGCTGTTTGTGTTTTAGTGAAACATATGGGCATGACTCCTAGGTTTAGGTTTTGGGGCATCGCTCCTTATTGATGTTTGTGTTTTTGTGAAACTTATGTGCATGGCTCATTGGTTCAGGTTTTGGGGCATGGCTCCTTGTTGATGTTTGTGTTTTTTGAAACATATGTGCATGGCTCATTGGTTCAGGTTTTGGGGCATGGCTCCTTGTTGCGGTTTGTGTTTTTTTGAAACATATGTGAATGTATAATTGGTTCAAGTTTTGGGGCATGGGTCCTTGTTGTTGTTTGTGTTTTTTTTGAAACATATGTGCATGGCTAATTGGTTCAGGTTTTGGGGCATGGCACCTTGTTGTTGTTTATGTTTTTGTGAAACTTATGGGCATGGCTCATTGGTTCAGGTTTTGGGGCATGACTCCTTATTGTTGTTTGTGTTTTTGTGAAACTTATGTGCATGGCTCATTGGTTCAGGTTTTGGCTTATGGCTCCTTGTTGTTGTTTGTGTGTGTTTTTTGAAACATATGTGTATGGCTCATTGGTTCAGGTTTTGGGGGCATGGCTCCTTGTTGTTGTTTGTGTTTTTGTGAAACTTATGGGCAAGGCTCCTTGGTTCAGGTTTTGGGGCATGGCTCCTTGTTGCTGGTTGTGTTATTGTGAAAGTATGGGCATGGCTCATTGTTTCAGTTTGTGTGGCATGGCTCCTTGTTGCTGGTTGTCATATATGGGTTGGTATGAGCATGGCTCCTAGTTTCAGTTTTTGGGGATGGCTCCTTGTTGCTGGTTAACTATAGCCCAATGATGAAGATAATTATTTGATCCCTTTGTCCCTTGGTTATGCATACATAGTTGGTACTAGGCTTGATGGTTCCATTACTCCCCAATGATGTATTTTAGTGAGATACATTGAAAATCAAATGAGAAAATATGGACTGTATGTATCAGTCTATGAGATGGGTGAAGGTTAAATGAGGGGGTGATATGTGATGGAGCAACTGCCTATGACCAACATGTTTTCTTGATAAATTAAATTTCTTCCTGAGGGCTTATGTATCACAAAAACACAAACAGTAACAAGGAGCCATACCCCAAAAACTGAACCAAGGAGCCATGCTCATATGTTTCAGCCCTATGATGATGAACATATAATGATCAATTTGTCCCTCAGTTATGAAGAAAAAGTGGTATTTGGCGAGAAGGTTCATTCATAATGAGCAACTGCCTAATACATACTTAATGCTAAAAACATGTTTACCTGAGGGCTTTTATTTAGTAATATTTTAATTATCTCTTGGGTTCAGTTTTTGGGGCATGACTCCTTGTTGTTGCTTGTGTTTTCTTGAAACAAATGGGCATGGCTCCTTGTTGCTGGGTGTGTTTTTTTGAAACATATGTGCATTGCTCCTGGGTTCAGTTTTTGGGGCATGGCTCCTTGTGGTTGTTTGTGTTTTTTTTGAAACATATATGCATGGCTCATTGGTTCAGGTTTTGGGGCATGGCTCCTTGTTGCTGGGTGTTTTTTTTGAAACATATATGCATGGCTCATTGGTTCAGGTTTTGGGGTATGGCTCCTTGTTGCTGTGTGTGTTTTTTTGAAACATATGTGCATGGCTCATGGGTTCAGTTTTTGGGGGCATGGCTCCTTATTGCTGTTTATGTTTTTGTGAAACATATGGGCATGGCTCCTGGATTCAGTTTTTGGGGACATGGCTCCTTGTTGCTAGTTGTGTTTTTGTGAAACATATGTGCATGGCTACTTGGTTCAGGTTTTTGGGGCATGGCTCCTTGTTGCTGGTTGTATTTTTTTTTTGAAACATATGTGCATGGCTACTTGGTTCAGGTTTTTGGGGCATGGCTCCTTGTTGCTTTTTGTGTTTATGTGAAACATATGGGCATGGCTCCTAGGTTCAGGTTTTTGGGCATGGCTCCTTGTTGCTGGGTTTGATTTTTTGAAACATATGTGCATGGCTACTTGGTTTAGTTTTTTAGGGTAGGGCTCCTTGTTGCTTTTTTTGTTTATATGAACCATATGGGCATGGCTCCTAGGTTCAGGTTTTGGGGGCATGGCTCCTTGTTGCTGGGTGTGATTTTTTGAAACATATGTGCATGGCTACTTGGTTCAGTTTTTTTGGGGCAGGGCTCCTTGTTGCTTTTTTTTGTTTATGTGAAACATATGTGCATGGCTCCTAGGTTCGGGTTTTGGGGCATGGCTCCTTGTTGCTGGATATGATTTTTTGAAACATATGTGCATGGCTACTTGGTTCAGTTTTTTGGGGCAGGGCTACTTGTTGCTTTTTTTGTTTATGTGAACCATATGGGCATGGCTCCTAGGTTCAGGTTTTGGGGGCATGGCTCCTTGTTGCTGGGTGTGATTTTTTGAAGCATATGTGCATGACTACTTGGTTCAGTTTTTTGGGGCATGGCTCCTTGTTGCTTTTTTTGTTTATGTGAAACATATCAGCATGGCTCATAGGTTCAGGTTTTGGGGCATGGCTCATTATTGCTAGGTGTGAATTTTTGAAACATATGTGCATGGCTACTTGGTTCAGTTTTTTGAGGCATAGCTCCTTGTTGCTTTTTGTGTTTAAGTGAAACATATGGGCATGGCTCCTTGGTTCAGGTTTTGGGGCATGGCTCCTTGTTGCTGGGTGTGATTTTATGAAACATATGGGCATGGCTCCTTGGTTCAGGTTTTGGGGCATGGCTCCTTGTTGCTGGGTGTGATTTTATGACACATATGGGCATGGCTCTTTGGTTCAGGTTTTGGGGCGTTGCTCCTTGTTGTTGGGTGTGATTTTATGAAACACATGGGCATGGCTCCTTGGTTCAGGTTTTGGGGTATGGCTCCTTGTTGCTGGGTGTGATTTTTTGAAACATATGGGCTTGGCTACTTGGTTCAGTTTTTAGGGGCATGGCTCCTTGTTGCTTTTTGTGTTTATGTGCAACATATTGGCATGGCTCCTAGTTTCAGTTTTTGTTTATGGCTCCTTGTTGTTGGTTACCTATAACCCAATGATGAAGATAATTATTTGATCCATTTGTCCCTTGGTTATGCATACATAGTTGGTACTATGCTTGATGGTTCCATTACTCCCCAATGATGTATTTTAGTGAGATACATTGAAAACCAGATGAATTGATATGGACAGTATGTATCATTATATGAGATGGGTGAAGGTTAAATGAGGGGGTGATATGTGATGGAGCAACTGCCTATGACCAACATTGTTTCTTGATAAATTAAATTTCTTCCTGATGGCTTAAGTATCTGTTACAAAAACACAACCAGCAATAAGGAGCCATGCCCCAAAACATGAACCAAGGAGCCATGCCCATATGTTTCAGCCCAATGTTTCATGTTCAGTTAAAGGACTTGGCATTTGAGAACTTTGCAAATGTATCATGTTCCTACTGTGGACGTTGGTTAGTTATCGGGTGGATTTGTTCATATAGCCCTATGATAATGAACATATAATGATCAATTTGTCCCTCGGTTATGAAGAAAAGTGGTATTTTGCGAGAAGGTTCCTTCATAATGAGCAATTGCCTAATACATACTTAATGCTAAAAAACATGTTTATCTGATGGCTTTAATTTAGTAATATTTTAATTATCTCTTCTTGATTCTTTCTTTATCTTTGCTTTGTTTGGGTTTCTGTGTTGGCTATGTTTTGGTATTTTCTTTTCTCTTTTACTTATGATTTAATCCAAATGATGTCATCTTTCTCAGGTGTTGTAACTGTTCGTAGGTACGCTTCTTAAACCATTTTTCCTCTATTTAATTATCCTATCTCTTTAAATCATTATTCATTCTAATTGTTTTTATTTGTCTGTTTTAATCATTATTACTTATCCAATCTCTTTTGCTTGCCTTCGTTGTCCATCTTTATTTCATGCTAGGTTCAAATGAGCACCGGGTCCAGCTCTTCTATTCAATCCAGACCCAGATTTGCTGCAGGTGGTGAGTTGGCTACTGATGAAGATGACTGCAAGTTTTGCTACTGTGGGCTGAGGGTTGCCAGGAGGACATCATAGACCCGAAAAATCCCGGCAGGCGTTTTTGAAACTGTCCTTCCCACGTGAATAAATGCAAATTCTATGAATGGAAGGATCCACCACACTCGGACTGGTCCACATATGTGATACTGTAGTTGCTGGATGAGATTGAAAGAGGCCCCACCAATACTTCCTCTTCCACAGCGTTCTCTGATCGGCGGCTTTTAGAGATAGATGGGCAGTTGACCACGCTCGTGGGGCGATTTGAGCAGACCACGGTGAAAATGGACACCTTGAAGTTGGTTTTGTTTATGCTCCTAGGTTTGATGTTAGTTTTGTTATTGTTGATTATACACAAGAGTGTTTGATGTTAGGCTGGGTACAATGTAACACTTTATAACTGTTTATTTGTTATGCATAATGAGATAGTATTATGGATACTATAAGTATTTTGTATATGCTGGATTAATGTGTTATGTTAAATGTGGATGTGATTTCGGTTGCATGCGTCTATGCCTTTCATTTCTAATTCTTATAGTTTATGAATGTTGGATTTGCAATGTTCTAACTTGTTCTGTTGCTTGCGTTGCCTGGCTTGCCTTCGTTTATATTTAATAGCCCCAAAATTCAAGTAATTAATTCTTTTTTATTATTAAATTCGGTATTTTAATATTTATTTTTGAGTAGTGGGATTTAATTATGCGTATTTAATAGATATTTATTTAATAGTTAATAGTTAGTTAACGAATAGTTAATTAAATCATTGGTTACATATTTTTCTACTTCATATGTGGATGGGGGGTCTTCTTACCTCATAACACCATAACCAACTCCCAACTATCCTTATCCAACAATCCCAATATCACTTTAACCAAAAGAAACACAAAACTTTAGTGTGGAACCCACAAACAAATCCCAAACCAACTTTTCCACACATTTTCCTCCAAAAGAAACACAAAACTCTACTTTTCACTCCTCAAGAATCCAACATGGATTTACTATTTCACAACAGTAAATCCCAACCCACAATCACACAAAGAAACATGCCCTAATATCAAGGATGGTGCCATTAAGGGCATGTTTCTTTTCGCGGATCTGCGATAGAAAGTGGAAAATTTTAACTGTTTCCCGTCACTTCGTTAACTATTCACCGATTTTCCTCTCTCCGATTTCTTCCGTCTGTTTCTTTGCGCGACTTCTCCCTGCGATTTCCTTCTCCGAGCTGCCAAGAGCAAATCTCAATTTTGCAATCCGCGTAAATTACGGGGATTACAGACCAAAGTTTGGAGAAAGCGATGTGTAGGCCCCACGTTCCGCACTCTCCTCCAATCCCAGCAGACAATCACCATTTTAGTTTGTTTTTTTTATTCGGGTGGAAGCAGCTCCGTCATTTTTTTTTGTAAAGTTTGTTTTTTGTAATTAAATACTTTAGTTTAATAATCATTTATCCACTTCCAACTTTCTTCAACCAACAATTCTATTCCCACTTTAACCAAAAAAAAACATAAGATTTTAGTGTGGGATCTACAAACAAATCTCAAACCCACTTTTCAACACCATTTCCAACAAAAGAAACACAAAACTCTTATTCTCTCTCCCCAAGATTCCAACCAAGATTTACTATTCATACCAGTAAATCCCAACCCACCTCCACCCAAAGAAATAGGCCCTAAAAGAATCATGGAAGTCAATTCTACCTGGAAACCACTACTTTGGAAAAGATTTGCCCCAAACCCCCTCCTCAATATCAGGGTATCAACAACAGAATCAATAAATTCATTGGGCAGTGACCCTTAAATTTTCTTACTCCAAAGCCAGCCTGCTCGGATGATTTCTTCCATTTTCGTACAGAGAGTTGAGAGAGGCAAACTTGTATAAATTAATTGAACACTAGGGTTCCTTGATACCAGGGCAAGCATCAGATGCAGTGCATTGCACTTCATGCAGATTTGACACCAGAAAATCAACAGATAGAGAGCAAGATAAGGCTAAGAACGTGGAGATTCTACAAGGAGACTTGCCAAACTTGGGATTCTTGGGATGCAAGAAGGGAAAGCAAATAAATCCTACTACAACATGGCATATAAGCCCATCAAGTTCCCAAATTCAATATCTGATGTCACTCATGCACGTGGTTCGCCGATCAAGCTTGGCCGACATTCACATTCACATGATAACTATAGGGAAATCTCGTTGATGTGTCGCTATCTCACTCATGCACGTCTCATGTGTATCCTCTTTTGCTCCAAGCACAATAGAACCAAAATGCAACCTCTCATCAAATAATTATAGGACTACATGTACACTCTAGCTTAGCATTCCTGATCATTTAGTTGTAACCCCATTCAACACACATCAAATGAAATTTTGATCCATCGATCCCCATTCAACACAGCTTTTTGGATGCCCAACCGTAGGCAAGCTACAATCCCAGCATTCTCCACATTGGCTCGTAATTCGACGAGCCATCAACTCGGAGTCACTCCATATTTTTCCTCGCCATCCCCTTCCCATGTAAGGGGGCATGTTCTTTTGTAGGAAAGTATAAATTGGGAAAGTTGAGAAGTGTGGAATCTGGAGAGAAATTTGGTGTAATGTGTTCTTTTGTTGGAAAGTGTGGTTGGATTGTGGAGTTGGAAAGTTGAGGTGGGTCCCACTCCGTGTCGTGTGTTCTTTTGGTTGAAGAAAGTTGGATGAAAAAAGTAACATATGGCCCACTCAAATTTAAATTATTACTTTTTAAACTACACTAATTAATTAAAACTAAACTAATTAATTAATAAACTAATTAATTATTAATTATTAAACTAATGAATGATTTCACTACCTCAAACATTTAAATTTTAGGTGGGGCCCACTCTAATCAAAGTCATTGCCTGCACACCAACGCAAAGCAATGGAGTTCTCATTCCGAAAGAAAAAAAACTCAAACAAATCGAAAAAAACGCAAAGCAATGGACTTGTCTCTCGGTGGTGGGGCCCAGCAAGTTGGAATCCTTTGTAATCCGCGTGATTCACGGAGGAACCAAAAAATGCATGGATTCCCATTTTTGTTGCCACGTCAACTTTTATTCCCAGTTTCACAACAATGCAAAAGAACAGCCCTCCAAGAATCTGAGCCCGGAATCTCTTCTATAGTGTATGAATAGTGAAACTTCCCAATTTTCTTGGCTACATTCCGAGAAAAGAACAGGCCTTAAACCGACACATACACGATGCTCCACCTCTCGGGAACATATTGAATAATCATCATTGTTTCTCAACCCGAGCACACGTGTCACACATCAAACTGTAAGGGAATGATAATGGAAGACAAAAAAATTAATAATTTTCTATGCCAGCAATCGACATACCCAAAGATCTATCACTATAATAAGAATAACAACTGAATAAATTAAAATCATGTCTTTATGCGAGTATACTTAAGTGATACTCACAGATCCAAAACTATTTCAGGTGAAGATCAGAATCGCCGCGTTCTCCTCTCCAACTAGCGCATTAAATGAATCACTGGATGAAGACGCCTCCATGATTCACGAGTCCTCCAAGAACTCGTACCACCCTCCAAGCTTTGCTAGATTGAGGACGAAGGAGAACGAAGAACTTTTGATTTTGTGCAAGAGATTCTCCCTCTAAAGAGGTTTGAATATATCCATACAACAAGACTTTCTCAAGAAAGATTAGTGTATTTTCAGAAGGCTGGGAAAACCCCTTTATATTTCGCTATAACCACCCAAATCTGATTCAAATTAGGTGTTCGTATTTGTTAGGTTGTTTTTTTTGTTGCTATAAGTTGGCATTAATGGCACTAAATCTGGAGAGGTCAGTTTGTGGAATTAGAATTGTATTTGAGCAGTTTGAGCAGTCATGTTGTACAGATGTTGCAACGTTATGTACAACATGCGGGATCTGGCGTATGGTTTGTATGAAGATATGCTGTTTTGGTTTGCAGATCTGTCTTGCTGATTCAGATCTGATTTGTAGCCTAGAATCTCGGGGGTTCCTGAATCGATTGATGAAATATCTTGGTGAGATTTTTAGATTCCTTCTTACCTGAATTAGTTCCTTAATTGATGGGAGGATTGCTGAGAATATTTGGGAATCTGGTTGGCTGAGATTTATTGGTTCTATTTACCAGAAATAAATCCTTATTCTATGGGCAAAATATCCGCATGAGATTTGTTTAAATCATTTTAACCGAAATGGTTAACGGTTCCTTGATCTAAGGGATTTCTTACTCGAAGTATTCCTAGATATTGGCGGAATATCTGCATGAGAGAAGATTGAAAAAAGCTTTCCAAAATCAGTAGCTCTTAATTATCTTGGAATGAGAGATCTAGTTTATTGGCCATATTATATGGCATGTTGAATGTTATGTTGCAACATGAGGTCAAACATGCTGTGTCGGAAGCTTTGAAAAGGATGACTGCCATCAGCAGTTTTGAAGGTGGATTAATTCAGATCTTATTGCATTATCTTTAAGGTACTCCGGTATATGCTGTTATGATTGAAGAATAGTTGAAGATACATTTGGAAGTTGTTATCTCCTAGAGTTGATTGAAGAATCTGTTGGAGAAATATTAGCACGCAAATATTGGTTGACAGATCTTGTTGAAGATATTGCGGAACCACTTGTCCGAAGTGATTCCTTAGTTTGTGGGCTGCCGATCTGTACGAGATTTTTTCGAGCGACCTTCCATATCTACTCGATGATTGAGGGGGAGCGCAGTATCGAAGGGGCGTGCGGTTTTGCGGCTAGGGCACGACTTTTATCAAAGTTGATAAAAAACTCCGAGAGGAGGCCGACGGCTACTAGAGGTAGGAATCAAGGGAGTTGATTCCAGTCGGTGGTGCAAGAGAATTTTGCGGTTTCTACATCCGGGGACAGAGGCCGACGGCTACGCACGTAGGGATCAAGGGAGTTGATCTAGTCGGTTGTGTAAGGGGATCTTGCATGCAAGGGAAGCTTGCTTAGATTACTTCACGGGGTTTATTGAGATCACCCCTTACGGTTTGTATTGAGGTGGAGTATGCTCCTCCTAATATAGATCTGATATTAGTGATTGTATTCATTGATATTTTTAGTGGAGTAATCTGATTTTCTCGGCGAGGCCCCGCAGATGTAGGTGTGCGCACCGAACTGCGTTATCAAGTTCCTTGTGTCATCACTTGGTTTATGTGTTTTATCATTATGTTTATTTGATTACGCATATGTATTGAATAACAATTGGTATCAGAGCAGGTCACCCGTGTTACTTTGTTATCAAAGAGGGTATGATCTTGGATTTCAGTACTTGAATCATGATTACACGATTCATGCATTCATTAAGGCATGGATCGTTGAATCATGATTTCAAAGGAGCATATTTTGTTCGTCCTCCATTGCTCATTGATACAAACTACACTTAGATGCATGCATTCATTAAGTCCCTTGATGAGAAGGCATGGATCGTTGTCATGGAAGGATGGACACCGCCGATCGAAATTGACAAAGATGGCAAAGAACACATCAAGCCGGCAAGAGACTGGAGTCAGATTGAAGAACATGCGGCCCTGTGCAATTCTAAAGCAATTAATGCTATTTTTTCAACTGTAGATGAAAAGCAGTTCAAACTTATCTCTACCTGTAAGTATGCTAAAGAAGCTTGGGACATACTTCAGAACGAGCGTGAAGGAACTAATGCGGTACAAGCTTCTAACTCCAGATGCTAGCTTCTCAGTTTGAAAATCTAAGGATGAATGACGACGAGATTGTTGCCAAATTCAATGGGAGGTTAAGAGATATAGCCAATGAGGCCTTCCAGCTTGGGAAGAAATATTCTCAAAAGAAGTTAGTTGAGAAAACCTTGAGATCTCTCCCAGAAAAATTCTTAGCTAAAGTTGCAGCCATTGAGGATGCCAAAAATACATTCACCATGAGACTGGATGAACTCATGGGATCTCTTCAGACCTATGAAATGAATCTGAAGCAGAATCAGAGGGACAAAGGGGTTGCCCTAAAAGCAGAAGTTTGTGAAGTCTCTAAGTCAGATAATGAGTCTGAGTTAGATGATGACATTGCCGTGATGACCAAGAATTTCAGCAGATGATGAAAAAGATAAGCAACAAGGGTCAAAACTTCAGATCTGGTAACAATGTGGCGCGGGCAAATCTTCCCTCTGCAGGCAAGAACGCCGGTCGTCTGACTTAAAGGCATGATCAGAAGAACAAAGGCAAAGGAATACAGTGCAGAGAATGCAAGGGTTTTGGCCACATACAAGCTGAATGTGCTAATACCCTCAAGAAGCAGAAAGGGAAATCTTTAGCAAGCATCTAGAGTGATGATGAATCTGAAGGTAGTGCTGGAGATGAGGACTTAACCAGTAACTATGTTGCATTTACAGCCATCCTGGAAGGACACTCAGATAGTGACACTCATAGTCATGTTGGATCAGATGTTGCAACATCTGGAACAACATCTGGCAACAAACTAGCCAATGTCAGACAAAATGTTGCAACATTAAGTACAACATCCTGCACTGAATCTGAGTCTGAAGTTGATATCGATGAGGAAGTTAGTGACGATGATATCCAAAAAGCATACCAGATGATGTTTGAGAAGTGGATGCAAATCGGCAATATCAACAAAGTCCTGAAGGAGGAGAATGAAAGACTGAAGAAAGAGAAGGAGGAGGTCAAATCAAATGTCTGAAAGTTGAGGAAAACTGTAGAGAATTGGAAAGCAACTTTAGAAATGTTCTTCTCAGGGCAGAGAAACCTGAATGCACATTGGATAAGTGGAATTCTGGAAAAGCAAAGCGGGATGATATCTTGAACATGGGTAAGATTTCAGGAGATCGCACCGGAGTGGGATACAATAGAGGAGATTTCTATAATGTGTCTGCTGAAAGAGGAAGTCAAGTTTCCAAAGAACTTGAAAGAATGGGTTAGCACAAGGGCCATGATCAGAAGAAGCAGATCAGAGGGATAAAAGGTGGTCGTTCTGTGTGCAGTTACTGCAAGTTCATATGCCATACCGAGAGAAACTGCTTTAGTCGCATGCGACATTGGTCAAAAGGAAGAAATGTTAGACACCCTAATATGAAGATGAAGAAGCAATGGGTCAGGAAGTCTGAATTATACAGCCTGAACACTACAGTTTCAGAGAAAACACCTCATGTTGTGACTGATGTTGCAACATTAGATACAACACAGAACGATGTTGATGCAGATGTTATGACACCAGACTCGACATCTCCTCTCAACAATCTATGTGAGCAACCTGTGCCAAATTCTTATGAATCTTCCTCCAGAATTATCAGAGAATTACCTCGCCGCTCTTTTCGTCGCTCATCCTCCATCAGCGCCATCGGATCTTTGCATGCACCCTCTCCAGCACGACAATCTACCTCCGATCCATCTATCATGGCTTATTCAACCATTTCGGCTGATGTTCCCAAATTTTGTTCACCTCTTCGCGGGTTCCACCGCATCCACGTCTCCAAATTTTGACATGCAGATCACCGAAGCTTCTCTGTCAACACCGCCGATGTTTTCAACTCTCCAGCTACTTTTCGGCCTCTCAGAGCTTGACTACTACTCTGGATTTTGTTCCATCTTTCTTGCAGCCTACTATCATATGCGAGGTATATTTTTCTTCCTCTATTTCTGTTGTGCCTGAGGATTTATTTGCTACTGAGAGAGACCGGGGAGCCTTTTGAAGTGTCTCAGTTGTTGTTGTCTTTGGATTAACTATTGGAGATATGGACGTGTATTATTGGAGGCCAGTTGAAAAGTATTAAAGTTATCGATGAGGTCACACTTTTTTTGTCGACCACTGAAAAGTATTGGGAATGTTTGCTGGTGTTGCTCCTAAGTTGCAACAAATGCTCATGTTGCATCTGATGTTGCACAAGATGTTGCAACATTGGCACATGTTGAACCTGATGTCATGGATCATGCTGTGACAAAGGACACAATATGCACATCTTCTGCACCTGGTGACTATACAGCTTCACATGCTCCGAATTTGACCATGCCAGATCTGTAAGTTCCTCATTCTTGTCGCTGTTCATCATAGTTCTACCAAGCGATATGGTGCTCCGTCTAGTTCTCCAACTCCCTCCTTTTCAATGTCGACTTCTAAGGAGATCCGTTGGAGACCCGCAATCCAGGTGTGCATTCTAACCCTTCCCATCCATGTCTTATCTCTCAGCAACTATTGTCTCAGAAACTGTATGAAGTGGATGTCTCGTCTGAGGTGATCACTGGTCGGATTTTTACTAGTAAGGGGGAGAGTGTTCTTTGGCTTATTGTGGCTCAAAGGGGGAGTATGTGCTTGGTTGGTGCTTGGTTGGTGCCAGTGTTTTGGGTTGTGCCACATAATGCCAAAGGGGTAGATTGTTAGGTTGTTTTTTTGTTGCTATAAGTTGGCATTAGTGGCACTAAATCTGGAGAGCTCATTTTGTGGAATCAGAATTGTTTTTGAGCAGTTTGAGCAGTCATGTTGTACATAAAGTTGCAACATTATGTACAACATGCGGAATCTGGTGTATAGTGTTGAGTATTGGACTCTCCACCTTGATTTTGATGATGATCAAACATAAATCATTGTGACTAACACTTGTGATTGCAGTTATCTAAAAAGTCACCAATTAGATTCAAGAAGATCAAAAGTGACTACACGTGTTGATTCAAGTGGAGAACTTGGTAGATCAACAAAGGTGAAGCATTGGCTTGAAGAACTCAAAGGCTACCTCAAACCTCAAGCCAATGGCATCAACAAATGAATGGAGATTCAATCCAAAGAGAAGATAGGAATGGATGATTCTAAAGGTTCAAAGAACACCTTGAGGATCAAATACTTTGTGCTTGGAGACATTCAAGACATACAACTAAAAGACTCAAGACCATGAAGAATTATGAAGATCGTCGCCAAATTACTTTGTACATCTCAAGCGACGTCCCAAGACTTCTTAAAGCGCGTGATCGTGTGCCTGAAGCTTCGTTGAAGCTCAAGGAGTATTATTGAAGTCGAGGGATTCAGAATCTTCATGTTGAAGATTTGAAGACGGTTTGTCGTGTTTACTTTTATGTCTTCAAGCTTCGGTTTAGTAGAATGTTAAGCCTTGAGTCTTACTTGCCTATCAATCTTCATTACTCTCATATCTTATCTCTAGGATTGCCTTAGAATCCATTAGAAAGTTTCACGTAGCTTATCGCTTCTTTTCATGGCTTCATATGCTTCTTAGTTGGTTCAAGTAGAAGAACCGACCGACTAGATGACGATCTAGTCGGTTGGAAATCCTTCTTGAACCGACTAGCCATACTTGCTAGTTTCAGCCCATTCACTGTTGATCAACTAGTCGGTCCAAGAAGGTTCACCGACCGACTAGATGACGATCTAGTCGGTCAGAGATCCTTCGTAGACCGACTAGCCATACTTGTTAATTCAAGCCTATTTGTTGACCAATTAGTCGGTCCAAGAAGGTTCACCGACCGACTAGTTGTCCAACTAGTCGGTTGGGAATCCTTCTCAGACCGACTAGTTCTCCTAGTGAAATTCGACTTCTTTGCTGTCAACTACTTAGTCGGTCTAAGAAGGCTCACCGACCGACTAGTTGTCAAACTAGTCGGTTAATGTTTCTTCTTAGACCGACTAGTTCTTCTTCTTCAGTATTTCACTATCTTTGTTGTCATCAATCTAGTCGGTCCAAGAAGGTTCACCGACCGACTAGTTGCAAAACTAATCGGTCAGTGATCCTTCTTAGACCGATTAAGCAGCTTCATAAATAGAGCCGTTGGGCATTTATTGCCCCGATTTTTGTGACCGTTGTGTCTCTTCCTATATAAGTTTGAGTTGCTTCAAACCAGCGAATCAAGGCTAATATTAGAGACATTTTCACATCCAAGAGAAGAGCCATTCAACTCCATTTCTAAGCTCTCTGTTCTCACAAGAATCTCTCCCTTACTCTTTGGGCCCTAATTCCTCAAGAGAGATTCTCATTCTTTGTGAGCTACTCAAGCTAAGAGCTTGAATCAAAGTCACCAACTTCACCCTACCCATCTTTTGCTGTCCATCGTGGTGGAGCTAGGGTTTGGTGGTAACTACTTCCTCAAAATCCATTCTTGCCCTAAATTGGTAAGTACTCAAGGCATAGGATTTTGTGGTAAGAGCTTTACATTTCATTCTCTATACATATAAATTGTTGTATACTCTCGGTTGTTGAGAGGGTTGGCTTGATCCCAAGTTGTGGGAGTCAAGATTAGGTTTTGCTCTCGGTTTGTGAGAGTGTGCTTAGTTCCAGATTGTGGGATTAAGGTATTTGCGTGTTCCCGGGTTGTGGGATACACGGACATCGATTGTAGGTCGATTGCACTTGTGGGGTTTCCACAAGTGGGCTAAAGGAAAGCTCTAGTGGTTTTACTAGAGTATCCGGAGGGGATCCGAATGTTGCTGGATTAGGGCACCGGTAACACGTCGGGGAGACTTGGGTGGCACCGAACCAGGGTACATTGCATGTTAGCATTGCATTCTTGCTTGGGTTGTCGATCATTTCTTTCATTCTGCATTTATTGGTTAATTAGGGTTTTATTTGGCGTAAATTCCTTATAATTCTATAAAACACTATTCACCCCCATCTAGTGTTTATTCCTCATAGCACAGGGTCAGTACAATTGGTATCAGAGCGAGGCAATAGCTATGACAACCAACAACAACATCACACGAAGTCCTTTTCCACCATATCTCATTGGACCCAACTATCAAATTTGGTGTGTAAAGATGAAGGCTTATATTCAATCCATTGACGATGATTATTGGAAGCTTGTGGAGAAGCCCCTTCGTGCACCTACCACTTCCGAACATGAATGGACAAATGAGCAAAAAGAATTGGTAGAGAAACATCGAGAGGTAATGGATATCTTGCTTGAGTATTTATCTTATAACATTCTTATGCGTGTGTCCAAGGCAACAACGGCATATCAAATGTGGCACATGCTAGCGGAGCAAGAAGAGTCCACCTCGGAGTGTTCTTCCTCCAATGATGAAAGGGATTCACTCATGGGTTTGATGGCACGAGAGGATGCCACTAAGGGTGAATCTAGGGACGAATCAAGCGATTCAAGTGAAAGTGATAGCGACGATGAAGAGGTAACAAAGGAAGATCTTGGAATTGCATTTAGACAATTATTTGATAAACATCAAAAGCTTATATAGAAATATTGTGATGCTAAAGATAAGATTGCTAGTCTCACTAACACATCTACATGTAGCACCTCTAACAATGACACCATTGTTGAGACACTCACTATTGAGAAAGCAAGTTTGCTTACTCAAAATGGCATGTTGAGAAATGAGGTGGAGTCCCTCAAATCTCAACTTGATCGTGTTTCCATTGTAGATAGTAACGATCTTGAGATTGAAAATCTTCAATCTCAAAACACTAGCTTGGGCACTGAGAATGAGGATCTCAAATCCCAAGTGCACGAGCTCATCACACATGCATCCACCTTGAATGCCACTATTTCTTCAATTTCGAAGAAATATGAGCTCATGTCCTCCAATGTTGAGAGACTCAATAAGGGGAAGGACAATTTGGATGATTTGCTAAAGGATCAACTACCGACAAACCATCGTGTTGGCCCTAGTTATTCTAAGGCAAGTGCATCCAATGCACGCACCTCCTATAGTGAAGTAACTATAGATTTTGTGAGGCCATCCTCCGGTGCATCCACGAGTGGTGTCTATAACAACTTGTGTAGTTCTACTACTAAGAAAACCACCACTCCTATTCCTCCCTCCTTTGCAAAGAAACCCACCAAGGGTGGACATCAAAGGAAGGGCCATGCTTTCATGTACACCAATACACGTAGGAATGCCTCCACTCCTCACATTCCTACAAATGATGGTTTTTATGCTCCACACCCACGAGCACGTGCAAACACTCATTTGAGACACTCTCATGCACGTACTCATGATCATGCACCTTCACATGCTTATGATCACACATCACATCCACATATGCATGCTTATTCTCATGATCATCCTCATGCATACACACCTCATATTCATCCACGTATGTATGCAACACCACAGCATGGACCATATGCCCATCATCATGCTTTAGCACAAGACAATGTTCCATACACATTTCATCATGCTCTTACTAGATATCATGTTCCTAGGCCACATGCACCACGTAGAGATTAACCTTTTGTGCATGCAACCACTAGGAAGAGGATACCCAAATCATACACTATTTGGGGTCCTAAGAACACTAGTAATCATGCTAAGGATATGTATGTGCAATCTTATATTCATGATATTATTTTGAATGATGATTATGTTGGGAAATCACGGTCATCTTGGATTTGGTTTCCAAAGGGTTAGTTTCCGTTGACCCTTCATTGCTTGGTACCACAAGTTTATATTCATTTTATGTGTACCAAAGCATTTGTGTTGAGAATTGGTTTATTCTTTTGTTTGCATTTTTGGTCTTAGATGCTCATGTTTGTTAGAAACTTAAATTCATATTGTATTTGATTTCCTTTGTTTGATTATTAGTAAATCATTGTGTTTAGAATTTTCATGTCTAAAATACTTAATGCAACACATGCTTTGGTTCATATTCATGTTTTGTTGCATGTGATACATGTCATGCTTTTGGATTAATATACATATTTACTTTTGGTACTATTGGTATATGCATGTATACGGTTAAATATGCATCAAGTGACATGATTACATGTAACATAAAAATTGTGTATGATTACATTAGGATATGGGGTTACAATTATTTGAATTTAGTATTTTAAATTTGTTGCCTAACCCATATGATCCAAAAAGGTTTTTGGATACCAAAATTATGTTTTCTAGGTTCAATCCACTTTGGGATACCAACCCTACCAACTCCTTGATTTGCAAAGATTTTCATTCAAATGGAGTTGATGGTGCTTAAGTGATGCACCAAAGTAGGGGGAGCTTAATGTTGTAAGTATATTCTTACATTTGGTATCCATGTATGTTGGATGCATGTAGATGTCACTTTGTGTTTGAAACTATCTCATGCATATCCTATGTTTGCATTTTATATGTCTTGTATGTCACTCATGTCTATGTATTTCATGTGTGTCAAATTCTTGACTCATGTGCATTGTGTATTCATAATCCATACTCATATGTGTATTCAAGGATTATTTATAACATGTGGCTTAAAAATTTTCATGTTAGAGTTAATGCTCATTTGCATGTTTCACACACGGGACACGCTAATATTTATGTTCCACTTCACAAGCGTGCATTCCAACTTCCTACTCATGCCACTACACAACCTCTACTTAAGAATCCCAAATCACTATCCTTTGGATTCCTAAGAATGTTTCTAGGCATGATATGAACACACATATAGAATCATATATTAGGAATGACATATTCTCATGCGACTATTTATAAAATCAAACTCAGTCTTTATTTGATTTCCACCTTGCTTACTCACTCATATTGCACTTCATTGCTTGGGTACCATGCTTGTATGATTATTTTTTGTACCCATATATATATGTGAGTTCGTCCACTACTCCCAAGTTTGCATAGTTTGTATGATTGTGTGGGAATATGACATATTCGATTGCTATCATGTTATTTTCATTTATATGTCATTGCATTTCATTCATATTATGTTGTGCATATAGATTAGTTGATTTCTCTAACCCTTGGTGATTTATTATCAATTTACACCTTCCTATCTTGTTGATATGCCAAAGGGAAAGAGAAATTCGGTTTTGAACATTAATACTTTATGCTTTTCATGCACACTCTTTGTGGTATTACTTTTCATGCCTTCCTTCAATATGTGTTGTGCCGTGAATGTTTATTTTGTGCACATATGCATATTGAACGAGGAATCTTTCTTGCACACACTATTGTATTAGATGTGTGTATTCATAATGATGTTGCTTGACTAAATCATATGCATAGGAATTATTAGTATAGGTGTATCTAATTTCTAATGGTTGAGAATTGTTAATGCCTTATATGTATGATTTTCGTGATTATAATAACTCCTATTAATGCATGTCATGCATTTCTATTGATGAGTGTTATTTACAATTGGTAAATGATTGGTTATTGGACTACTTGATTTTGTTCCTTAACCTATTGGATCCAAAAAAAAGTTTTTGGATACCACCAATTGTTGAATTGTCAGATTGTTGTGCAAGATGCCTACTCTACACACTCCTTGGTTTACAAATGATGGATCAATTCAAAGGAAATGATGGTGCATTGGAGATGCACACATATAGGGAGAGCTAAATGGTTGTAAGTATGTGTTTTGTACAATTGGTATTTTAATATATTGGTTTTGTCTATCATGTTTACAATTGGTATTTTAATATATTCGATTTGTGTAATATAGCATACTTTTTCATTAGCTCATTCTTGTCACACCCTCATGAAGATTGTTTGTTTATGTGACTACCTTGTTCATGTATGTCATATATGTCTTATTACGACTCATGTACCATGGTAGATATAACATTCATATAATGAATTGGTTAGTTGCTTATTGATGTTCATATCTTTTTCATGCCATGAATAAGATTAATGATTTAGGATCTTTATGCATATTGGTTCATTGTATCACCACACATCTCATACTTTTCTTATAGTTTGTATGATTATCTTTATGAGACGTATTGATATGATTTGGGGTGATCAATGTATGTTACTTGTCATTTTAATTACTTCATGACTGATGTTTAGCTATAATTGTATTCAAGAGATCTTTCATGTCTATAGCTAAATCTTTCATGTATGATATTTTCACAAGTGACATAACACTCATTCATATTAGTTAGTGATCTTCAAGCTATATTTCTCACTATGTCATCTCTCATCTCATGCTCATATTTTATGCTATTTTTATGAGATGTTAGAGATAATTTGTGCTATACACGATCATATAAGTTTTATATTGTGTTTGATGATATGTATATTTTGTCATAGATATTCTTACTTGAATATATCTTGATGCACTATGACTTCATTAATGCTACCTCCGATTATATTGTGCTTACACAAGATTTTTATTCTATTCGCACAATTGGTATGCATGCATGCGATGTTCATGATAACTTTATTCGTTTATGTCCTACCTTGTGACTTTGAACGTAGACTATCTTCATGCCTTTGCTCAAAAGATGTTTTGTCACATTATGCATCATGTTGAATCCTTTGTGATAATTGAGCTAGGATGAGATAATGTCTCTATTTGTTCACTTGGTTTCCTTCACACGTGATGTCATAATCTTGACATTATTTGCCTACTTTGCATACTTTGTTAGACTACAATTGGTATCATCTTTACAATTGGTAGACTATTTATATTGGATATCATCTTTACATGCTCTTGCTTGATGCTAGTTTTGAGCTTATGATATAATACTTATCTTCTTTATGCTCATGGCATTCCATGCTTATCATTGACTCATTCTGTGAGTATTTCTTCTGGAATGCATGCTAGTACTATGGTTCTTTTGAACATTGTTTCAATTAGTTTCCTAGTGTGCTAGAATTGTGTATGCCATATGTTTTATGAAGTTACTATCTCTATTTTGGCATAACACTTTTGCGTGATATAGATATTTGATATTCATTTTCATTGTATCACCTTATCACCCCACATCGCACACTTCACTTAGATTTGGTATGCCCACAATTAGTATCACATGCCATTATACTTAATTTGTGTTATTATTTCATAACATAACTGTGTACACATGGCTAAGAATTTCCATAGTCATGATTGTTGCATTTTATATGTTTGACTTATATCTCAGTTTATTGATATTATTTGTTGATCTATGTCATTGTGGTATGTCATATGTCTTGCCCTTGCTCAAGGACAGTCTATCACATTATGCTTAATGTTATAACTTTTGTGATAATTGAGTTTGTCTGTGTACTTGACACTATTTGATCACTTGTTTTTCTTTCACAAGTGATGTCATGATTTTTGCATTGTTATCCATATTCTTTATCATATTTATAGCTAGTAGCTACTGCTAATTATGCTATTGTCACTTTTCTAACATTGCTCACACTACTCTTTACAATTAGTATCTATTGTAATCTTTTATCACATATACTTATTGCTTATCTTCTTGTGATAATTGAGGGTAGTTGAGTTGTTGTTGGATATGTGCTCTTGCAATTGATATCTTTATTTTGATATCTTGTTTTTAATTGGTAGCTTATTTAGTTTACATTAGATATACCTTTGTGTTTTCCACTCTCTATTTTTGCATTTGTTGTTTCTATGCCCCCATGCCTTTTGGATAATGCCAAAGGGGGAGAGAAATAAACAAAGGATGTGCTTTGTGCTAATTAAATATTGAGTGTTAAACAATAACTTGAATCATATAGCCTTTATGTATGATTGATCATGCATATGATTCAGGGGGGGGGGGGGGGCATTGGTGATTACCTTGGTTTATAATGATTACATGAGATGTATGTTGGTAATCATGCTCATGTTTATGATGTGTATCACCTATATGATTTGTATTGTGTATGCATATTATTTCTGGTCATTCATGCAATATATACGCAACCTCATGTGATACACACACTATTAATTGCTGAATGATGCTATTGATTATTGATATTAACTTGATTGGCATCATTGCAGGGGGAGTAAGTATATTTAATGCACAATTATTTATTTTGTTTATATTTGGTTTGTCATCATCATAAAGGGGGAGAATGTTGAGTATTGGACTCTCCACCTTGATTTTGATGATGATCAAACATAAATCATTGTGACTAACTCTTGTGATTGCAGTTAGCTAAAAAGTCACCAATTAGATTCAAGAAGATCAAAAGTGACTACACGTGTTGATTTAAGTGGAGAACTTGGTAGATCAACAAAGGTGAAGCATTGGCTTGAAGAACTCAAAGGCTACCTCAAACCTCAAGCCAATGGCATCAACAAATGAATGTAGATTCAATCCAACGAGAAGATAGGAATGGATGATTCAAAAGGTTCAAAGAACACCTTGAGGATCAAAGACTTTGTGCTTGGAGACATTCAAGACATACAACTAAAAGACTCAAGACCATGAAGAATTATGGAGATCGTCGCCAAATTACTTTGTACATCTCAAGCGACGTCCCAAGACTTCTTAAAGCGCGTGATCGTGTGCCTGAAGCTTCATTGAAGCTCAATGAGTATTATTGAAGTCGAGGGATTCAGAATCTTCATGTTGAAGATTTGAAGACGGTTTGTCGTGTTTACGTTTATGTCTTCAAGCTTCGGTTTAGTAGAATGTTAAGCCTTGAGTCTCACTTGCCTATCAATCTTCATTACTCTTATATCTTATCTCTAGGATTGCCTTAGAAGCCATTAGAAAGTTTTCCGTAGCTTATCGCTTCTTTTCATGGCTTCATATGCTTCTTAGTTGGTTCAAGTAGAAGAACCAACCGACTAGATGACGATCTAGTCGGTTGGAAATCCTTCTTGAACCGACTAGCCATCTTTGCTAGTTTCAGCCCATTCACTGTTGATCAACTAGTCGGTCCAAGAAGGTTCACCGACCGACTAGATGACGATCTAGTCGGTCAGAGATCCTTCGTAGACCGACTAGCCATACTTGTTAATTCAAGCCTATTTGTTGACCAATTAGTCGGTCCAAGAAGGTTCACCGACCGACTAGTTGTCCAACTAGTCGGTTAATGTTTCTTCTTAGACCGACTAGTTCTTCTTCGTCAGTATTTCACTATCTTTGCAGTCATCAATCTAGTCGGTCCAAGAAGGTTCACCGACCGACTAGTTGCAAAACTAATCGGTCAGTGATCCATCTTAGACCGATTAAGCAGCTTCATAAATAGAGCCGTTGGGCATTTATTGCCACGATTTTTGTGACCGTTTTGTCTCTTCCTATATAAGTTTGAGTTGCTTCAAACCAGAGAATCAAGGCTGATATTAGAGACATTTTCACATCCAAGAGAAGAGCCATTCAACTCCATTTCTAAGCTCTCTCATCTCACAAGAATCTCTCCCTTACTCTTTGAGCCCTAATTCCTCAAGAGATATTCTCATTCTTTGTGAGCTACTCAAGCTAAGAGCTTGAATCAAAGTCACCAACTTCACCCTAGCCATCTTTTGTTGTCCATCTTGGTGGAGCTAGGGTTTGGTGCTAACTACTTCCTCAAAATCCATTCTTGCCCTAAATTGGTAAGTATTTCTCAAGGCATAGGATTTTGTGGTAAGAGCTTTACATTTCATTCTCTATACATATAAATTGTTGTATACTCTCGGTTGTTGAGAGGATTGGCTTGATCCCAAGTTGTGGGAGTCAAGATTACGTTTTGCTCTCGGTGTGTGAGAGTGTTCTTAGTTCCAGGTTGTGAGATTAAGGTATTTGCGTGTTCCCGGGTTGTGGGATACACGGACACCGATTGTAGGTCGATTGCACTTGTGGGGTTTCCGCAAGTGGGCTAAAAGAAAGCTCTAGTGGTTTTACTAGAGTATCCGGAGGGGATCCGGGTGTTGCTGGATTAGGGCACCGGTAACAAGTCGGGGAGACTTGGGTGGCACCGAACCAGGGTACATTGCATGTTAGCATTGCATTCTTGCTTGGGCTGTCGATCATTTCTTTCATTCCGCATTTGTTGGTTAATTAGGATTTTATTTGGCGTAAATTCCTTATAATTCTATAAAACACTATTCACCACCCTCTAGTGTTTATTCCTCATAGCACAGGGTCACTACATATGGTTCGTATGAAGATATGTTGTTTTGGTTTGCAGATCCGTCTTGCTGGTTCAGATCTGATTTGTAGCCTAGAATCTCGAGGGTTCCTGAATTGATTGATGAAATATCTTTGTGAGATTTTTATATTCCTTCTTACCCGAATTAGTTCCCTAATTGATGGGAGGATTACTGAGAATATTTGGGAATCTGGTTAGTTCCTTAATTGATAGGAGGAAATATTTGATGAGATTTATTGGTTCTATTTACCAGAAATAGATCCTTATTCTATGGGCAAAATATCCGCATGAGATTTGTTTAAATCTTTTTACCCGAAATAGTTAAATGGTTCCTTGATCTATGTGATTTCTTACTCGAAGTATTCCTAGATATTGGCAGAATATCTGCATGAGAGAAGATTGAAAAAGCTTTCCAAAATCAGTAGCTCTTAATTATCTTGGAATGAGAGATCTAGTTTATTGACCATATTATATGGCATGTTGAATGTTATGTTGCAACATGAGGTCCAACATGCTGTGTCGGAAGCTTTAAAAAGGATGACGACCATCAGCAGTTTTGAAGGTGGATTAATTCAGATCTTATTGCAATATCTTTAAGGTACTCTGGTATATGCTGTTATGATTGAAGAATCGTTGAAGATACATTTGGAAGTTGTTATCTCCTAGTGTTGATTGAAGAATCTGTTGGAGAAATATTAGCACGCAAATATTGGTCGAAAGATCTTGTTAAAGATATTACGGAACCACTTGCCCGAAGTAATTCCTTAATTTGTGGGCTGCCGATCTGTACGAGATTTTATCGAGCGACCTTCCATATCTACTCGGTGATTGAGGGGGAGCGCAGTATCGAAGGGGCGTGCGGTTTTGCGGCTAGGGCACAGCTTTTATCAAAGTTGATAAAAAAAACTCCGGGAGGAGGCTGACGGCTACTAGAGGTAGGAATCAAGGGAGTTGATTCCAGTCGGTGGTGCAAGGAGATCTTGCAGTTTCTACATCCGGGGACAGAGGCCGACGGCTACGCAGTAGGGATCAAGGGAGTTAATCTAGTCGGTTGTACAAGTGGATCTTGCATGCCAGGGGAGCTTGCTTAGATTACTTCACGGGGTTGATTGAGATCACCTGTACGATTTGTATTGAGGGGGGGAGTATGCTTCTCCTAATATAGATCTGATATTAGTGATTGTATTCATTAATATTTTTAGTGGAGTAATCTGATTTTTTGGGCGAGGCCCCGCAGATGTAGGTGTGCGCACTGAACTGCTTTATAAAGTTTCTTGTGTCATCACTTGATTTCTGTGTTTTATCATTATGTTTATTTGATTACGCATACGTATTGAACTCAACCTTATCATGCTAGCATATGTATTGAACTCAACCTTATCATGCTAAACATGCAAATAAGAAGAAGCATCTAATATGAGTTCTAATCATATTAAAAACTCTAGGAAATGAATTAGACTTAGTTTAGAATTGATTTACCAATCAAATCTCGCACCACATTCGAATTCTACATCATGCCACATCAACATTAGTCGACTAGTATCATGTACTAGTCGACTAATCAGCTGACTGGACCAACTTATGCATCTGAGCTTGACTAGTCGATTAGTCAGATGTCTAGTTGACTAGTGGCAAGCCACTAGCTAGTCAACTAGCCAAGCTAAGTTGACATCCACTTCTTCAGCCTTTTTTCTAATCACCATCATTTGTGATCTTAGCCCTTATATATCATATATAGACTCAAAGTTTATTCCTTCACATTTCGTGAGGAGTTCATCATCAGTATGAGACTCTAGTAGCCTTATTCCTACTTTAGTAGTGAACACGATCACATCGTGTTATCGATCGGTAGCGGCTCTAACTGAGCGTGTCGATCCCCGTTTCACAACCGTCATTATCTGGTTTGTGAGACTAGAATCTCTACGAGATAATCTGGGCCTTACAGTGAAAGATTCTGTACAGTCCAGTCCCTTCGTCAAGACCATGTCGATAATGTGTATAGGCTACGATTCAGAGTCACAGCAAACTAGACCTTAAACCCTTGAGTTGCATTTGATCCCATAATTATCGGTTGGATGACACTTGTCAACTCTTAAAAAGTTCATCTACTACTGTTAAGGCCAGAAACGATCGAAATAATGATGATGCTGATGTGGACCCCTTCTTACTGAGTTGGAGCCTCGTCAGCAGGTTGAGTGGGACCCTAAGTTGAAAGAACCAGGGTCGTGGGTAGATGGTGGTCGATTTGCGGTACTCGTTTGACCTCGAACGGGTCGACTCTCGAATGATCGATATTGAGAAGCCCAGGCATGACCTTCTCGCTGGATCGGGACTCGATGATCTGCACCATAGGGAAGCATCAGGTGGGTTGGATCTGGGTCCCGACCCAAATCCCCTCCGATGCTTAAGTTAGAATGGGACTTAAGATAGCGAGGGAGCTTGGAGCCGCTGAGATCGACCCACGGAGGCTCGTCTCAGGTCTAGCGTCGCAAGCTCTTTTGTGGAAGAAATATAAATTGGAATATGTAAAGTCTGAGTATTAGGTCTTGTACCTTGGGAGTTGGAACCCTTTTAGCATTGTCCTTACGGGTATTTATAGGTGTTGTTAAGGCCAAAAATGACCGAAACAATTGTGTTGCTGACGTGGACCCTTCGTACTGAGTCGGAGCCTCGTCAGCCGGTTGAGTGGGACCCTAGATTGGAAGAACATGGGTCGTTGTTGGCTGATGGATGGCTTGCGATGCTCGATCGACCCTCGAGCAATCTGTATGTCGATAGATCAAGGTTGGGAAACTGTGAAGCGACCCTCACTGGAGATTGTTTCTCGACGATCTGTACCACAAGGAAACGTCAGGGGGATCGGTTTTGGGTCTCGACCCAAATCCCCTCTGATGCTTAAGTTAGAATGTGAAATTAAGGAAGAGAGCGAGCTTGGAACAGCTGAGACCGACCCACAGAGGTTTGTCTCAAATCTGACGTCGCAAGCTCTTTTGTGGAAGAAATGTTAGAAGTATATAGAGTCTCTGTATTATATCTCGTACCTTGGGAATTGGAACCTCCTCTATTTATAGATTCCAGGGTTCTTTTTGTGACGTTGAGGGATAACGGTCACCAATTATGGTGCCATGATCTCCCCCCCCCCCTTAATAGGGGTAACCGTAGCCCACGTTTCCGCTATTTATGAGCCTGCCTTCAATTTCACGTTCGATTGGTGGTAGTACAACGGGTGACTGGCAGGTGGGCTTTGACTGAGTAGATATCGGGCTTCCCTTGTGGGCTCTGTGGGCCTTAGTCACTCATCGGTCGAGTCATCTCGAGTACCGGTCCAATGATTCAACAATGGCCCCAGTCGCACGGCTTCAGAGAGTCTGTCTGTTGGGGTCAAGCGACGTTACATCGCATTAATGGGGCACGACAGTCGAGGAATTAATACTCAAGTTCTAGGTGCCAAAACGTCTGCCTTGCTGATTTGGATGATTCGTCGGTTCGAAATCCAAGATGCTTAGAGTCTCAGATCTTCGACAGGTGTTTCATCATGTCACTGTCATATTGTCGATATAAGATGGTTCCAGTACGGGAATTTAAAGATATCGTCTTCGTCATTCCTGATTTAGCTTTCCCCCTTTGAAAAATGGCTTCATCTTCTGTTCATATTTCTGAGAGGAGTTTGGTTACCGTCATGCACAAGAACAAAGAGGGGGCTATGGAGCTTGGTCTGATCGCCAATCTGAGATCTAAAGTTGGAGCCGATCAGATCCCCGAGTTTCAGAGAAATTACGTCTGCCTTGACTATCAGATCTGGGTGCTAGGGAGAGATGAGAGGGTTCATCGTCCTGGCGACCGGAAAGTTGGGGTTTACGTCAAAGCCTTCCAACGATGGCTTTGATTTCCCATGCATCCTGTCATGCGCTACTTTCTGAGCACGTTGAACCTTTCTCTCTACCAGCTAATGTCAAATGCCATAGCTGCACTGGTGGGCTTTATTGCTTTGTGCGTGATGAAGAGAATTGAACAGTCGCTAAGATTGTTCAATTACTTCTTCTCGATTCCTACTCTCAAGACTCCGGGCTGGTACATGATAACGACAAGTCTAGACAGGAAGTTATTTGATGATCTCCCTTCATCTAATTTCAAATGAAAAGAGGAGTTCGTGTTCGTGGTATTTCATGGAGAGGCGAGCTTTTGCACCTGATGGGGTGTCCCTGACTTAGGTCCTGCCGAGGACAATCCTTTGTCGGAGCGGAGAAGGACTCCACTGATGCATTAATAAGTCTACCAAAGAATGTGAGGAAGAAGAAGTGGTTGTGGTCCGACTTGGTGTTGCGCCAGACCGTATAGACGAAAGGTCAATTCGATCGTGCCTATCAACTGTTCGATCTTCGTTCTCTGACGCAACATGTTTTTCTTCTGCAAGGATGGTCAGTCTAGAGTACCAGGTGGACCCTGCGCTGAGGGAGGGAGTCGAGGCTTCTATCAGAGAAGCTGAGGAGAACATGTTGTCTCCTCGGGTACCGTCTATGGGAGAAAGGACGGCTCGATCGTCGGAGTAACGACCCATTGTCGCTGAGCGGGCTACTCAGGTGGCCCATCTCCAGCGAAAGAAAAAGGAGAAGCCCCCCATCGAATTTAAGATGGTTGCAATTGAGGGACGCAAGAGAAGGCAGCGGCTTCGCCTTAGTGGCTCGGAGCCATCTGGGTCGACTGAAGCTGCGGAACAGATTCCTCAGTATAAGCAGGGAAATCCTTTAGAGGGAGACTCGGGGGAGACCCGGGGTCCCTCCGGAGCTTCTTCTGCATGAGGATTCCTGGCCTTAGAGAGGCATGTTCCCTCCAGTGCCACTGTCTGAAGACAATCGTGATGAATTCAGACCAATTTTTCTAGAGAGTCAATCTCCTCAGGCTCCATTCGATTGCTCCGTGGAGGAACTCGTTCAAATGGAGTTTTCGATGAGGCAAGACGATTTTGCTCTTCTAGAGTGCGAGACCGCCTCTCGGATTGCTAAAAATATGACCCTTCCACGGGATATGGCTATTGTGGAGAGGGTCGATTACGAGAGGCTTGCGTCAATGGCCGTCCACGCTAATGTCCAAGTAACTATTGTACCAGCCTCCATTGTAGGTGATGCAAGCATGGATGTTAACTATCATGCCTTATATGCAGGCTCTCGTGGCCACGGCTGCGTTGCGTCGACACGCGTCGGTGGTGTCTAATCATGAAGTCACCCTGGGGGCCGTTAAGAATGTCGTAGAGAAGTCTCAGGCTGAGTTGGATACAGTATGGGTTTTATGCAAACTGAGATTAAACCATATTCAGCAGCTCAAGCATGAGCTACGAGAGTCTCGTAAGAGAGAAGCTGGTCAATTTACCTTAAGGAAGCGGGCAGAGAAAGCTCTGTTGGAGGAGAATGCCAGCGCCAAGGCCATAGCAGAGAGGGCGGTCCAGGAATTCAAGGATTCATTGCCCGATTTCGACGAACTGTACACAGAAGGCTATGAACGATGTTGATCGGAAGTGAAAGACCGATTCCCTGGCATCGCCGCTGAGATCAACCAAATCCCCGTGCTGTTCCTGGATATCGATGATGACGATCTAAGGCAGTGTATAGGGGAGGCCGTTCCTACCCGCGAAGTCGTCACCACGACGGATGATGATGCAGGTGCTGGTGCTTCGGGATAACAAGAGCCTGCGGCCGCACTTGGTGGAGATCAAGGGCCTAGTCGACCGTTGTAGAATCTTGACGCTCCTCTTACACTGCTATAATTTTCAAATGTATGTTGGGGTAATTGAGATGTAAACGAAAACAATTTAGTAGTGTAAGCTCCAGAAAAATTGCCATGTATCTCTTTGTTTGTCATTGTATCTCTTTGTTTGTCATCGCTCATACTATGTGGTCGTAATGCCTAATGGCCCCTTTCGACAGGTTAGACCCTTGCCCAAGATGATCGGGGATAAGCCGTTGAACCATATTAGAAATAGACCACTCTGTTCAGTGGCGAGGGAGCGATTCCCTCGACTCATGGCTGACGACACGATGGAGTCGTTCAACGGCGAAGGGGTGACCCTTCGACTTACGGCTGACGACATGAGAGAGTCGTTCAGTGGCGAAGGAGTGGCCCCTTCAACTTACGTCTGACGACATGTTAGGGTCGTTTAGTGGCGAAGGGGCGGTCATTCGACTTACGGCTGACGACACATTAGGGATGTTCAGTGGCGAAGGGGTGGCCCTTCGACTTACGGCTGACGACATGTTAGCATTGTTCTGTGGCAAAGGGGTTGCCCTTCGACTTACTGCTGACGACACGTTAGTGTCGTTCAGTGGCGAAGGGGTAGCCTTCGACTTAAGGCTGACGACACGTTAGGGTCATTCAGTGGCAAAGGGGTGGCCCTTCGACTTACGGCTGACGAAACGTTAGAGTCGTTCAGTGGCGAAAGGGGTGGCCCTTCGACTTACGACTGACGACACTTTAGGGTCGTTCAGTGGCGAAGGGGTGGCCCTTCGACTTACGGCTGACGACACAGTAGGGTCGTTCAGTGGCAAAGGGGTGTCCCCTTCGACTTACGACTGACGACGCGAGAGAGTCGTTCAGTGGCGAAATGGTGGTCCCTTCGACTTACGGCTGATGACACGTTAGGATCGTTCAATGGAGAAGGGGTGGCCCCATCGACTTATGGCTGACGACATGTTAGGGTCATCCAGTGGCGAAGGGGAGGCTCCGACTCAGCAAAAAGTGTCCATGTCAGCAACACAATTGTTTCCGTCATTTTTGGCCTTAACAGTTATGCACCATCTGTGGAAAACTGAGTCAGCATCCATGTCAACAAAACTACTATGTCAACTCACCCATCAACACCCTTCGGAGATGCTTTGGCGCCTCCAAGTATCAACTCCTTCAACATGATAATGGGAGGACCTCCGCACCCGGAGCTGTCAACCTCACTCCAAAGTTCATACGCTGGAAGGTTGATGACAATCGCTGTGGGAGAGAAAACGCCCCAGAGATTCCACACCTCATATATCCTTCTCTAATGAAGATCTAGAGGGCGTAGAAATGCCACATGATGACGCCGTCGTCATCAGGGCTGCCATAAACAAGATCACCGTAAAGAGATTGCTCATCGACACGGGAAGTTCGTGCGAAGTGCTTTTCATCACCACATTGGAGAGGATGAGGCTGTTCTCGACGGAGTTGAGACATTGTTCAGGACCTCTTGTAGGATTCAGCGCACATTCTGCCCCAATAGCAGGCATCATCACCTTACCGGTGACCCTAGGTACGCATCCACGCCAGATCACTCGCCTGACCAATTTCATAGTGGTGAAGATCAATTCAGCATACAACGGAATCATCGGCAGACCACTGCTCAACGCTATAGAAGCGGTGGTCTCAACTTTCCATCAAATGCTCAAATTCCAAACTCCTGAAGGAGTCGGAAAGGCGAGAGGGAATCAAAAGCAAGACCGGTCGTGCTACTCTCTGTCCACCGTTCAGATGGAGAAGAGATTCAACGTGTGGGTTTACAACAAAGGAGGGCCATCAGTGATTTATGAGGGGCCTGGAGCTGATATATATTCAATCGAAGGGCAATTCATCAGCGAGATGGAGGATGAGATGAACCCATTTTGGGCCCGTCACCCGAACGAAGCTCATCTCTTCTTCCTCCCTTCAAGTGTGGTGAACATTGTGCAGAATGTCTACAATCCAAATAGCATGGATAACAATTACAAAGAGCCTTGGCAGAGTATCATCACTGACTACATCAGCGTCATTTCAAATAAATATCCTTGCTGTAGTAGGACCCTCGAAGCTGATCATTTCATGGTTTTGTGCCACGATTGGGTAATATGTAAACATATATCAGTGAAATCTGATCCTTTTGATCTAAATCAATCCTGGCATTCTGCACAATATGGTGCAAAGGGGTTTGATGTGATCCATATGGTGCTTCATTCAATTCAGTTGAGGGGGGCTCTATCAGAGGCAACTTTTTTTTGCCTTGGTATTTTTAAAAAGGTATTATTTGCATCATCTTTTTTTTGCCCAGTGCTGTTGGATCCCCATGCACCTCTTCAACACTTAGGCTAGGTACACAACGCCACCGACAATGCACAGAAACGGTGGCCAAACTATCCCAAGCCTGAATTCCATCGAGATCTCACCTAGGCACAAAACCAAACACCTCACGGGCACAAGAGAGTTGTCACCAACTACTAACTCCCTCAATGATCTTGCGATAGATAAAGTAAGCACGCAAATATAATACGAAATTAATAGCAACACAAAAGAGACGGAGATTTACCCTGGTTCGGTTGCGAACAACCTACATCCAGCATCCAATGCACCTGGTTCTACTATCGATCAAGCAAGGCATGCACCGACCATGTCATCTTCTTCCTCCACAATGAGAGAATAGCTCCAAGCAACAAGACCTAACCCTAGATCTCTCACCAAGCTCACACACTCTCAACCAAGTGAGAATCCTTGTTAACAAAGCCCCTACAACATGTAGAGCTCCTCAAGGGACCAATCCCACGTCTAGCTAGATCACTATTTGGTAATATAGCTCCAAACTAGGAAAGCTACCCAAGGGACTCAAGATCTACAAGCTAGAGGAAGAAGCAAGACTCACCATGGATCTCACACGAGACAAAGCTCTCTTGGTTCTCCAAAACCTAGCTTCCTCTCCTCCAATTTCAGATCCAAGCTCTCTCCATTTTCTCTCCGAAAATGGCAGCAGGCTCTCTGGTTTGTAGCCTCTAGAAAACTGAGAGCATCTGTTTCTAGCTCTCGGATCACTCAGAAAAAAAGTCCTGCCGATTTCTCTTGCTATAGGTCAAATCAAAGGAAACATGGGGCTTTTAAGATCCCCAACAACTCAGAGAGCAAGGGCCCCATGTAACAGGATTTTGCAGCATATATTAAATAACAACACTATACCCTGTTGAAAAATCTACACACTCTCTTCAGCACAGCTCCAGCTCCAGCACCAACCTGCATCCATCGTGTATGAACTCACCTTGCCTTGACCATCGAACATGTGAACCTACATAATGTGCATCGGAAATCGCGTCCTCTAGTGCCTCAATCCTCCGAGAGACATGCCAAGCTCAGAAGCCGTCTGAGCCTAGCCTCACGCATCTCCGCCTCGTCCACCGTCATGTCTGTGATGAAGTCATCTGTCTCTGAGGATAACCTTGCGAGCTCAGACTCCATGAACGAACTAAATGACACCGTGCCAGCATCCAATGGGCCCTCTGTCAATCCATGAACATCCCTATCATCACCCCACGGGTCCGCGAGCAACTCATGCTCGTCATGGCCATCATCTATGATAAACACGCCTTCATCCCCACTGCTCTACAGACTGACCCCAGCTGGATCACATTGATACATTGTCTGTAGCCACTCTGTCTGCTGATGTCTGTTATCAAGACTAGTCGTCCACCGGCTCTGCGCCTCAACTGACTGTGCCGACGACTCAAGACACAAATGCGCACACACTAGCGCCAAACTGTTCGCCGCACCAACATCTAGCCTCTGAAGATCGTCCTCACCTGCCATGCCATGTGATGAACTCGCCGAAGTTAAGAGATGAGCGCACACTTAAGAAGCTCCTCTCGGCTCTGCCTCCTCCCTGTATCGAGCGAGAACGCACTCGATATGTGGACTCCTAACTCTCAGCTCCATGTCCCTAGTGGCATCTCCACCTGGGACCACCATCGCAATCTCCACACTGCCGTGGGAGTCTCCATGCTCCACCATGCTATCAGATTCCCTGCTTCTCTGTATCTCCACCAGTCTGGCCATCGAAGTATCAGAAGATGCGCCTGATAAATCATCCCTAGCCAAACAAGAGTCATATCGCCTGTGCCCATACTATGAAGACTGCTCTACCATGCACAACGATTGATCTACCCTGATGTCAAGCTCCTCAGAAGACCTCTCTACCCTGAAGCTAAAGCTGCACACCTCAACACGCTGGTCATCCTCAGAATCAACCAACTCATGCGTGCTAGAAACGTGAGAGACCTTCGTCTCTTAATCCACTGCAACCTCCGGCATCGGCACGGAAACCAACTGCACTACTCCTCTGTAGATAAACGGCTCTACCTCGAAGCTAAAGTTGCACACCTCAGCATGCTGGGTCTCCTCAAGAGCACCCACAACGTGCATGCTAGAACTGTGAGAGATCTCCGTCTCCTCACCCACTGCAACTGACTGCATCGATACGACGACCGACTACATTGCCTCCTCGTAGCCCGATGTCCTCTGCACTTCAACTGAACTGAACCTAGAGCTACATCGTGAGATACCTGCTGATCACTGACACTGACCACATCGGATGAACTTTGCACCATGTCCGTCTGCACACGTGTCTGATCATCTGCCTGAGTCTGAATCTGAATCACCTCATCATCTCTATGGACCGGGCTGTCCTCTGTTCTCTGCACACCGTCATGAGTCTGCTACACCCTAAGCACTGCAGACTCATCAATCATGACGTGTCGTCTGACAATCACCTCACTGGTACTAGGACACCATAACATGTACCCTCTCGCACCACCATCTACGTACCTGACTAAGACACAATCTTGCATGCATTGTCCTACATCGTCATCGTCCCTCTCGTGCGGCCACATAGGACATCCAAACGTACGCAAGTGCGAGAAGTCAACGGCTCTGCCCGTCCATAACCCCTCGAGAATAGAACTACCTGCGGCTAGTGACGGTGTTTGGTTGATGAGGTATGCCGCAGTAGCAAGAGTCTCCGCCCATTATTCCCTAGGAAGGCCGGATGGTCTCAATAGCCCCTGTGTCTTCTCTACCAACATCCTGATCATGCTGTCTGCTATGCCACCGTGAGGGTCTCCATCAGGAATGGTGTATCGGGACATGATCCCCTCTTACTTGCAAACATCTTGTATCTCTACGTCGTTGGTACAGATCTCTCCTATGGGTCTACCCATCCGCCTCTCGACTATGCTCCTCCATAGCCGCATCTTCTCATGGATCTTCTTCCGAGATCCCATGAGAGTAACCATGACTCTCCTCGAGAAGTCATCTATGAAGGCCGCGAAGTACCTCGCGCCATCCAGGGAAGGAACTGGACATGGACCCCATACACCGGTGTAGACGCAGTCTAGGGGCTCCCTGCTGTATCTGACAGCTGTCCCAAACTGCACTTGCATCTACCGCTCTGCACCACAGTCACTGCAAGACTCAAGCCAACAATCACCTCCGAACACACTCCTCCTCTGAAGAATGTCAAGGCTCTGCTCATCAGCATGCCCCAATCTGAGATGCCACAATCTCACTGTATCTCTACTCTCGGACTCCTGTGATCTGCCAGTCTCGCCCACTACTGTGTGTCCATCGAGCGCATACAAGTTGCTACACTTCTTCCCCCTCATGACAGCCAGGCATCCTCAGGAAATATGCAGTCGATCCTCCTCGATCACTGCCCTGTAGCCCATCCCGGTCAAAGCTCATATCGATATCAGGCCACTGCAAAGATCATGAACTTGTCTTACGCCATCAAACACACGGACGATGCCATCGTGCATCCTGACTCTGACTGTGCCACTCCCAACCTGCTCGCACTCCATACCATTCCCCACGAGAATCCGCTCTCCAATGCATGGAATGTATGAGTCGAACGCACTCCGATCCGGAGTCATATGGAATGAACACACTGAGTCCAATAGCCACGAACATTGCGCTTCTCCCACGGAGTATGCCGCAAACACCGAGCAAGCATCCTCGTCAGAAAACATCCCGTCTCGTGCTCCAACATGAGTCAAACTCTGAGCAACCTCTTCCACAATGCCAATCGATGTCCTCGCTTTCAACCTCGGGCAATCCCTCTTCCAATGCCCGCTTTCCTTACATAGGAAGCATTTGTTGTCACCGCGGCCCTTGACTTGGACCGTCGCCGCTGCCGCCGATTCCAACTCTTGGAACGGCCCGTCTTGGATTTTGGAGTGTGTCTGCCCTCTTGGCGACCCCGGATGACATTGGTTACCTCACAACCATCGGCGTCACCTAACACCAAACTCTGCAAATCCTCCGTATGAAATGCATACTTCACCTCATCCAACGTGAGTGAGTCTCGGCCATTCAACATCGAGCCTACAAACTTGGAATACACCGGAGCAAGAGAACATAATAGCGCCATAGCATGTTGCTCGTCCTCTATCACACTCTCCAATTCCCGTAGGTCCATTACTATACGGTTCATCTCGCCAACATGGTTCCACAACGAGGTTCCACTTTTCATCCTGTGAGTATAGAAGCGTTGCCACAATTACAACCTTCGTCCAATTGGTGTCTTGGTCGAGTATCAAGCTTCAAGCATCCTCCATAGGTCGCTCACGACCTTCACATCAGCCACCGACAATGCACAGAAACGGTGGCCAAACAATCCCAAGCCCGAATTCCATCGAGATCTCACCTAGGCACAAAACCAAACACCTCACGGGCACAAGAGAGTTGTCACCAACTACTAACTCCCTCAACGATCTTGCGATAGATAATGTAAGCACACAAATATAATACGAAATTAATAGCAACACAAAAGAGACGGAGATTTACCCTGGTTCGGTTGCGAACAACCTACATCCAGCATCCAATGCACCTTGTTCTACTATCGATCAACCAAAGCATGCACCGACCATGTCATCTTCTTCCTCCACAATGAGAGAATAGCTCCAAGCAACAAGACCTAACCCTAGATCTCTCACCAAGCTCACACACTCTCAACCAAGTGAGAATCCTTGATAACAAAGCCCCTACAACATGTAGAGCTCCTCAAGGGACCAATCCCACGTCTAGATAGATCACTACTTGGTAATATATCTCCAAACTAGGAAAGCTACCCAAGGGACTTAAGATCTACAAGCTAGAGGAAGAAGCAAGAATCACCATGGATCTCACACGAGACAAAGCTCTCTTGGTTCTCCAAAACCTAGCTTCCTCTCCTCCAATTTCAGATCCAAGCTCTCTCCATTTTCTCTCCGAAAATGGCAGCTGGCTCTCTGGTTTGTAGCCTCTGGAAAACTGAGAGCATCTGTTTCTAGCTCTCGGCTCACTCAGAAAAAAATTCCTGCCGATTTCTCTTGCTATAGGTCAAGCCAAAGGAAACATGGGGCTTTTAAGACCCCCAACAACTCAGAGAGTAAGGGCCCCATGTAACAGGATTTTGCAGCACATATTAAATAACAACACTCTACCCTGTTGAAAAATCCACACACTCTCTTCAGCACAGCTCCAGCTCCAGCACCAACCTGCATCCATTGTGTATGAACTCACCTTGCCTTGACCATCGAACATGTGAACCTACATAATGTGCATCGGAAATCGCGCCCTCTTGTGCCTCAATCCTCCGAGAGACATGCCAAGCTCAGAAGCCGTCTGAGCCTAGCCTCACGCATCTCTGCCTCGTCCACCGTCATGTCTGTGATGAAGTCATCTGTCTCCGAGGATAACCCTGCGAGCTCAGACTCCATGAACGAACTAAATGACGCCGTGCCAGTATCCAATGAGCCCTCTGTCAATCCATGAACATCCCTATCATCACCCCACGGGTCCGCGAGCAACTCATGCTCGCCATGGCCATCATCTATGATAAACACGCCTTCATCCCCACTGCTCTACAGACTGACCCCAGCTGGATCACATTGATACGTTGTCTGTAGCCACTCTGTCTACTGATGTCTGTTATCAAGACTAGTCATCCACCGGCTCTGCGCCTCAACTGACTGTGCCGACGACTCAAGACACAAATGCGCACACACAAGCGCCAAACTGTCCGCCGCACCAACATCTAGCCTCTGAAGATCGTCCTCACTTGTCATGCCCTGTGATGAACTCGCCGAAGCTAAGAGATGAGCGCACACTGAAGAAGCTCCTCTCGGCTCTGCCTCCTCCCTGTATCGAGCGAGAACGCACTCGATTTGTGGACTCCTAACTCTCAGCTCCATGTCCCTAGTGGCATCTCCACCTGGGACCACCATCGCAATCTCCACACTGCCGTGGGAGTCTCCATGCTCCACCACGCTATTGTAATGCCCTGCTAAACTACTGCACAAGTACTAGAGGGGGGTGAATATTACTTTAAAATAATTAAGAGGCTAATTCCTAATTACCTTGCAAACTCTACCAAACAATGCGGAAATGCGGAACTGAAAATTTTAGACAACAAAGACAAACAATCGCAAACAAGCAATTTAACGGGTTCGGATCCACCCAAGTCTCCCCGACTTGTTCCCGGTGATTCTACGTCCCAAACACCCGGATCCCCTCCGGATACTTGAGTTAGAAACCCTAACTCAAGATTTCCACTATGAAATACTTTTGAAAACCCTTCACAAGTCAAATCATACACAAATGAAAATTGTGACTCCAACAACCCGGGATCACAAACAAACTCTCACAACCGAGAGTGAAACACTTACAATATCGAAAGTAAATGAAATAGAAATGCTTACCACAAAATACCTATGCCTTGAGTAAAACTTACGATTTATGGCAAAGATGATTTTGGGGAAGATGAAGAGGCACCAAACCCTAGCTCCAAGATGTAGATCAGCTATGGAGAGCTATGAGGTTGATGGTGACCTAGGATCAAGCACTTGGCTTGGAAGGCTCACAATCAATGAATCTCTCTTTTGAAATAAGAGTGAGGGAGAGATTCTCGAAAGGAAATGAATGAGCTTTAATGAGATTGAATGCTTTCTCTTTGATCTCTAAACTTCTCTTAAAATCAGCCTTGAGTGCAATGAATGTAGCGCACCAAGTATATATAGGTTAGAGGAAAGAGAGAGAGAAAAACGTTTCAATTAAAGCTCCAACGACTCTATTCTGAACCAAACTAGTCGGTCAAAGAAAAACCACTGACCGACTAGTTCATCAACCAGTCGGTCGGTCAATCAACAAGAACCGACTAAGTGGTGAACAGTGAATAAGTCGAAGTTCAGACTAACAGAACTAGTCAGTCAAAGAACACTTGCCAACCGACTAGTTTCACAAATAGTCGGTCGGTGAGTGAACTTAGACCGACTAAGAGATAAAACAAATAGTTTGAGTACAAATTGAATTAGTCGGTCCAAGAACAAAAGTTGACCGACTAGTTCATCAACTAGTCGGTCGCCAAACGTTCTTTGACCGACTAACGATAAACAGTAACTAGGCATGTACAGTAGAAGCTCAACTAGTCGGTCCAAGAAGAAACACTGACCGACTAGTTCACAAACTAGTCGGTCGGTGAACCTTCTTTGACCGACTAACTGTAAACAGTAACTGAGCTAGAAATGAGAAGGAAAACTAGTCGGTCCAAGAAGCATTGCCGACCAATTAGATCACCATTTAGTCGGTTGGTTCTTCTTCTTGAACCAACTAACATGCACAAGAAGTCGCGAATCGAAGCGCGAAGCTTCGGGAAAGTTCGTATGGACTTCTACTAAGATCCTATGTCTAAGATAGGATCGTTATGAAGATTAAAACGTAAGCCCTACTCAAGGCTTAACATTCTACGGAACGAAGCTAAAAGACTATAAATAAAACTTGACGAACCGCCTTCGAAAGCTTCGATCCGAATCTGCATGACTTCTAAAATGGTCCAAAAGCTTCAACGAAGCTTTAGGCATACGATCACGCGCTTTGAGAAGTCTCGAGATGTCGCTTTGGATGTTCACATGAATTTGGCGACGATCTCTATAACTGCGCGCACAAAGTGTTAGTTCACGATATATTTATGTTTGTTCATCATCCAAAACCAAATCCGAGGAGTCCAATATCTAACATTCTCCCCCTTTTTGGTGATGACAAACCAACATAAATAATAATCAAAAATAATGATTCAAATGTAATTTACTTACTCCCCCTGCATTGATGACATGTTAATTCCAAAATGAATAATAATAATACGCATCAAGCAGACGAGTAAAGTATATAATGAGAATCAAATATTGAAATTTAGGAATTGAAATTCCATTTATATATCTTAACTCCCCCTGAATCTAACATATCAAATTAGATTCTTGGAAAAATGCTCTAAATTATCATTTAGCACATCGTCATTATTATATCTCTCCCCCTTTGGCATTAGCAAAAAGAGTGGGAGGAGATCAACGACAACAACAATGGCTTCAAATAAAAGCACGGGAGTCGTAGAATACGACCACGGTCCAAATGACACCAAAGGAAAATACGAATTAAATCAAAGCGTGTCAATGAGACCAAAGTCGAAAATCGATAAATAAAATCATCAAAACTCAAATTAATTTTACGAATTGAGTTATGGAATATACTCTCCAATATCAACATTCTTGGTTAATTTAGTGCATGGAAAACAATTCTATGTTTCCCTAGAAATAATTTCTATTTAACCAAGTTATTATCGTCGAGCGACGAAATCAAACATCAGAGACATATAAAGAATATATAATGTGCACAAGAGAATGAAATGTCAACATCGATGTATATATATAAATGAAGCATGCGTACATCAAGATGATACATCGACAGCATACAAAAGCGATCCAACGATCGGGGCACATAATACATCATATCATATATCTCACAAGGCAGCATATATGGAAGTATCTCAAAACATACCGACATCCATCAAAAGTACATCAAAATACATCAAAAAGATCCAAACATCATAACCACACTCTATCCTACCCAAACTCTCTCACTACAAGATATCTCATCTGAAGTGCACTAGGAGAGTCCTCAAAGAAGCTCAGGAGGAAGCGGCAGGATCTACAGCAGCAGTAGGCTCTGCAGCAAGAGTGGTGGTCACATGATCAGCAAAAGTGTCCACGGGAGCGACGGTAGTGGCCTCGGGAGCACCAGAAGTGGTATCCACCGCAGGTGTGGTGGCAACATGTGTGCTCTCGGGGTCACCAGCAGACGAAGCAGCAGCAGCACCAGAAGTGCCCGCAGGGGCACGAGTAGCAACACGAACAAGCTCCTCAATCTCCTCCTCATCCAACTCCTCCTCGTCAGAAACTGACGGAGGGATCTCAATACCCAAACTGGAGGCGATACGAGCAAGTATCTCCTCAGTACGAGCATAACGAGACTCCATATGTCTCACTGAACGTGCGAGCTCATCAAGAGTGGTAGAGAGAGCAGGAGCAGCTGAGGCTGAAGCAGACGCTTAGAGGGGGTCGTCCTCTGAACGTGACGGAGCGCCGCAAGAGACTTCTTGACGGCCGTCGCATTCAGAGGGGGACCGAGAGGACGCTCATCATCAGGAGGCAAAGTGACACGGAAGTGGCGAAAGACAAGTGTCAACAGGCACGGATATGGGATATGAGCAGACTTCGTAGACTTTTGGATACACTCGAAAGAATCCATCTTATCGAGTATGATCCGAGCCCAGTTAATCTCACTCCCCATGAAGATGGCGTAGATGAGCTTCAGGAATGGCTGGGAAGGCAAAGAGGAGGAGCCGTACTTAGGAAGTAAGTACGACTTCAAGATCAAGTTAAGGACCCAGCCATTGGGCTTGAAAGACTTCGAGGGGACGCCAATCATGGCGGGAGGAATCTCGTGGAAGATCTCAGAAAGGATGACCTGATCGAGGGAGGATATGTCATCGACGGAAATATCTGAAGGGAGGAGGCCAGACGACGAGCAACCGATCAACTCTCCTAAGATTTCTGCCGTGAGGAAAATCGGTGTCCCCAAGACAGTAGTCTCAATCGAGTGGGTCGCGTCGTACTGACCCCGGACACGGTTGGCGTAGAAGAGTTTGACCAGACGAGGGTATGGGTGGGGATTCGCCTTAGGGTCAATTCGAAGATAATCGATAAGACCGGAAGACGACAGAAGATCTGCGAGGCCTGGGAAGTCTGAAAACTGAATGAAATGCTCCAGAAGCAGCGGGCAGTGTTCGATACGGTTATATGTCGCGAGACACAACGGGTCGTCGCGACATAAAGAAATATCGACACCACCAACCGGCATCGGAGCCTTTCCCTTAGGCTGACGAGTGGAAGTACGGGGTCGAGCTAGACTCAGGTTGCCTAGGAGGAGGTGAGGGATCCCTATAGGTCTCGGTCTCGGGTATGTACTCCGTGTCGGAATCCGAAGGTGTACGGAAAGAGGAGGGAGACACAGTTTCCTTCGTAGGCTTGGGTTTAGGCTTGGGTTGAGACTGAGCTCGGGGCTTCGCTGTCGCCGTCCTCTTACACTTAAGAGGAGGCGAAGACGAAGAAGGTTGGGTGGTCTTCGATCGGCGTTTAGGTTACGAGGGTTGATTGGGATCCGTAGAGGATGGTTCAACGGTCATAGGCAAAGGGCTCGTAGGACGGATCGGGATACGTGTGCGTGCCATAAGCAAAGCAAGACACGACGCAATCAAACGAGAAATCTAAAACTAGAACCCTAAAGAACCCTAGCCGAACCGAAAAGAGATAACCCTAACCCTAGGAGGAAAACCATAACCCTAGGAGCTGAAAGAGATGAAAGGAAGATACCCTAGGGGAGATCGACGGAAAAAACGGCCGGAGTTGGTCGGAGATATGGCCGGAGAACGATGGGATCGACGGAGAAGACGAACGGGCTCGGGGGTTACGGGGGGTTTTTGAGCTGGAGAGAGGAAAAAGAACCGACTAGAAATGATTCTAGTCGGATAGATTGAGTTTTAAGTCGATCGGGAGCTCAAAAGACGCAACTGTCCCCGTTACAATTAGTCGGTCACAGTTCAAGCACTGACCGACTAGATCACGATCTAGTCGGTCGGTCAATGAGCTTGAACCGACTAATTGTAAACAGTAACTGAAGCCAAAATTTAGGGCAAGAGTTAGTCGGTCTGACTTCATTCACTGACCGACTAGACGATGATCTAGTCGGTCGGTCAATGAACATGAACCGACTAGCAGAGGTCAAAAATCTTAGAATTAGAAATTTTGAGTTCTCTCCTAATCGCACTTCGACGAAACATCAAAATACTCTCATTAATCATTATACTACCCCATTAAACACCGAAAATCTGAAATTTGACGTTTACGAACAAATCGAGCAAAAATTCCGAAAATTCAACGAAAAATCCAGAAAATTTCAATTAATCTAGCATGAGCAAATATAAAGAATTGAATAGCATGCAAGATTATTGAATAAAAAAATGAATCCTAAATCTCGGATTCACCCATAATCCCCAATTCTCGACGTAACCGCACAAAGGAGTCTTCCTTTAAGGGTTTCATGAAAATATCGGCAATTTGCTTCAGGGTTTCAACGTACACTAATATGATGTCCTTTTTAGCAACATGATCATCTAAGAAATGGTGTCGGACATCTATGTGTTTAGAACGGGAATGGTGTACCGGGTTCTTGGAGAGACATATTGCACTTTGGTTGTCCACCATGATAGGGCAAGTATCACAGTTTATACCAAAGTCTTTAAGTGTGTGTCTCATCCAAAGAACTTGAGCACACGCGGCACCGGCGGCAATATATTCCGCCTCGGTGTTTGAAAGTGATACGGAATTCTGCTTCTTGGAAAACCAAGAGACAAGAGAATTTCCTATAAAATGGCAAGTGCCACTAGTACTTTTCCTGTCGGATTTGCATCCCGCATAATTTGCGTCACTATATGAGATTAACTCATACGTGCTAGATGTTGGATAAAGTAATCCAAAATCAAGTGTATAACTTAAATAACGGAAAATACGTTTTACCGCTACTAAGTGTGACTCCTTAGGTTGAGACTGATAACGAGCACATACACATACGTCAAACATAATATCGGGCCTACTTGCGGTAAGATATAGTAAACTACCTATCATACCTCGATATAGACGAATGTCTACATCTTTTCCGCCCGCATCTTTATCAAGATGTGTAGTCGTGCTCATTGGAGTCTTTTTCCCGGAGGCATTCTCCATTCCAAATCGCTTTAGCAACTCCACCGTGTACTTCGTTTGGTGGATGAAGATTGCATCGTTCATTTGGTGAATTTGGAGACCTAAGAAATACTTGAGCTCACCCATGTGGCTCATCTCAAATTGATCCTTCATCACATTAGAAAACTCTTCGCAAAGAGCAAAGTTAGTAGCACCGAAAATGATATCTTCAACATAAATTTGAACTAAAATTATATCATTATTCGAATACTTAACAAATAATGTGGAATCAACTTCTCCCATTTTAAAGCCCAAATCCAAAAGAAAATTCTTTAAACGGTCATACCAAGCTCAAGGAGCTTGTCTCAAACCGTAAAGTGCTTTCTTAAGTTTAAAAAACATGATTTGAAAATTTTTCATTTATAAAACCTAGAGGTTGAGAGACATAAACTTCCTCAACAACGTCTCCGTTTAAAAACGCACTTTTAACATCCATTTGAAATAATTTAAAATCCTTATGGCATGCAAAAGATAACAATAATCTAATTGATTCTAATCTAGCTACCGGAGCAAAGGATTCTTTGAAATCGATATCTTCCTCTTGCCGATAGCCTTGAGCTACTTACCGAGATTTGTTCCGGACGACGATTTGGTTTTCGTCGGTCTTGTTCTTGAAGATACACTTTGTCCCTATGATGGTGTGGTTCTTTGATGGCAATGGAACAAGCTCCCAAACCTCATTCCTCTCGAATTGAATGAGTTCCTCTTCCATGGCAAGGATCCAAGCGCTATCTTCGCATGCTTCATTAACATTCTTTGGCTCTATCGAGGAGGCAAAGGCACAATGAGCGAAGTGGTTGACTTGCGATCTCGTCTTGACATTATCATGGATATTGCCAATGACTTGCTCATGAGGATGGTCACGAACGGTATGAAGCCGTTTGGGAATTCCTTGATCACTAGGAACATTCTCAAAAACTTCATTAGTAGGGTTAGTCTCAATAGAATCAATAGAATTATTAGAATTAGAATTACCAATTGAATCACATAAAACATCCATGGAGTCATCATCATTAGTAATTCTAGTTGGAACAAATCCTTCATTAAATGAAACATGAAGTGATTCCTCGATCGTTGAGGTTCGTTTGATGTATATCCGGTAGGCTTTGCTAAGTGAGGAATATCCAACAAAAATCCCCTCATCGGATCTTGGATCGAATTTGTCCAAACTACCATACGTGTTTTTAATAAAACATTTTGAACCAAAAACACGAAAATGTTTAACTTGAGGCAACCTACCAAACAACAATTCATAACAAGTTTGTTTAGTACCGGGCCTCAAAAGTATTCTATTAAACACATAGCAAGCGGTGTGTACCGCTTCCGCCCAAAATTGATGGCCAAGTTGGCTATCATCAAGCATAGTGCGAGCACACTCCACTAGCGTCCTATTCTTTCTCTCAACTACACCATTTTGAGGAGGTGCATGAGGGAAAGAGAAGGTGTGTGTAATACCAACTTCATCACAAAATGTCTCAAAAGACTCATTCTCAAATTCCCCTCCATGATCACTACGAATAGTGACAATGGTGGTTCCAATGAGATTTTGTACTTTCTTGACAAAAATTGTGAAGTTTTCAAAAGCATCATTTTTATTACTCAATGAAAATACCCAAGTAAACCTAGAAAATTCATCAACGATGACAAGTCCATACCGTGCATTTCCTAATGAAGCAACTCTAGTTGGCCCAAATAAATCTAGATGTAATAGCTCTAGTGGCCGCTTAGAAGAAATGCTTTTCTTAGGTTTAAAAGACGATTTTGGAAGCTTGCCTCGTTGACACGAGTCACAAAAGCTTTTCTTTTGAAAGACAAGCTTAGGGCAGCCTCTAATAGAATTTAACTTGGAAAGTTTAAATAGTGTTCCAAAATTCACATGACCAAAACGTCGATGCCATAAGTGTTGTTCACTTGTGTTGGCAATGAGACATTGTTCATGTGATCTCGGAAGATCTAGGATGTATATATCCTTATGGCGTGTGCCGAAAAACAATAATTCATTATTATCTTTTCTTAAAATATGGCACATTTCTTTCGCAAAGCTAACTTTGTAACCTTTGTCACAAAGTTGGCTTATTGAAATGAGATTGTGGTTTAATCCGTTAACAAGGTAAACATCACTTATAAGAGGTTTAGAAGGATTACCCACTTTACCAACACCTATGATGGTTCCGCTCTCGTTGCCTCCAAAGACGACGCGGTTCCCATTTGCAATAGGCACCACTCCGGAGAGCAATTGAGCGTCACCTGTCATGTGTTTTGAACACCCGCTATCGAGTATCCAATTCCTCTTAGAGCTAAATTTAAATTTGTTGCTCCGTTTCTTTTTCTTGAGTACCTAAAGATAGAAAATATCGTATCATGGTACCCAAGGTCATTGGGTCCAAAAGATTAGACCTTTGGAAGCCAAGTCCAATTGGACTTAGACTTCCCCCACATAGTTATCATTATCCACTACATTCATAAAATAATCATTCATGTAAACTTGTTTTTCATCCATGCTTGTGTCCTTTGGGCTCCAAATAGTAAAGATTTTGGGAGCCCTCATCCTATTGGGTGCATGCATGCGTTGTTGATTTCTACGTGATGCATGTCGTGGATAGGCATAAGGAACATGATGAAATGGTGCATGTGGATAATTATTCATACGATGATGTGTGTGAACATATGCATGTGGAGGAACACGTGCGTGAGGGTGTCTCACATGGTATGCACGTGCCCGTGGCATGGTATTCGTGTACATGTAAGCATGGCCCTTCTTTGGAGGTCCACCCAAAGTGGGTTTCTTTCCAAAAGACGGTGTGTACGAGGTGGAAGCACCATTGGTAGATGAACTACCAATAGAGTGTTTGCTCCCACTCGTTGAGGCATCGGAAGTTGGCCTAACAAAGGTAGTGGCCGATTTGAATGAATTTCTCATTGTGTACCCCAAGCCAATGTGGTGATTGGCCGGGAGTAAATCATTTAGGATTTTATCCAAATGGTCCTTACCCTTATTGAATTTATTAATTCGGCCTAATGTGTTCTCATATTTCTCGGTGAGAGAACGCATAGAAGCATCCAAAGTGGATACTTGCGATGTGAGCACATAAACACGAGATTTGAGATTCTCATTCTCAATACTCAAAGTCGAGTTTTGAGAAGTCAAATCCACAATCTTGTGTTCTTTCGGATCCTCAATGCTAACATGTTCAAGTTGAGTCTTGAGATTTACAATCTCATTCTTCAACTCTTCAACAACGGTGTCGTTGTTGGTGATGATAGTTTTAGGCGAGGTTTGGATGCTAGCTAAATCATCTTTTACCTTAGTATACCTATTTACTAATTTAGTGTATTTAGACCATAATTGCTCATTAGCATTTCTAAGGTCATCCATGGTTACCTCATCGCCTTCGTTGTCGCTATCATTGGAAGAAGAATCTTTATCTTGATCCTCTCTTGCCATGAAGCACATGTGTGCTTGCTCCACTTGTTCATCGTCCGACTCTCCGCTTGAGGAATCCTCGGAGTCGGTGAAGGTTGCCCCGACAAGTCCCTTTTTGTACCCTTTCTTGTGCTTCTTGGACTTATCGAACTTCGGCGCCTTCCACTTCTCCTTTTGCTTATTTTGAGGACACTCCGCTTTCATGTGTCCTGGCTTGTTGCATTTAAAGCACAATGGAGAGGAGGCGTTAGTAGAACTAAACTTCGATTTATTTTTGAAGTTACCTTTCCGGAAGAACCGGTTGAACTTCTTTGCCATGAGTGCCATGGACTCCAAGTCCAACTCGTCTTCCGAGTCTTCATCATCGGTCGATGTGGATGTGGATGGAGCGGCCTTGAAAGCATTAGCCTTCTTCTTTGGCTCGTCTTGCTTTAGGTAGGACTTCATCTTGTCCTGCAACTTCAACTTGCTATCTTTGCGTACCTCGTATGACATTAAGGTACCCATTAGTTGAACAACGGTATAAGTTTTCATGTCAATACCTTCCTCGATGGCGAAGGTCCGTTTCTCCCAACAAGAAGGAAGTCCATCGATGATCTTCGAGACTTTCTCCTTTTGGGTGTAGGTCTTACCGAGAGCTTCCAACTCGTTTGTGATGTCGACGAAGCGAGCGTAGTACTCCTTCATCTTCTCACCCTGTAGCATATGAACTAACTCGTAATCTTTATTAACTACAACGAGTTTAGAATCTCTTACCCTACTTGTCACTTCATGCAATATGAGGAGAGAGTTCCATATTTGATATGCACTCTTACATGTGCATATCTTGTTGAAGTCCTCGGGCTCCAAGGCACATTGCAAGGCGTTCATTGCCTTGGCATTGCTTACCTCCGCGGCGACCTCCGCGGGAGTCCACTTCTCGAAATCTTCTTCGACGGGCTCGACGTACTCCTTCATTGTTGTCCTCCATAGTGAAGCACTCCGGAGGAAAGTTTCCATCCAGCATTTCCAGTACCCGTAGTTGGTACCGTTGAAGAAGGGAGGCCTCGTTGAGGAGTGTCCTTCCATTACCGAAGACGCTCCTTCACGGTTCTTGAAGGTGCTATAGTCGGAAGGTGGACGAACGGTCTTGTTATCGTTGGCAGACATAGCTATAGACTTGGCTCTGATACCAAATGTAATGCCCTGCTAAGCTACTGCACAAGTACTAGAGGGGGGGTGAATATTACTTTAAAATAATTAAGAGGCTAATTCCTAATTATCTTGCAAACTCTACCAAACAATGCGGAAATGCGGAAATGTAAATGTTAGACAACAAAGACAAACAATCGCAAACAAGCAATTTAACGGGTTCGGATCCACCCAAGTCTCCCCGACTTGTTCCCGGTGATTCTACGTCCCAAACACCCGGATCCCCTCCGGATACTTGAGTTAGAAACCCTAACTCAAGATTTCCACTATGAAATACTTGTGAAAAACCTTCACAAGTCAAATCATACACAAATGAAAATTGTGACTCCCACAACCCGGGATCACAAACAAACTCTCACAACCGAGAGTGAAACACTTACACTATCGAAAGTAAATGAAATAGAAATGCTTACCACAAAATACCTATGCCTTGAGTAAAACTTACGATTTAGGGCAAAGATGATTTTGGGAAAGATGAAGAGGCACCAAACCCTAGCTCCAAGATGTAGATCAGCTATGGAGAGCTATGAGGTTGATGGTGACCTAGGATCAAGCACTTGGCTTGGAAGGCTCACAATCAATGAATCTCTCTTTTGAAATAAGAGTGAGGGAGAGATTCTCGAAAGGAAATGAATGAGCTTTAATGAGATTGAATGCTTTCTCTTTGATCTCTAAACTTCTCTTAAAATCAGCCTTGAGTGCAATGAATGCAGCACACCAAGTATATATAGGTTAGAGGAAAGAGAGAGAGAAAAACGTTTCAATTAAAGCTCCAACGGCTCTATTCTGAACCAAACTAGTCGGTCAAAGAACAACCACTGACCGACTGTTCATCAACTAGTCGGTCGGTCAATCAACAAGAACCGACTAAGTGGTGAACAGTGAATAAGTCGAAGTTCAGACTAACAGAACTAGTCGGTCAAAAAACACTTGCCAATCGACTAGTTTCACAACTAGTCGGTCGGTGAGTGAACTTAGACCGACTAAGAGATAAAACAAATAGTCTGAGTACAAATTGAATTAGTCGGTCCAAGAACAAAAGTTGACCGACTAGTTCATCAACTAGTCGGTCGCCAAACGTTCTTTGACCGACTAACGATAAACAGTAACTAGGCATGTACAGTAGAAGCTCAACTAGTCGGTCCAAGAAGAAACACTGACTGAATAGTTCACAAACTAGTCGGTCGGTGAACCTTCTTTGACCGACTAACTGTAAACAGTAACTGAGCTAGAAATGAGAAGGCAAACTAGTCGGTCCAAGAAGCATTGCCGACCGACTAGATCACCATCTAGTCGGTTGGTTCTTCTTCTTGAACCAACTAATATGCACAAGAAGTCGTGAATCGAAGTGCGAAGCTTCGGAAAAGTTCGTATGGACTTCTACTAAGATCCTATGTCTAAGATAGGAGCGTTATGAAGATTAAAACGTAAGACCTACTCAAGGCTTAACATTCTACGGAACGAAGCTAAAAGACTATAAATAAAACTTGACGAATCGCCTTCGAAAGCTTCGATCCGAATCTGCATGACTTCTAAAATGGTCCAAAAGCTTCAACGAAGCTTTAGGCATACGATCACGCGCTTTGAGAAGTCTCAAGATGTCGCTTTGGATGTTCACATGAATTTGGCGACGATCTCCATAACTGTGCTCACAAAGTGTTAGTTCACGATATATTTATGTTTGTTCATCATCCAAAACCAAATCCGGGGAGTCCAATATCCAACAACTATCAGAAACCCTGCTTCTCTGTATCTCCACCAATCTGACCATCGAAGTATCAGAAGATGCGCCTGATAAATCATCCCTAGCCAAACAAGAGTCATATCGCCTGTGCCCATACTATGAAGACTGCTCTACCATGCACAACGATTGCTCTACCCTGATGTCAAGCTCCTCAGAAGACCTCTCTACCCTGAAGCTAAAGCTGCACACCTTAACACGCTGGTCATCCTCAGAAGCAACCAACTCATGCGTGCTAGAAACGTGAGAGACCTTCGTCTCCCAATCCACTGCAACCTCCGGCATCGGCACGGAAACCAACCGCACTACTCCTCCGTAGATAGACGGCTCTACCTCGAAGCTAAAGCTGCACACCTCAGCATGCTGGGTCTCCTCAAGAGCACCCACAACTTGCACGTTAGAACTGTGAGAGATCTCCGTCTCCTCACCCACTGCAACTGACTGCATCGATACGACGACCGACTACAATGCATCCTCGTAGACCGCTGTCCTCTGCACTTCCAACTGAACTGAACCTGGAGCTACATCGTGCGATACCTGCTGATCACTGACACTGACCACATCGGATGAACTTTGCACCATGTCCGTCTGCACACATGTCTGATCATCTGCCTGAGTCTGAATCTAAATCACCTCATCCTCTCTATGGACCGGGCTGTCCTCTGTTCTCTGCACACCGTCATGAGTCTGCTCCACCCTAAGCACTGCAGACTCATCAATCATGACGTGTCGTCTGACAATCACCTCACGGGAACTAGGACACCATAACATGTATCCTCTCGCACCTCCATCTATGTACCCGACTAGGACACAATCTTGCATGCATTGTCCAACATCGTCATCGTCCCTCTCGTGCGGCCACATAGGACATCCAAACGTACGCAAGTGCGAGAAGTCAACGGCTATGCCCGTCCATAACCCATCGAGAATAGAACTACATGCGGCTAGTGACGGTGTTTGGTTGATGAGGTATGCCGCAGTAGCAAGGGTCTCCGCCCATAATTTCCTAGGAAGGCCGGATGGTCTCAATAGCCCATGTGTCTTCTCTACCAACATCCTGATCATGCTGTCTGCTATGCCACCGTGAGGGTCTCCATCAGGAATGGTGTATCGGGACGTGATCCCCTCTGAATTGCAAACATCTTGTATCTCTACGTCGTTGGTACAGATCTCTCCTATGGGTCTACCCATTCGCCTCTTGACTATGCTCCTCCATAGCCGCACCTTCTAATGGATCTTCTTCCGAGATCCCATGAGAGTAACCATGACTCTCCTCGAGAAGTCATCTATGAAGGCCGCGAAGTACCTCGCGCCTTCCAGGGAAGGAACTGGACATGGACCCCATACACCGGCGTAGACGCACTCTAGGGGCTCCCTGCTGTATCTGACAGCTGTCCCAAACTGTACTTGCATCTGCCGCTCTGCACCACAGTCACTGCAAGACTCAAGCCTACGATCACCTCCGAACACACTCCTCCTCTGAAGAATGTCAAGGCTCTGCTCATCAGCATGCCCCAATCTGAGATACCACAATCTCACTGTATCTCTACTCTCGGACTCCTATGATCTGCCAGTCTCGCCCACTACTGTGTGTCCATCGAGCGCATACAAGTTGCTACGCTTCTTCCCCCTCATGACAGCCAGGCATCCTCAGGAAATATGCAGTCGATCCTCCTCGATCACTGCCCTGTAGCCCATCCCGGTCAAAGCTCCTATCGATATCAGGCCACTGCAAAGATCATGAACTTGTCTTACGCCATCAAACACACAGACGATGCCATCGTGCATCCTAACTCTGACTGTGCCACTCCAAACCTGCTCGCACTCCATACCATTCCCCACGAGAATCCGCTCTCTAATGCATGGAATGTATGAGTCGGACGCACTCCGATCCGGAGTCATATGGAATGAACACACCGAGTCCAATAGCCACAAACATTGCGCTTCTCCCACGGAGTATGCCGCAAACACCGAGCAAGCATCCTCGTCAGAAAACATCCCGTCTCGTGCTCCAACATGAGTCAAACTCTGAGCAACCTCTTCCACAATGTCAATCGATGTCCTCGCTTTCAACCTCGGGCAATCCCTCTTCCAATGCCCGCTTTCCTTACTTATGAAGCATTTGTTGTCACCGCGGCCCTTGACTTGGACCGTCGCCGCTGCCGCCGATTCCAACTCTTGGAACAGCCCGTCTTGGATTTTGGAGTGTGTCCACCCTCTTGGCGACCCTGGATGACATTGGTTACCTCACAACCATCGGTGTCACCTAACACCAAACTCTGCAAATCCTCTGTATGAAATGCATACTTCACCTCATCCAACGTGAGTAAGTCTCGGCCATTCAACATCGAGCCTACAAACTTGGAATACACCAGATCAAGAGAACATAATAGCGCCATAGCATGTTGCTCGTCCTCTATCACACTCTCCAATTCCCGTAGGTCCATTACTATACGGTTCATCTCGCCAACATGGTTCCACAACGAGGTTCCACTTTTCATCCTGTGAGTATAGAAGCGTTGCCACAATTGCAACCTTCGTCCAATTGGTGTCTTGGTCGAGTATCGAGCTTCAAGCATCCTCCATAGGTCGCTCACGACCTCCACATCAGCCACCGACAATGCACAGAAACTGTGGCCAAACAATCCCAAGCCCGAATTCTACCGAGATCTCACCTAGGCACAAAACCAAACACCTCACGGGCACAAGAGAGTTGTCACCAACTACTAACTCCCTCAACGATCTTGCGATAGATAATGTAAGCATGCAAATATAATACGAAATTAATAGCAACACAAAAGAGACGGAGATTTACCCAGGTTCGGTTGCGAACAACCTACATCCAGCATCCAATGCACCTGGTTCTACTATCGATCAAGCAAGGCATGCACCGACCATGTCATCTTCTTCCTCCACAATGAGAGAATAGCTCCAAGCAACAAGACCTAACCCTAGATCTCTCACCAAGCTCACACACTCTCAAACAAGTGAGAATCCTTGATAACAAAGCCCCTACAACATGTAGAGCTCCTAAAGCCCACGTCTAGCTAGATCACTACTTGGTAATATAGCTCCAAACTAGGAAAGCTACCCAAGGGACTCAAGATCTACAAGCTAGAGGAAGAAGCAAGACTCACCATGGATCTCACACGAGACCAAGCTCTCTTGGTTCTCCAAAACCTAGCTTCCTCTCCTCCAATTTCAGATCCAAGCTCTCTCCATTTTCTCTCCGAAAATGGCAGCATGCTCTCTGGTTTGTAGCCTCTGGAAAACTGAGAGCATCTGTTTCTAGCTCTCGGCTCACTCAGAAAAAAAGCCCTGCCGATTTCTATTGCTATAGGTCAAGCCAAAGGAAACATGGGGCTTTTAAGACCCCCAATAACTCAGAGAGCAAGGGCCCCATGTAACAGGATTTTGCAGCACATATTAAATAACAACACTCTACCCTGTTGAAAAATCCACACACTCTCTTCAGCACAGCTCCAGCTCCAGCACCAACCTGCTTCCATCGTGTATGAACTCACCTTGCATTGACCATCGAACATGTGAACCTACATAATGTGCATCGGAAATCATGCCCTCTAGTGCCTCAATCCTCCGAGAGACATGCCAAGCTTAGAAGCCGTCTGAGCCTAGCCTCACGCATCTCCGCCTCGTCCATCGTTATGTCTGTGATGAAGTCATCTGTCTCCGAGGATAACCCTGCGAGCTCAGACTCCATGAACGAACTAAATGACGCCTTGCCAGCATCCAATGAGCCCTCTGTCAATCCATGAACATCCCTATCATCACCCCACGGGTCCGCGAGCAACTCATGCTCGCCATGGCCATCATCTATGATAAACACGCCTTCATCCCCACTGCTCTATAGACTGACCCCAGCTGGATCACATTGATACGTTGTCTATAGCCACTCTGTCTACTGATGTCTGTTATCAAGACTAGTCGTCCACCGGCTCTGCGCCTCAACTGACTGTGCCAACGACTCAAGACACAAATGCACACACATAAGCGCCAAACTGTCCACCGCACCAACATCTAGCCTCTAAAGATCGTCCTCACCTGCCATGCCCTGTGATGAACTCGCCGAAGTTAAGAGATGAGCACACACTGAAGAAGCTCCTCTCGGCTCTGCCTCCTCCCTGTATCGAGCGAGAACGCACTCGATATGTGGACTCCTAACTCTCAGCTCCATGTCCCTAGTGGCATCTCCACCTGGGACCACCATCGCAATCTCCACACTGCCGTGGGAGTCTCCATGCTCCACCACGCTATCAGATTCCCTGCTTCTCTGTATCTCCACCAGTCTGGCCATCGAAGTATGAGAAGATGCGCCTGATAAATCATCCCTAGCCAAACAAGAGTCATATCGCCTGTGCCCATACTATGAAGACTGCTCTACCATGCACAACGATTGCTCTACCCTGATGTCAAGCTCCTCAGAAGACCTCTCTACCCTGAAGCTAAAGCTGCACACCTTAACACGCTGGTCATCCTCAGAATCAACCAACTAATGCGTGCTAGAAACGTGAGAGACCTTCATCTCTTAATCCACTGCAACCTCCGGCATCAGCACGGAAACCAACTGCACTACTCCTCCGTAGATAAACGGCTCTACCTCGAAGCTAAAGCTGCACACCTCAGCATGTTGGGTCTCCTCAAGAGCACCCACAACGTGCATGCTAGAACTGTGAGAGATCTCCGTCTCCTCACCCACTGCAACTGACTGCATCGATACGACGACCGACTACATTGCCTCCTCGTAGACCGATGTCCTCTGCACTTCAACTGAACTGAACCTGGAGCTACATCGTGAGATACCTGCTGATCACTGACACTGACCACATCGGATGAACTTTGCACCATGTCCGTCTGCACACGTGTCTGATCATCTGCCTGAGTCTGAATCTGAATCACCTCATCCTCTCTATGGACCGGGCTGTCCTCTGTTCTCTGCACACCGTCATGAGTCTGCTCCACCCTAAGCACTGCAGACTCATCAATCATGACGTGTTGTCTGACAATCACCTCATGGGTACTTGGACACCATAACATGTACCCTCTCGCACCTCCATCTACGTACCCGACTAGGACACAATCTTGCATGCATTGTCCTACATCGTCATCGTCCCTCTCGTGCGGCCACATAGGACATCCAAACGTACGCAAGTGCGAGAAGTCAACGGCTCTGCCCATCCATAACCCCTCGAGAATATAACTACATGCGGCTAGTGACGGTGTTTGGTTGATGAGGTATGCCGCAGTAACAAGGGTCTCCGTCCATAATTCCCTAGGAATGCCGGATGGTCTCAATAGCCCCTGTGTCTTCTCTACCAATTTCCTGATCATGCTGTCTGCTATGCCACCGTGAGGGTCTCCATCAGGAATGGTGTATCGGGACGTGATCCCCTCTGACTTGCAAACATCTTGTATCTCTACGTCGTTGGTATAGATCTCTCCTATGGGTCTACCCATCCGCCTCTCGACTATGCTCCTCCATAGCCGCACCTTCTCATGGATCTTCTTCCGAGATCCCATGAGAGTAACCATGACTCTCCTCGAGAAGTCACCTATGAAGGCCGTGAAATACCTCGCGCCTTCCAGGGAAGGAACTGGACATGGACCCCATACACCGGCGTAGACGCACTCTAGGGGCTCCCTGCTGTATCTGACAGCTGTCCCAAACTGCACTTACATCTGCCGCTCTGCACCACAGTCACTGCAAGACTCAAGCCTACAATCACCTCCGAACACAATCCTCCTCTGAAGAATGTCAAGGCTCTGCTCATCAGCATGCCCCAATCTGAGATGCCACAATCTCACTGTATCTTTACTCTCGGACTCCTGTGATCTGCCAGTCTCGCCCACTACTGTGTGTCCATCGAGCGCATACAAGTTGCTACGCTTCTTCCCCCTCATGATAGCCAGGCATCCTCAGGAAATATGCAGTCGATCCTCCTCGATCACTGCCCTGTAGCCCATCCCGGTCAAAGCTCCTATCGATATCAGGCCACTGCAAAGATCATGAACATGTCTTATGCCATCAAACACACGGACGATGCCATCGTGCATCCTGACTCTGACTGTGCCACTCCCAACCTGCTCGCACTCCATACCATTCCCCACGAGAATCCGCTCTCCAATGCATGGAATGTATGAGTCGGACGCACTCCGATCCGGAGTCATATGGAATGAACACACCGAGTCCAATAGCCACAAACATTGCGCTTCTCCCACGGAGTATGCCGCAAACACCGAGCAAGCATCCTCGTCAGAAAACATCCCGTCTCGTGCTCCAACATGAGTCAAACTCTGAGCAACCTCTTCCACAATGCCAATCGATGTCCTCGCTTTCAACCTCGGGCAATCCCTCTTCCAATGCCCGCTTTCCTTACATCAGAAGCATTTGTTGTCACCGCGGCCCTTGACTTGGACCGTCGCCGCTGCCGCCGATTCCAACTCTTGGAACGGCCCGTCTTGGATTTTGGAGTGTGTCCGCCCTCTTGGCGACCCCGGATGACATTGGGTACCTCACAACCATCGGTGTCTCCTAACACCAAACTCTGCAAATCCTCCGTATGAAATGCATACTTCACCTCATCCAACGTGAGTGAGTCTCGGCCATTCAACATCAAGCCTACAAACTTGGAATACACCGGAGCAAGAGAACATAATAGCGCCATAGCATGTTGCTCGTCCTCTATCACACTCTCCAATTCTCGTAGGTCCATTACTATACGGTTCATCTCGCCAACATGGTTCCACAACGAGGTTCCACTTTTTATCCTGTGAGTATAGAAGCGTTGCCACAATTGCAACCTTCATCCAATTGGTGTCTTGGTCGAGTATCGAGCTTCAAGCATCCTCCATAGGTCGCTCACGACCTCCACATCAGCAAATTACCAAAGGATCTCATCCTCCAAGGATTGCAATATCTCACCGAGGGCTTTAAGCTCCATCCTTCGCTTATCATACACCGTTGCCTTACATGGCATGCCCGTATTACATACGGCACTGTAAACTCTATGGTGCTTCAACAAAGCCACCATCTTTTGTCGCCACGGACCATAGTTGTCCTGGCCATTTAGCCTCTCTACTTCGTATGAACACCCGGCCGTCTCCTCACATGAGCAAGACACCATCACGGCACTACACTTCTTCGTAAACTGGAAGCTCTGATACCACTTGTTGGATCCCGTGCACCTCTCCAATACTTAGGCTAGGTACACAACGCCACCGACAATGCGCGGAAACGGTGGCCAAACAATCTCAAGCCCGAATTCCACCGAGATGTCACCTAGGCACAAAACCAAACACCTCACGGGCACAAGAGAGTTGTCACCAACTACCAACTCCCTCAACGATCTTGCGATAGATAATGTAAGCACACAAATATAATACGAAATTAAGAGCAACACAAAAGAGGCGGAGATTTACCCTGGTTCGGTTGCGAACAACCTACATCCAGCTTCCAATGCACCCGGTTCTACTATCGATCAAGCAAGGCATACACCGACCCTGTCATCTTCTTCCTCCACAATGAGAGAATAGCTCCAAGCAACAAGACCTAACCCTAGATCTCTCACCAAGCTCACACACTCTCAACTAAGTGGGAATACTTGATAACAAAGCCCCTACAACATGTAGAGCTCCTCAAGGGACCAATCCCACGTCTAGCTAGATCACTCCTTGGTAATATAGCTCTAAACTAGGAAAGCTACCCAAGTGACTCAAGATCTACAAGCTAGAGGAAGAAGCAAGACTCACCATGGATCTCACACGAGACGAAGCTCTCTTGGTTCTCCAAAACCTAGCTTTCTCTCCTCCAATTTCAGATCCAATATCTCTCCATTTTCTCTCCGAAAATGGCAGCAGGCTCTCTGGTTTGCAACCTCTGGAAAACTGAGAGCATCTGTTTCTAGCTCTCGGCTCACTCAGAAAAAAGTCATGCCGATTTCTCTTGCTATAGGTCAAGCCAAAGGAAACATGGGGACCTTAAGGTGGATGGGAAGACGGGGTTATTGAATCAAGCAAGTTGACGGTCAGAAGGGAAAGTCTTAAACAAAACGAAAACACAGGCTTTAGCTAGTGAGCCGACTGCCGATGACTCAAGCCGGGTTTAGAGCAAGGGGTTGCACTTTGCTTGAGCTTTGATGAGACACATGCCTGAGGGCTTTCTTCATTATCGACCGTTGTTTAAGTACTCTACCAATTGTGCTATTCAAAGGGATGTAACCATCTTGCAGTGGGGCTTACCCTGTTGGAAGGGTCGCGACTGTTGTATTGTAGTAGGTCGGGGGAAGCTACCACTTCTACGGCAGCTCCGTTTCCTCGTCTTGCTTCTGGCAAAGCTTCTACTCTGCTTGCTTATCTCTCGCTTGCTTGCGTGAAGGCGTCAGAGTCCTTTTCGCTAGGTCCAAATTCGTCAAAGCGAAAGATCTAATCCGACAGGAATCCCGCAAATTGAGCGCAGATGATATGTGGCTTCCCGGCGCGATCATATCATGGTGGTACCCCGCGGAAAAAAAATCTTCCTTCCACCTTAGGATAGCGACGTCTTTCCCCGTAAGAAAAAGCACGGGCGGCGCGGGTACCTCCCTGACCCACTGAATACAACAAAAGAAAGGGGAAGGACGTAACATAGAAGAAGTAGGCTGATCCTACATCCTTTTGCCTTTAGTGCTTGGTAGGAGCAGCTAAGACCCCCAACAACTCAGAGAGCAAGGGCCCCATGTAACAGGATTTTGCAGCACATATTAAATAACAAGTGCAACAAAAAATTCCAGTTACGCCACTGGTTGTAAGCCTAGTAGACCAAATAAATAGGTCTTTTCTTTGCGGGTTTAGTGAGAGGATCGAAAAACCTAAGACAAGGGTTGAGGGAAGAGAGCTGTGTGTGAATGAGAAGCAAGGGATTGTAGGATTTGGGCTTAAATCCTTGTATTGTGCCTTGGTGGCATCATGGTGAAAGCTTGGACGATTGTTGTTCCTCTGTGGACATAGCCTAGACAAAATGATCATTGAGGACAAGGGGAAACACAAGGACATAGAATTAGGCCTCAAGTCAATGTCATAGTTAACGCTCCATCTGTGGAGACATTGAAAATGCCATCGTTAAGTAACCGCTGGATATCAGTGGGGTGGAGACAAGAAAGATGGTGGTAGATACCTGTGACGTCTTGTTTATTGCGGACTTCCTTCAACCATGTCAAGCTCGGACGTGGCTGCCTTGGGCCATCGCGAGGACCACTCCGTGGCGTCGACAGTCGGCAAGCTGGGGGTTAGGGTTATGGAATGCAGCCTGAGGAGGACAATGACGGCAAGGTTTGCAGTGATGAACTCGCCCTCCGCCGACAATGGTATCGTCGGTTGCCACGCCGCTGGCAGCGTTCGAAGTCGCGATCTCGCCTTTTCATCATCTCATGTAGTTTCCAACCCCAAGCTGCCTCAAGAAAATGCCATCACTTTATTAAAAGTTATTCTGAACCAGTTCAACATATAGAAATAGGTTACTGTTGGGGAAATAATCAATTTAGGACAACGGTATGCCGTGATTTTTTAGAGATAAACCACAACGGCACAATCCAACCAAACAAGCTACACAGAGTTTACCCTGGTTCGGCCTGCTAACGGCACCTATGTCTAGCTTCCAGATGACGGTTTCCACTAATATAATTAGAGAGAATTACACGGACTCCTTCAATCTTCTGCAACAAAAGAGAACAACAAATAACTCCAAAACTTGAAGTTCAAAATCTTCTCACCAAATCCGGAAGAGATCTCAAATCTCACCAAAATAGAAGAAACTCAAAAGCTCTTACAAATAATCCCTCAATCCGAAAAGAGAGATCCCAAGAAAAGATTACAGTGAATTTCAATAGAGATCATAAGAAGTCTCACACACACACACACACACACACACACACACACCCCCCCCCCCCCAAAAAAAAAAAAAAAAAAAAAAATCATGGCCTAGATGTAGCTCCAAGACGCGCGAGGAAGAAGAAACTTCATGATGGCACGCAATGGTTTCTATCTCTCTTCGCTCTCTCAAAAATAAATCCTAGAAATGGTTTAAATAGTCTAAAGAGCCACGTGGAATCTTAGCTATCCGATTAGATTAGCTTTTAGATCAAACCCTAATTCAAATAAACTAGCATGGCCCGTCTACAGTCGACACGGCCGTGTCACACTTGCGAAAGTGACTGTGCAGCGTTTGTTGGCCGGACACGGCCGTGTCACATCGGCATAATAAAACTGACAGATCGTATCAAGTACAAAACACAAATTTGAAGCATATTTCAACCGTCACGTCTGCGCACCCATTCTATTATTGTTCTCTCTTTTTGTTTGTGCTGCAGTGTATTCCAAGTTAAGCTTTGACTGTCAAGCAACTTTCAACACAGATTATTCTCGACAATTATCATGGGAAATTCATGCATCCAAACATGGTAACAAACCTACATCCTTTGTTCCCTTTATAATATACCCATGTTATACTAACACCTGTGGAGATTTAGGTGAAAATTTAAATTATATTCGATTTATTCTAAGAATATCGGCTGAAACTTTGTTACAAAAAGATGGGAAAAGATCATACATATTTTTCCTAGAAAAAAGGGGGGGAAACGCCTCCTGTATTCTCAGCTCCTTAAGCCATTAGCCAATCCCTGATATCTCACTTGACATTCACGGGACTGAAAACTGCCTCCGCAATGACATGGGTCCTCTTCTTGATCCCTCCTCCCACAAGATGACTGGCATACACCTTCCCATCCTTCACCGTGGCGGCCGACGCGATGCGGTACAGAGGCCCAACGTACCTCCCCGTCACGGCGGCCGTCTCCCAATCGTCGGAGCTCTCGACCAACCTAGTGGCAATGGAGCCAGCCACAACAATTTTGGTCGGAGACAAGATCTCCATGCCATCTCCCATGAAGAGTGAACCTCTCACCTTGACCGCCTTCGCCTCCCCCGTTGCCGGAGAGACCTTGAAAAGCTTCCCGCCGGCCGTGTGGACGACGAGCAGATACCCGTTGGGGTGGTATACTATCCCGTTGAGCGCGACAAAGCTGTTGTGCCATACCTTTGCCTTGAATAGCTTGTTTCTGATGACCGATAGCAGCTCCCCGTTTGCCCCCACCTTCCATATCTTGCTTGCCTTAGCGTCGGTGATGTATGCATTGCCTTCGTGGTCCACCGCGACGTCGTCGGCGAGCGATGGCTCGTCGTCTACAACAATTTTTTTGTATATGGTCGTTTAACACAAAAAGTGGACTGTACAACAAGTACTTGATATATGGGGCTATGCCTTCATTGTCACATGATAACCAGTATTCTCTTTATACAATTAAGAATTATTGAATTATTTCACTAAAATATTCCTAAATCGATTAGGTAGTTATTAAGATTATTAATTAATTAGGTAGCCAAACAATCAACCGTATATATTAATTATTTTTAATAATGAAATTTTAATTTCATTTAGGAGTGTTGATCGGTGAGAAATAGTTTTACCTGGGCCGCTGAGCTTGGTGAGAAATATCCGCTCCCAAGAATCCAACTTGTAAGCCGCAGCCGCCGCGTACTTCCCGCCGGTGATCTCGCCGTACACAACGACCAGCCGTCCCCTCGGTCGGTCGATCACCAGCCCCACCGACCCGTTCCCCGCCACGTCGGCATCCCTGATCACCGTCCGCTCCTCCAAGACCCCACCTTTCTCGCCGCCGGCGCCAGTTTTGATCTCGACGACGGTGCCCTCGAAGAACGTGGAGGCGATGAATCTCCGGCCGGCGGGGTCCCACTTGGCGCACTCGCGGAAGAGGCCGGCGCCGGTGTAGACGTAGGAGGAGGGGGATGCGTCGGCGAGGACGGAGACCAGGATGGCGATGGGGACGGCGGAGAGGAGGAGGAGGACGGTGGCGATCCGGCCGGTGAGGCGGCGGCAGCAGCAGGCGGCCATATTTCTTTTGGGGGAGAATTCTGATCGAGGTGGGTTTTGAGAGATGAAGCGAAGAGGCGTGGGGATTTAAATAGAGAGGGATGGTGGGAATATAGATAAATATTACTGCATACAATTCTATGCATACTAAAAAATCAAACATCCCCCCTCTGGGAGGGAAAGTGGCCTCAATTTGCTATTCACTGTTCATACAACTATCCATCCACTATCCACGTGTTTCTCATTCCACTTTTTCGAAATCTGTTTTTTTGGTTGAAAAAACTTCGACTGAAAAAAATCATATGTGGCTCTGTCGTGGCAGCAGCATTTTCTGAATCATTTTCTCCGCAAAATATGCAAATTACGGCTAGGAATCTGCGTTGGCGGGCCCCACTTTATCCCTTCCCTCGCCCAATCGCAGCAGCCAACTTTTTTTTGACTTTTTTACTTTCGCGAAACAGTAATCACGACATTGGGTTGTGCATTCGAGAGAAGCGAACAGTGTTCGGGTGTTGCACTGTTGACTCCCACTTGTTTAATTGTTAGGTTTAATTGATTAGTTTAGATTAGTTTAATTTAAAAAATATGTACAAATCGATGTTTTTCGTTTCTTTAATTAATTAAACCTAGTTGAGCCAGTGTAGCACAAGGTTAATTAATTACTTTAGATTAATTATAAAATAGTTTAATTAATTAATTTTTTATTCTATTTAAATTCGACGGATTAATTAATTATTAAATAGTTTAATTATTAAATTCTAATTAATTAATTACTTTAGATTGTTGTGAAGGAGAAACAGGTTTGGAGAAGGTTGAGGCTAGGAAACCCCTAGCCTCCTTTATATAGTATTCATATTGATTACTCATGTGGATGGATACCCAATAGACCCAATGGGTCCTATTCATAACACTTCCCCTTATCCAACCAACGTGGTATACTCGACTTTATGAATACTAATGATTCATTAGTACTACTGAGTATCTTAAAGGGTTGATACTTCTAGACCCAAGTTAGGGATAACTGCCTCGTTAAAACCCTTAGCTATAGAAAACCATGTGGGAAAAAACCAATAGCGAGCTCCGGTGCTCATCTTAGTGGTTGAATCACTCGGCTGTCTCGGTGGAGACCCGGGTTCGAATCCCACTACCTCATATCCCCTTTTATTTTTTTCTTTATTTTCCAGCTTTTAGGCCTCCGCTGGATACCTGGCTTCTCCGTATTTGGGGTTACGCGATCAGGGCGGGTGTATCCGTGTTCCACGACCCATGTTTCCTGCTTTCCGATGTATCAAAAAAACCAATAGCAGAGGGAAAAGAGTACAGCACTCCATAACTTCCCCTGATTTGGGGATGTGTCGAGGGGTGGATACTTCTGGATTCAGAGTCAATGTGGTTGCCTCGTTAAAACATTGACTATGGAAAACCCTGTGGGAAAACCACTAGCCAAGGAAAAAGAGTACAACTCTACAGTTGACTCTCCCTTATCTGATCAAGCTTCACGCTTGCAGATATCTTATGTATCTATACATTAATCTCATATGCATCTATGCATCCATCTCATCTACAGCTTTCCAAAAGCAAATGTAAAGTATAAACTTCACTCATCTATACAAATTTCACTCATATAAGGCAGTAGCTGAAACTAAAGGAGCGCTGCGAACTTGATAGGCAGCTCCACGTCTCAATCGTCATTATCTGCAAGGTACTTCAGGACCTGGCTTTGTATGTTCTTGAACTGCTCCTTGGGTGATGAGCTTCTCGGGATGGTGGAAGGATGTAGACTTGGGAGGATTCTGTGTAGATCTTCAGGAGGTGGACATCCCTTTTATACTATTCGTCGCGATGATCTGTAACATGCATATGCAAATACATTTAACATGGAGGATTTTTCCTCGAACCTTGGAGATAGCGCAGAAGCTACATATCTCTGGTCCAGTGGTGCGCTGCATGCGCTGCATTGTACTAGGCTAATAGCTATACTGCTAACGCTCAAAAAAGACGCATGCAGTTGACCAGGTAAAAGAGTGTTCCAAAGACACTTAAGGTACTTCTGGACCTTGTATATTCTTCACTCTTCCAGCTAACGGAAAGGGGTCTTTTAATGTATATCCATACAACCAAATTGGTGTATTTAGTGGAGAATGATTTTAATGTTTCTTCATCAATCGTCATTGTATGAAGTTTTCATCTTCGGGATGATTAATTAATGTCATCTTCAGGATGATAGTTCATTTCCAGGATGATTAATGTCATCTTCAGGATGATAGTTCATCTTCAGGATGATTAATGTCATCTTCAGGATGATAGTTCATCTTCAGGATGATTAATGTCATCTTCAGGATATTGTATTCTGTAAGCCAAGAATTTATGCCTAGCTAGGACTTTCATATCATATCATATCTGATAGATAGGCTTTAATAGATATTTCGGTATTTTCTCTTCAGGAGATCCGATAATATTTTGAGTTATTAAAATAATCTCAATTCTTTTAATTTGCTCTCTTAAGAACAATACTGTTTTTAAGAGGTGCAAACAACAACCTTTTAGTTTTAGTCCTTTAAGGATCTCTGTCTAGGTTGTCTTTCCTTTAATCATATTATTAATATATGTCCCAAAAAGATAGGAAAGGAAAGAAAAAATTTATACATGTAGTTGAAGAAATTTTATATCGGTAATGTTGTCACATCCAATAGCAACATCAACCAAAAATTCCCTCTTTTTGCCATTCGTTGGGTTATGCCTTGACATAAACCAGTCGATGCATCAGATTCATCTTGTAAGCGAGTTCAGCTCATCTTACTTGATTACTTCCTGGTTTGATCGATTTATACCTCTAAAAGCTATAGCAAATTAAAATGCTTATAGCTAACGATTTTATTGTAATTCTCCTACAATACTAGGTTATCCCACAGGATTTGATATCATTTTTGATATCAGGACTTCAGGTCCATACACCTCATATTTCATAAGTGAGTCCAGCTCACATTATTATTGCCTCATTCCACATTATTATAATTTGGCCAAATCTCTATCTTTGCTTCAGGCAAAGCAGAGTTGTGGAATCAATATTTTATATTTAGCTGGCAAAGTGAAATATGAGAGAATTTGTCGACAAAATGTGTTCTTTCTTGCCCAAAACTCACCCCGTACGTACTATAATCATTTGATTTCTCCTAGAAGTGTCTCCTTCACGAAGCGTTGAAGAAGTGAAGGTTCTGGGACGGGTAAAGAATATGGACAGATCCAGAATGGGTCCTTAGCAACCAAGTTGCAATAAGGTTCTGGATTTGAGCTCACTTTCCTGTGGTGGTATTGCTTTTTCGGTCTCTAGGAGTAGATTTCTCTCTTTGGAGCCTAGTGGTATGTCCTCTCATTTCTTAAGGACATCCACTTCTGCTACTGGTGGATTGCATCCATTATATTTGGTATTCAATCCTAGCTAAATTTTTAGCAGCAGGGATGTGAAAGTTTGACAATATTTAAATTGTCAGTCTGATTATAATCAGATCATATGTATTTACTTTTTAAATGATCAATTTGAGCTTCAAGCTCATAGATGATTTGAACCAAATAGGGAATTGAAGGATCTTCAGGATCATTATTACCATCAACGCACAATCTATAAGATGTGTACTAATGCCTTACTCATACAAGATTTATTCATCAAAGTTGGTTAATTAGTCCTGATGAATGTGTTCTCTTTATGGCATCATGACGGTTTATGTAGTGTTGCTTCAGGAACACATACACAGCGTTGCAGACGTACCATCTTTAAGATGTGCTCTAAACCCATTCTTAGAAAATGTTTATATGGAGTTGATCAGACTCATATAAAAGGATTTTAATTGTGTGTTTAGCTAAGTGTACGCAACCACTGTTGCTAATTATTTATGATTTCCCATTTTTATCCAATGTTACCGTCATTTAAAAAAAATGTAGTTGGATAATGACTATTTTTAGAGGATATATTGATGAGTACACCAAAGCTACATCATCAGTCCTATTAAGGGAGTGGACAAAGCCTATTTATATTCCTTAAATACTCTCAAGAGACCTAAAGGTCTTCATTATCTTTAATGATGATAATATATCATCTTAAATTCGTTTGAGGAAGTGGGTAAGAGTCAAATTCCATGTGAATGAAGATGATCTCATAATCATTTTTCCTTTTTGAATGGGACAATGAAAGTTTCACCCTTTTTGAAGAATCTTCGGGTTCCTCTGGTTGATGATGTCTTGCATCATTAATCCAGGGTGATATCGATCCAAAGTTGGTCGATTTTGGACACTTCTGGTGTTCCAAATTAATTCCTCTTTTTGAATTTATGTGAGACTTTTGAAAGGTCCATTAAAATGCTCAAGTTAATTTTGGCCGGTAATAGTTGAACTGTGTTCAAACTGTGAAGGATTACATCTTCACATTGACTATTGTGCGGATCATTATGGGACAAAGCTTCAGGCTTCATTTATTTCTTGAGTCATTAGGGATTTCGTTTTGACGAATATCCTTTGAAACTGTATAAGTTTCAGAGAGTACATGGCATCCTCATTTTATTTTTATTTTTTATTTTTAGGGGTATTCAAGATAGCAAATCATTCGCAGTAAAATAAAATGTATTAAAACTGCAAGAGAATATTATGTTAAATCAACAAGTGACATAGTGTGATGTATGCTCTTGAAAACATACAACTATAATTATGCTCATTAAGACTTATGTTATGACAACAAATTAAATTTGATTTCAAAATTTATTTGTCCTCGGGGAGTAGCTAAATATACATAAGGTCAATTTGACTTTCGTCGTTTAGACTAGATATGTTTGTATTTTTGTATGGCATAAGTTAATGCACATTCATGTTTGCAAATATATTATGGGTCTTATCAGAACTTCTGGCCTGATATTTGGTTTGCCATTGCTTACTCCATGTCGAGGTATATCATATCGTCCCTTTCTCATCTTATTCAAGACTTCCCATGTTTTAAGTTTTCCTTATTTATAACGGAAAATGAAAATTAGTCTTACTAAAAAGACATAAGAAGGGGTTTGAGCAAATTATTTTATACTTCCACTTTTCTAATTAATTAGAGACTTTTAAAAGTCTATTTGAATGCTCGAGTATGGCTTCAGGCCATTTTCTTGAGTCGTTCAAATTTTATGTGGATAGTTTATCATGCTCAGAGGGGAAACAAATACGTGGCTACGGAATTTATAATATCTCACTTATCTATTAAGTCATGACTTCGAGCGTACAATTAAAAGTAAGGGTTAGATTCAAAAATTATACATTGTAAAGTGAGATGACTCTAAAAGATTTTAGCGGTGTTATGACAACTGCTGGTGTCAATATTCGATTATATAGACAATAAGTATGAGATGCCTATTTACCGCAAAATGCGTATCTCTAAAAAGATCGCATAAATGGTTTTCGCATAATCCATCGTATTTGTTAATATTTATTTTATTAGGGTGAAAGGGTGTTGACTTTTGATTTGATTTTGAACTTCAGGTTCATTTTGTCAAAGTGGATATGATGTTAAACTTTTTGAAATCATGATTGTCTTGTTGTCATAAATATCGTCATATCATGAGGCTATCATACATATAATATAAAGCTTGTAAACTTAAAAGTTATGCTCAATTAACCTGAATTGAAACAAGTATGATGTATACATATGCTATTTATATGCTGCAGGCATTAAAAAAATCTCATCGCAGACATAGTTTTGCTACAGCCATTAAATTGTATCATAGTGATTTTAGCATGCTAAATAAAATGTACATCACAGAAAACATTAAATATGCGGCAGGCATATAATTTTCTACACATGCATTTAATTATCACCGACATGTAATAATATTAAATGTTAAATCATGCAACGGACAATGAAATGTATGCAACATCACTCGTATTAAAAAATGGAAAGAAAACTTTTCGTTTAATACTAATCAAATAATCCAAACGAAATAATGATTTACGCAAATAAATAATCAGAAAAAGATAAGAAAAGAAAATCTTAATTAATAGCTGAATAGCCTTTTTATGAACATATTTATAACTTGCCCCCAATACCCCAAAAGGGGTTATTAATGCTCAAATCTCCTCCCCCTGCTTTTTCCTGATTTTTCTGGATTTATCCAGAATTTTTCGGGAATTATAATGAAATTTTAATAGAAAAAAATTTTAAAGATCAATTCTAGGCCCAATTTGGATAGAAACCCAATTGGCTGGAATTAAAATTTTATTTAAATATCCATTTATTTTTCATTATTGGGCCTAAAAGGCCCATCTTCACAAGCCCTAGGGTTTCCCTAGGGCTTCAATGTGGGAGGGGAGGAGAGATGGCGACCGCCGCCCATATGCGGCGGCGTAACCCCCCGCCACCGTATCGGGGGGTAGGGGCGGCCTACCGGCGGCAACGCCCTCTTCTGGGTGAGCGGCCTGCCGGCGCCCCCCTTCAGGGGGGCCTGCCGGCGCCCCACTTCAGGGGGGCCCGCCAGCGGCAGTGCCCCCCTCAGGGGGCGGCCCGCCGGCGCCCCCCTCAGGGGGGCAACCTGCCGGCGGCCGCCGCCAGAGGCGGCGACCCGGCGGCTAGGGCAAGAAAAAAATCCCTTTTTGTTAATATATTAAAAACAGATTTTTTATCTTTAAAAAAAGCAATTTTTAGACTCTAAATCGACGTTATATCTAATAAAAATTAGATTTTTAATGTAGAAACGTTGATTTCGCATATAAACAATCAAGTTTTTGATCTAATAGTTTAGATCCATGCATAAACAATTATATTTTTGATATCTAAGTCACATAAAAATATGTATTAGATCTAGAAAATTGTTTAGGCTTACTCACTAGATCCGTCCTCCAGATCTAGCGATGTTTGATGAAGGATGCCCGAAGAATCCGCGTCATCTCACGAAACTTTGCGTCGCGAAAAAAATTTGACGGAGCTTCCGCCGGGCGCCTTCCTCTCACGAGCCGTCGCTTCTTCCACGAGCGTAATCGTGCTGATAACGTGTTGTGAAGGAGAAACATGTTTGGAGAAGGTTGAGGCTAGGAAACCCCTAGCCTCCTTTATATAGTATTCATATTGGTTACTCATATGGGTGGATACCCAATAGGCCCAATGGGTCCTATTCATAACATAGATTAATTTTTTTGTCTATTTACAAATTTTTTTTTTTTATTTAGTGATTATAATTAAATATTTTAGTTTAATACTTAGATTAATTATATAGTTTAGTATAATAATTACTTTAATTATATAGTTTAGTATAATAATTAGTACACCCAGTGAACATCATACTTTCTTTATCCAACCTTCCAACCAACTTTCAACAAAAAAACACTAGAAAGTTGTGTGGGACTCACAAAACTTTCTCAAAACAACTTTCTAACCAACTTTATAACAACAAAAACACAAAGCCAAACTTTACTCAAATCAAGATTCCACAACCCCTCAACTTTCCACAAACCCATTCTCAACGAAAAGAACATGCCCTTAGATAATTATGTATCAAAAAAACTTTAATGGTCAAATCAAACTTCGAATTTTTACCCTGTTTAGAATTGTATATTATCAGTCTCCAATGTTATATTTATGTACCATTCACGAACGTGCTTTTCCCTCGGCTGGAATTTTACCACCTCGGTAGCTGCACAATTTAATAAGCAAATATTTCACAGTACTCGACCGGTAAATATTCAGGATTCCAAATAACAAATTCATCCAAAAAATTTCTCTAACTATATATGCAAAAAATATTGGCAAATGCTCTATGCACCTCGTGAACGAGGTGCATGTAGTTTGTTTTCTCCAAAACAAAGTGACTGTCATTTCATGATGTCGAATCACCCCTTCTATCTTTCAAAAATAGCAAAACTTTGCACGATTTTTAGATGCACCTCAATTTTTTGATGTGCATGTAGCAATTGCCAAAATATTTTGCAATGAAAATGGAAAAGGAAAGGAACAATCCTTGGGTCTTCTCCATCACAAGAAGCAACCTTTCATATTTGAAAAGCCAAGACCTTACCACACCAAGAGAATAATGTAAATAAGTTGACAGCATAAGAAATTTCATAGGCTGTAAATCATCAAAAAAAAATAGCCTCCCACATAAGTTTTGATGATCAGATTAAATGCTGGTTCAAACATGCTAAAACTCTTCCATGCCAAAAATTTAAAGAACCACGTGCCATTTGATTATTAATCAAGTCATTGAAAAACAATCAAGCAAAATAAAGCAAAATGCACAACTTTCCCTTGAATTTTTGATGTATTGAGATTTTATGAAGTATATATCATCATGAACGGTTTCGTTTCATTAAAAGAAATAAAGCTTTTAATTTTCTAAGCTACCAACGCATATGCATCGTTCTCAATCCGTTCAACTTTAAAAAGGATAGGCTTCAAATAAATCTTCATAAATATTGATAATCAAATTTGCTGCTGAATTTAAAATCAGAAGCTAACCACCCACACAAACTCCTTTAAGTCAACAAGCATAGATTTTTCATCGTCTAAGTTGGCTGCAGCTCCAAAAAGTCAAAAACAAAACGCTGATGCACACAGCAACAGTATGATCTTTCAGAACAATGTTCAATCCATCATCTCATCTGTATCAACGTACAGAGACGATTTTAATTCTTACATGCTATGAAGAAACCGACAGTCTTGAGCCATTAACGAAGCTCTCAGACAAATACGTTGTTTACAAGATTATTTCATGACCAACAAAAGATCAAATTAACCAAGTTTTTTTTTTAAGTTTGCAAAAAATGACCAAGCCAAAAGACACTGCACGGAGCAAGGAAGCTACTGATCTTCGACGACAACACTGATCTCGCCCTTCTCGAGCATATCGTAGAAGGCACGGGTCTTCCTCTGCTCGTTCCAGTGGTGCATCTTCCAGAAGCCGCCGGCAATTAGGCCAAGGGCGAGGCCGATGCAGAGCTCCTTCACCACACTGGGCCCCTTCAGGGTGACGTGTGCAACCCTACCTCCGGCCATTCTTCTCTTTGGACCGAACTTGGAAAAGTTGAAGGATAAAACATAATCAATATATCAAAGATATCAATTGAATGATGCTTTCCTAACCAAGAAAAAAAAATTTGGTTTCATGGTAAGAGACGCGTAGGAGCATACTTCGACCCATGGACAATCATATCTCGTTACAAGCTAGGAAGCGAATTCGGTAATGCAACTCCAAATGTTTTGCTTGTCAAAAAGTCCACTCTTTTTACATTATTTTTAGATGATTATAGCACACTTCATTTTTATCTTCATATTCTAAAGTCCCAATGCACCACAAAGATACCATGAACCCAATATGTTTTGCTCGTTGCAAATTCAAATATGAATGGAACTTTTTGCAAATACCAGATCCACAAGCAAAACACATTGGGTTCACCAAACCTTTGACACATTGAGTTTTAAAATATGAAAGATGAAAATGAATGGTGCCGGTCATGTACTAAACAATATAGGGTGGTTGATGAATGCACAGGAGGGAATTCCTCCTTGGATAGCTGACACTCGTATTTCTCATTTATAACTCACACTCAAACAGAGCTTAGCATTTCAAACCTTTTGCCTTTGAAATAAAAGTTCAAATGCACGAACCAATCGTGTTATTCCAATAACCTTTCCAAAAATAAACACCTTCGTCGCCTTTCAAAGTAATGAGTTTCTATTGGACAGAATGATACTATCAATCTTCTTGGCCAACCTACGGGTGAGCAGCTAATGTCCAAGTGCAGAGTGCATTGCATATGTCCAAGTAATAGGAGAGCATCTAACATATCCAAAGGAATTTAGATGTTAAGGCAATATTCCATGAAAGTCAAAAGGGAAAATAGAAGATGGAAGAGGGGGGACACTTGAAAAGATAAGAGGATAATGCTAAAATCAAAGACATTTTTGCAAGGTTGTATATGAGTTTCATCATTGCCGGTATAATATGGTCAAACCCTGATGAACTTTTTGATGCATTTGTTATATGTTGTGCAAGTTATCACATGAAAGCATCCATGGTTCTTGGTCGTGTATACACCTTGCAAACAAAGTTTTCATCTTAAAATTCAAACCTTTCAAAAGGATCCATTGAACTCCTTGTGTGGCCGAACTACCTTGGACACATGAAACAAAAGTTAATTGATCTTCATCTACATATGTTGCTAAATTGACCACAAACTAAAGAAGTTTTGATTCTCCTCTCCTCCTTGTTTGACCGTGAGTTTCAAACGAGTGACGTACATGCAACAGACGTGTTCAAAGCCAAAACCAATTGAAATTAATGCAAACTCCACATGTGCTGCTATGATGTACAAAAGAGACTCGGTCTCCTTTCCTTCATATGTTGCTAAGAAGTACAAAAAGAGAACTGGTCGCATCTCCTTTATGCTTGGCCGTGACATGCAATGCATTAGTTTTCTTCTTCTTACCTTGTCCTACATGAAAGCACATCATGTGGGAATTATTGTCTTGGCCGTGCTCTACGTGCAAGTGTTGGTCATGATGAGTTCATTCACACAAAGGACAAAGTGACCGTGACATGTATGCATGCAAAAGAATTGCTCTTCTTGGATGAGGCTGTGACTCTTCATTCATAAATTCAAAGGTGCAAACATTTGATTCAAAAATGGGATCACACATGCATGACATCCAAAATCTTAAAAACAGGTTTGTCTCACATGACCAAGTTTTGTCTACCATGCATTCATTCAAAAAAACCACACTTTTTCCCCTTCTTTGGCCGTGACATTTCATGCAAGACCTTTCTTTTAGTCTTTTAACTATTAAGATAATTTATGTTTGTTGCAACAGTTATTTTATCCATGGGATTGTCTTGTTCAACTACTTGTGATGTGAAGCTGAGAAATATTCTACATTTTGTTTATTTTTTCCATGTCAAAATAAAAAATACACAACAGAGACCAATAAGAATTTAGTACCTAGCCAATTCATGCATGAAAAAACATTAAATAAAATAGTATAGCCTGTGATTTGATAAATGCAGCAATAGGATTAGGAACTAAAGCTGGATTCAACTGTATGCGCAGAAAAACTAGAGATATGATAAATGCAAAATAATATTTAGATGATAAGGCAAAAATGTGCATATGTGTAAGTGTGTAAATTTCCTTGATGTTGTTTCTTTTTATGCAAGCACTCGTTAATGTAAGACAGGCCTAGTTATCAACATATATTTTCGGAATGCCTTCAGAATAATAAATAACACGCTAGGAGCTTTATGGAATCAACTTGATAGTGTTTAAAGAGTCAAAAGAAACCAGTGAAAAAAGGATAAGTAACAATTGGTCTGTCGGTCGTCACCACCAGTAAAGTAGCACTTTGTCTCTACGATTAGTAGCATCTGTATTATTGATACTACTTTATAACGTGAGAATCATGTGTTAGGAGTTGCATTTGCACATAATGACACATAGAAAAAGTTTAATGAAGATTTACCGAAGATATGTCATGGAAAAATGATTTTTACAAACGGTTATTAGACTTGTCAAAAGTGGTCATCATCCATAAATATTCATATTTTTCTACAGCTTTGTTTCTTTATCAAAATTGTATTGGCATTCCAAACCTTTAATCCGTACGTGCCAAGAAATATAGTCTTGACAGATATGAGTAGTTCCAGTATTCCAACATTTAACAGATAAATTAGAATTCAACCATGAAAAAAATTCCTCCTATGTAATTTCACTAATTCTTCAATCTAATCTTCCTGTTTCCTTCAGCCCATATCAATAAAGTTTCTTCCAGTTTTGATATCATCATCATAAATGCCTCAATAAGATATCCTAGTTTTCCAACAGACTTTTTTGAATATGGTGTACTACGAATAACAACAAACATGTGAGAAAAAATGTTATTGTTCATGAACAGAAATCGATATTCAGCATCAAATCAAGCCCAAAAGATCTAATTTCAAAATCCAAAACCGTAAGATTAGGTAAAAAGTAAATCTATTTCAGATCCCCATAAAAATGTATGCAAATCAAAAGAATGCACGATATGATCCACAACATAAATAAATAAACCAAATGAACATAGAAAATGAAAAATAATTTAACCTCAAAGGGAGACGATACAGGTCTCCGAATTTCGAATGGCTACGACTTTGCCTGAGGTTAGTTTGCATTCAAACACTCTCATTATACTTCTCAAAGGTGCTAAAATTGCCAAAAGGGATACCATCGAGTATTTATGGGCTTAGAAATCGTAGGGCTTTAGCCTGTTTAATGGATGCGCCTCTGAATTTAGCATGCTTAGTGATGGAGCTAAGCTGCGGCCTAACTCCAAGGTAATGGGCCTTTGTACAGTAAAATAAAGAAACTGAATATTCGGATGTTCTAGCTTCGTGATCCAGCCTTTAGTTTAAATAGACATAAACATGCCTTACCAATGCTTAATTTCGTTTGAGGCAAATTGATTCATTTTCTTTAACATGACAATTGATTCGTTTGAGGCAAGTCGATACATATCATCTATGTGATGTGTTGCCACTTTAATCTATGCATAGAACAAAAGCAAAGCTTTTATCATTTCCCACAATCTAACAATCATTACAATTTTTAGCAGTTGGAAATCATAAAAGCCTTCGTAAAACCAGAATGAAGCTGATACAGATCCAGCAAAGCAAACAGAGAAATCGCAGCACTAATGCTAACAAAAAGAGCAGAAAATGTACAAACAGGGGCGTAACTACCTTACTACTGACCAGGGCAAAACGGGGAAAAAAATAGTACTTCCATGTGAGTCAACTCCCCCAAAGAAATTAACAATAATGACATGGCTAAGTACTATTGCTCTTTTATTTTAGCCGAACTTCAGGGTTATTAAATGAGTGTTATATCAGCTGCCCAAGAAATTAAAGAGCACATTTCCGGCCTCCCCATCCATCCATCACTTTCTCACAAAAAAGAACAATACTTCAGACTTCCAGAATCCCAACTCCCCCAAGAAAATTAAATATTCAACCTCCCAACAAGCCCCTCAGTTTCTCTATCTCTCTTGCTTCTCTCCTCTCTCCTCCAAAAATTAAACCCAAGCAATCGGCCATCATCCCTTTTGAAGCACTGAAGCTTTGCTTCTTTCCCTCTCTCCTCAAAAAATTAAAGTCCCCCAAAAATCAAACCAGTACATCCCTCGGTTTCTGTCTCTTTTGCTTCTATCCCGTTCTCCCCCAAAAATTAAACCGTTTGGGAAACACTCAGATCTCGACGGAGAGCCAGGTGGCCCATGACCAGGTCGAAATCGTCGGAGCCAGTCAAAACGTCGCAGGTAACTTCGTTTTTGTAAATCATCGGATGTGAGTTCTAATTAATTTATTTTTTCTAATCGTTTCGCAAATCGCCGGATTTGAATGAATTATGGTTATTTGCAAACTTTCAGTCCCAACTTCAGAAGTTCCAACTTCAGAAATCCTCAGATCTCGTCGGAGAGCCAAGGGGCCCAAGTCGAAATCGTCGGAGCCCGGTTAAAACTTTCTTCAAAGATCATATGTATTAGGTTATGTTAAATGAAAATTAAATCATATGATTTGTCAACGTTATAAAGCAGAATATGTATTACTGCTCCATTACTTGCTACCTTGGTAGCATTGTAAGTCAAAATGTATTAAATTATAATTAATATAATAGAGCCAAATTGATATTATACATGACATGTTCTGGTGTTTAAAGAGAAACATGCGAATTTATTTAAAGAGAACTAGTGGATATTGTCTATAGGCGAATTAATTTTATAAAATCATTGATGTGTGCTCATTCATCTACTATGTATGATACTATTCTATTATGTATGATACTATTTTGTGGTCATTAGCAATATATAATGAAAGCATTCTTATCATTTAATTTTTTTTTGCTTTGTTATTTGTTAAATATTATTCTTTGCATCATTTTTATTTCCGCTAGGGATGAGAATGAGCATGACCAAAGCCCAATTGGGAACCCAATTGGGCAAGCCACATTCTAAAACCTTCATTATGGTCTAGGAAGATTGGCCAATCTTAATGAAGGATTTAGAATGTGGCATGCCCAATTGGGAACCCAATTGGGCTTTGGACATGCACATTCTCATCCCTATTTTCCGCCGGGGTTAAAAAAATTTCTGGTTACACCACTGTGTACAAACTATCAGAACTAACAAGAACCAATCAGATCTGTCAACTCCTCTGGTACAAAATCATCCCAAAATATTTTTAATTTCTAATTTCCCGCAGAATCTACAGATCTACTTCAAAAATCAGACAGTCTACGGAAAAATAGCACTAGCAAAATTTAGCTAAATTAATAGGGCTTAAAACATCGATATCTACTAAAAAATCTACAATCCAGTCGCCAAAACCTAAATTACATCAAAAAAAATAGAGCGAGAGAGAAATTTTACTCACCTTTTTTGGATCGAACAAGCGAGGAGTGAGATCGAGAGTGAGCAGGAAGATCAATCACGAGCGAGCAGGAGGACGGAGATCGACGAGCGAGATAGATAGATCGGAAGCGAATAGAGAGATCGGAAGGAGGATAGAGAACGAGCGAGGAGGAGATCGAGAGCGCCGCCTCGTTCTATTTTTCTCTCTCGCGTTTTCCACAGGGTTCAGAGAGACAAAGATAATAGAAACTTTATAGTATTTTTTTATGGGAGTTGCTAAGCGTACCGTGCACAACAACTTATTCTCAAGTTTGCCATTCAAAATTTTAGTACTATTTTACATCAGCGTGCACAACCGCTATGAATTTGATCAAAGAGTGCGGAGAAGGAGTCAACGGTCTACAACCACCGTCCGGGATTTGATCGAGTGACTTCGGCTTTTACTTCCAATTCTCAAAAGCTATTGTCGTCTTTTTCTTCCTCTCGCTCGCTGTCTGTTGAATTGAAATCCTATGCGAAACCAATGGCAAGCTTCGCAAAGCGCTGGGCTAGCGATCTCTTGAGCTCCAACGGGAAGGTTCGGCCGTTAATTTCGAGGTTAGGATATTAAGTCGGGGATTCGATCAAATGACGCCGAATGGAGGAGGCCTCCACTTGAGATCGATTTGATCCATCGGAGATGATGACACGGGCGACGGAGATGATGATGCCAGATGAAGGAGGCATCCACTGGAGATGATAATGCCGGATAGAGGAGGCTTCTACTCTCTCCGATCGAATGAGGGCGGTGGAGATGATCCTGTTGGTGGAGATGATCAAATGAGGGTGGTGGACGAGGGCAGTGAAGATGAGGGCGGTGGATCCCCCCCCCCCCCCCCACTTTCCCCTCACTGGCGATGAAAGGAGTTGCTAAACGGTTGTGCGCACTGAGCAAATTCACACGTAAGTGATAGTGGTTGTGTTCGCAGAGCAAAATCGCCATCAGTCGTGGGCTTTTACTCATCGCGCACATCCGGAGGTATTTTCGCAGTAAGCAATTCTGGATGGCAAACTTGTAAATAACGCGAACTCTGGTCGTGCGCAGAGCAATTCGGTATGTACGCATAGCAACTCCCTTTTTGATATCACTTTTCCCCGTTTCTGGTGAATTGATTTGAATATCCACCGATGCGCACATGTCGCTTAAATTTTTACTCAACATATATATGGCTTAAATTTTTACTCCGCACACATATCATTAAAATATTATTATTTAAGTTTTTGAGCGCACAACCGCGCACATATATCTTAAATTTTTACTCTGCACACATATCATTAAAATATTATTATTTACGTTTTTGAGCGCACAACCATAAGTCCGAAAAATTCACATGAGCCAAAACATCCTAAATCAGTTTTATGATTTCTTCTGCTTAAAAAAAAGCTCCAATGCATATACCATTGTATAAATTCATTTTATTCCAAAAAAAATTATTAAATATTTGCACATACCGAAACATAATCTGAATCGTGTTAAAATTCGTTCGAACAATTTTAGGGCACAAAAAACCTGAAATCTTTGTTGGAATCTCTTGTTGGAATATCCCGTTGGAAATATATATTTAAAACACTTGACACTTCACTAGGTTTTGGGTAACTCATTGTAGAGTGTGTGAGGGAGTGACTGAAGTCCCTCTCTCGTCCCGTCCCGTCCCGTCCCATTTCAAAAGTGTGTCGCGTCCCGTTTCAAAAGTGTGTTGTGCCTCTCGGTATTAGCTCGTTGTGACGTAAGGGGCGGTCTCATGGTTGCATATTGCACTCTCCTACGTAAGTCACGATATAGTTTAGTTAACTTCTACCAGCACAACTAAACACTATTTCATTAAATGCATGTCTTATTTTCCTTTACTTCTTTACATGCCTAAATGTTGTTACTGCCTTGAATACTAGTTTCACTATCATTACTGCCATTACGTGCGTGTCTTGCCACTATTGTTGCTCCCGCATGTTGGTATCGTACTTGTATGACCGTCTTTAGTTTCTTTTCTTTGGTGCTATATATCCACGCTTGTGCACCATTTTAATTCTATTCTAGAATTGTTGTGACTTACCTATGGTTCCTTGTTTCGTGGTACCGTCAGACACCACGCAGGTTGACGAGGATGCTCCTAAGTTTGAGGATTCAGAATTTGATCCAGAGGGTGCGGATTTTTAGGATTTGAGTTGTGTGCGTAGTTTCATATGTAACGTTATTTGTATCTGTATGTATTTCCTCATGCATTTTCCTTTCATGTATTTCTTTAAGAGCATTTCGAGTGTGTTATATTTCGAGTTTGATTTGTAATAATTGGGATGCTTATTTGAGTATTTATTACATCTCTACATCGCATACTATATTGTTTTCACTCGTTAACTGTAGGACTTGCAAATGTATCTAAAATTAATGGCCCTCAGAAAACCGGGTCGTTACACTATGAGTGTATGATGTGCTGCTCTAAATGAGTATGATGCATCACTTAAAGATCTTGTCCAAAGAGACGAAGCATTCAATGCTTGGATGAGATCTTGTGAGCTTTTTGTTGGACAAGAGAGAGTAGTGAGCTTGAAGGAAATGAGAGCTTTGAATGTGTATTCAATGAGAGAATAAATATTCCAAGAGTTATAATGAAAGGTCAACATCTCCTATTTATTATGCTCAAGAAATGACCCAAAAACCCATCAGCAATAAATGTTGTAACAGAAAGAAATGGGCAGATCCAGCTGTAAAAATATGTCTGAAGAAGACTATCCAGATAGCTGGACAACTGTCTGACAATGCATTGAGTGCTATCTAAAGGCTAGACGTCTAATGAAGGGTTTACAGATGTATGGTGAACTGTTCGGTCGTCTAGAAGATGTGCATCAGACGATTGAGCAAGGGAGTGATATGAGAGACAGATCCCAAAAAATAATCTGAATGTAACCAGAAGTCTGAAGTACAACGCCTAGACGTTTGAATGCTTTGTTAGACGTCTGGGAAGACTACTTCAAACGTCTGGTGTAACGACTGGTTTTTCATGTATGGATTTTATTTTATATATATATATATATATATATATATATATATTATATATATATATATATATATATATATATATATATATATATATATATATGGTTGCTTCTTCTTGATTGTGATTTCCATTTCCGTCTCCGTAGTTTTCATTTTCGTTCGTTTCGTAGTGATTCTCTAGATTCTTCCGTCGGTCGCCGTGTTTGAAGTAAGTCATTCGTGACGGGCTTCATATCGGTCATATCTTATTGTTAGATCAAGCCTAGGAGTCTTAGGAAACCATCCCGGAGCTTCGCGCTCCATTTCGGAACTTTTGGTGCACGTTAGCCGGTATAAGAAGGGGCACCGACCGACTAGATGACGATCCAGTCGGTCGGAAAACCTTCTTGAACCGACTAGTTGGCTTTGTTAAATGTTCAGGAGTTACTGTTTGTCGTTAGTCGGTCTAAGAACGTTGGTTGACCGACTAGTTTGCAAACTAGTCGGTCTGCAATGCTTCTTTAACCGACTAACTCATTTACTATTTTTTGGTATCAGTACTGTTCATTCTTAGTCGGTCTAAGTTCATCTTTCGACCGACTAGTTGTTAAACTAGTCGGTTAAGTTTTGTACTCAGACCGACTAATTCTTAGTTCTTCTGTACAGTCGAGTTACTGTTTACTCTTAGTCGGTCCAAGAATGTTCATCGACCGACTAGATGTCAAACTAGTCGGTCAGTAATTGTTCTTTGACCGACTAAATCTAAATCCTAATTTTCGTCTGGGTTACTGTTTACACTTAGTCGGTCTGCGTTGGTCAACCGACCGACTAGTTCCCAAACTAGTCGGTCAGTGGTTGTTCTTTGACCGACTAAACAGTACAGGAAACCCTAGTTTTGCCCTAGCCGCCACCAAACTCTATAAATACCCCTCCAAACGTTTTCTTCTCCTCCCTCATGACCTAAAACCCTAATTTCTCCCCCATTGAGCCCCATCTTCCTCAAACCATTAATCCTTCATCCCAAGCTCATCCTTCATCATCCAAACCCACCCTTGTCACAACCCACCTTCCATCTTCCCCAAACCTTCATCAAACCCTTCAACAGATACACCTACGACCACCTTTACGGCACTAAGGTCGGCGGCACCATCTTCGATGACCGCGGCTTCCGAAGCACCGCAGCCGATCTCCTCCCCTCCGCCGCCAACCCCGGGAACCTCAACATCCTGCTTCATGCCACCGTCCAAAAGATCATCTTCAATCAAACAGGGAGGAGACCCTGCGCGGTCGGAGTGCTGTTCAAGGACAAGAACGGGCAGCAGCACGAGGCGTATCTCAAGGCCGGGGGAGGGAGCGAGATCATCGTGGCGTCGGGCACGCTCGGCAGCCCCCAGCTGCTGATGTTGAGCGGGATTGGGCCGAAGAACGAGCTCCAGAGACTCAACATCCCCGTGGTCCTTCACAGCAAGCATGTCGGAAAAGGGCTGTCCGACCACCCCATGAACGCCATCTTCATTCCGACCAGGAGTCCGGTCGAACAGTCCCTGATCCAGACGGTCGGGATTACGAAGATAGGGACCTTCATCGAGGCCACCAGTGGGTTCAGCCAGTCGTCCGACAGCATCCAGTGCCACCATGGAATCATGTCTACCGAGGTAATTAGTATCATGTCTGCTCACGTACGTTTAGTTCACCGATCAAACCAGTTAGTTTCTGATCAGAGTGCTGTGTGTTTGCTATGATTAGATTGGGCAGCTCTCGACTCTCCCACCCAAGGAGAGGACACTGGCGGCCGCCAAGGAGTATGCGAGGACCAAGGGCGGCCTCCCCCGCGAAGCGTTCCAGGGGGGATTCATATTTGAGAAGATCGACGGTCCGCTCTCCAAAGGCCACCTCACCCTTGTTAACGCCGACGTTGAGACCACCCCCAGCGTCACCTTTAACTACTTCAAGCACCCCTACGACCTTCGACGCTGCGTCTATGGCATCCGCACCATCGAGCGTGTAGTAAGAACCAAGCACATTGCGGACTTGACCGACGACCACAAGTTCACGTGTTGGCCTCCCCGTGAGCCATACCAATCCCACCGAGCACCCATCAGATCCGTTCTGACTTAGGCATCGGAGGGGACTTGGTTGGAACCAAGGTCCGACCCCCTGACGAGCTCTCTCGTCTGTTCAGGTTCAGGAGATCCAGCGGTATCGAAGCTACCCCTCAGCTTCTCCCCAGCCGGAGCTGAGCGCCCTTGTCCCGGAGCCCACTTGTCTCCACCGTCAGAGGGTCGTCGCTTTGCAGGGCTACCCTTCGGCAAGCCGACGCGAACTTCCGCACGTCCCTCACCGAGCAAAAGCGCATTCAACCGACCCCAGAGGTCCCACGTGTCCCTTTTGACCACGTTGACCTCCCACCCTCCGGTCAATAATTCAGCGGTGAGAAAACACCCCAAAACAGATGTTGTCTTCAGTGAAGAACCGATCGGCCTCGAGAGTTAATGGACCGAGGCTGTGGACTTTTCTGGGCATGTTCGTTGTTTGAGCATGGGGCCGGCCGGCCCTATGCGGCAACGAGAGTAGTTATTCAATTTCCCTTCATCTTCTTCAGTTTCATTCCCTTCTTTTTGCGAGGAGAAATACACTGGAGAGGGGAAGAAGAGGAGAGGAGAATGAACCGCGTGATTGTATAGAATATCCCCAGCTATTGACTTTCTGTATTTGGGCCCACTTGTGAGTACCGGGTTAAAAAGAATGCGTTTTTTTTTTTTGGGTGACGATCCTTTGATTCGTCTGTTTTGCATGCATGGGGAGTTCGTTAGTGGTCCATGCGTGCAAAATTTTTTTCGTTTGATCCCAGAGATCAGTTAGGTACGCATTGGACCACTGGGCTTGTGACTTCTGACTCAAAAAACTTGGATTTTGCGGCGAGTGCTTCTTTCCTGTGACAAAGTTAATTCTGAAGTTTTGATATTAGCCCATTTGCAATTGTCGTATATTTTTTGCATGAAAAAAATTGTGTTTTGAAATTTAAGCGGAAATGCTTTACAATGGAATTTTTAAAAAGAGGGATAAAGTTTTTGTGCAGGCTAAGTGCTGCATCCGAGTTTTTGGGGCCGTAGATAAGAGATTTGTGGATGTCGACAATCATCCTACCGGTCCGATCCTGAGGCATGCACAGATAAATGATGGGTTAAATGGGGTGCGATTGCTTCCCACCCCCACTCCGATGCACACATGGAGTCGGAGGAAATAGTATTGAATTAAAGAACAATACAGGCGGATGGTATGTTTATGGTTTTTCACATACCCCCACGTTAAGTGTGCTGACGCAAATCACAGCGGAATATACATGATCGTCGATGACCGAGGATAAGGACATGCAACACAAATAAACGAGAAGCGCTAAGAGAGATCACAACTTGGGACCGTCGGCCGGTCAAGGAAACACCAATGAGCTTTATCACGAAAAGAAAACACACATACAAATCTTCTTTCACAAATGAAGAAGAAGCACACAACAATATCTTTAAAAGCTCACAACAATATCTCTCCAAGTTGGCTCTCACAAATAGCGGCCCAAGAACTCTCCAATGTGTTCCACACGAAACCCTCCTCTAAAACTCGCTATATATATACCCCTAGGGTACAATAGGTACAATCATTGAGGAGGAGCCCCCAAAATATACGAATCCCGACTTTAACAGAATTCCTATCCCATCACAACTCTACACATTTAATGCGTCAAACCCTAGTAAGCGTGCGTCGCACCATACCGACCTCCATCGCATCCAAGTGGGCCCCGCTCTACACGATCGAGCTTCCTCCTGAAGACCGTGCGATCCGAAGTGCTGGCCCAAGCCGTTCGACCAATAGGGTAGGTCGAACCGTAGAGCTGCCAATCCATATGAGACGCCAACCCTCACGACTGAGAGTCCAATACGCTGTTGAAGCCACATAGGTTGGCATTCGACCTATCTGACTTGTGTCGAGTCAGATGAGTCGGATCCAAGCGCAACCGAGATATCTCGGCACAAGATAGCTCGGCTAAATAACCAATGACTCATGATCGCCGAAATCGAGTCAACTTCTACAAATCTCCACCTTGGCGAGATTTAGGCATCTGTCACACGAACTACCGACCATGCATCGCCTTAGTCAAGCATCATCTGATGTTCCTGCCATTTTGCTCCGAAGAGCCTAATGCCCCTCCGGGCTACAACTGGCTCCACTGAGCCCAATGCCCCTCCGGGCTACAACTGTCTCCACTGAGCCCAATGCACCCTCCTAGGGTTGACACTAACTTCATCGCAGAACCACATTAAGCAAGTCCAAACCGTGCTTGAACTTGACTCTCGATACATTCTTCGTCAGCATGTCCACTGGATTGTCCTCTGTGCCGATCTTCAGTAAGTTGATGTCATCGTCTTTTTCTCCCACATAGTCACGGACAAAGTAGAGTCTCACATCGATATGCTTGGTGCAAGTATGGAAGACCTATTTCTTAGCCAAGTGCACTGCACTCCGACTTTCACAATGGACGTCATACTTCTTCTAGTAGACTCCCTGATCATCCATCAAGCCCATCAGCCATATCGCCTCTTTCACCGCTTCAGTCAATGCCATATACTCTACCTCTGTAGTAGACAGGGCCACTGTAGACTGCATGATACTCTACCAACAAATAGGAACCCCTGACAGGGTGAAGACGTAGCCTGTCGTCGATCGCCTCCAATCCAAGTCGCCTGCTTAGTCCGAGTCGACATAGCCAATAGTGTGCAGACCATGAACAAAGTGTCAGGTGCAAGAATCACGTGATAAATACCGCCCAAACCTAAGACTACAGAGGAAATTAAGTGAAGTACTCCAGATACAACTTCGAACATAGGTTAATCCGACATCGATTATGCTATTGATGTACCTCAGTATTTATTGTACTGCTCACCAGTGCTTCTTCACTGGATTATGCATATACCTTCTCACCATGCTCACCACATGTGATAGATCGGGTCGGGTACATACCAAAGCGTCCATCAAGGTCCCTACCGCATTGGCATACGGTACGCTCTCCATGAGCCTCTTTTCTTCTTTGTTCTTCGGGCAATGCTTGGCACAGAGCTTGAAGTGAGGTGCAAGAGGAGTAGCTACGGACTTCATCTTCACACAACTAAATCTCTGTATAACAGACTTCAAATAGCGACTCTGTGAAATATGAACTGTACCTTCACTTCGAGCTCTTGTGATCTCCATCCCAAGAATCATCAGTGCTCCTAGATCCTTCATCTCAAACACACAACTGAGCTGAGACTTCAATCTCTGAATCTCCTCTTTATTCGATGAAGCAATGAGCATATCATCAACATAAAGCAAAAGATAGATGAAGGACTCGTCATTCAATTCCCGATAGAACAAGCAGTGATCATTGGGGCTGCGAACATACCCTTGATCATCCGTCATAAAGCATTTGAAACGCTTAAACCATTGTCTCGGTGACTGCTTCAGCTCAGAGAGCGACTTCTTCAGCCTACATGCAAGACCGTCACCGCTCTCATAGCCATCAGGTTGAGCCATATAGATCTCCTCTTCAAGCTCTCCGTACAAGAACATCGTCTTGACATCTAGTTGTACCAGTTTAAGGTCGAACTAAGCAACTAATGCCAACAAAATCTGAATCGAGCAATGCTTCACCACCGGAGATAAGACCTCATCTCTATATGTGAAGCCCTTTGCTACGAGTCGAGCATTGCAACGAACATCTCCTGCTTCGGTTCCATCCTTCTTGGGGTATACCCACTTACACCCAATTGCCTTCTTGCCTCTCGGAAGCTCCACGAGATCACACGTCTCATTCACTACAGGAAAAAGGGGCTTTATTGATGGCTTTTATAGTCAGTAAAAGTTAAAATTCTGTCAGCAAAAATCTTCACTGACGACGATGGTCTGTCAGAAGGTTCGTCAACAAAATTGGGTAAGTAACAAATTTACTGACGGTACAGTTAATAAAAGTCTCTAACGAATAGCGAAATCTTCAGGGATAGTACAACTTTTACTGATGGTTCTGTCAGTATAACAAAAACATTGCTGACGTCTTTGTCAACAAAAATTAAATTTTTATTAGGTATAAATAAATATCGTTGACGGTACCTTCAGTGAAAAAGAGACTTCTATTGACGGAGTCGTTAGTAAAATTTCAATTTTTAAAAAATGAAATATATTTCGCTAACGCCCCGTCAGTGAAAACCCGAATTATTGCTGACGGACTTGTCAGCGATATTTTAATTATTACTAACGGGCTGTCGGTATTAATTTTACATTTAAAAAATAAATTATTTTCCCTTACAGTGTCGTCAGTGAATTTGTAAATTAAAAAAATAAATTTTAAAATCAAAATACAGTAATACTATTCAAAAGTAAAAAAATCATTTTTACAAAAGAAAAACCAACAAAAGAAAATATTTTTAAAACATATTTTTAGTTCAAAATACAGTAATATTACTTAAAAGTAAAACTTCATTTTTTACAAAAGAAAAACTAACAAGAAAGAATGAGGCTCAGATATGCCCATTGTAATCACTTGACAAAAAATGGCTGCAAAATGGTTGTCTGCTCATGTATCTGTTGTGTGTCTGTGTCTGTGTGTAATATGATGTGTGTGTGTGCTATATGTGTAGTCTGTGTGTACTAATGTGTAGGTGATGTATGTGCAGTCTGTGTGTACTAATGTTTGTGTTGTATGTGTAGTCTCTCTGTGTATTATATGTGTGTAGTTTGTGTGTGTTGGGTAGTCTGTATGTGTATTCAGCGTGTGACTGTGTCTATAGTCTCTCTCTCTCTCGCTCTCTCTCTCGATGTGTGTGTGTGTGTATGTGTGTGTGTGTGTGTGTGTGTAGTCAATGTGTATGAAGTTGGTGTGTGTAGTCTGTACGTGTAGTCAGTGTGTGTTTGTGTCTGTATTTGTAGTCTCTCTCTCTCTCTCTCTGTGTGTGTGAGAGATATATATGTGTAGTCAGTGTGTGCGTGTCTGTAACTGTGTCTGTGTCTGTGTGTGTTCAGATAGACAAATTAAAGAATACCTTTCTATGGAAATTTTAAGCTAAGAGGAATACAATAATAGTACAGAATGTGTGGAAAACAAGCATGGCAGAAAATTATAAATACTAAGATAAAATGCAATCAAGAATGTGTAGTTTGTATGGGTAGTATGTGTTTGTAGTTTGTGCTTGCAGGCTATCCAAACTCACCATGCCATGTTTGTCAAAAATAAGATGTATACTGTATATGCAAATCATCATCATCATCATCGCCCCTACAGAGACACAGAAACAAAAACAGAAACACAATATTGTAACAAAAATACACACACATCAGACTACCTGAGACAAAAACACAGACACACACAAGCTACATAGACACAGTCACAGTCACAGTCACAGTCACACACACACTGCCTACGCATACAGACTACACACACCCACATAGACCACACATAGCCTACACAAACACATCACACGTACACACATCAGATTACCACAGATACAGCATGTAACCCCTCGTGTAGTGTAAATACGATTATTATACACCTTTTGGGTACGCATCCATTTGACCGTGAACGTAGACGTGGAAACTGTTTTCTATATTTGAAATTCATGCCTAGTCGCGTGTGTGAAAATGACCATTTGTGATCTATCCTTGGGGTGGCACGAGTAGTAATTAACCAAACAAGTGTATGTGCAATTTTATTTCCATTTATAATGGCATCATTGTAACTAACACACCAAGTTAGAGGGTATTTAATAAAGGACTACGAGTAAAGGCAAACTTGTAAATAAAACACAAAATGAGAGGGCATTTAATAAGAAGATTAATGCAATGGCATGAGGAGTAATTAAGGGACAAAGTTGGAGAAATGGCAAACTAGTAAATAAGGAGGCTTCTAGATGATAACTTTTATTTAAGTAATTGTTGAGAGATATGGAGAAGAGTAACCATGGCCAATGGCCATGGTTCTTTATTTATAAATTCATATGGCATTCCAAGAGACTATTAGCATACCAAAGGTCTCCACCACATTAAGAGTGGTGAAGTAATGGGGGGATAATGGTGGGGAGGCCAAAGGCCTCCTCCACTCACAACACTCCCCCTTATCCATCCATTACTTTGGTCTTAGCGTTTAAGGCTAAAAAGGGGTTGGATACTTCTGGATCCTGAGTAATCGTGTTTGCCTCGTTAAAACCTTAGCTGCGGAAAACCCAGTGGGAAAAACCAACAGCTTAAGGGAAAAGAGTGCAACACACAGGTTACTCCCCCTCATCCGTACAAGCTTCAGGCTTGTCGGTCTTTCAGTTGTCTCATACCAATTCCTTTTACAAGTTTTACAAAAATACATTTTGGTAAAGATTTGGTAAAAAGATCAGCTAAGTTGTTGCAGGACTGGATCTGCTGAACTTCAATCTGCTTGTCCTCCTTTAGCTCATGTGTCCAGAAAAACTTGGGAGATATGTGCTTCGTCATGTCGCCCTTGATGTAGCCCTTTTGAAGTTGAGCAATGCACGCAGTGTTGTCTTCAAACAGGACGGTAGGCTCCAAATCACCGGTCTTCATGCCAGTAGATTGAAGAATGTGTTGGACGACGGATCGTAGCCAATAACACTCTCTGCTTGCTTCATGGATCGCAATGAGCTCTGAATGGTTGGATGACGTAGTTGTTGTGGTTTGCTTTACCGATCTCTAGGAGATAGCAGTACCTTCGTAGGTAAACACAAAACCTGTCTGAGATTTTACCGTGTGCGGATCTGAGAGATAATCTGCATCAGCATAACCAAATAATTGGGGGGAGGCGCCTCTCTGGTAGTAAAGTCCCAGATCTATTGAACCATGTAGGTATCGCAGAAGATGCTTTACTCCATTCCAGTGGCGCTTTGTAGGCGTTGCACTGTGTCTGGCTAGGAGATTAACTGTAAACGCTATATCAGGACGCGTATAGTTAGCCAGATATAGAAGTGCTCCAATGGCACTGAGGTAGGGTATTTCAGGACCCAGTATCTCCTCCCCCTCTTCTAGAGGCCGGAAGGGATCCTTATGTATATCTAGTGATCTTACGACCATAGGAGTACATAAAGGATGACATTTATCCATATGAAACTTGTGTAGAAGTTTCTTTGTATAATTAGATTGGTGTAATAGGATTCCACCTCCTAGGTGTTTTATCTGTAAGCCAAGACAATACTTTGTTTTGCCTAGGTCTTTCATTTCAAAAGTATGTTTTAGGCTTTCAGATATCTCATTGATCTCTGCAGGAGATCCTATGAGATTTAAGTCATCTACATATACTGCTATGATGACGAATCATGTTTCCGTTCTTTTGATAAAGATACACGGGCAGACTTCATTATTCGTGAATCCTTGATGTGCAAGGAAATCACTAAGTCTGTTATACCACATCTTGCCCGATTGTTTTAGACCATATAATGATCTATGTAGCCTTATAGAGAATACATCCCGAGGTATCTCTTTCATCTCTGGGGGTAGATTAAACCCATCAGGAAGTCTCATATAGATATTTTTATCTATATCGCCATATAGATATGCAGTCACAACGTCCATGAGCTGTATTTCTAGGCTTTCCAGAGAAGTAAGGCTTATTAAAAATCGGAATGTGACCGAATCCATGACCGGGGAATACGTATCTTCGTAATCAATCCCCGGTCTTTGGGAAAAACCCTGGGCTACAAGGCGTGCCTTGTAGCGAACGATCACATTATTTTCATCTCTTTTTCTTATGAAAACCCACTTATATCCCACAGGCTTTACACCTACTAGTGTTTGGACTACTGGTCCAAAGACTTTGCGTTTCAAGAGTGAGTCCAGCTCTACTCTTATAGCCTCGTCCCACTTTGGCCAATCATCTCTACATTTACATTCCACTAGAGATCTTGGTTCGACGTCATCATCATATTCAGTGACGTGAACGGCAATATTGAACGCAAAATCGTCGTCGACAACTGTGCTATTTCTGTCCAGTACTTCACCAGTATGTACAAAATTTAATGATGTTTCTCCTATTGTTTCCTCTGCCGGAGAAATCAGGAGGGGAGAAGTAGCTGGTCTGGGCTCAGCATCCTGTGGATGGATAATCTTATTATCTCCAGGAGTCTTCCTATTTCGAGGAACTTTATCTTTTGAACCTGGTGGGAGTCCTCTTTTCATTTGAGGTACAACCAATTCTGCTGCCGGTGGATTGCATCCATCTATGAGGATGTCAATCCTAGCTGGCGTATTAGCAGCAGGGACGTGTGAACGGACAATCTTCTGGTTGTATGTGAACTTATCCGGCAAAAGATGTACTGTATTGTGGATGTGAAGAATCTTCAGGATCTCATCTTCACACGGATTAGTACGCAGATCATATAGGGACAAAGACTTTTGGTCCCAACTAATGGTCTCAGTAGCTTCTGGTTTCTTAGACTGTGTGCCTAGTTTAGGAAAAAATTTCTCATCAAATTCACAGTCAGCAAAACGTGCCTTGAAGGCGTCTCCCGTCAGGGGTTCAAGGTATCTGATAATAGAGGTCGAATCAAACCCAATATAGATACCAAGACGACGCTGAGGACCCATTTGGTCCTCTGAGGTGGTGCTATTGGGACATATACCGCACAACCAAACACTCTCAAATGAGAGATATCCGGAGGTGCGCCATATGTAAGTTGCATCGGGGATAAAGTATGACCTCCAGAGGGTCTTATCCTAAAAAGTGATGCGGCATGTAAAATAGCATGCCCCCAAGCATCTACCGGCAACTGGGATTGCATAAGCAATGGACGTGCAATCCATTGGAGTCTCTTTATAAGGGACTCAGCTAATCCGTTCTGGGTGTGAACATGTGCTACAGGATGTTCAACTTCAATACCCGTTGCCCGGCAATAGTCTGCGAAGACTTGTGAAGTAAATTCGCCCGCATTATCAAGACGTAGTTTCTTGATATGGTTATCAAGAAAATGAGCACACAACCTTATTATTTGTGCCAATAGCTTTGGAAAAGCTAGGTTGCAGGTGGACAAGAGGCACACATAAGACCATTTGGTTGATGCATTAATCAGTACCATGAAGTACCGAAATGGGCCACGTGCGGGGTGAATAGGCCCGCAAATATCACCATGAATTCTCTCAAGGAAGCCAGGAGACTCTAATTCCACTTTCAGGAGGGATGGTCTAGTTATAAGTTTTCCATTGAAACAAGGGAGACAAGGAAATTCACCCTTTTGAAGAATCTTCAGGTTCTTCAATTTGTGTCCACGGGATTCAGTGATGATGCATCGCATCATTGCTGTTCCAGGGTGACCAAGTCTATTGTGCCAGAGTTGGAACTCTGGTAGTAATTGGCACATCTGGTGCTCAGTTATATTGGCTTCTATTGGTTGAATGTATGTTTGGTAGAGACCCGACGGGAGTCCCTTGAATCGCTTGCAGATGATCTTCTGGTCATCTTTCTAACGAGTGACATACAGATATTCAACCTTATTTTCATCTCTGGTTTCTAAGTGATATCCGTTTAAATGGAAGTCCTTGAAACTTACGAGATTCCTATTTGATTTAGGAGAGAATAATGCATTATTTATTTGAAGTCCTGTGTTATTTGAGAGCAATATAATTGCTTCACCAGATCCTTCGATTATTTGGGACAGTCCTGAAATTGTGATAACAGGACCGTCATATTTATTTACACTATCAAAATAGCAATGATCGCGAAGGATTGTGTGTGTCGAGGCACTGTCTACTAGGCACTCATACTTCATCTATATAAGCAAAAACGAAATTTTATTTGAGCGAAATGTAGACAACATTCAAAAATAAAAGTTCGTACTAAAGCAAATAAAAGATGAAGATACATCGAATTCTAAATGCATAGATAAAAGATGATGCTCAATCGAACAGGTCGTCGTTCTCGAAGTCTTTTACAGTAAACATTGTTGGCGGCTGAACAGCCGCCAAGTTTGTTTCAGGTAGAGACTTCTGGCTCGCCTGATATAGATCCTGGAGGTGGCGAGGAGTGCGTCAGTTTCTGGACCAATGGCCAGTCATGCCGCATCTATGGCATTTATCCTCCCAGTTCTTCTTTGGAAGTGACACTTGCTTGGTGTTCTTTCGCTTCCATGTGAAGTTTCGCTTTCCCTTATTGTTTTTGTTTGTCTAGGGAGCTGCACCTCTTGGTTGCTTCATTACAGCTTTCCCTTTGGTGTTTTTAGCCTTCCTCTTGTTTTTCCACTTCTGGGGAGAAATGTGGTGGGCTTCAGGGATAGGGGTAGTGCTAGCTGGACGTAAATTATGAGTGGCAAGCAGTAAGTCTCGATTCTGCTCTGCCTAAGTAGGCATGAGATCAGATCAGAGAATTTCATGAAATTGCGTTCACGATACTGCTGCATGAGGATTGCATCTTTCTCGTGAAACGAGGTAAATGTCTTTTCCAACATGCGCTGTTCTGTCACTTCTTCACCGCACAACTTCAGGCGTGAGGTGATGTTATGAAGTGTAGAATTATACTCAGCGACGGACTTACATTTCTGAAGTCTGAGGTTTTCCCACTCATAACTGGCACGTGGTAATATAACATCAATTTGATGTTTATACCGTGTCTCCAGTGCTGTCCACAGGTCCTTTGGGTCCTCAACCGTTAAGTATTCGGCCTTTAAGGTCCGATCTATATGTTTCCTAATGTAGATTATGGCTTTCGCCTTATCTACATCAGATACAGTGGTTGGAGTGCCGCTGCTAGATGCAGCAGAAGCATCGGCCGCTGCTGGGGCCGAGGAAGAAGCCAAAATGGACCCAAGGAGGGCCATTGAACGCAAGTGGAACTTCAGGTCCACTCGCCAACTCAGGTAATTCTTCCCTGCAGAGTCAAGGACTTCAAAATCGACGCTTGCCAATTTTGCCATTTATCTACGCAATTTAAAATAAGCATGAATTAATTAAAATTGAAATTCACGCATGACAAATAAAGTAAGCAAAATGTGGGGATCGGCCATATACCCAAAAATGTACAAAAGTCCAAAGTCTGAATATACAGTCCATAAAGAAAAGAAAAAATACAACTTGGAAACCCAGAATGGGTCCCTATATTTTTCAATGTACAACGTCGTCTTCATTTTGTCGGTACGCCGGTCTTTGGCAAAAATACATATAATCCTCACTTACAAATTCTCTCAAAAAAGAAAATTAAATTGCAAGGAATTTAAAGGGTATCAAATTGGCCGATCCCAAAAATCACATTTTAGCTTACATAAACATCCACGCAGTTTATAAATGCTACATGCACAAAATAAACAACCACGCATGTATATAACACATGCATATAAAATATGGGAAAATAGACTATAAAATATAATAATCTCTCGGACCACGGGGAGACGTCATACACCGTTAGGTTAGTTTACTAACGGCAGAGCGATCGCATGATCCTTAAGATAATTATATTTTGAAAAAAATCCTAAAATTCCATAATTTAATAATAATGCAATAGTGTTATAAATTTTGGAATATGAAGTGACAAGTTCATAACCAAGAAATGATATAGATTAATAATTTAAAGGGGCGGCAGGCCCATAAATATTAATCTGTGTAGTATTTCATTAATAATTGGGCTGCAGGCCCATTTGCCAAAAATCAACCAAATGAATATTGCAATAAAATATACTAGGCTTCAGGCCATTAGAAGTCAAAATAAAATTGTTAACATTTGGGCTGCAGGCTCAGTGTTAAAATTTTAATTAACAATTTAAAGATTGCAATAAGAATTAATGGGTTTCAGGCCCGTATTTGGTAGGCAAAAAATAATAACTGTTAAGTAATTGGGGCTGCAGGCCCATAGAATTTATTAAGTTATTGGTAGGCACAAATGGGCTGCAGGCCCAACAACAAGGCTATCAATTTTAATTAAATTAAGAAAATCAGCCATTAAGCCCATTTTTGGGTTGTGGAATGCAAAGAATCCCAAAACCCTAAGTCTGTCCCCTCAAATTCCACCACGTCTGTTACTGGTTTCGGCTAGCGCCGGTGGACAGAAGTGCCCGCGGAAAGCCCCCCCCCCCCCCCCCCCCCCCGTCGGCCAGACAAAAGACCCCCCCCCCCCCCCCCCGCTGAGGGGGGCGGCGACCGATCGGCCCCCCGTCGGGGGGCGACACAGAAGACACCCCCCCGTTGGGGGGCGTAAAAACGAAAACCCCCCGCTGGGGGGGCGGCGCCAAGAACGAAGAACCCCCCCCTAACGGCCCCCCGTCAGGGGGCGGGGGTAGCGCCAGTACGGCCCCCCGTCGGGGGAGGACACCGGAAAAGGCCGAGGGGGCGGTGATCGGGAGACCCCCGCTGTCTGTGGGGGCTGGGGAAAGAACCCCCCTTCAGGGGGGGATTAGGGCTGTTGTAATTTTATTTATTTTTTTTAAATTATTATTTATTGTATTTTATCAAAGCATGATATTGTATTTAGCAGATTTTAAACAAGCCATAAAGAGGTTGTAAAAAATAATGGCTAAAAATAAAAATTTCTTTATCTACGGGATCGACGGATATTACCTCTAGATTGAAAATCTAGGGAAGAGCCAAAGACTAGAAGATCCGTAGCAAGAAAATTCCACGCTCCAAATACGCTCTGCAACCAAAGATTCCTTCGCACGTAACGAGATAGAGGAGCGTAACAAAGTAGGGGATAGAATTTTCTGGGGGGAGAGAAGCTCAAAATTGTAGAGCCAAACGTGCTGATAACGTGTTGAGAGATATGGAGAAGAATAACCATGGCCAATGGCCATGTTTCTTTATTTATAAATTCATATGGCATTCCAAGAGACTATTAGCATACCAAAGGTCTCCACCACATTAAGAGTGGTGGAGTAATGTGGGGATAATGGTGGGGAGGCCAAAGGCCTCCTCCACTCACAACAGTAATTTACTTTTCAATTAATCTTTCTCTTTATTCTTCTACACTCTTCTCTTCTCTTCTTTTTCCTTCTCTTTTCATTTTTCTTTTTCATTTTCTTTCCTACTTATTTTGGGCCGAATTCTCCAGGGAGAAAAAAAGAAAGAAAAAGAAACAATAACAAAAAGAAATTCATAGGAAGAGAAAGAAGGAAGAAGGAGAAGACGGAGAAACATTCTCATTAAGGTAGGATTCCCTACTTTATGCAATAAATTTTAACTTAGATTTGTTATAGTAGTAGTTGTTAAGAAAGTTGTAATTTTTTTAGAAATCCAAGTGGAAGCTAGAATCTTTCTTAAGCAAAAGGTTACTTTTGTGCCAAATGTGGAATTTTTCATGGTTCCTCTAACTAAATTTAGCATTTTTATTGAAGTTAATATGCTAACATGGATTCACCATTAGCTTTTATAAGGGTTAGCTCTTGTGAAAGTTAGCAAATAGTTAAAGTAATGGTTGTTCCTTCCTTGGACAAAAAAATACATAAAAATATGGTTTAACTAATGTAGTGGTTCATGGAAATTGTGTGTGGTTTATGGCGTATGGCATGTGGCAAATTTGCAAGGGACCCTTAATTAATTCCTTCTAAAGCTTGCATTTTGGTGGGATTGAATTGCTAAAGCAAGTTGTTTTACTTTTTCATGGAACCCTTTTATGTCACCCTTTATGTGACATGCTTATGCCTTTAATTTCAATACATGTAACTTGAATATGTTGGCAATTAGATTATGTTGTCTTGTTGTTTCAAAATGCAAGTTGAATATGTTGGCATTTAGATTATGTTTGCTTGTTGTTTCAATATGCAAATTTGACTATGTAGTAGTTTGATTATGTTAGCTTGTTGTTTCAACGTGCAAGTTAAATATGTTAGCAATTTGAATATGTTAGCTTGTTGCTAGTTTTATTGTTCACTTGATGTCACTTTATGTCTCCCTACTGTAGTAAAGAAAGTTCTTTATAATATTCTTAATGTTGAATGCTAATAAACTATAGGGATGTCTCGGTCTGCCTCGTGGCAGGTAATCACCCTAGAAAGGGGTTGGGGGAAAACTGAGCGCTAGGAGGTTATGAGGACTGGACTGAGTTGTGGCTGTGTTGATGTACCTTGTCTAGTTCGGGTACTTGGTGGTAGTTATAGTACCTTGCTCAGTTTCGGGTACTTTGTGACAGTGTGGTGTGGTTGTGGAGTTTCCTCACTTGCACCCAAGTGCGGGGGAGTGGGTGGAGTGAGAGACCCCGTTAAGGAAACAGTGCTCGCGTATCACTAGCAGATGCTCCCTACCGTCCCACCTTGGGGTGGAGTCCAGTTCCTCATATTCAACGAAATACCCAGGTTTCCAAATGAAATTTAATTAAGTATGTAAGTACATTAAATTTATTTACAATGTGTGATTTCTCTTTTCCTGCCTGACTGTGTTCCTTTCATGCTTTGCACTAATAATAATCAATTAAAATAATAATAATAATAATAATCCCCAAACTATATATATATATATACTTTTTGTACGAGTTGGGTTTCCTACTGGGTCACGCTATGATGTGTCCCCTCCCGTGGTTTTAGGACCAGAGCAGGTGACTTCGGAGCAAGAGCTGGGGGTGGATCCTACAGAAGATGCTACTTTTCACCCTGGTTCATAGGGTTAGAATAGAGTGTGAGTTGTACTTTTGTGGACCTTGAGGATTGTAGTCATATTATTGTACTTTTGAGTTGTGGACTTCAGATGTACTTATTTGTGGGACGTCTTCACTTTTGTACTTGTACTTGTCTTCCAGTTGTAATTTTGCTAGTGTACATTTCTATGACGAGTAGTGCTTATTGATGTTTGTGTTGGAGCACTGTTTAGTTATTTCACCTTCCGTTGTCTATGTTGTTCTAGTATGCGTGGTGGCCGGCTTGTAATACTTTTTGATAAGGTCTACGCTTGGTGCAATATCGTGGCCTGTTACACCCCCTTCCCCATCTATCTCTAATTCTGAGGTATTTGGGTGATTGGGGCGTGACAGGTTTTGTGGTGGCCCATGCAGGTCTCGAACCTGCGACATGTGCAAGGACGACACGGACAATGCTCTGATACTTCAGCATATGATACTAATCCGCACTAACTTGCTCTCTCTTCGCAGATGGAAGGTGGGAATAACATATCTGGGACTGGCGAATCCGGGGGATCTGGGGACGGGACATCTGGGTCTTTTGAGTCTACCTGGATGGAGAAGATATTGATGGGGATCCTAGACCACCTGGGCCAGCATGATGAGAAGTTGGCTGGTGTTTCAGTTCAAAAGAAGCCGGGCTACAAGCAGTTCAAGGAGATGCATCTGAAGTCCTTCTCTGGGAAGGAGAGTGCCCTGGAGGTGGACCAGTGGATGAGGCGTATGGAGGATGATCTGACTATGGTTGATTTCCTACGAGAGGGCTCGGTGGAGGCAGCTAGGAGGTGCTTGACTTACCAGGCCCGTTGTCACGCCCCGCTTCCCAAAGCAATGGAGGCGAGACGTGAGAAGGTCCGCACAGACGTGGAGCTGTGAAGCCACACGCCTGATAAGCGTTAATAAAACATATGCATGTCCCTGTAACCACGAGCAGAACAAGATAATAACACAAGGAGATACAGAAATAAAATCCCAAATCTCAGCAATGTCCAAACATTAAAATTAAGTTCAACATCCAGAAAAGCCACCAGGCTAAACAGAAAGAGTCAAAAGGCCCAGAACAAGGCCAACAAGGACAAACATAAACAGAGTATTGGTGCTACGCACCGACAACAAAAACAGTCTAAAACGAAGAACACAAGCAGCCTCTGTTGGATCTGGATCCTCCACCCTCATCTGTGATAGATCCTTTGCTTCTTGGATGGCAGTGACTTTAGGCCTGAAAGAGCTTGGCAGTGCTCTTAATATCTTTCTCACCTGCTCAAGGCTAGAATATGGCTTACCGAGCGAACTAGACTTGTAGACAATGTTGGTGAACCTCGCAAACATTTCTGATATGTTCTCTGATGGTAGCATGCGAAATCCCTCGTATTCCGTGCTCAGAAGTGCAAGTCTAGACTCCTTCACCTGTGAGGTTCCCTCGTGTGTCACCTCCAAAGTATGCCATATTTCCTGCGCAGTTAGACAATGTGAGATACGATTGAATTCAGATTTATCTAATGCACAAATAAGAGCATTCATAGCTTTAGCATTAAGAGAATAAAGCTTCCAATCATTATCATCCCATTTATCATCAGGTTTAAGCATCTCAGTGTTTTCAATTTTAATAACAGGTGATTTATAGCCTTTTTCAACAATTTGCCAAGCTTTATAATCAATAGAAATCAAGTAGATTCTCATGCGATTTTTCCAATAAGTATAGTCTACTCCATTAAATGTAGGTGGTCGGGAAATAGACTGACCCTCAGCAAAAGCACTATCAATGTGGTCCATGGTCAAACTTGGCTAGATCTACTAAACTGGCTCTGATACCACTTATTGGATCTGGATCCTAGCCTAGAGGGGGGGGGGGGGGGGGGGGTGAATAGGCTGATAAAAAAATTCTCGTGCAACCCACAAGAAATCACACGCAGTTATAAGCACAACCAGAGTAATAAAAAGCAGACACAGAGTACACAGCAGATTTACCCTGGTTCGGTCGTCCCAACGACCTACTCCAGCCCCCAAAGTAAATACTAGATTGAATAGTGCAATAGGTACAAAGTCACAAGTTAGAGCATGCTCAGAGCACCCTCTACGTCTCTACACTCGCCAGACTCTCAGTACCACACACACAGTGTTTTCTCTCACTATCAATCCTAGCAAAGCTTTCTACCAGCTAGTCCCAAACTAGCTGGGTCCCACTTGTCTAGTCCCAACTAGACAAGTCCCAAAAATAGTCACCAAAAACAGGTAAAAGTTTCCCCTACAGAGAACGTTACACTAAGACACAAATAAAGGAGTTTAGAGTTTAGAAATGCTCAGTTTATGTCTGTGTAGGCGTCTCTGTCAATCAGCACGTCGTCAGCTCCAATCTGACGCAAACGGTGTCTCAATCCGACTCCTGGATGTCAAGATACACACTGGTCTGTGTGTAAAGCAATTGCAGTTCAATCCTTTAATAACCTGTCGGTCTGTAAGCTTAGCAGCTCCTTATAAATAATGCGGTCGGTGCGTGGAGCAGCCCAGTTCAAACTTCTGATCGACGGCCTGTGCGCAAAGTAGCTCCCTTAAAATTCTTCACGCCACGTCAGCCCGAGAATCAATTTCTCGTGCGCTTCGATTTAAAAACACATGGCTTCACGTGATCTTGCATGAGAAATTCGTGGCCGTTGATTCACGTGATCGTGTGGATGTAGCTTCGCCACGTCAGCTTCTATTTTGAGTTCACAGCAGACTTCTCCTCCGACACTAGGGCATGCAGCGGCGGTGGGCTCCTTCAGCTTTTGATGACGACGGCGACATCTTCAAGATGCAGCGACGAGGATTCGATAGTGGCGACGTCGGGATCGTTTGTCGGCGGTGGGATCTTGACAGCAGCGATCTCCTACGGCGTCTTCGTCTACAGCAGCAGCGGGCGAGCTCCGGTGATGCAGCGATGATACAGCGGCTGTCTTTTTTGTTGGCGGCGACGGCGATGGTGTGCGGCAACAGTGTCGGTGGAGTTTGTCTTCGTCTTTGGTAGAACGACGACGAGAGGTAGCAGCTGTCGACGGCGAGATCTTCGGTGCGGGCGTCGGTGTGGGCTTCTTCTCCGAGCGGTCTTCGTCGTCAACGGCGATCTCTGAACAGCGGTGGGCGACGTCTTTCGGTGGCATCGGCGGCTCTCACGGAAGGCGGCGACCTGAGCAGCAAGATGAAGACGGCGAATATGATCTTCTCCGATGATGGCTTTAACGGCTCTGAACGACACCACTCCGACGATATTCTCGATTCAGCAGCAGAGATGGCAACGAGTACTGCTTCGATCACATCTCGATGGTGAGGGCTGCTTGGCGGTGATCGCTTCTCCTCCGAGAAGATGAGTGCGTGGGCTTCTTGGTGCGTAGACTTCTTGGTGCGGCACCGAAGATGATTATGGGTCAGTTGTGTGATGTTGATGCCCTTCAACTTTTTTTTGTGTTGCCGCAAAAACGTAGCCCCTCTCAATATTGTTTATATAGGCTAGAGCTAGGGTTTTGGGGAGAGTCCCTAAGAGATAGGGATTTTGAATTGAAGTGGGATTAGGAGATAGAATAAAATCTTCTAATTAATTTAAATAGAGATCTTCTAATTGATTTAAATAAATCTCCATTAGAAAAGAATTGTCTCCAACTCATTCCTTATTGGTCCGAGTCCAAATTTCGTGAGTTGACTTGGTCTCTCCTTATCACTTCATCTTGACTAAGTCTAACTCCTTAGCACACACATTTTCTTATCTCACAATGTGCTATACGAATAGCAATTCCGCCAAATATCGAGAATATATTGTTGCCAAGCCTGAAACATACTGAGCACACACATTAGGTATACCGACACGTTTGTCATCATCAAACAAAGATCCTAGATCGTTGCTTCCAACAGCCTCTACGACTGATCTCCAGTGTCTTCGTACTCCTCAACGAACGCAGGCTCTGACTCAGCGTCAGCAAACACCACGTCCTCCGCAGCACTCTCAGGCTCGGGATCTAACATGTGTCACCCAAAAGAGTAAAGGGGCACATGTCAGCAAGTCTAACAAGACTTGAGCAAGGAAACGAAAGTGAAGGCAAACTAGCAACGTAGCAGTTCTAGTATGATGCATAACATGGCAAGTATAGTATGGAAGAGACAAGTAAAGGGAAGTACAAGTAGCAAGTAGCAAGTATGGCATGGATAACAAGTTTTACAAGGAAAAACACGGACAAGTACAAGTCAAGTAGTTCACGTCAAGTAAACACGTCAAGTGAACACGTCAAGTAAAAAAGTTGTGCACAGAGATTTCGTCTGCTGGCTAGAGTGGCTGATCGGGCCTACTCGTAAGCTCAGGTGACCGCTTATCCCTACCCCTCCACGTGTATCGAGCCATGGCATTACCCCCGAACACGGAATGCTCGCTTCTGGATCACGAGCCAGGAAGTGTATTTGGCATAGGGTTGTGCCCGCTAAAAAGCAGGTGCCTAGCCTGGCCAAGGGTTATGCCTGCAATGCAGGTGCCTAGCCAGAAACAAGTAGATTGGGCATTGGCTATCGACCAACACACGTGGCCCGCTTCTGGAACACGAGCCAGGAATCACAAGTATTGCAGCGTGTGCTACGAATGCGATATTCAACATGGATAGCATGGATGATATGGCGAGTTATAATGCAATGCGTACAGTTATAGTATTAAAACGTGACAGATAAGATGCAAACAATTAAGGAAGTCGGATCTAGCCTCGTTGTCAAGCTAGATCCTGAAATTGCCTACAACAAGATAATGGCCTAAGACATGGCCTAAATCACTAGTGACAAGTTTCACTTGCTTGGCACCAAGGTTGACGATCGACAAGCTCGTCACACAAAATTGTTATCTACGGAGAATGGATCACTGTTATGGAGAAACAACATTAGAAACGATATCTAAATCCGGTTCTATAAACGAATCCTACGACGTCTAACCTCCATTTTTATTAGGGTTTCACAATATCAAATGTGGGTGATGAAAATATTAAAGGTTCGAACACTACCGTAGGAAGCGGAAGATCGATGCCGAGCAAGCACGGCAACGGAAGAAACGATCCGGGGAACCACGGTTCAGATCTGGAATGGATGGAGAAATCTGAAGAAAATGAGGTTTGATGGGGTTTTGGGGAAGGCCGACGGCCTAAGGGTAGTGGCCGATGCTAGAATGCGTGAGGGGAGCTCGGGGGATGAAGGAATGGCTCAAGAGGAAGGAGGAAGGGTTTAGGATTGAAGGGGAATCAATGGGGAAGAACTAGGTTTAGAGGAGAAAAAGAAAGAAGAAGAAACTGATCGGCTATTTATAGGGATGAACTGGCGGCCGCCCAAAAATTAGGGTTTCTGGGTTGATTTGTCGGTCAAAGAAGGGTTGTTGACCGACTCGTTTAAGAACTAGTCGGTCGGTCGACCAACTGTGACCGACTAACACCAAACAGTAACTCAGGTCGTCAAAATGGTCAATGAATTAGTCGGTTAAAGAACAATGGCTAACCGACTAGTTTGCAACCTAGTCGGTCGAAAAACGTTCTTAGACCGACTAACGATAAACAATAACTTAGGTGAAATTTATCAAGGGAACTAGTCGGTCTGAGAGCAAGTTTTGACCGACTAGTTTCACATCTAGTCGGTCGGTGGTTGTTCTTAGACCGACTAAGAGTAAACAGTAACTCCTGAATTATTGATTTAATGAACTAGTCGGTTCGAGAAGAGTTCCTGACCGACTAGATTGGAATCTAGTCGGTTGGTCCCCCTTCTTGAACCAACTAAAGTGCACAAAAAGTGCCGAATTGAAGCGCGAAGCTTCGGGAAGGTCTCTATAGCTTCTAAGATCACTCTAACTCTAAAATATGAGTGATTTGAAGTTCGTCATGAGTGACTTACTCCAAGATCGGAAGAGACTAGAAAATCACGACGAAACGAACGAAAACGAAAGCTACGGAGACGAAAACCACACATAAGGAGAAAATCCTCCAAAACATATATATAATACAGATAATCCAAATACATGAAAAATCAGTCGATACATCCTCCCCAACTTAAGAAAAATTCCGTCCTCGGAATTTCCCAACACTCACGTGTCCAGGAACAAAAGTGGGTAGCGCTCTCGCATCTCATCCTCTCTCTCCCAAGTAGACTCTCCTGGCGAGCCGTGTCGCCACATCACCCTCACAAGATTGACAACCTTGTTTCGGAGTGACTTCTGACACCTGTCCAGAATCTGCACTGGCTGCTGGTCATACGTCATATCAGGGCGAACGGTAATCTCCGAGAAATCCATAGTATGATATGGATCGCTAATGTATCGACGAAGCTGTGACACATAGAAAACATTGTGAACTCCCTCCAAAGATGGCGGCAAGGCCAAGCTGTAACGACCACTTTTCGTGGTGCGTAGTTCGTGCACGTGCTTTTGTCCGTGCACGTGTTTATTTTAGACTTTATTTGCTTGTGAACACTTTTGTGTGATATGCCGTTGTGAACGTCTCTGAGAGTATTAAATAGTGGCACTATCTTGGAACGACACTTCTCGAGTCGTTTTCCCACAATTTAAACTTATTCGATGAGACGTGGCGATTTTCACTTTTGACGGGAGACGTTTCTATTTTTAGTTTCGTCGTCCGATGTCAAAATTGAGATCCGTCTTCTTAGTTAGCTCACTTTCGTCACCCCGATCACCCCGATATTTATTTTATAATTTTTGGAGTTTATTTGACCACTTTTATATTTTTAACAAGTTTTATAATATTTTTAATAATTAATTTTTATATTAAATTCGACCAAAGAAAATTTATTTGAGTTTTAAACGTTTTAAAGAATTTTTGAGCCAATTTCCAGCTCATTTGGACCAAGTCAAATCCTTGGGTGAGTTGGAGAAGTTGAATTTCAAATTTTAAATTATTTTAAACTTCTAATCCTATTAGATTTAGCCCTAGACCAAGTCAACCCATCTACACTATATAAACAACCCCTAGGAAGACCTATTTTCGCAAGAAATTAGCCCTAGCCTCTTCCAAAACCAAAATTGGACGTTGCGACGATTCGTCGCAACGTTGCGACGTTCTGCCACCGCACCGACCGAGAGAACGGCCACTTTTTCCCCGCTCTGACCGGCAGCTCCACCCGCATCCTAGCCGTCCGCATCGCTGCAGCAGCCATCGCCCGCTTCTCCGTGCCTGACCGAGAGATTCTCTCGGTCAGACCGATGGCCGCCCCCGCTGTCGCCGCATCCCCGCTCCGCACCAACCCTCCGCACCGACCCGCTTCTGTCGCCCGCTTTCCTCCGTGCCTGACCGATGCTCTCGCCCGCATCGCTGCATCTCCGCAACGTTGCAACCGTTGCAACGTTGCAGCGCTGCGCTCCCCGCATCCAACCCGCACGACTGATGGCCTCCCCCGCTCCGACCGAGAGACCAAGCGCTCCCCCGCACTGCTGCACACCCCAAGCGTCGCACAAGCCCGTTCCCCCGCAGCGACCGATGGAGCTCCCCGCACCGAGGCTGTACGACCGATGGGCATACGTCGCAACCCCACACCCGTCGCACCGCTTGCCACCGTGGGCCCCCCAAGTTCTCCAGAGTTATTGTGGGTCCCCCAAAGGTCCCTAGGACTACTGTGGGCCCCATCTAGGTGCTTTCTCTCCGACGATTCGCCGTGCACGACGTTGCGACACGTCGTAGCCCGTCGTCGCACGTGCTAGCTTTGGAATCTGGAACCGTCGCTCCGGTTGATGCTCTGAACTTTCCAGCGAGGAAACTATATTGGAATCTGGACTTGGAGCGCGATCTATTATTCCAACCCCCGGTGTCGCTACCCGACGCCGGTGTAGCTTTCGCGTCGTGTTGAGGTAACGCTTTGCACCCCTAGGATCCCCAACCCAATGCATGCTAATCAAGACTAAAATCAGTATTTTTAAAGTATTTCTAAATGTTTTAAATTCACTATTCAAGATTAATAATATGGACTTTAGGCCGGAGGACTTGTGCACGTAGGATAATTGTGATTTTTGGACTCATTGGACAGTGTGCTCAGACGTCAGACTTGCAGGCAAGTGAAACTTGCCAAATCTTGTTTAGGGCCATGTTTTTAGGCCACTTCCTTGTTCCTAGCGTAAAAGAGACTAGTCAGTGAAATGATAGCTGGCTAGGCGCCTACTTGATCTAGTTTGACAACGAAACTAGATCCGTCACCTAATTGATCTAGCTTGACAACGAAGCTAGATCCACCCCTTTAAACTTGTTGTTCATACATACTAAACTGTCACGTTTACTTTCCTTATCTGTACGCACTTTTAACTGCCATGCATTGCATTCTACATGTCATCCAAGTTGAATATTGCATTCGTAGCACACGCTACATACTTGTACTTGCTTGTCCTGGCTAGGTGCACCCCTATGCCATCATGAAAAACACTTCCTGGCTCGTGTTCCAGAAGCGAGCATTACCGTTCGGGGGTAAGGCCCTGGCTCGATACATGTGGGATGGGGTAAGAGTTAAGCGGCCAATCAGCTGGGAGTCTGCCTGATCAGCAACTGCAGCTGTAAGGCGTAAACTCTGGGTTGGGCGGAGTTAAGCGACCAATCAGTGTGAAAGAAAGTCATTTCAGCTGTAAGGCGTAAACTCTGCACATGACATGAAAACATGACTAGAGAAATCCTTGTAAATGTTATTAGTCTTGCCACACTTGCCATGCCATGCTAGTTTACTTGTTGCTTTCTTTACCTGCTGCACTCATACTTTAACTGCCATGTCATTGCATCATGCTAGAACTGCTAGGTTGCTTTACTTTCAGTTTCAGTTTCCTTGCACAAGTCTCTTGTAGACTTGCTGACATGTGCCCCTTGCTCTTTTGGGTGTCACATGTTAGACCCTGAGCCAGAGACCGTTGCTGTGTACGTGATGTTTTGCTAACGCTGAGTCTGAGTCCATGCTTGCCCAGGAGGACTTTGGTGGACACCGGTGACCATTCTTTGAGTCTTTGTTGAGCTTTATTTTGTTTTAGGCCTTTTGTTAGTTGTTGGTACGCAGCACCGTTGTTTAGTACGCTGTACTTTTGTTGGCCATGTTTGGGCCTTTAGTCTCTTTTTCTTTTAGCCTGGTGGCTTTTCTGCGATGTTGGAATTTATATTTATGGATATTCTGAGATTATTCTTTTGTCGCATTTCATTATTATTATCTTGTTTCGCTCGCGTTGCAAGGACCTGCAGTTTTAAATTTGTTCGACGCTTATCGGACTTGCAGCTTTGTAGCTTCAAGTCTGAGCGGACCTTCTCACGCTTCGCCTCCATATTTTTGGGAAGCGGGGCGTGACAGGTTTTGTTGGTGGCCCATGCAGGTCCGGTCTTGCAATTGCGAATTTACGAAACAATGATAATAACGGAATGTCCATTAAATAAATTGCAACATCCGAGTCATAAGCCCTGAGTCTAGTTGTTTTCTTAGGACACTAGGTGATAAGAAGGTTTAGTTAGACGTCTGTGCTTGCTAGTTAGAGGCTCTGATTGTAGTTAGACTCCCTTTTAGCAATTGATTTAATCGTCGTAGGAGTTACCTTAGTGGTCCTTGCCTAACCCTGACCATATTAGAATTCTAGATTTTCCTTTAGTCGTTCGCTTGGGCTCATCGATTTCGGACCAAGCTGAACGCATTTCATTTACCGTCTAACCTTTAGAAGTCTTAGCGCATAGTTCCTAATCTTTCGTTGGTCGACCGTAGGAGTTTCCCTGTAGACTTTTCTGATTCATAACCTAGGCATATGAATGTTTTGATCATCCGACCAATTTCCTTGCCTTGATTCACGAGATCGCCCCGTGAGGATCGTCGTCAATTTTCAAACATCGCCATTGCAAAACTTGAATCTTCGGAAAGTATTTTTCAATCTTCTCTTCCACTAAGTTTAATTTTGTCCAAAATTTTAATATACCTATATTTCATCCTCCTTCATTGATTTAAATTTTTAAAACGTTTGTCGGAATTTTTGAATACTAGCTTATGGTATTTTCCCAGCCTATATTTTTCCATACCTATGTAAATGTGTCGTTCTTTCATATATTAGTTTTACTTTTGCCCTGCCCAATTCGATTTATAATTTTCCCTCTTAGTTGTGTTATTCGAATGATACGTCGTGTTTACTTTAATATACTTTCAAGACACATGGAATTTCAGCTTTCAGCAAGTTGGACTTTGCTCGTCGTTTTCGCTAATTCAGATTTTTGCAAAATTATTATTTTCATAGCCTCTTCCTGCTTTAAACCCTCCCTGATTTGATTTTAAAGATTTGCTATTCGACCTTTAAAAAAAATTTCTTATGCTAAGTTACTATTATTTTCTTTCCGCTCACCATACACGCTTTTAAAAAAATTTCTAAACCAAATCGAATTTCAATTATTTTTATATCCGTGCCAGACTTGTCGTGCTAGTATATTAAGAACCCTGTGTAAATCAGTTTTTCATTTTTGGCAAACCCTGGTTCTCTAAAAGCAGTTTCAAATTGATCATTTTAAAATTTTCCATAGCCTAAAGTTTTGAAGCATTTAACATGAGTTTAAATTCTTCCGTTACCTGACTTCATTCTTTGACTTTCAAAACTTTTGACAACATTGTATTAAACTACTAACGTATAAGATTTCTAAAACCCCGTCCTTAATATTCGTGTAAATGATTTTACTTCCTTTTACATTGATTTTATATAAACCAATAAAACATTTTCTCTTATTATGAATATTCAACTCAAACTTATTTCAACCCGCTTTATCGATCTTCAAATATTTTATACAGATGAGGAATTCCAATTTTTTTTGAAGTACAACAGTTTTCAATTTTGCGTATTTTAGCTCATGCTATTTACCCTATTTTCTTTTTCCCCTCATATATAAGCATCACTACATCTCCCTTTTCCCTCAACCTAAACATCACCATTGAGTCAATGTTTCGTCTAACCAAGCTGTCTCCTTGTATTCGTCCTATCTGAACTCGTGCTTATCGATCCTTCCCTCGTCACGCTCTCGATCTCTCTTTATTGCTTAGGCCTTAGGGTCCTTCAGTGTCTGTGTCAACTCTTAGTTGTTAGTAGACCCTTGGGCCCTTGTGAGGTTGTCGTGGTGCACGTACCTAAGTTGTGTACGTGGGCTTGAATGAGAATTCCCATAGTATATTGATGTTTGCCTATTGAGTGATATATATATATACTCGGAGTTATTCGTGATAGTATGAAGTTGTTGTGTGTTAGTAGTTGTAGATTTTTGTGTGGATAGCTATACTATACTAGGGATGCCTGTGTATATAAGAGTTAGCGTTGAAATATCTAAGTTGTGTATGTAGTTAGAGATACTTATAATGGTTGAAATAAATGATTGGTAAAGCTATGTGTATGTTAGTAGTGATAATAATAAGAGTACGTATGGTTAAGAGGGTGGGCCTATTATGTGATCTATATGTTAGCATGTATGAGTGTGTGCTCGTACGTGGATATGAAATGTGCTTATATGTAAGTAGTTATGTTTTGTTGCCTGAGTATATAGGTGATATGCATATGGTAGTAGGAGTATAATTTTGATTGGTATTGCTTGCTTTTCGGGATGTTGCATGCGTGCATACCGTGAGGTATACACGACTATTGCACATCTTAATTATGTATGTGTGAATGTGTTAGTATACTAATTATAGGTAGTAGGCTATGGTATGAATATATACATTACTTAGGTGTGACTATACGGTGAATGTTTGTACTAGGGAGGGTATTAAAAATATGTGGGTACTGATGTCTGTAGTGTTATTATTACGGTATATAAATTGATTTAACTATGTAAGTATTACCGGACTAAATATTAAGTGTGATTGACTTATGGAATGTATACGGTTGTATTGGTAGATGTATATATAGGGGAGTGGTATTGGTATATGTATAAATGTCGTGATACGTATATAGAATATTCTGATATGTGTATTGAGTCTCACTCAAGCATGAGTGGGTATACTCTAAGTATATTGAATGTATGTCTGAAGTTTGAATATAGCGATGTTTGATGTATGTATAGTGATAGAAGTGTTTGTGCCTGGTTGTGTTACGCACATGATTGTGGGTCGCTATACCAGTATATAGTTATAGGGTTGGTCTTGTGGTATAGTTATTTATTAGGGCTTGTTGTGTGAACATATGTGTACTAACTAAACTAGGTGCATAGATGTGCCAGTAATATAATGGTATGAATGGTATGCGTAAATGAAATGTTAGCGTGTATGGGTGTGCACCATGCACGGGTAAATATGTGCTTAGTTATAGGTTTTGATGACTATGATATATGTGGCGTGTCGTAAATACAGTTATAGGACCGTATGCGATGAGAATATAAGGTAAACTATTTGCATGCCTTGAATGACTATATAATGAGTGAAATATGGTAGTAGTGAATATATATTAGATATAGTAAAATTTGACTTAAAAATGGTATGGTGTGACTGCTTATGTGGATATGCTTAGTATTGGATGTATACTAGGAAATATTAGAGGGTAGTATACCCTTGATGATTGTGCATAGGTAGCTACATATAGGTAGAGCAATGATTGTATTGGCTAAGTGTGAGACTATCCTTATATGAGTATCTGAACTATTGTTTTGTGAGTAGTAGTATATAAGGGATGTATGTTTATATATATTTGATTGAAATACATGTATGAATTTGACTGACTATAATAGGTATAAGTGTATAATGTACGTGAATATATATAAATGTATATACGTGTTGGTAGTATTAATGTTTGACTACCTAATGCATATATAAGCACTTGTAATGACTATACCTGGTTGAATTATTATATGACTTGATTGGGGTAGTTATTAGAGCGACTAGATATATTAGAAAGTCCGAGGACGGACTTTATTCTTAGGTGGGGAGGATGTAACGACCACTTTTCGTGGTGCGTAGTTCGTGCACGTGCTTTTGTCCATGCACGTGTTTATTTTAGACTTTATTTGCTTGTGAACACTTTTGTGTGATATGCCGTTGTGAACGTCTCTGAGAGTATTAAATAGTGGCACTATCTTGGAACGACACTTCTCGAGTCGTTTTCCCACAATTTAAACTTATTCGATGAGACGTGGCGATTTTCACTTTTGACGGGAGACGTTTCTATTTTTAGTTTCGTCGTCCGATGTCAAAATTGAGATCCGTCTTCTTAGTTAGCTCACTTTCGTCACCCCGATCACCCCGATATTTATTTTATAATTTTTGGAGTTTATTTGACCACTTTTATATTTTTAACAAGTTTTATAATATTTTTAATAATTAATTTTTATATTAAATTCGGCCAAAGAAAATTTATTTGAGTTTTAAACGTTTTAAAGAATTTTTGAGCCAATTTCCAGCTCATTTGGACCAAGTCAAATCCTTGGGTGAGTTGGAGAAGTTGAATTTCAAATTTTAAATTATTTTAAACTTCTAATCCTATTAGATTTAGCCCTAGACCAAGTCAACCCATCTACACTATATAAACAACCCCTAGGAAGACCTATTTTCGCAAGAAATTAGCCCTAGCCTCTTCCAAAACCAAAATTGGACGTTGCGACGATTCGTCGCAACGTTGCGACGTTCTGCCACCGCACCGACCGAGAGAACGGCCACTTTTTCCCCGCTCTGACCGGCAGCTCCACCCGCATCCTAGCCGTCCGCATCGCTGCAGCAGCCATCGCCCGCTTCTCCGTGCCTGACCGAGAGATTCTCTCGGTCAGACCGATGGCCGCCCCCGCTGTCGCCGCATCCCCGCTCCGCACCAACCCTCCGCACCGACCCGCTTCTGTCGCCCGCTTTCCTCCGTGCCTGACCGATGCTCTCGCCCGCATCGCTGCATCTCCGCAACGTTGCAACCGTTGCAACGTTGCAGCGCTGCGCTCCCCGCATCCAACCCGCACGACGGATGGCCTCCCCCGCTCCGACCGAGAGACCAAGCGCTCCCCCGCACTGCTGCACACCCCAAGCGTCGCACAAGCCCGTTCCCCCGCAGCGACCGATGGAGCTCCCCGCACCGAGGCTGTACGACCGATGGCCATACGTCGCAACCCCGCACCCGTCGCACCGCTTGCCACCGTGGGCCCCCCAAGTTCTCCAGAGTTATTGTGGGTCCCCCAAAGGTCCCTAGGACTACTGTGGGCCCCATCTAGGTGCTTTCTCTCCGACGATTCGCCGTGCACGACGTTGCGACACGTCGTAGCCCGTCGTCGCACGTGCTAGCTTTGGAATCTGGAACCGTCGCTCCGGTTGATGCTCTGAACTTTCCAGCGAGGAAACTATATTGGAATCTGGACTTGGAGCGCGATCTATTATTCCAACCCCCGGTGTCGCTACCCGACGCCGATGTAGCTTTCGCGTCGTGTTGAGGTAACGCTTTGCACCCCTAGGACCCCCAACCCAATGCATGCTAATCAAGACTAAAATCAGTATTTTTAAAGTATTTTTAAATGTTTTAAATTCACTAATCAAGATTAATAATATGGACTTTAGGCCTGTGGACTTGTGCACGTAGGATAATTGTGATTTTTGGACTCATTGGACAGTGTGCTCAGACGTCGGACTTGCAGGCAAGTGAAACTTGCCAAATCTTGTTTAGGGCCATGTTTTAGGCCACTTCCTTGTTCCTAGCGTAAAAGAGACTAGTCAGTGAAATGATAGCTGGCTAGGCGCCTACTTGATCTAGTTTGACAACGAAACTAGATCCGTCACCTAATTGATCTAGCTTGACAACGAAGCTAGATCCACCCCTTTAAACTTGTTGTTCAAGCATACTAAACTGTCACGTTTACTTTCCTTATCTGTACGCACTTTTAACTGCCATGCATTGCATTCTACATGTCATCCAAGTTGAATATTGCATTCGTAGCACACGCTACATACTTGTACTTGCTTGTCCTGGCTAGGTGCACCCCTATGCCATCATGAAAAACACTTCCTGGCTCGTGTTCCAGAAGCGAGCATTACCGTTCGGGGGTAAAGCCCTGGCTCGATACACGTGGGATGGGGTAAGAGTTAAGCGGCCAATCAGCTGGGAGTCTGCCTGATCAGCAACTGCAGCTGTAAGGCGTAAACTCTGGGTTGGGCGGAGTTAAGCGACCAATTAGTGTGAAAGAAAGTCATTTCAGCTGTAAGGCATAAACTCTGCACATGACATGAAAACATGACTAGAGAAATCCTTGTAAATGTTATTAGTCTTGCCACACTTGCCATGCCATGCTAGTTTACTTGTTGCTTTCTTTACCTGCTGCACTCATACTTTAACTGCCATGTCATTGCATCATGCTAGAACTGCTAGGTTGCTTTACTTTCAGTTTCAGTTTCCTTGCACAAGTCTCTTGTAGACTTGCTGACATGTGCCCCTTGCTCTTTTGGGTGTCACATGTTAGACCCTGAGCCAGAGACCGTTGCTGTGTACGTGATGTTTTGCTAACGCTAAGTCTGAGTCCATGCTTGCCCAGGAGGAATTTGGTGGACACCGGTGACCATTCTTTGAGTCTTTGTTGAGCTTTATTTTGTTTTAGGCCTTTTGTTAGTTGTTGGTGTGCAGCACCGTTGTTTAGTACGCTGTACTTTTGTTGGCCATGTTTGGGCCTTTAGTCTCTTTTTCTTTTAGCCTGGTGGCTTTTCTGCGATGTTGGAATTTATATTTATGGATATTCTGAGATTATTCTTTTGTCGCATTTCATTATTATTATCTTGTTTCGCTCGCGTTGCAAGGACCTGCAGTTTTAAATTTGTTCGACGCTTATCGGACTTGCAGCTTTGTAGCTTCAAGTCTGAGCGGACCTTCTCACGCTTCGCCTCCATATTTTTGGGAAGCGGGGCGTGACACAAGCGGTAGGCTACCTCGCCAACTCTCTCCAGAACGTCAAACGGTCCAATGTATCGCGGGCTCAACTTCACTCACTTTCCAAAGCGAATCACACCACGATTCGGGGAAATCTTCAAGAACACATGGTCGCCTGGCTGAAACTCCAAAGGACGCCGTTTAGCATCTGCCCAATGCTTAAAATGGTCCTGAGCAATCCTCAACCTCTCCCGAATGTTCCTGACAACCTCCACAACCTCCACAATCATCTCAGGTCCCAATAGCTCCCGATCACCAACGTCATCCCAACTCAATGGCGATCGACATTTCCTGCGATAAAGCGCGACGAAAGGCGCCATGCCAATACTCGCCTGGAAGCTGTTGTTGTAGGAAAACTCTACCAGATGTAGGTGGTCCTCCCACGAACCCTTGAAATCCAACATGCACGCCCTCAGCATGTCCTCCAAGATCTGAATCGTCCTCTCGAACTGGCCATCTGTCTGCGGATGGTACGCCGTGCTGAAACTCAGACGCGTACCCAAACTCTTCTGCAAACTCTGCCAGAACTGAGATGTGAACCTCGTGTCTCTGTCCGACACGATACTCACAGGGACTCCATGAAGTCGCACGATCTCCTGAACGATTCACGCTACATCACTATCTAAACTAGGAAAAGGAAATAGAAACGGAGAGTAAAAGAATTTACCTCCATGTATCTCCTTGCTAGCATCTCAGTGGACTGTCCTACTCGGAATGGAATAAAGTGCGCGGATTTGGTCAATCGGTCTACGATCACCCAAATCACGTCATTCTGCTTCAGACTCCGAGGTAGTCCAGTCACGAAATCCATAGTGATGTGTTGCCACTTCCACTCCGGAATCGGAAGCAGTTGTAGCAACCCTGCCGTACGCTGATGCTCCGCCTTTACCTGCTGGCAAACCAAACACTTGGCTACACTCCGAGCCACGCTCCTTTTCATACCATGCCACCAAAAATTCAGACGAAGATCCTTGTACATCTTGGTCCCACCAGGATGCACAGAATACGGCGAACTGTGTGCCTCCACCAATAACTCCTCTCTGATATCCCCAGCTGGCATACACAACCTAGCTCCAAACCTCAGCGAGCCATCCTCATGAATCAAAAATTCAGTCCACAGACCGGCTTCTACCTGCTCCCGAATCTTCACCAGCTTCGGATCTCCAGCCTGACCGGCCTTGATTCTATCCACGATCGTCGACTGTATCTGCATACACATCAACGAAGAAGCTACTCCAGGAAGAACGATCTCAACACCAGACCCGCAAAAATCCTGCCGCAATCTCCACTGCGAGGTCAAAATCATCACCGCTGGAAGCCTACTCAGCGCATCAAGAACCACATTCACCTTGCCAGGGTGATACTGCAAATCAATCTCATAATCCGCCATGAGCTCCAACCATCGACGCTTTCGCATTTTGAGCTCCTTCTGAGTAAAAATATACTTCAAGCTTTTGTGATCGATGAAGATCTTCACTTTCTCACTCAACAGGAAGTGCCTCCAAATCTTGAGCGCAAACACGACAGCAGCTAACTCCAAATCGTGCGTCAGGTAATTCTTCTCATGATTCTTGAGCTGATGCGAAGCATACGCCACAACATGCCCGAGAAAAGCAACTCTGTCCAGCCAAAACTCGCACTTCGAAAACTTGGCATACAAATGATGCTTCCTCAAAATCTCCAACACCGTCCTCAAGTGCGAGGCATGCTCCTCCTCCGACTTTGAATAGATCAGAATGTCGTCAATAAAGATAACGCCAAACTTATCTAAAAAGTCATAGAAAATCAGGTTCATCAGATTCATGAAAACTGCGGGTGCATTGGTTACACCGAAGGGTATAACCACAAACTCGTAGTGTCCATACTTCGTCCTGAACGCTGTCTTTAGAACATCTTCCTTCTTCACCTTCAGCTGATGATAACCACTCCTCAGATCCAACTTCGAAAACACCCTCGATCCTCCAAGCTGATCAAAAATATCATCGATGCGAGGCAACGAGTATTTATTCTTGATGGTCACCGCATTCAGCTCCCGATAGTCCACGCACATACGACGCGAACCATCCTTCTTCTTTACCAGCAGCACCGGTGCTCCCCACTGAGACACACTAGGATTGATATAACCCTTCTGAAGAAGCTCATCCAGCTGCTTCCGCAATTCCTCCAACTCTGCTGGAGCCATACGATATGGCGCCTTCGAAATCGGCTGCGTTCATGGAATAAGATCAATCGAAAACTCGAGAGCTCGATCGGGGAAGACGTCATCGAAGTCCCGCACTACAGCAGGCCTCTCCTGCTCCATCTGCATAGCCACAACATCCACCGGTCTGGCCCGAAATCTGACAGGGCCAAGTGAACTGCTACATCGGCTGAACTCAAATACTGGATGTCCGGGGATCTCGAACACCACCTTCTTCCTCCGACAGTCGATCATAGCATAGAAGCTCGCAAGCCAATCCATCCCAAGGACCGCATCATAGTTGATGATGTCGTGGACAATGAAATCAGCGTAAAGCTCATGTCCACAGACCACCAACGAGCAAGAATTGCAACCATGATGCACTGAGACCACGCCATTTCCTGTGACGATATTCCAACTCTAGGAAAGAGGGGACGTCGACAAGGAATGCTTCTCCACGAAGCTCCGAGAAATAATGCACATCGATGCACCTGAGTCAAAGAGGACTCGTGCAGGAAATGTGCACACCTAAATCACACCTACAACAGTCTAACAATCAAGCCCTAGTCTAGCAAACAATCATGTATAAGCAACCAACATAATCTAACAAACAAAACTAACTAAGAAGGATAACTAGATTGAGGATTACCTGTAATAACCTCATCCACTGCCATGCTCTCCACCTCGGTCATCAGAAAAGCCTGCCTCCTCGGCGGAAAAGCCTGCTGAAAAGCCTGCCTCTGTGGGACAAGAGCTGCTCCACGTCCAACAGGAACAGGCGCTCTCTGCTGCAACGGCTGTACTGCAACAGGTGCCCTCCAAGGCTGCTTCGACCTCGGGCAATCCTTCATGGTATGGGTAGGATCTCCACAGACAACACACTGGCCCAGGAATCTCCTACACTGATCTTTGATATGACCGGTCTTGCAGCAGAAATGGCAAGTCTTCTGAATAGGCCCTCCTGGCCTCTTGAACTGAACTGGCTCGTTGGGCCTGAACCCCGGCCTGACCACAGCACTGGCCTGCTCCACAGGCCTCTTCCCAGTACCAGAAACATGTCCTCTCCTCTGGTTCAGGTTCAGCTCCTGCCTCCTCGCAGCTACCAGAACCTTCTGATAAGAGTCCAGATCAGAGGAAGACACAAAACTCTGAAGCTCCAAAGCAAGTCCCTGCAGGAACCTCTGAGCCCTCTCATCAGCATCCTGCACCATCTTCGGTGCGAATCGACTCAGCCTAGTGAACTCTTGGTGGTACTGGTCCACCGTCAAGCTCCCTTGCTTCAGCTCAATAAAATGCTGCAGCATCTCCTTCCTAGCAGCCTTCGGAAAGAACTCCTTATCGAACCTGGACTTAAAGGTAGCCCAAGCTATCGGCTCCACCAGCATCTTCTCTTCCGCATCCCACCAGTTCCGAGCATTATCCTTGAGCTGTCGCTTCGCCAAATCAACCCATCCAGCCGGGCTGAACTTCGCCATCTTCAAATTATCCTCTATGTTCCGAATCCACTCATCGGCAGCTAGAGGACCCTCGGACCCATCAAAATAAGCGGGACCCAGCTCCCGAAACTGCTTCGCTCCTGGCTCGAAACGAGGGGCCTCCGGAATAGCCCGAGCAGCTCGAACAACTGGAGCATTCTGGACTTGCAGGAGGACGCCATGCTGCACCTACATCATCTGAAGCATCATCCGCATCATCTCCCCATTGGTGGGCTCCCGCTTAGGCTCCTCGTCATGAGTGGGCGCTGACGTGCGTTTATATTTCATACATTTACGCACGTTTTCTTCCGTGTTTTTCCGTATTTTACCGCCGTCTTTTATTCGTTTTCTTGTGTTTTCTTGTGTTTTCTTGTTTTCTTTCACTTTTCCGTATTTTCCGTGTTTTGCAGGAGTTTGCTGGCATTTGGGGCGTAAAATGATGATATCATGTGTCCCCGGAGCAACGGGAGGAGTCACACGTGATCCAAGGGGTCAAACGACGAAGATTGCATCTTTCGGCCCCTCACCTGGTCGGTTGGTCATCTCCAACCGATCGGGTGATGCACGCGTGCACCACCCGGACGCAGCTTGGAGCTCACGAGAAGTCACCAGGTCGGTTCAGTGATCGGGTCAAAAGCTCAAAGTCTCTGGAAATTCGAAGCTGATTTCCAACCGATCGGGTGACCTTCACCCGATCGGTTCACTTGTAGCTAAATTTCAACAGCCAAGACTCGAAGCTCCAACTGGTCTCCTCACCCGGTCCGCACCAAGATCCAACCGGTCGGCACCAAGATCCAACCGGTCGGCACCAAGATCCAACCGACCGCACCAAGTTCCAACCGACCGGTTCATACTGACAGGGTGAAAACCCCGCTTTGCGCTGTGAATTTGTGAAGCGGCTCACCCGATCGGTTGACTTGTCAACCGGTCGGGTGATGTCGTTTTCTATAAATAGAACCCTAGGTTTCTCAGATTCGGGAGTTGGTTATTTTTTACTGTTTTCTTCATTTTGTGACGGCTGTAATTTTCCAGTTTTTGTAAGTTTTCGGATCTTTGTAAAACTTTAGTAGTATCTTAATTGCTTTACTACCATTGCATTTCTATTGTCTGATTATGATTTTGACGGTCCATCTTCATTTAGATCGCTTTTTAATGAATATTTGTGATTAGTTCCCAAATCCGGGATTTTGGCGGAAACCCCTTCGTGTGCTCTTCCCGATGCGTCCATAGGGTTAGGAAATCGATAGGGATTAGGAATCTAACGGTTACGCAGGGTGTTTTATTGTCATCGGCGGGAAAAAGACCGCCTTTGACCGTTGGGCCAAGGGGGAATAAACTTGGCGGTTGACTCCCTAGCCATAGCTCACGCCCTTAGCGTAGACGCCGAATCCTAGCGCGCGGGAGCGGCAGGACGAGACGTTGGGAGTTATCGTTGCGAGCTTAGTGCTCCCGGAGTCGATCAGTGTTAATGGACACGAGAGTGCCCACTGATCGAATCTGGGAAGTCCGGCGTATCATCCTGGGCACCGACCGGAATATCGGGCCCATGGGATGCCGGTACCACTTTTAGAGGCAACGTCTCACCATTAGATCCTAATTTCGATCGCCATCCTACCCGTAGGCCGTATCGGCGAGAGCCGCTCGTTGGGGTCGAAACCAGAGTCCCAGGGTTTTTCTTCATATTGTCTATACCTTGCATTCATTTACCGTGACAACCCATCATCCGATCTAGGCTAGCTCGCCCACGGGGTGATTTTGGTCCTCTTTGACACAAGCACATCCTAGCCTCCCTGTGTTCGACCCCCAAGCCACACTACATGTAACGACTGGTTTTTTCATGTGTTCGGGTTTTCGATGTTAAATATGAGTATTATATGAGTCTTGGTGGATTTTCTCTTTACGTGCGATTTTCCATCTCTGTAGCTTTCGATTTCGTTCGTATCGTCGTGACTTTCTAGCTTCCTTCCTTAGATCGTCGAGCTTGAGGTGAGTCACTCATGACGAGCTTCTTATCGCTCATATCTTAGAGTATAAATCCATCATGGAAGCCATAGAAATCTTCCCGAAGCTTCGCGCTTCGAATCGACACTTTTCGTGCACGTTAGTTGGTTCAAGAAGGAGAACCAACCGACTAGATCTCAATCTAGTCGGTCGGCAATCCTTAATGGACCGACTAGTGGGCTTTGATTATAATTCAGGAGTTACTGTTTATCTTTAGTCGGTCTAAGAACATCTTTCGACCTACTAGATTATAAACTAGTCGGTCAGCCATTGTTCTTCAACCGACTAGTTCATTGATCATTTTCCCAGCCGAGTTACTGTTTACTCTTAGTCGGTCTAAGAACAATCACCGACCGACTAGATGTGAAACTAGTCGGTCAGAACTTGCTTTCAGACCGACTAGTTCCTTTGATAATTTTCACCTAAGTTACTGTTCACCGTTAGTCGGTCCATGAACACTCACCGACCGACTAGATTCCAAACTAGTCGGTCAATGCTTCTTCGTTGACCGACTAACTCTTAGTTCATTTTCCTTCAGGAGCTACTGTTTGCGTTTAGTCGGTCCATGTTGAACGACCGACCGACTAGATCCTAAACTAGTCGGTCGACCACCCTTCTTTGACCGACTAATTCACCCAGAAACCCTAGGTTTGTCCTAGCCGCCACACGATTTTCTATATAAACCCCCAATCGTTTTCTTCTCTTCCCTCTCTTCTCCTGAACCTCCTCCTTCTCCAAATCATCCCCCTTCATCCCCAAACCCTTCCTCCTTCATCCCAAGCCATTCCTTCCTCCCTTGGAGCTTCCCTCTTGCCATTTAGGCCGGCCACCTCTTCTAGGTCGCCGAAAAATCCCCAAAACTCCATTTCTCCAGATTTTCTCCCCATTCCAGATCTGAACCCTAGGTTTCCTCGGATCGTTCTTCCGTTTCCGTGCTTGCTCAGCATCGATCTTCCGCTTCTATACGGTAGGGTTCGATCCTTTGGTTTTCTCATAACTCTCCTTGTGATTTTATTGAAACCCTAATAATAAACTAGGTTGTATGTTGTTTGATGATTGTTTCTCCGTGGCAGCGATTTCCTCTCCGTAGATAACTTTTGTGGCGTGCCTTGTTGATCATCTTCCTTGGCGTGAGGCAAGTGAAACTTGCCCCTTAGGGTTTAGGCCATGTTTTAGGCCATTTGCTTGTTGTAACGTAAAAGAGACTAGACGGTGAAATGATAGCCGCCTAGACGCCAATTGATCTAGTTTGACAACGAAACTAGATCTGTCACCTCAATTGATCTAGCTTGACAACGAAGCTAGATCCAACCCTTTTAACTTGTTGTTCATGCATATTAAACTGCCATGTTTAATTCCTTATTTGTACGCCTTACTACATGCCATGCCATCCATGTTGAATGTCGCATTCGTAGCACACGCTACAATACTTGTGTTTCCTGGCTCGTGTTCCAGAAGCAGGCCATGTGTTGGTTGATAGCCAATGCCCGATCTACTTGTTTCCGGCTAGGTGCACCCTACGCCAAATACTTATGAATCGTGAACTGGAATGCGAGCTCCTGTGCAGGGCAACCCTGGCTCATTTACTGAGCTCGTGTGCAGGGACCCTGGCTCATCAACATGTGGGTATTGGGGGTAAGAGTTAAGCGGCCATTCAACTGGGAGTCTGCCCGATCAGCAACTGCAGTTGTAAGGCATAAACTCTGGGTTCTGGGGTAGTGTTAAGTGGCCACTCAGTGTGAACCTCAAACAGTTCAACTGTAAGGCGTAAACATCTACAAACAACTTGAAGCGTGACTAGTGTTAAGCGTCCACTCAGTGTGAACGTCAAACAGTTCAACTGTAAGGCGTAAACATCTACAATAACTTGAAAACATGACTAGTGAAAAGATTGAGATTGTTAGTAGCTTGGCTACTCTTGACTTGTCCCGATAATTGTTCTCTTGTACTTATTGTTTCACCATGTCTTACTTGTGCACTCATACTAAAACTGCCATGTCATGCATGCTTTTAGAACTGCTAGTTTGCTTTCCTTTCAGTTTCCTTGCCCAAGTCTTTTTAGACTTGCTGACATATGCCCCTTTCTCTTTGGGTGTCGCATGTTAGTTGCCGAGCCTGAGTTTGTTGTTGAGGGCGACGAGTTCAAGGAATTCGTGCCCGATTCTGTTGGTTGAAGAGGAGCTTGAGAATACCGGTGATCTTTCTTAGGATCGTACATTTTCCTTTTGTTTTAGGATTCCTGTTAGTTGTCGGTGTGTGGCACCTTTGTTTGTACCTTGTACTTTTGTTGGCCATGTTTGGGCCCTTAGATTCTTTTCCCTTTTAGCCTGGTGGCTTTTTCTGTGATGTTGGAATTTAATATGATGGATATTCTGAGATTTTCTTTTGTCTCTTTTCCTTTATTATTATCTTTGTTTCGTATCGCGTTGCAAGGACCTGCAGATACAACGATTTCATGACGCTTATCAGGCGTGTGGCTTCACAGCTCCATGTCTGTGCGGACCTTCTCATGTCTCGCCTCCACATTTTTGGGAAGCGGGGCGTGACAGGTTTTGTTGGTGGCCCATGCAGGTCCGTCTTGCAATTTCGAAGTATCGGAACAACGATAATAACTATGGAATGTCCGTTAAATAAATTGCAACATCCGAGTCTATAGCCTTGAGTCTAGTAGTTTTCCTATGTCACTAGGTGGTAGGAAGACTTAGTTAGACGTCCGTGCTTGCTAGTTAGAGGCCCCTGATTGTTAGTTAGACTCCCCGCTAGGAGTTGATTTGGTCGTCGTAGGAGTTACCTTAGTGGTTCATGTCTAGCTTTGACTAGGATAGACTTCTAGAATTCTTGGGTCGTTCGCTTGGGTTCATCGATTTCGGACCAAGCTGAACTCATTTCATTACCGTCTAGCCCTTAGAAAGTCTTAGCGCTTAGTTCCCTAATCTTTAATTGGTTGACCGTATGAGTTTCCGTAGATTTTCCTAAGTCATAACCTAGGCGTATTTATGTTTTGATCATCCGACCAAATCCCTTGCCTCGATTCCCACGACCACCACGTTTCGATAATCGTTGATCCTTCGAATGTCCCCATTCGCAAGGCTTAATTTCTTTTAAAGTTATTTTTCGATTTCCCTTATTAAGGTTTTCGCTAAGTTTAAATTTTGTTTTAAACCCGCTACGTATATACTTAAATTTCTCACTTTTCGATTGAGTCAAATTCCTTGTAGATTTCAAAGTCTAATGGTTGTAATTATAATTGCTATCTCGTAACCATTTTCTAATCTATAATTTCGCATTTCGGTTTAAGGACTCTATTACTATTTTGAAAAATTCGACATACCATTTTTCTAACTATGAGATCCATTTTAATCGCATAGCATACACACTTTAAAATTTCTTCCAAGATAAATAGAACTTCAATTATTTTCATATATCAGTACTAGGTTCATTGTACTCGTACTTTAAGGTCTTGTATAAATCAGTTGTTTGGCAAATCCGGGTCCCTCTAAAAAGTATTTTAAATGTTATTTATTTGGAATTTCTCTTCGGTTTTAAAACTTGGAAGCATTTAGCATGGGCCTAAATTTTCACACTATAGTTGATCGGATTTCATTCTTTGAATTTCGAAATTTTACCGAAATATTATATTAAGCTACTGCCGTATAATGTTTTCGAACCTCTCCGTTGCAAATCTTGAACTTTCTGAAAGTATCTTTTCGACTTCCTTTTTCCTAAGTTTAAATTCGTTCGAAACTTTAATATATATATATACTTATACCTCATACTCTTTCGTTGACTTAAATTTATTTTTGAATTTCGAAAGTTTTGACGAGATTTGATTACTGTTTATAATGTTTTTCCAGCCTTTACTTTCATACCTATTTAAATATCTCATCCCTTTTCATATATCAATTTAGTTCTGAGCGTATTTCTATTTTTCCCAATTCGATTTATAAGCTTCTCCTTTCTTATTTATGCCATTCAAATGATTCATCACGCTCCCTTAATATACCTTCCAAGTCACACATGATTTTAGCTTTCAACAAACCAAAGATATGTTCAACATTTTCTCTGTTACAATTTTTGGAAAATTACGTTTTCGTAACCATTTTCCGACCTGGACCTTCCATAATTTGGTTTTTAAGCTTATTACAAATTTTGATAAACCTACCACTAAGTTTTACGTTCACCATACATGCTTTTAGAATAATTTCTAAACTAAATTGAATTTCAAATATTTTCATATATCCGTGCTAGGCTCATTAGCCCGTATGTTAAGAGCTTTGTGTAAAACGATTTCTTTTGGCAAATCCTGGTTACACTAAAAGGTGGTTTCAATATTGATTATTTAAGATGTTTCTTGGCTTGGAGACTTTGAAAGTATTTAGCACGAGTTTAAAATTCTTTCGTTAATTTAATTTCGTTTCGAAACTTTTGCCAACATTGTTAAATCACTGCCGTATAATATTTTCTAAAAACTACGTCCTTAATGTTCGTATGAACGCTTTACTTCCTTTCATAATGATGTCTGTTAAGCCAATAAATTATTTCCTCTTATATGTGTATTCAACTCAAACTTATTTCGAACAACTTATTTTATCGATCTTCAAATATCGTTTATACGGAGAACTCCAACTTTTCAAATATGACCGTTTTATACTTTTAGTGTTTTTGACTTTCGCCTTTCACGTTCTATTTCCAAAAACTTATGAGAGTAATATTTACATCTTTCTTCCCCGCCTAAACATCCACAATTATATCTCAGTTCCGCTTGACCTATTTACCTCCTTGTCCTCGCCCTACCTGAACTCGTTTTTACAATCTTGTTTCGTTACGCCATCTGATCTTGGTTTCCTTCCTTCTACTTAGTTATCCCACTAGTGTTTGCCGTTATTTACGTCGCGCCAGTTTAGTATTGGGTCTTTGGACTTTTGTGACGTTGTCGTAGTGCATGTACCTAAGTTGAGTATGTAGGCTTGAATGAGTGCACCCCCCCTATAGCATGATAATGTTTGCCTATGGTGTGATATATACATACTCAGAGTTATTCATGATGTTATGAAATTGTAAGTGTGTTAATATTTATGGATATGTGCGAGGATAGCTATACCACTCTAGGGGCGTCTATGTATATAGGATTCTGTATTGGAAATGTCTGAATAGAGTGTATGTAGTTGGAGATACTTATGATGGTTGAAGTAATATGATTGGTGAAACTATATGTATGCTGGGTGTGATAAATATAGGTGTACGTATAGTTAAGGTGGGTAGGCCTATTATGTGACCTATGTGTTGTACGCGTGAGTGTGTGCTCGTACGTAGTTACGTATTGCGCTTAGACGTAAGTAGTTATGTTCTTGCTGCGTGAGTATATAGATGATATACCTGTGGTGGTAGAAATATAATTTTGATTGGTATTGCTTGCTTTTATGGATGTTGTGTGCGTGTATGCCATGAGGTATACCCGGCTATTGCAAATCTTAACTAATGGATGAAGTAAGTGTATTGGTGTGCCAATTATAGATGGATGGATATGGTATGAATATATGATACATGTATGTGACTATACGATGACTGTATTTATTAGGGGGAATAATGTAATTATAGGTGTGCTAATGTTTGTAATAATATCATGGTATATGAAGTGATTGAAATATGCGATATTACCTGATTAGATATTAAGGGTGTTAACTTTTAGAAATTGTATGATTGGTATACACGGATGAAATGTTAGCGTGTATGGGTGTGCACCATGCACGGGTAAGTATGTGCCTAGTTATAAGTTTTGGTGACTATGATATGTTTGGCGTGTCGTGAGTATAGTTATAGGGCCGTATGTAATGTGAAGATATGGTGAAATATTTACATGCACTTTGAATGACTATATTTGTGAAATTATAGTAGTGGTGAATGTGTATTAGATATAGTAAGACTTGTTTGAATAATGGTATGGTGTGATTACACATATTGATTGTTTGGTATTGGATGTGCACTAGGAGATATAGGGAGTAGTGTATCCTTATTATTTGGTTCATAGGTAGTTATCTAAATGTGGCGTGAACTATTTGGTTGTTTGTGAGTATGTGCACCATGGTATGTGATAAGTATTTAATAGTTCTATAAGGATGTTGTGACTATATGAATGATTGAAATACATGTATGAAATTGTCTGGCTATGAAAGGTATAGGAGTATAATGTGCGTGAATAAATACATGATTGTAGAATAAATGATTGATTACCTAGTGCATATGTATAAGCGTTTGAAATGACTATACGTGGTTGAATGATAATGTGATATTGATTGAGGGTAGTTACTAGAGCGACTAGATATGTTAGAAAGTCCGAGGACGGACTTTATTTTAAGTTGGGGAGGATGTAACGACTGGTTTTTTCATGTGTTTGGGTTTTCGATGTTATATATGAGTATTATATGAGTCTTGGTGGATTTTCTCTTTACGTGCGATTTTCCATCTCCGTAGCTTTCGATTTCGTTCGTATCGTCGTGACTTTCTAGCTTCCTTCCTTAGATCGTCGAGCTTGAGGTGAGTCACACATGACGAGCTTCTTATCGCTCATATCTTAGAGTATAAATCGATCCTAGAAGCCATAGAAATATTCCCGAAACTTCGCGCTTTGAATCGACACTTTTCGTGCACGTTAGTTGGTTCAAGAAGGAGAACCAACCGACTAGATCTTAATCTAGTCGGTCGGCAATCCTTAATGGACCGACTAGTGGGCTTTGATTATAATTCAGAAGTTACTGTTTATCTTTAGTCGGTCTAAGAACATCTTTCGACTGACTAGATTATAAACTAGTCGGCCAGCCATTGTTCTTCAACCGACTAGTTCATTGATCATTTTCCCAACCGAGTTACTGTTTACTCTTAGTCGGTCTACGAACAATCACCGACCGACTAGATGTGAAACTAGTCGGTCAGAACTTGCCCCCAGACCGACTAGTTCCTTTGATAATTTTCACCTAAGTTACTGTTCACCGTTAGTCGGTCCATGAACACTCACCGACCGACTAGATTCCAAACTAGTCGGTCAATGCTTCTTCGTTGACCGACTAACTCTTAGTTCATTTTTCTTCAGGAGCTACTGTTTGCGTTTAGTCGGTCCATGTTGAACGACCGACCGACTAGATCCTCAACTAGTCAGTCGACCACCCTTCTTTGACCGACTAATTCACCCAGAAACCCTAGGTTTGCCCTAGCCGCCACACGATTTTCTATATAAACCCCCAATCGTTTTCTTCTCTTCCCTCTCTTCTCCTGAACCTCCTCCTTCCCCAAATCATCCCCCTTCATCCCCAAACCCTTCCTCCTTCATCCCAAGCCATTCCTTCCTCCCTTGGAGCTTCCCTCTCGCCATTTAGGCCGGCCACCTCCTCTAGGTCGCCGGAAAATCCCCAAAACCTCATTTCTCCAGATTTTCTCCCCATTCCAGATATGAACCCAAGGTTTCCCCGGATCGTTCTTCCGTTGTCGTGCTTGCTCGGCATCGATCTTCCGCTTCTATACGGTAGGGTTCGATCCTTTGGTTTTCTCATAACTCTCCTTGTGATTTTATTGAAACCCTAATAATAAACTAGGTTGGATGTTGTTTGATGATTGTTTCTCCGTGGCAGTGATTTCCTCTCCGTAGATAACTTTTGTGGCGTGCCTCGTTGATCATCTTCCTTGGCGTGAGGCAAGTGAAACTTGCCACTTAGGGTTTAGGCCATGTTTTAGGCCATTTGCTTGTTGTAGCGTAAAAGAGACTAGACGGTGAAATGATAGCTGCCTAGACGCCAATTGATCTAGTTTGACAACGAAACTAGATCCGTCACCTCAATTGATCTAGCTTGACAACGAAGCTAGATCCAACCCTTTTAACTTGTTGTTCATGCATATTAAACTGCCATGTTTAATTCCTTATTTGTACGCCTTACTACATGCCATGCCATCCATGTTGAATGTCGCATTCATAGCACACGCTACAATACTTGTGTTTCCTGGCTCGTGTTCCAGAAGCGGGCCATGTGTTGGTTGATAGCCAATGCCCGATCTACTTGTTTCCGGCTAGGTGCACCCTACGCCAAATACTTATGAATCGTGAACTAGAATGCGAGCTCCTGTGCGGACAACCCTGCTCATTTACTGAGCTCGTGTGCAGGGACCCTTGCTCGTCCACATGTGGGTATTGGGGGTAAGAGTTAAGCGACCATTCAACTGGGAGTCTGCCCGATCAGCAACTGCAGTTGTAAGGCGTAAACTCTGGGTTCTGGGGTAGTGTTAAGCGGCCACTCAGTGTGAACGTCAAACAGTTCAACTGTAAGGCGTAAACATCTACAAACAACTTGAAGCGTGACTAGTGTTAAGCGTCCACTCAGTGTGAACGTCAAACAGTTCAACTGTAAGGCGTAAACATCTAGAATAACTTGAAAACGTGACTAGTGAAAAGATTGAGATTGTTAGTAGCTTGGCTACTCTTGACTTGTCCCGATAATTGTTCTCTTGTACTTATTGTTTCACCATGTCTTACTTGTGCACTCATACTAAAACTGCCATGTCATGCATGCTTTTAGAACTGCTAGTTTGCTTTCCTTTCAGTTTCCTTGCCCAAGTCTTTTTAGACTTGTTGACATGTGCCCCTTTCTCTTTGGGTGTCGCATGTTAGTTGCCGAGCCTGAGTTTGTTGTTGAGGGCGACGAGTTCAAGGAGTTCGTGCCCGATTCTGTTGGTTGAAGAGGAGCTTGAGAATACCGGTGATCTTTCTTAGGATCTTACAGTTTCCTTTTGTTTTAGGATTCCTGTTAGTTTTCGGTGTGTGGCACCTTTGTTTGTACCTTGTACTTTTGTTGGCCATGTTTGGGCCCTTAGATTCTTTTCCCTTTTAGCCTGGTGGCTTTTTCTGTGATGTTGGAATTTAATATGATGGATATTCTGAGATTTTCTTTTGTCTCTTTTCCTTTATTATTATCTTTGTTTCGTATCGCGTTGCAAGGACCTGCAGATACATCGATTTCATGACGCTTATCAGGCGTGTGGCTTCACAGCTCCACGTCTGTGCAGACCTTCTCACGTCTCGCCTCCACATTTTTGGGAAGCGGGGCGTGACACTACAACACCGTGCGCTTGCGGTTACAAATATCTAAACCTCCACCGGGTCCCCCGGCCATTTGCGGCTTGCAAACCGGGGGCACGTCAAGTTTATGGCGCCGTTACCGGGGGGCAACGTGCTTGTTATTTTAGGATCTCATGAACCCTAGTGTCTAGCTCTTATCCCTACCTCACGATAATTTTCGCACTCTACACTTTTCAATTTCACTTGTACATATTGTAGATAGTAATTGTATAGTGCTAATTGACTGAATCGCCGTGCTACCATCGCTACTTTCGGTTCCCGTTTATGCAACCCGTGCTTTTGACGTGTTTGCTACTTGTGCAGTTCTCTCTCTCCTTCCGTATAGGTTCTTTGCCCCACGACGAGGATGTTGCATGCAGTTTCAGGAGACATCTGGGATCACTCACACCATATCCGCTGTTTGGCATGAAGCTTAGCGGAATCCCTGAATACTTCGAATATACTATCCCTCCTGTCTGCCGCCGTGGAAAATTAGAGGAGATATCAAGATACGCAGGAGCACCTTGCCACGGCAACTCTCCTTCCTCATGGTGAAGTGGCGTATATCGACATTCCTAGTCCCGAATTTAGTGAAGAAGAGTTGTTCGCGGAGTTTTGTCAGGAGAATCATCAGGCTGAGTCTGTGGGCTATGTTGGACAAGAACCGATCTATTCCTTGCAGACTTCTATCGAGCATCCCGGATCTTTGGACAATGAGGAAGCTAGAAACAGTTGTGGGGAACCATCGACAGTTGAAACCTGTTTTCACTTAGAAGCCTTCTTCCCGGACAATTATTATGAGCTTGAAAGAGACCCAGTGCCTTCATCGATCGTTCCCACAATACCTTGCGAGACCTTGCCATGCGGAACCACGGCTGGGAGTGAGATTCCGGATGCTGGCTTCCAAGAAATCCACGAAGAACTCCTTTCCCTTGAGGATGCTCAGCTTGAGAAGTATGCATCGGGGCCTCATGAAGTTGAGATGAAAGAGTTACCCCCGGGGCTGAAGTATGAATATTTGGGGGCTGGCTCGACCCTTCCGGTCATAGTGAACTCTTCACTGCCTGAAGACCAAATGACCAAACTTCTTAGTGTTTTAAAAAGGTTTAAAGGAGTTTTCGGATATGCAATTGAAGATTTAAAAGGGGTTAGCTTAGGCCTCTGCTCACACAGAATTCTGCTTGAAGATGAGCAAGCCTCCTCGATTGAGCCGCAGCGGAGACTAAATCCCATAATGATGGAAGTTGTAAAAAATGAGATTGTTAGGCTTCTACATGCCGGTATCATATACCCTATCTCCGATAGTCGCTGGGTTAGCCCGGTGCATGTCGTACCCAAGAAAGGAGGAATGACGGTGATTCGCAACGAGAAGAACGAGCTAATACCAACGAGGACCGTCACGGGGTACAGGATGTGCATTGACTATAGAAAGCTGAACAAGGCAACGAGGAAGGATCATTACCCTCTCCCCTTTATTGACCAGATGCTCGAGAGACTGGCGAAGCATAATTATTTCTGTTTCATGCACAGGTATTCAGGATTTCTTCAGATCCCTATTCATAACGATCACCAGGAGAAGACGACTTTCACTTGCCCATTCGGGACATATGCCTATAGAAGAATGTCGTTCGGACTTTGTAACGCCCCTGCTACAGTCCAAAGACTCATGTCCGCTATCTTCTCTGACTACTCCCACGACATCATGGAGGTTTTCATGGATGACTTCTCCGTCTATGGAACTAAGTTTGACTCGTGCCTCAGTAATCTAACTAAAGTCCTGGAGAGATGTCAAGAAAATGGATTAGTCCTAAACTGGGAGAAGTGCCACTTCATGGTCCAAGAAGGAGTTGTGCTGGGGCACGTCATCTCTTCGAGGGGAATCGAGGTTGATAGGGCTAAAGTTGAGGTGATTGAAAAGCTTCCACCACCGCTCAATCTTCGAGGAGTCCGTGGTTTCGTAGGACATGCAGGATTTTATCGCCGCTTCATAAAAGACTTCTCGAAGATTTCCAGGCCGCTGACCCAACTCCTCGTGAAGGACGTGCCTTTCGTCTTCAGCGAGGAGTGTATGGAGGCCTTCCGCACTTTGAAGCAAGCTTTGATTCCCGCGCCCATAATACAGCCACCGGACTGGAATCTACCTTTTGAGCTGATGTGTGACGCTAGTGATTATGCGATTGGTGCTGTCTTGGGGCAGAGGAAGGATAAAAATCTTCATGTCATATATTATACGAGCAAAACCCTTGATGCCGCCCAAAGAAATTATACTACCACGGAAAAAGAATTGCTAGCGGTCATCTACGCCATGGATAAGTTCCGACAATATCTCGTTGGCGCCAAGGTGATCGTGCACACAGATCACACGGCTCTTAAATACCTATTGAGCAAGAAAGAAGCTAAGCCGCGGCTCATTAGATGGATTCTCCTCCTCCAGGAATTCGACCTGGAAATCAGAGACAAGAAGGGGGCGGAGAATGTTATTGCCGATCACCTGTCCAGGATGCCTACCCTCGATTTAAAAGCTACGCCGATCGATGATTCACTCCCTGACGAGCATCTTTTCTCTGTCTCTTCCTCCCGGACCCCCTGGTACGCCGACATCGCAAATTATCTGGCTTGTGCCATCGTCCCCCACAATATGAGCTTTCAGAAGAAGAAGAAATTTTTCCATGAGGTCCGCAAATTTTATTGGGATGACCCCCACCTATACAAAACCTGCAATGATGGGGTGATACGAAGATGCATCCCTGAAACTGAGGCGACCTCCATCATTTCCCACTGCCACGGGCAGCAATGTGGAGGGCACGCGAGCACCTACAAGACCACCGCAAAAATTCTCCAGAGCGGATTCTACTGGCCTACACTCTTCAAGGACACACATGCTTATGTACTAGCCTGCGATAAATGCCAAAGAGCGGGGAATATCTCCAAAAGGAATGAGATGCCTCAACACTACATCCTGGAGGTAGAAATCTTCGATGTGTGGGGAGTGGTCTTCATGGGTCCGTTCCCTTCCTCCTCAGGGAACCAGTATATCTTGGTGGCTGTGGACTACGTGTCGAAATGGGTTGAAGCGATGGCCAGTCCAACCAATGATTCCAGAGTGGTGGCCAAGTTCTTCAAAAGCAACATCTTCCCGCGGTTCGGTGTACCTCGTGTCGTGATCAGTGACGGAGGGAGCCACTTTATAGAGAAGAAATTCGAGGCCCTCTTAAAAAAATACGGGGAACAACACCGGGTGGGGCGTGCCTACCACCCGTAGACCAGCGGTCAGGCGGAAGTCTCTAACCGGGAGATTAAAAGCATACTAGAAAAGACGGTGGCCAATTCTAGAAAGGATTGGTCATCGAAGCTTCCTGACACGCTTTGGGCCTACAGGACGGCATTTAAAACTCCGATCGGCACGACTCCCTACCGGCTTGTCTATGGGAAAGCTTGCCATCTTCCTGTGGAATTGGAGCATAAGGCATTTTGGTCAATTAAGAATCTGAACTTCGACGCCAAGGAGGTAGGGGCACCGACAGTTACAACTCAACGAGCTCGACGAAATCCTGCTCAATGCCTATGAGAACGCCAAGATCTACAAGGAGAAGCTGAAGCGGTGGCACGATAAGAGAATATTGAAGAGGGAATTCAAAGAAGGGGACTTAGTTCTCTTATTCAACTCAAAGCTGAAGCTCTTTCCTGGAAAACTCAAGTCAAGGTGATCGGGACCGTTCCGCGTCACCAAGGTTTTCCCGCATGGGGCTATTGAGATAATGGGAAGGGATGAGCCGTTTAAAGTCAACAGACAGCGTCTGAAACACTATGCGGTTGGAGAACCAGAATTCTCTCCGGTCGGATCCCCAACGAGTGACAACTCTTTCTCTAACCCTCCGGATCCTAATTGACCACCGCTAGAGGCGTCGAGCGAACGACGTTAAACAAAAGCGCTTCATGGGAGGCAACCCATGCTCTAAAATCTCTATCTCCAATCTTTGGAATTATTTCTAACTTTATTTTATCTATTTCTGATAAATAAATCCAGCCGCAAAAACTTCCGTTGAGGACTGATGCCATGTGTGCATTTTTTGCAGGAAACAAGACCCCAACCGATCGGGTGAGAACTCACCCGATCGGTTTGGACGTATCAGCTAAATGGCCAAATCAGTTACCTAACGACCAACCGGGTGACAATAGCCGAGACCGGGTCGCTGACCGTGTGGGTAGTGCTGAATTTTCGGGAAATTTGGAGATCGCATCAACCGATCGGTTGAGTAATATCGCGATCGGGTGAGTGATCGGGTGAAATATCACATGTTCTCGGGAAAGATTTGGGAAGCGGTCAACCGATCGGGTGACTATTCACCCGGTCGGTTCACCTGTAGCTGTTGGCCGACAGGAAATTTTCGAAATTCGTCCACCCGATCGGGTGAGCACTCATCCGATCGGTTCAGTTTCGCCCCTATAAATACCCCTACCGCATGATGACCGCCACCCGACCCCCAAAAAAATCCCCTTCACGTGGTTACACACCCTCCAACTGTCGAATCGACCTCCTCCATCCAACATACTGCCCCTAAACCCTCATCCCCACTCACTCCCATACTTCCCCACCCTCGCCACCTTGCCATCATCAACATTCCATCATCAAAACATCCAAACCCTAACCCTAGCCCCCAAAATTTTCGAAAACCTGTTTGTTGTCGGATCAGCGAGCGGCGGCTTCCCGAACTGCTTCCTCCTACTACGCGAGTCCCCCGGGAGCTTGATCTTGCTACATTGATGGGTAACACATTTCCACTCTACACATCTCTTACCTTATCTGTAATGTCCTGAATTGGTGTTATACCTGCTTCACATGCTTTATAATCATCATAGGCACGCTCCCACTTTCCTTTTCGCCACCCACATAGTCGCCATGTCTAAGAAAGGGAAAGAGATTGCCTCATCTTCACGCCGTGATCCGCTCTACGGCCCCTTTTTGCCCTCTTTCCTTGGCATAAACACTTCTACGGAAGAACAGTCTGACCGTTTGCGAGCACTACTTCATCGCCCGATGCGACCTACACTCTTTGCCGATCGCCCCACACTCGAAGCTCTAGGGCTTTCGAACGGCATCGGCAGAATTTTCAACTGTATCGGGTGCCATACCCTTTCTTACATCCATGCTCTCACACACAGAAATCTCACGCTTGAATTCCTCAGTTCCCTCGAGGTGTTTGATGAGGGTTTCTCCTTCCGCGCTTTCAACTGCGATTTTTCTCTGGGTTTCATCGAGTTGAAAAATATCCCCAATCTCCGTCACCCCGATCTTAATACTGAACATTCCACCCACGATCGAACTGACATCTACTCTCAATTTCGGGCTGATGGTGTTTGGCAACGATTTACCCGGTACACCGCATTTCCACCTGAGGCTCTTGCCTCCTACATTATTCACCCGTGTTACCGCCTCGCCCATTGCATCCTCGCCAACACTGTTTTCGCCCGTGTGGATGTGTCCACTGTATCTAGGGATGAGCTTTTCTTCCTCTATGCCATGTCCGAAGACAGGATCCTTGGGCACATCGCTATGCCCATAAACGCCGCTCATTGGATCATCCACGAAATCTTTGCTGTTAGCCGCGCCAATTCTGGATCCATCTGTTGTGGTGGGATGATCACTCTTATTGTCAGCTGTGTTTTGAGAGTGCCGCCCGACCTCCCTATTTTGCCTGGACGTAGCCGTATTGATCGTGATTACTTGATCGATATCAATATGCTCACTCCCTTCGGTGAAGACCGTGCAGTCTATCTCTATAGCCCCGCCTGCGCACCTTTCGCGATCCTGCCACCTTTAGCACCTTTGCGGCTACCCTACCCCCCGTCTCATCTGCCATGGGAGTTTTACCCCGATCCTTGGTATTCTCCATTAGTGCATCTACCACCCTTGGATCCTCCCGATTGGCACCCAACTGTCGACCCACCTGGTACAATCTTTCTCCACCACAGCCCACCGGTACATATCGATCCACCCGTGCTCCAGCCTGTCGCCCCTCCTTCCCCTGTAGGCACGCCCTCCTCATCCTCTGAGGATTCTTTCATTCGCTATTCCCCACCCTCCTCTCCCTCCCCCTACCATTCTAGTACCATCGAATCCGATTGACCCCCCCCCTTGCATATTTCTGCACTTTCACGTTCATATTTCATTGCTAGCATTGTCATGTCTAGCTTGGGGGAAGTCTGTTTTGCTGTGTTGTCGTGTTTTATTTTCTTTTTGTGTGTGTGTGTGTGCTTGTTTTGCTTTTTGTCGTGTCGTGTCGTGTCGTCTAGTTAGTTCAATTTCCTTCTTTCTTTTTCGTTTTTCGTGTCGTGTGGTTTGATTTTGATTTTTCTTTATTTCTAGTTTCGTATCTGTGTTTTTCATTTCTTTTTGTGTCGGTGCGTATTCCCCCCCCCATTTTCATTGCCCTCCCGTACTCACTCTTATTGCATTGAGGGCAATGCAAGCTTCAGCTTGGGGGAGTCGCACTTTGTGCGCCATTTGAGTCTTTCTTTTTCGTTTTTGTGCTGTTTTCATCGTGTTTTTATTTTTTCTTTTCTTCTTTTTATCTCTTTCTCCTAGAGATGAACCCTATGATGAATTGTCACAAAATCACACACACCTAGCATAGCATCGATAATCACATTCACTAACCCTAGGATTTCGAGTTCTCTTGCATTTCACGCATCGTGGGTCCACGTAGCTTTTTGTGAGTCGTGTGTCGTGCCTAGCCGTGTGGTGTACTTCTACTTTGTGATTCACTTTATATACCTGTCCTGGAATGACCCCTAGATTATCATGTTTCGATATGAATATGCGGTACTTATTTCTACTGTCTGCTTCTTCTGCATGCTATATATATTGTACGCTTCATTTCGCATGTGTCAGGATTCCATAATTAAGGACTAGGATAACTCATTTAGCCCATGCTCTATTTAGCGAGAATAATTTCCTTTGCCCAAGTGTTTAGATTTCGACTTCTTTTTTGTTTTACTTGGTGCAAATCCCCTCGTCGTGTACCGTTCTCCCACTTGGGAGAGTACACATGTGTATAGCCAAAAAAACCAAAAATCCAAAAAAAAGGAGAAAAGAAAAGAAAAACTCAAAAAGAAGAGAAAAGAAAAGAAAGAAAAATTGTATAGCCAAAAATCCAAATCCAAAAAAAATACAAAAACCCAAAACCCAAAAAATAATTCATGTGTGAATATTTTCCTACTTGCCGAGAATAAAGGGAAGGCGAGAATTTGCACCAAGTGTTCTTCTCCACATCATCTCAACCCCCATCGGTTTCGAAAAGACTTGGCTTAGTAACTTTTTAGCTAGAATCTAGGCTTTAGTGGTGTGATTTCCTTAACCCTAGTTGTGGAGTCCCCGATGCATGATACGCTTCTATTCTTATACTCTTCTCATGCATGCTTGAGCTAATATTCACCGTAATTTCAAATTCGAATCGATATTTGGGTCATTTCCTGGATTTGTGTATATCGAGCTTTATTGCACATCGTAGATAGTGACACCGACTGCTAGCGCACGACCACACTCACTCGCGCTTCACCGCGTGGGCCCACGGCACTTGTCTGGACTCGTACTCCTTGGTTTAGTGATGTGATTTGGCGTTTCTTGCTTGGTGTGTCGTTTTTGATTTTGTTGGCCCTGACGGGCGATCTAGGATATAGAGTTTTCTTTTTCTCTCTTTCTCTCTATTTTTCCCCTCCGAGCTCCTACTCTCACTCGTCTTCCTTGAGGACGAGGAAGAGTTCAGCTTGGGGGATTTTGACGTGTGTTTATATTTCATACATTTACGCACGTTTTCTTCCGTGTTTTTCCGTATTTTACCGCCGTCTTTTATTCGTTTTCTCGTGTTTTCTTGTGTTTTCTTGTTTTCTTTCACTTTTCAGTATTTTCTGTGTTTTGCAGGAGTTTGCTGGCATTTGGGGCGTAAAACGATGATATCATGTGTCCCCGGAGCAACGGGAGGAGTCACGCGTGATCCAGTGGGTCAAACGACGAAGATTGCATCTTTCGGCCCCTCACCCGGTCGGTTGGTCATCTCCAACCGATCGGGTGATGCACGCGTGCACCACCTGGACGCAGCTTGGAGCTCACGAGAAGTCACCCGGTTGGTTCAGTGATCGGGTCAAAAGCTCAAAGTCTCTGGAAATTCGAAGCTGATTTCCAACCGATCGGGTGACCTTCACCCGATCGGTTCACCTCTAGCTGAATTTCAACAGCCAAGACTCGAAGCTCCAACCGGTCCCCTCACCCGGCCCGCACCAAGATCCAACCGGTCGGCACCAAGATCCAACCGACCGCACCAAGTTCCAACCGACCGGTTCATACTGACCGGGTGAAAACCCCGCTTTGCGCTGTGAATTTGTGAAGCGGCTCACCAGACCGGTTGACTTATCAACCGGTCGGGTGATGTCGTTTTCTATAAATAGAACCCTAGGTTTCCCAGATTCGGGAGTTGGTTATTTTTTATTGTTTTCTTCATTTTGTGACGGCTGTAATTTTCCAGTTTTTGTAAGTTTTCGGATCTTTGTAAAACTTTAGTATTATCTTAATTGCTTTACTACCATTGCATTTCTATTGTCTGATTATGATTTTGACGGTCCATTTTCATTTAGATCGCTTTTTAATGAATATTTGTGAGTTGTTCCCAAATCCGGGATTTTAGCGGAAACCCCTTCGTGGGCTCTTCCTGATGCGTCCATAGGGTTAGGAAATCGATAGGGATTAGGAATCTAACGGTTACGCGGGGTGTTTTATTGTCATTGGCGGGAGAAAGACCGCCTTTGACCGTTGGGCCAAGGGGGAATAAACTTGGCGGTTGACTCCCTAGCCATAGCTCACGCCCTTAGCGTAGACGCCGAATCCTAGCGCGCGGGAGCGGCAGGACAAGACATTGGGAGTTATCGTTGCGAGCTTAGTGCTCCCGGAGTCGATCAGTGTTAATGGACACTGGGAGTGCCCACTGATCAAACCCGGGAAGTCCGGCGTATCATCCTGGGCACCGACCGGAATATCGAGCCCATGGGATGCCGGTACCACTTTTAGAGGCAACGTCTCACCATTAGACCCTAATTCCGATCGCCATCCAACCCATAGGCCGTATCGGCGAGAGCCGCTTGTTGGGGTCGAAACCAGAGTCCCGGGTTTTTTCTTCATATTGTCTATACCTTGCATTCATTTACCGTGACAACCCATCATCCGATCTGGGCTAGCTCGCCCACGGGGTGATTTTGGTCCTCTTTGACACAAGCACATCCTAGCCTCCCTGTGTTCGACCCCCAAGCCACACTACAACACTGTGCGCTTGCGGTTACAAATATCTAAACCTCCACCGGGTCCCCTGGCCATTTGCGGCTTGCAAACTGGGGGCACGTCAGGCGCGCTACCACCACCACGGGTAAATCGCCTTCCTGCCATCTTATGACGCAGAAAACAAAACAAATTAGACTCATAGCTTATGACTCGGATGTCGAACTTAGTTCATTGGACATTCTAATATTATTATCGTTATTCTGATAATCGCAGTTACAGAAGAGGAAGACCTGCATGGGCCACCAACAAAACCTGTCATGCCCCGCTTCCCAAAGCAATGGAGACGAGACGTGAGAAGGTCCGCACAGACGTGGAGCTGTGAAGCCACATGCCTGATAAGCGTCAATAAAACATATGCAGGTCCCTATAACCACGAACAGAACAAGATAATAACACAAGGAGATACAGAAATAAAATCCCAAATCTCATCAATGTCCAAACATTAAAATTAAGTTCAACATCCAGAAAAGCCACCAGGCTAAACAGAAAGAGTCAAAAGGCCCAGAACAAGGCCGACAAGGACAAACATAAACAGAGTATTGGTGCTACGCACCGACAACAAAAACAGTCTAAAGGGAAGAACACAAGCAGCCTCTACGACTGATCTCCAGTGTCCTCGTACTCCTCAACGAATGCAGGCTCTGACTCAGCGTCAGCAAACACCACGTCCTCCGCAGCACTCTCAGGCTCGGGATCTAACATGTGTCACCCAAAAGAGTAAAGGGGCACATGTCAGCAAGTCTAACAAGACTTGAGCAAGGAAACGAAAGTGAAGGCAAACTAGCAACCTAGCAGTTCTAGTATGATGCATAACATGGCAAGTATAGTATGGAAGAGACAAGTAAAGGGAAGTACAAGTAGCAAGTAGCAAGTATGGCATGGATAACAAGTTTTACAAGGAAAAACACGGACAAGTACAAGTCAAGTAGTTCACGTCAAGTAAACACGTCAAGTGAACACGTCAAGTAAACAAGTTGTGCACAGAGATTTCGTCTGCTGGCTAGAGTGGCTGATCGGGCTAACTCGTAAGCTCAGGTGACCGCTTATCCCTACCCCTCCACGTGTATCGAGCCAGGGCATTACCCCCGAACATGGAATGCTCGCTTCTGGATCACGAGCCAGGAAGTGTATTTGGCATAGGGTTGTGCCTGCTAAAAAGCAGGTGCCTAGCGTGGCCTAGGGTTATGCCTGCAACGCAGGTGCCTAGCCGGAAACAAGTAGATCGGGCATTGGCTATCGACCAACACACGTGGCCCGCTTCTGGAACACGAGGCAGGAAACACAAGTATTGTAGCGTGTGCTACGAATGCGACATTCAACATGGATAGCATGGATGACATGGCGAGTTATAATGCAATGCGTACAGTTATAGTATTAAAACGTGACCGATAAGATGCAAACAATTAAGGAAGTCGGATCTAGCCACGTTGTCAAGCTAGATCCTGAAATTGCGCCTAGGCGGGTATCATTTCGTTGCCTAGTCTCTTTTACGCCTACAACAAGATAATAGCCTAAGACATGGCCTAAATCACTAGTGGCAAGTTTCACTTACCTGGCACCAAGGTTGACGATCGACAAGCTCGTCACACAAAATGTTATCTACGGAGAATGGATCACTGTTATGTAGAAACAACATTAGAAACGATATCTAAATCCGGTTCTATAAACGAATCCTACGACGTCTAACCTCCATTTTTATTAGGGTTTCACAATATCAAATGCGGGTGATGAAAATATTAAAGGTTCGAACACTACCGTAGGAAGCGGAAGATCGATGCCGAGCAAGCACGGCAACGGAAGAAACGATCCGGGGAACCACGGTTCAGATCTGGAATGGATGGAGAAATCTGGAGAAAATGAGGTTTGATGGGGTTTTGGGGAAGGACGACGGCCTAGGGGTAGTGGCCGGCACTAGAATGCGTGAGGGGGGCTCGGGGGATGAAGGAATGGCTCAAGAGGAAGGAGGAAGGGTTTAGGATTGAAGGGGAATCAATGGGGAAGAACTAGGTTTAGAGGAGAAAAAGAAAGAAGAAGAAACTGATCGGCTATTTATAGGGACGAACCGGCGGCCGCCCAAAAATTAGGGTTTCTGGGTTGATTAGTCGGTCAAAGAAGGGTTGTTGACCGACTAGTTTAAGAACTAGTCGGTCGGTCGACCAACTGTGACCGACTAACACCAAACAGTAACTCAGGTCGTCAAAATGGTCAATGAATTAGTCGGTTAAAGAACAATGGCTGACCGACTAGTTTGCAACCTAGTAGGTCGAAAAACGTTCTTAGACCGACTAACGATAAACAGTAACTTAGGTGAAATTTATCAAGGGAACTAGTCGGTTTGAGAGCAAGTTCTGACCGACTAGTTTCACATCTAGTCGGTCGGTGGTTGTTCTTAGACCGACTAAGAGTAAACAGTAACTCCTGAATTATTGATTTAATGAACTAGTCGGTTCGAGAAGAGTTCCTGACCGACTAGATTGGAATCTAGTCGGTTGGTCCCCCTTCTTGAACCAACTAAAGTGCACAAAAAGTACCGAATTGAAGCGCGAAGCTTCGAGAAGGTCTCTATAGCTTCTAAGATCACTCTAACTCTAAAATATGAGCGATTTGAAGTTCATCATGAGTGACTTACTCCAAGATCGGAAGAGACTAGAAAATCACGACGAAACGAACGAAAACGAAAGCTACAGAGACGAAAACCACACATAAGGAGAAAATCCTCCAAAACATATATATAATATAGATAATCCAAATACATGAAAAACCAGTCGGTACATCCTCCCCAACTTAAGAAAAATTCCGTCCTCGGAATTTCCCAACACTCACGTGTCCGGGAACAAAAGTGGGTAGCGCTCTCGCATCTCATCCTCTCTCTCCCAAGTAGACTCTCCTGGCGAGCCGTGTCACCACATCACCCTCACAAGATTGACAACCTTGTTCCGGAGTGACTTCTGACGCCTGTCCAGAATCTGCATTGGTTGCTGGTCATACGTCATATCAGGGCGAACGGTAATCTCCGAGAAATCCACAGCATGAGATGGATCGCTAATGTATCGACGAAGCTGCGACACATGGAAAACATTGTGAACTCCCTCCAAAGATGGCGGCAAGGCCAAGCGGTAGGCTACCTCGCCAACTCTCTCCAGAACGTCAAACGGTCCAATGTATCGCGAGCTCAACTTCCCTCGCTTCCCAAAGCGAATCACACCACGATTCGGGGAAATCTTCAAGAACACATGGTCGCCTCGCTGAAACTCCAAAGGACGCCGTTTAGCATCCGCCCAATGCTTAAAACGGTCCTGAGCAATCCTTAACCTCTCCCGAATGTTCCTGACAACATCCACAGCCTCCACAATCATCTCAGGTCCCAACAGCTCCCGATCACCAATGTCATCCCAACTCAATGGCGATCGACATTTCCTCCCATAAAGCGCGACGAAAGGCGCCATGCCAATACTCGCCTGGAAGCTGTTGTTGTAGGAAAACTCTACCAGATGTAGTTGGTCCTCCCACGAACCCTTAAAATCCAACATGCACGCCCTCAGCATGTCCTCCAAGATCTGAATCGTCCTCTCGGACTGACCATATGTCTGCGGATGGTACGCCGTGCTGAAACTCAGACGCGTACCCAAACTCTTCTGCAAACTCTGCTAGAACTGAGATGTAAACCTCGTGTCTCTATCCGACACGATACTCACAGGGACTCCGTGAAGTCGCACGATCTCCTGCACGATTCACGCTTCATCACTATCTAAACTAGGAAAAGGAAATAGAAACGGAGAGTAAAAGAATTTACCTCCATGTATCTCCTTGCTAGCGCCTCAGTGGACTGTCCTACTCAGAATGGAATAAAGTGCGCGGATTTGGTCAATCGGTCTACGATCACCCAAATCGCGTCATTCTGCTTCGGACTCCGAGGTAGTCCAGTCACGAAATCCATAGTGATGTGTTGCCACTTCCACTCCGGAATCGAAAGCGGTTGTAGCAACCCTGCTGTACGCTGATGCTTTGCCTTTACCTGCTGGCAAACCAAGCACTTGGCTACACTCCGAGCCACGCTCCTCTTCATACCATGCCACCAAAAATTCAGACGAAGATCCTTGTACATCTTGGTCCCACCAGGATGCACAGAATACGGCGAACTGTGTGCCTCCACCAACAACTCCTCTCTGATATCCCCAGCTGGCACACACAACCTAGCTCCAAACCTCAGCGAGCCATCCTCATGAATCAAAAAGTCAATCCGCAGACCGGCTTCTACCTGCTCCCGAATCTTCACCAGCTTCGGATCTCCAGCCTGGCCGGCCTTGATTCTATCCACGATCGTCAACTGTATCTGCATACACATCAACGAAGAAGCTACTCCAGGAAGAACGATCTCAACACCAGACCCGCAAAAATCCTGCCGCAATCTCCACTGCGAGGTCAAAATCATCACCGCTCGAAGCCTACTCAGCGCATCAGGAACCACATTCACCTTGCCAGGGTGATACTGCAAATCAATCTCATAATCCGCCATGAGCTCCAACCATCGACGCTTTCGCATGTTGAGCTCCTTCTGAGTAAAAATATACTTCAAGCTTTTGTGATCGGTGAAGATCTTCACTTTCTAACTCAGCAGGAAGTGCCTCCAAATCTTGAGCGCAAACACGACAGCAGCCAACTCCAAATCGTGCGTCGGGTAATTCTTCTCATGAGACTTGAGCTGACGCGAAGCATACGCCACAACATGCCCGAGAAAAGCAACTCTGTCCAGCCAAAACTCGCACTTCGAAAACTTGGCATACAAACGATGTTTCCTCAAAATCTCCAACACCGTCCTCAAGTGCGAGGTATGCTCCTCCTCCGACTTTGAATAGATCAGAATGTCGTCAATAAAGATAATGACAAACTTATCTAAAAAGTCATAGAAAATCAGGTTCATCAGATTCATGAAAACTGCGGGTGCATTGGTTACACCAAAGGGCATAACCACAAACTCGTAGTGTCAATACTTCGTCCTGAACGCTGTCTTCGGAACATCTTCCTTCTTCACCTTCAGCTGATGATAACCACTCCTCAGATCCAACTTCGAAAATACCCTCGATCCTCCAAGCTGATCAAAAATATCATCGATGCGAGGCAACGGGTATTTATTCTTGATGGTCACCGCATTCAGCTCCCGATAGTCCACGCACATACGACGCGAACCATCCTTCTTCTTTACCAGCAGCACCGGTGCTCCCCACGGAGACACACTAGGATTGATATAACCCTTCTGAAGAAGCTCATCCAGCTGCTTCCGTAATTCCTCCAACTCTGCTGGAGCCATACGATATGGCGCCTTCGAAATCGGTTGCGCTCCCGGAATAAGATAAATCGAAAACTCGAGAGCTCGATCGGGTGGCAGCCCAGACATCTCCTCGGGGAAGACGTCATCGAAGTCCCGCACTACAGCAGGCCTCTCCTGCTCCATCTGCATAGCCACAACCTCCACCAGTCTGGCCCGAAATCTGACAGGGCCAAGCGAACTGCTACCTCGGCTGAACTCAAATACTGGATGTCCGGGGATCTCGAACACCACCTTCTTCCTCCGACAGTCGATCGTAGCATAGAAGCTCGCAAGCCAATCTATCCCAAGGACCGCATCATAGTTGATGATGTCGTGGACAATGAAATCAGCGTAAAGCTCATGTCCACAGACCACCAACGAGCAAGAATTACAACCATGATGCATCGAGACCACGCCATTTCCTGTGACGATATTCCAACTCTTGGAAAGAGGGGACGTCGACAAGGAATGCTTCTCCACGAAGCTCCGAGAAATAATGCACATCGATGCACCTGAGTCAAAGAGGACTCGTGCAGGAAATGTGCACACCTAAATCACACCTACAACAGTCTAACAATCAAGCCCTAGTCTAGCAAACAATCATGTACAAGCAACCAACATAATCTAACAAACAAAACTAACTAAGAAGGACAACTAGATTGAGGATTACCTGCGATAACCTCATCCACTGCCATGCTCTCCATCTTGGTCATCAGAAAAGCCTGCTTCCTCGACGAAAAAGCCTGCTGAAAAGCCTGCCTCTGTGGGACAAGAGCTGCTCCACGTCCAGCAGGAACATGCGCTCTCTGCTGCAACGGCTGTGCTGCAACAGGTGCCCTCCAAGGCTGCTTCAACCTTGGACAATCCTTCATGGTATGGGTAGGATCTCCACAGACAACACACTGGCCCAGGAATCTCCTACACTGATCTTTGATATGCCCGGTCTTGCCACAGAAATGGCAAGTCTTCTGAATAGGCCCTCCTGGCCTCTTGAACTGAACTGGCTGGTTGGGCCTGAACCCCGGCCTGACCACAGCCCTGGCCTGCTCCACAGGCCTCTTCCCAGCTCCAGAAACATGTCCTCTCCTCTGGTTCAGGTTCAGCTCCTGCCTCCTCGGAGCTACCAGAACCTTCAGATAAGAGTCCAAATCAGAGGAAGACACAAAACTCTGAAGCTCCAAAGCAAGTCCCTGCAGGAACCTCTGAGCCCTCTCATCAGCATCCTGCACCATCTTCGGTGCGAACCGACTCAGCCTAGTGAACTCTTGGTGGTACTGGTCCACCGTCAAGCTCCCTTGATTCAGCTCAATAAAACGCTGCAGCATCTCCTTCCTAGCAGCCTTCGGAAAGAACTCCTCATCGAACCTGGACTTAAAGGTAGCCCAAGCTATCGGCTCCACCAACATCTTCTCTTCCGCATCCCACCAGTTTCGAGCATTATCCTTGAGCTGCCGCTTCGCCAAATCAACCCATCCAGCCGGGCCGATCTTCGCCATCTTCAAATTATCCTCTATGTTCCGAATCCACTCATCGGCAGCTAGAGGACCCTCGGACCCATCAAAATAAGCAGGACCCAGCTCCCGAAACTGCTTCGCTCATGGCTCGGAACGAGTGGCCTCCGGAATAGCCCGAGCAGCTCGAACAACTGGAGCATTCTAGACTTGCAGGAGGACGCCCTGCTGCACCTGCATCATCTGAAGCATCATCCGCATCATCTCCCCATTGGTGGGCTCCCGCTCAGGCTCCTCGTCATGAGGGGGCGCGCTACCACCACCACGGGTAAATCGCCTTCCTGCCATCTTATGACGCAGAAAACGAAACAAATTAGACTCATAGCTTATGACTCAGATGTCGAACTTAGTTCATTGGACATTCTAATATTATTATCGTTATTCCGATAATCGCAGTTACAGAAGAGGAAGACCTGCATGGGCCACTAACAAAACCTGTCACGCCCCGCTTCCCAAAGCAATGGAGGCGAGACGTGAGAAGGTCCGCACAGACGTGGAGCTGTGAAGCCACACGCCTGATAAGCGTCAATAAAACATATGCAGGTCCCCCTAACCACGAGCAGAACAAGATAATGACACAAGGAGATACAGAAATAAAATCTCAAATCTCAGCAATGTCCAAACATTAAAATTAAGTTCAACATCCAGAAAAGCCACCAGGCTAAACAGAAAGAGTCAAAAGGCCCAGAACAAGGCCAACAAGGACAAACATAAACAGAGTATTGGTGCTACGCACCGACAACAAAAACAGTCTAAAGGGAAGAACACAAGCAGCCTCTACGACTGATCTCCAGTGTCCTCGTACTCCTCAACGAATGCAGGCTCTGACTCAGCGTCAGCAAACACCACGTCCTCCGCAGCACTCTCAGGCTCGGGATCTAACATGTGTCACCCAAAAGAGTAAAGGGGCACATGTCAGCAAGTCTAACAAGACTTGAGCAAGGAAACGAAAGTGAAGGCAAACTAGCAACCTAGTAGTTCTAGTATGATGCATAACATGGCAAGTATAGTATGGAAGAGACAAGTAAAGGGAAGTACAAGTAGCAAGTAGCAAGTATGGCATGGATAACAAGTTTTACAAGGAAAAACACGGACAAGTACAAGTCAAGTAGTTCACGTCAAGTAAACACGTCAAGTGAACACGTCAAGTAAACAAGTTGTGCACAGAGATTTCGTCTGCTGGCTAGAGTGGCTGATCGGGCCAACTCGTAAGCTCAGGTGACCGCTTATCCCTACCCCTCCACGTGTATCGAGCCAGGGCATTACCCCCGAACACGGAATGCTCGCTTCTGGATCACGAGCCAGGAAGTGTATTTGGCATAGGGTTGTGCCCGCTAAAAAGCAGGTGCCTAGCCTGGCCTAGGGTTATGCCTGCAACGCAGGTGCCTAGCCGGAACAAGTAGATCGGGCATTGGCTATCGACCAACACACGTGGCCCGCTTTTGGAACACGAGCTAGGAAACACAAGTATTGTAGCGTGTGCTACGAATGCGACATTCAACATGGATAGTATGGATGACATGGCGAGTTATAATGCAATGCGTACAGTTATAGTATTAAAACGTGACAGATAAGATGCAAACAATTAAGGAAGTCGGATCTAGCCTCGTTGTCAAGCTAGATCCTGAAATTGCGCCTAGGCGGGTATCATTTCGTCGCCTAATCTCTTTTACGCCTACAACCAGATAATGGCCTAAGACATGGCCTAAATCACTAGTGGCAAGTTTCACTTGCCTGGCACCAAGGTTGACGATCGACAAGCTCTTCACACAAAATTGTTATCTACGGAGAATGGATCACTGTTATGGAGAAACAACATTAGAAACAATATCTAAATCCGGTTCTATAAACGAATCCTACGACGTCTAACCTCCATTTTTATTAGGGTTTCACAATATCAAATGTGGGTGATGAAAATATTAAAGGTTCGAACACTACCGTAGGAAGCGGAAGATCGATGCCGAGCAAGCACGGCAACGGAAGAACGATCCGGGGAACCACGGTTCAGATCTGAAATGGATGGAGAAATCTGGAGAAAATGAGGTTTGATAGGGTTTTGGGAAAGGCCGACGGCCTAGGGGTAGTGGCCGGCGCTAGAAAGCGTGAGGGGAGCTCGGGGGATGAAGGAATGGCTCAAGAGGAAGGAGGAAGGGTTTAGGATTGAAGGGGAATCAATGGGGAAGAACTAGGTTTAGAGGAGAAAAAGAAAGAAGAAGAAACTGATCGGCTATTTATTGGGATGAACCGGCGGCCGCCCAAAAATTAGGGTTTCTGGGTTGATTAGTCGGTCAAAGAAGGGTTGTTGACCGACTCGTTTAAGAACTAGTCGGTCGGTCGACCAACTGTGACCGACTAACACCAAACAGTAACTCAGGTCGTCAAAATGGTCAATGAATTAGTCGGTTAAAGAACAATGGCTGACCGACTAGTTTGCAACCTAGTCGGTCGAAAAACGTTCTTAGACCGACTAACGATAAACAGTAACTTAGGTGAAATTTATCAAGGGAACTAGTCGGTCTGAGAGCAAGTTTTGACCGACTAGTTTCACATCTAGTCGGTCGGTGGTTGTTCTTAGACCGACTAAGAGTAAACAGTAACTCCTGAATTATTGGTTTAATGAACTAGTCGGTTCGAGAAGAGTTCCTGACCGACTAGATTGGAATCTAGTCGGTTGGTCCCCCTTCTTGAACCAACTAAAGTGCACAAAAAGTGTCGAATTGAAGCGCGAAGCTTCGGGAAGGTCTCTATAGCTTCTAAGATCACTCTAACTCTAAAATATGAGCGATTTGAAGTTCGTCATGAGTGACTTACTCCAAGATCGGAAGAGACTAGAAAATCACGACGAAACGAACGAAAACGAAAGCTACGGAGACGAAAACCACACATAAGGAGAAAATCCTCCAAAACATATATATAATATAGATAATCCAAATACATGAAAAACTAGTCGTTACACCCGTGATTGGTGGGAGGCACAGGAGCGGCACTTGGGTTGGACTACTATCACCTGGAAGATGTTCCAAGAGCGCTTTGAGGCTAAGTACCTTCTAGAGACAGCTAGAGATGAGTTGAGGCAGAGGTTTGAGCATTTAACTCAGGGTGAGAGGAGCGTGGATGAGTACAATGCTGAGTTTTCACTACTCAGTAAGTATGCTTCAGAGCTAGTACAGACGGATGCCAACCGAGCTCGATGCTTCCGTTTGGGCCTTGACTCTGAGTTCAGAGGTGCGGTGTTTACCATGGATCTGTCCACACACAATGCCGTGTTAAAGGTAGCTAGGTTACATGAGGTCCATTTGCAGAATATATGGAGGATACCCGTGGGAGACAGACGACCATCTGGACAGCAAATGATTCCTTCTCAACCAGTGCAGACTACTCAATTCAAGAGGTCAGGGGTTCCACCACCGACTCAGAGACAGGTGTCCTGCCATCAATATGGCAAAGTAGGACACGAGGGGAAGGATTATCGGCTTTGGGTATCCGGACGGTTCTTCACCTGCAGAGGAGGGTGCCACATCAACAGCTTTTGCCCGCATCAGTGTAATCCCTCAGTGTCGGAAGCACCTGTAGCAGCCAGACCGATTCAGCAGCAGGCCCTTCCATAGGTACCACAGTAGCGGGCCCTCCCACTGGCACCACAGAGGCCCCCACTTCCAGTACCACCCAGACCCGGTACTGTGGCACCGAGAGGACCTCCCCTTGTTTCACCGCAGCAAACTTTCCGAAGGGCGACCCAGACTCCTCAGAGGCCCCAGACCTTCATGATGACCATAGTCGAGGCAGAGGGCACCGGCCAGGTTATTACCGGTGCGTCTCTATTCTTTTATGTCAGTTATGCATACTTCCTTCTTGTTTTTAGTAGATGTTTAGTTGCCCTTGTTTGATTTGGCCCTAAGCACCGTTAGAATAGCATCCTTCCCCGCCTTGTCGCTTTTTGATTCTGGGGCATCCCATTGTTTCCTGTCTAAAGAGTTTGTGGCTATTCACGCGATAATGGTAGATTCTTTTACCGCTAGTTGGAATGTTCACACAGGGAATGAAGTGATATGTAGCACCTCGGGTTATCGAAATTGTCATGTTGAGATTAGTGGGAGAGAGTTATATGCAGACTTTTTGGTTATTAAAATGTCTAGTTTTGAGGCTATACTTGGGATGGATTGGTTAGGGATGTTTTATGCCACTATTGACTGTAGACTACAGAGGGTAGTCTTCCGGATTTCGGGTCACCCAAAGTTTGAATTTCATAGTGGTAGTAGCACCCTTGAACCTGTGAAATTTAGGCAGCGCTAGTAGAAGCTCAGATTATGGCCATGGAGGCAGATTTAGCCTTACCAAGGGTCGTCCGAGATTTTCCTGATGTGTTCCCCGATGACATTTTTGGACTTCCCCCAGATAGATCCTTAGAGTTCACCATAGACTTGATGACAGGCACACAGCCGATTGCAAAAGCCCCATATCGTATGGCTCCACCTGAGTTAGATGAGCTTCGTAGTCTGTTGACGGACCTATCTGAACGAGGCTTGATACGCCCTTGTGTATCTCCGTCGGGAGCACCAGTGCTTCTGGTAAATAAGAAGGATGGGTCTCGAAGACTGTGCATTGACTATAGGGAGTTGAACAATGTAACAGTGAAGGATAAGTATCCTCTCCCTCTTATTGATGATATCTTTGATCAGCTGAGTTAATCTTGAGTATATTCGAAGTTGGATTTGTATAGTGGATATCATCAAGTGAAGGTTTGGGGGTCTGATGTTCCGAAAACTGCTTTCAGGACCCGTTATGGTCATTATGAATTTTTGGTGATGTCTTTTGGAGTGACCAATGCGCCAGCCACCTTCATGAGACTAATGAATCAAGTATTCTTTGAATACTTGGATAGGTTTGTAGTGGTCTTCATTGACGACATTTTTGTATATTCAAAGGATGAAGAGGAACATGCTGGACATTTGAGAATTGTGTTGGAGACCTTAAGACAGCACCGATTGTGTGCCAAGTATAGCAAGTGCCAATTTTGGTTATATAAAGTTGCTTTTCTTGGGCATGTAGTTTCTGGAGAAGGAATATCTGTTGACCCAGAAAAGATTATTGTAGCGGAGAAGTGGCATGTTCCCAGGACGATTACTGAGATTAGGGGCTTCTTGGGCTTTGCGGGTTATTATCAGAAGTTCATTCGAGACTTCTCTAAGATTACCGCTCCACTGACACATCTTACCAAGAAGGAGGTTGCTTATATATGGTCTGATGTATGTCAGCATGCAGTTGAGGAGTTGAAGCGGAGATTGACGATTGCTCCAGTTCTAATTATTTCTGATCGGTCAGGGGGTTTTGAGGTATTCTATGAGGCGTCTGGTAGGGGCCTTGGCTGTGTTCTTCATCAGCATGGCTGTGTGGTGGTTTATGCCTCTCGATTGCTGAAAGTGCATGAACAGAACTACCCTACCCACGATTTGGAATTAGCAGCAGTGGTCTTTGCCTTGAAGTTATGGAGGCACTATTGATTCGGGTTGAATATTGCATATTTAACCCCCCATTTAGCCCTATTTTGTGCTTATATGATGCTTAAGTGGTCTCTAATACGTTCGTATTTTGTATATCATCATTTATTAGAAAAATCACCTTATTCGAGCACAAAACAGCAATTAACTGAGTATTTCTGCACTTTATTTATTTTTCATAGCTTGGTCTCGATCTCACGATTCCAACGACTATTTATTTGTATTTTTCTGAGATCTGTGCTAATTACTGTGTATTTTTGAATGCAGAATACCAATAAAAAAAGAAATACGCACGAATCTTGGCGCATGACATGGCGGCCATCCACGCTTTCCCGCCCGCATCCAACGACATCTACGCGGCCATCATTTTCATCGTAGATATGCGATCTAACGGCTCTTATCGAGCGAAGCTTAGCAGCGTAGCAGCCTTTCGGGGTGACGTGGCATGTTATCTGCTGTTGGATTCTGATCCAACAGATGGCATCGATCCCGCTCGAAGCCGAAGCAGCGGTTGATTTACATATCTTTCGCGGGGTGACGTGGCATCATCCGCGCCGTCCATCCTTCCATCCAACGACGGAAGAGCGACTGAAGTACATGGAGCGCGGAGAAAAGAAGCGGGAGACGCGGCTGAACGTGAACCATCCGATAAACATCCAACAGTCGAAACAATTCCGAAGCAAACGATCAGCAGGTGATAATTTAGGGACACGTGGCGGTGATCCGTTGCTTTCCCGCGCCATCGGACGGGCGAGATCAATTGAACGGAGCGAAATCGATTCGAACGCAGGCGGGCAGCGTGGCATTCATCTCAACCATTGCGCCTCAATCCAACGGTGCGAAGCGAATACGAAGAGACGACGTATACAGATTCGGAGCGGGCGATGTGGAGCTTCTCTAACCGTTGGATTACGATCCAACGACCGTTGGATTACGATCCAACGGTCCAAAAACGAAGACGAGATCAAGCGGATCGGATGCAAACGGAGCGGAGCAACCCGCTAAGCGGGGACACGTGTCAGGCCCTGGTTGTTGAGTATTGATTCCCCGGATTTGGTTTTGGATGATGAGCAATCATAAATATAGTGAACTAACTATTTGTGAGCGCAGTTATGGAGATCATCGCCAAAAGAATACGAACATCCAAAGCGACGTCTCAAGACTTCTCAATACGCGTGATCTTGTGCCTGAAGCTTCGTTGAAGCTCAAGGAGCAATATTGAAGTCAAGAAGAATGAAGATTGAAGCTTCGAAGACGGTTCGTCATGTATTATTTATTGTCTTCTACCTTCATAGATTAGAATGTTAAGCCTTGAGTATGACTTACATTATTATCTTCATTTCGCTCATATCTTAGAGCTAGGATTATCATAGAAGCCATTAGAAACTTTCCCGAAGCTTATCGCTTCTTCCCTCGGCTTCAAGTGCATGTTAGTGCATGTTAGTTGGTTCAAGTAGAAGAACCAACCGACTAGATGGCGATCTAGTCGGTCGGTAATTCCTCTTGAACCGACTAGAATGCCTTGCTCATTTCAGCTCATTCCCTGTTGATCAATTAGTCGGTCAAAGAAGAGTCACCGACCGACTAGATGACGATTTAGTCGGTTAGGAATCCTTCTTAGACCGACTAGTTGAGCTTTCCCTGTACAGCCATAGTTACTGTTTATCGTTAGTCGGTCAAAGAACGTTTGTCGACCGACTAGTTGATAAACTAGTCGGTCAGCATTTGTTCTTAGACCGACTAAAACAACTTGTATTCAGCCTATTCGATTTCATATGTTAGTCGGTCAAAGAACACTCACCGACCGACTAGTTGTGAAACTAGTCGGTTGGCAAGTCTTCTTAGACCGACTAGTTCATGTTGCCTGGAACTTTCTTGTTAGGCTGTAAGCTTGTTAGTCGGTTCATGTTGAATCACCGACCGACTAGTTGATGAACTAGTCGGTCAGTGATCCTTCTTAGACCGACTAGTCTGCTTCAGAATAGAGTTGTTGGAGCATTAATTGAAACGTTTTTGCCTCTCTCTCTCTCCTCCATCCTATATATTCTTGGAGGGGTTCTTTCATAGGATTCAAGGCTGATTATTTGAGATATTTGAGAATCAAAGAGGAGCCATTAAACTCAATTCCTAAGCTCTCTCTTCCTCACTAGAATCTCTCTCTCACTCTTATTTCAAAAGAGAGATCCATTGATTGTGAGCCTTCCAAGCCAAGGAGCTTGATCCAAGGTCACCAACATCCACCTAGGACTCCATTGCTGGTCAATATCTTGGAGCTAGGGTTTGGTGCCGTCTTCCTCCTCAAAATCCCTCTTTGCCCTAATTTGGTAAGTATACTCAAGGCATAGGATTTTGTGGTAAGTGTTTCATATTTCATTTCATTTGATATTGCAATTGTTCTCTCGGTTGTGAGAGAAGTGTGTGATCCCGGGTTGTGGGAGTCACATTTTCATTGTGTATGATTTGGTCTTGTGAAGGTTTTTCACAAGAATTTCATAGTGCTAAATCTTGAGTTAGGGTTTCTAACTCAAGTATCCGGAGGGGATCCGGGTGGTTGGGACGTAGGATCACCGGGAACAAGTCGGGGAGACTTGGGTGGATCCGAACCCGTTACATACTTTGTTTGCGTTTGTTAATTCTTGTTGATTGTTGTTTATTCCGTATTGTCGTTTGTTAATTGCACAATAGTTAGGAATAACTCTCTTAATTATTTTAAGTACTATTCACCCCCCCTAGTACGTGTGCAGTAGCTACCACAGGGCACTACAATTGGTATCAGAGCCAAGGTTAAAGCTACAAGTTCAAAGCTATGACGAACAGCGACTACAGCGTCTTCAAGGATCGTCAAGGAGCTTCTTCAGTTTTGGAAGGGCAATCCTCAACTAGGCCTCCCTCCTTCAATGGTACCAATTACGGGTACTGGAAATGCCGGATGGAAACTTTCCTCCGGAGCACTTCACTTTGGAGAGCCACGATGACGGAGTATGTCGAGCCCGCCGAAGAAGATTCGCGAAGTGGACTACCGCAGAGGTCGCCGCGGAGGTAAGCAATGCCAAGGCAATGAATGCCTTGCAATGTGCGTTGGACCCCGAAGACTTCAACAAGATATGCACATGTAAGAGTGCATATCAAGGATGGAACCAACTCCTCATCTTGCACGAAGGAACGAGTACGGTAAAAGATTCTAAATTCATTGTCGCTAACAAAGAATTTGAGTTGTTTCACATGGAACAGGGTGAAACCATGAAGGACTACTATGCTCGCTTCGTGGACATATCCAACGAATTGGAAGCTCTCGGGAAGAAGTACACCCAAAAGGAGAAAGTCGCGAAGATAATCGACGGACTTCCTTCTTGTTGGGAAAAGCGTACCTTCGCCATCGAGGAAGGTAACGATATGAACAAGTACACGGTTGTACAACTAATGGGCACCTTGTTGTCTTACAAGGTACGCAAGGATAGTAAGATAAAGATGAAGGAGAAGATGAAGGCGTACTTGAAGCAAGACGAGCCAAAAAAAGGCGATTGCGTACAAGGCCGCTCCATCTACCAATGATGAAGAATCGGAAGAAGAATCGGAAGAAGAATCGGAAGAAGAATCGGAAGAAGAGTTGGACATGGAAGCTTTGGCCGATTTGGCAAAGAAGTTCGACCGATTCTTCCGACAAAGTAAGTTGAAGAATAAATCTAAATTTATTTCGACTAATGTCTCCTCTCTCGTGTGTTATAAATGCAATAAGCCAGGACATATCAAGCCGGATTGTCCTCTCAACAAACACAAGGAGAAGTGGAAGGCATCCAAGCACGACAAGTCGAGAAGGCACAAGAAAGGACTTGTAGGCACTTTCACCGACTCCGACGAGGACTCCTCAAGTGGAGAGTCGGACGATGAAAGAGTGGAGAAAGCACACATGTGCTTCATGGGAAAAGAGGAACAAGCTCAAGAGACCTCCTCCGATGAAAGCGAGGATGAAAGCGAGGATGAAGGCGGTGAGGTAACAATGGACGAACTTAGAATAGCTAATGAACAACTTTGGAGTAAGTTTTCTAATTTAGCTACTAGATTTATTAAGACTAAAAATGAGCTAGATAGTCTTAAAACCTCGCCTAAACCTATCATCGTCAACAACGACACCGTTGTTGAAGGGTTGAGAAATGAGATTGTAAATCTCAAATCTCAACTTGAGCATGTTCATATCGAGGACTCGGATGAACATGTGATCGCGGATTTGACGTCTCAAAACTCAACTTTGAGTATTGAGAATAAAAATCTCAAATCACGTGTTTGCGCACTCACATCGCAAGTGTCCACCTTGGATGCTTCGATGCATTCTCTCACCGAGAAATATGAGTGCACATTAGGCCGAATCAATGAATTCAATAAAGGTAAGGGCCATTTGGATAATATCCTAAATGACTTACTTCCGCCAATCATCACATTGGCTTGGGGTATAAGATGGGAGAGTCATCCAAATCGTCCGCCACCTTTATTAGGCCAACATCCGATGCTTCTACTAGTGGGAGTAAATACTTCATGGGTAGTTCTTCTACCAATGAAGCTTCTGCTAGGAACACACCCCCATTTGGAAAGAAACCCACTTTGGGTGGACCTCCAAAGAAGGGTCATGCTTTCATGTATACCATGTCACGTAGGAACACACATCCTACTCCACATGTTAGCACGTATGATGATTTTTATGCTCCACATCCACGAGCACGTGCACACCTTGTGAGACACACTCATGCACGTGGTCCACCACATTCATATGCTCATCCTCATTATCATATGAATAATTATCATCATGCACCATTGCATCATATGCCATATGCTTATCCACGACATGCATCACATAGAAATCAACAACGTATGCATGTTCCCAATAGGATTAGGACTCCCAAGACATACACTATTTGGGGTCCGAAGAACACAAGCATGCATGCTAAGGATAAGTATATGCAATCATTTATTAATGATATTATTTTGAATGATGATTATGTTGGGAAATCACGGTCCTCGTGGACTTGGTTTCTGAAGGGTTAGTTTCCTTTGACCCTTCATTGCTTGGTACCATAAGTTTAATTTCATTTTATGGGTACCAACGCAATTGTGGTAAGAATTGGTTTATTTTTTATTTGCATATTAATCGTGGATGTGCATGATAATTTGAATTTAGTTAGGATATGGGTTACATTTAGTTTTCGCTAAATTTATTGCCTAACCCATAGGATCCAAAAAGATTTTTGGATACCAAAATGATATGTTCACTAGGTTCAATTCATCATGGGATGCCAACCCTACCAACTCATTGATTTGCAAAGAATTTTCATTCAAATGGAGTTGTTGGTGCTTAAGTGATGCACCAAAGTAGGGGGAGCTTAATGTTGTAAGTATATTCTTACTTTTGATATACATTCGGTTTCCATGTATCTTGAATGCATGCATTGTTAGAATATTTACATTGGTATCATTTTGTTTCAATGTGTATGCCATAGTTTTATGATGTTCTATCTATTTTTGGCATAACACTTTTGCATGTTACTTTTGGTATCAATTTGCTACTTTTGGTATTCACATTGGATTTATTTGTCTCTGATGTTGACTTTCGTCGTTCGACGATTAACTTGGTTAAATAGAAATTCTTTCTATGAAAACATAGAATTGTTTTCCATGCACTATTTAACTAAGAATGTTGATATTAGAGAGTATGTTCCATAACTCAATAAGTGAAGTTAATTTGAGTTTTGGAGATTTCAATTTTCGCCTATGGCTTGATGATTTCGTATTTCGATTTTCGCCTATGGTTTGATGATTTCGTATTTCGATTTTCGCCTATGGTTTAATGATTTCGTATTTCGATTTTCGCCTATGGCTTGATGATTTCGTATTTCGATTTTCGCCTATGGCTTGATGGTTTCGTTTTTCGATTTTCGACTATGGTCAAGTTGGCACGCTTTGATTTTCTTCGGTATTTTACTTTGGTGTCATTTGGACCGTGGTCGTATTCTTAGACTCTCATGCTTTAATTTCTTAGCCATTGTAATCTTGTCGTTGATCTCCTCCAGCTCTTTTTGCTAATGCCAAAGGGGGAGAGAATTAATAATAATGACAATTTGCTAATTGATATCAAAGCAATTTACCATGAATCTAAGTTGATATGTTAGATTCAGGGGGAGTTAAGACATAAAATGGATTTAGATCCAACATTTCGATAATAGGATTCATATTTTATATTTCCCTCGCCTGCTTGATGCGTATGAATATTATTGAATACGGAACTAACGTGTCATTAATACAGGGGGAGTAAGTAAATTTCATTTGAATCATTATTATTGATTATTATTTATGTTGGTTTGTCATCACCAAAAAGGGGGAGAATGTTGAGTATTGATTCCCCGGATTTGGTTTTGGATGATGAGCAAACATAAATATAGTGAACTAACTGTTTGTGAGCGCAGTTATGGAGATCGTCGCCAAAAGAATACGAACATCCAAAGCCACGTCTCAAGACTTCTCAATACGCGTGATCGTGTGCCTGAAGCTTCGTTGAAGCTCAAGGAGCAATATTGAAGTCAAGAAGAATGAAGATTGAAGCTTCGAAGACGGTTCGTCATGTATTATTTATTGTCTTCTAACTTCATAGATTAGAATGTTAAGCCTTGAGTAGGACTTACATTATTATCTTCATTTCGATCATATCTTAGAGCTAGGATTATCATAGAAGCCATTAGAAACTTTCCCGAAGCTTATCGCTTCTTCCCTCGGCTTCAAGTGCATGTTAGTGCATGTTAGTTGGTTCAAGTAGAAGAACCAACCGACTAGATGACGATCTAGTCGGTCGGCAATTCCTCTTGAACCGACTAGAATGCCTTGCTCATTTCAGCTCATTCCCTGTTGATCAATTAGTCGGTCAAAGAAGAGTCACCGACCGACTAGATGACGATTTAGTCGGTTAGGAATCCTTCTTAGACCGACTAGTTGAGCTTTCCCTGTACAGCCATAGTTACTGTTTATCGTTAGTCGGTCAAAGAACGTTTGTCGACCGACTAGTTGATAAACTAGTCGGTCAGCATTTGTTCTTAGACCGACTAAATCAACTTGTATTCAGCCTATTCGATTTCATATGTTAGTCGGTCAAAGAACACTCACCGACCGACTAGTTGTGAAACTAGTCGGTTGGCAAGTCTTCTTAGACCGACTAGTTCATGTTGCCTGGAACTTTCTTGTTAGGCTGTAAGCTTGTTAGTCGGTTCATGTTGAATCACCGACCGACTAGTTGATGAACTAGTCGGTCAGTGATCCTTCTTAGACCGACTAGTCTGCTTCAGAATAGAGTTGTTGGAGCATTAATTGAAACGTTTTTGCCTCTCTCTCTCCTCCATCCTATATATTCTTGGAGGGGTTCTTTCATAGGATTCAAGGCTGATTATTTGAGATATTTGAGAATCAAAGAGGAGCCATTAAACTCAATTCCTAAGCTCTCTCTTCCTCACTAGAATCTCTCTCTCACTCTTATTTCAAAAGAGAGATCTATTGATTGTGAGCCTTCCAAGCCAAGGAGCTTGATCTAAGGTCACCAACATCCACCTAGGACTCCATTGCTGGTCAATATCTTAGAGCTAGGGTTTGGTGCCGTCTTCCTCCTCAAAATCCCTCTTTGCCCTAATTTGGTAAGTATACTCAAGGCATAGGATTTTGTGGTAAGTGTTTCATATTTCATTTCATTTGATATTGCAATTGTTCTCTCGGTTGTGAGAGAAGTGTGTGATCCCGGGTTGTGGGAGTCACATTTTCATTGTGTATGATTTGGTCTTGTGAAGGTTTTTCACAAGAATTTCATAGTGCTAAATCTTGAGTTAGGGTTTCTAACTCAAGTATCCGGAGGGGATCCGGGTGGTTGGGACGTAGGATCACCGGGAACAAGTCGGGGAGACTTGGGTGGATCCGAACCCGTTACATACTTTGTTTGCGTTTGTTAATTCTTGTTGATTGTTGTTTATTCCGTATTGTCGTTTGTTAATTGCACAATAGTTAGGAATAACTCTCTTAATTATTTTAAGTACTATTCACCCCCCTAGTACGTGTGCAGTAGCTACCACAGGGCACTACACTGGTGAGATCCCGCATGGATGGACGGCGGAGAATTGATCCGATCTGATGGATCGGGTTTTAGTTGATTTTGGGTGCGAATATTCAACCCGATAAGCACTTAAACCCGCAATACTCTCTATATAAGCGTATTTTGGCCTAGGGTTGCATATTCTGGCGTATTGGAGGCTCTAGGAGCCGTATTTCGCCTCCAAATTTGGGGGCCCTGGGTACAGAGGCTAGATCTAGTATCTGAAGGAGGTTGGGGCTCAATTGGAGAGAATTGGTGATAAAATTCTAAACTTTACCTTGTATTTGGCGTATTTAGCCCGTATTTTGATGTATTGATGATGTATTTGGCTATGAATATTGATTCTCTACCCTTCATGCATGGCTAATACCCTCATGTGCTGGTTGTGATGTTGTTAGAACTCTGAAATCTATGATTTGAATATCTTTTCGCCCTAATTTGCACGTTAATTCGCGTATTTTGCTAGTTTCTACATGTATTATTCAAGTATATTCGTTGTTGGTGTACTTGGATCGAATACGATCTTTGCGGACGTACTCGTGGTGATCCTTGCGGACACATTAGTTTATTTTCCTCATGAAACTAGTATTGTATGCGTACTTAAGGCACTTTTTCAATGCTCGTTTATCGTTATATTTCCGACGTTCTCGTGCCCTGACCGGACGAAACGTTGAGTTATAGAAAAGATATTTATAATCATTGATTGCATAGGTCCTAACGAAATCACAACCAACACATTCTCTTCATATTGATACCCCAATATTGCCTTCCCTGTTTAGTTATCGTAGGATTTTCTTTTGTTATTTGAAACTCTTGAACCTATATCGTTATACTTGCTAGGTGGTTGTTATTGCCGTGTTATTACTTTTTACAAACTGAAGTTCGTAGTTTTGCAGGTCAGTTGTCCCGTGGATTCGATACCTGGACTCACCAGGATATTACTTGTTCGATCTCCTGCTCTTGGGAGTAGTGCTCACATCATTTGAGACGAGGCAAGTTTTTGGCGCCGTTGCCGGGGATAACAGTACTTGTAAGCTACGATTTCAGTTCGTTTGGAGGAACATTCGGTGAGATCCTTCCATCTTATAGTTTAGGATTTTTTTTATTAGTTTTTTTTTCTTTTGTTCTCTCTTTATAAAAAATTTTCAAAAAAAATGGAAGATAAGGAATCGATGGAGGATATGGAGTTTATGGAACACATGAATTTTTATCGCACAAACAATTTGTATGATGCAGAGTACGATATTGCACACAAACATATGAAGGAGAAGCTCAAGATTGTTGGTTTTAATCAGACTAATTGTGAAACTTTCTTTCAGGCCTGGAGGAGGTTCACAGACATAATATCGAGCTTTCCACAGCATGGGTATACAAAGAAAGAACTTATGGAGTCCTTCCTAGGTGGACTACGACCACAGCTGCAGGAATTCTTGGGAGCCATGACGCCGACAGAGGCGTGGAATTACATGGAGTCTTTACAAGAGAATGAAGAAATCATGAAAGAGACTTCAGAGTGCGATTCAACGGAGCCTTCAAGCCTCAATCAAGGGGAGCAAAGCGTAGACATACCATTGCAATCCTTGAAATAGGAAGTTTACTTGCTCATTCAGACACATGAGGCTACATCCCATCAATTCCAAGAAAACTTCCTTGCTCGAGTCGACAAATTCAGCGATCCATTGAAAACCTTACTTCGATTGCCACTTGCTTAGAAGAAAATAATTCTTTTGAAATTCAATTTCCAAAATCTAATGTGAGTTTGTCTTCTATTGCAGGTATATCGAGCGAGCCATGCCACGATGAAGGCACGAATGAAAACATTGACATGGCAGGAAGTGTGTGCCAAAGAGAGGACGAGCTAGCAATTTTGGATGAACAGGAGGAGGAAATAGCGAGGGAAAAGTGTTTAGAGATCATCGCTGTTGAGCCCGAACCATTCCCTCCCCCAGTTTTTTCCCAAAATCATTTATCCATCTCCACAATGATTGAGCATCATACCGAGAGTAGTGCATATCCTTCAGGGAGTTGTCATCACCATGCTTTATTTTATTTCGCCTATTTTGATGACTACATTTGGAATATGTTTGTTGCAAAGAGTTTTTAACTAATTTGGACTGACATAACTCATCTCTTGCAGGACATTGGTAAACAGCTTATAGAGATGCTTGGAGTTGTGTTGCTGGGGTCCAATTTAGCTAATGGAGGTAGATTACTTGCCGAGGAGCGCAAGAAGCAAATTGAACAACTTCCTCCACCATTAAAGATCCGTGATCCGCCATTTGACCACGGTGTGTTCTTTCCAGTAGTGTAGATTTTATATGCTTTCTAGGATGCTTGCTTGAATAAACTCGTACCCCTTTCGACATTGAGGACAATGTCCATCTTTAATTGGGGGGTGTGTATGAGACCTTAGGATTTTTTTTTTCAAAAACAAGGCAAAAGAAAAGAATTATCCACCAATCTCATCTTTTAAAACTCCTTCACATTCCACAAATACGGATGGTTATGCATTGATTGAGTTCTAAAAATTGTTTATGGCTTGAATGAATTAAATTTTTTTTCTTCATGGAATTACCGTTAATATGCTATCCATGAAAATTTTCAATTGCCATGATTAATATCTCGAAATAGCTTGAATTTATTTCATGCATGCTATGGTGAGGAAAAAGCTTAAGTATACACGATTTATTAGAAAAGTCTTCAAGTTGAAGAGGAATTTGGCCTTTGTTATTAATGTTTATGTTCTAAGAATGGGTGTTGAGTTGCTTACGAAAGAAAAAAAGAAAAAAATGGAAAAAAAAGAAAAAGAAAAAAAGAGTATTCAAAAAATGATGAATAAGTGTGTCACTAAATAATTAACTTGGTTGACTCGAGTAGTACAGTCTGAGGGGTCCTTTTTGGCCTAATGCCCTATGATCGTCTGATTTGGGAGCCATTGACCGGAAACTCACTCATTTGATTGGGGGGCGATCCAAGTTATACATTTTTCCGCAAATGTTACTTTATGCGCGTTACGCGGAACTAATAAAAGAAAAGAAATGGTGAACAAACTAAGCAACTTCAATACCCATGTTTTGAATGATCATTTTGAGATGCCAATTCCTTGGAAACAAGAAAACTAGAACATAACGACGTGTTATACTTTCGCTTGCACAAAACGATGCTCGCATGTTATTATTCAAATTAAATTAGAGAAAATATCATGTGATTGATCTTATACATGGATTGTGTATATTGATAGTCTAGATCATGTTGGAAAGTATATTATTGAGCCATACCATAAGCGATTGATAGAATTATTGTTTTATTAATCATCTGTATTCATCGCTCTTTTTGCTAGGGACTGGCAAATCGCTAGTTGGGGGGTGTGATTCGGGTTGAATATTGCATATTTAACCCCCCATTTAGCCCTATTTTGTGCTTATATGATGCTTAAGTTGTCTCTAATACGTTCGTATTTTGTATATCATCATTTATTAAAAAATCACCTTATTCGAGCACAAAACAGCAATTAACTGAGTATTTCTGCACTTTATTTATTTTTCATAGTTTGGTCTCGATCTCACGATTCCAACGACTATTTATTTGTATTTTTCTGAGATCTGTGCTAATTACTGTGTATTTTTGAATGCAGAATACCAATAAAAAAGAAATATGCACGAATCTTGGCGCATGACGTGGCGGCCATCCACGCTTTCCCGCCCGCATCCAACGGCATCTACGCGGCCATCATTTTCACCGTAGATCTACGATCTAACGGCTCTTATCGAGCGAAGCTTAACAGCGTAGCAGCCTTTCGGGGTGACGTGGCTTGTTATCTGCCGTTGGATTCTGATCCAACGGATGGCATCGATCCCGCTCGAAGCCGAAGCAGCGGTTGATTTGCATATCTTTCGCGGGGTGACGTGGCATCATCCGTGCCGTCCATCCTTCCATCCAACAGCGGAAGAGCGACTAAAGTACATGGAGCGCGGAGAAAAGAAGCGGGCGACGCGGCTGAACGTGAACCATCCGATAGACATCCAACAGTTGAAACAATTCCGAAGTGAACGATCAGCGGGCGACAATTTAGGGACACACGGTGGTGATATGTTGCTTTCCCGCGCCATCGGACGGGCGTGATCAATTGAACGGAGCAAAATCGATTCGAACGCAGGCGGGCGGCGTGGCATTCATCTCAACCGTTGCGCCTCAATCCAACGGTGCGAAGCGAATATGAAGAGACGACGTATACGGATTCGGAGCGGGCGATGTGGAGCTTCTCTAGCCGTTGGATTACGATCCAACAGTCCTAAAACGAAGACGAGATCAAGCGGATCGGATGCGAACAGAGCGGAGCAACCCGCTAAGCGGGGACACGTGTCAGGCCCTGGTGAGATCCCGCATGGATGGACGGCGGAGAATTGATCCGATCTGATGGATCGGGTTTTAGTTGATTTTGGGTGCGAATATTCAACCCGATAAGCACTTAAACCCGCAATACTCTCTATATAAGCGTATTTTGGCCTAGGGTTGCGTATTCTGGCGTATTGGAGGCTCTAGGAGCCGTATTTCACCTCCAAATTTGGGGGCCCTTGGGACAGAGGCTAGATCTAGTATCTGAAGGAGTTTGGGGCTCAATAGGAGAGAATTGGTGATAAAATTCTAAACTTTACCTTGTATTTGGCGTATTTAGCCCGTATTTTGATGTATTGATGATGTATTTAGCTATGAATATTGATTCTCTACCCTTCATGCATGGCTAATACCCTCATGTGCTGGTTGTGATGTTGTTAGAACTCTGAAATCTATGATTTGAATATCTTTTCGCCCTAATTTGCACGTTAAATCGCGTATTTTGCTAGTTTCTACATGTATTATTCAAGTATATTCGTTGTTGGTGTACTTGGATCGAATACGATCTTTGCGGACGTACTCGTGGTGATCCTTACGGACACATTAGTTTATTTTCCTCATGAAACTAGTATTGTATGCGTACTTAAGGCACTTTTTCGATGCTCGTTTATCGTTATATTTTCCGACGTTCTCGTGCCCTGACCGGACGAAACGTTGAGTTATAGAAAAGATATTTATAATCATTGATTGCATAGGTCCTAACGAAATCACAACCAACACATTCTTTTCATATTGATACCCCAATATTGCCTTCCCCGTATAGTTATTGTAGGATTTTCTTTTGTTATTTGAAACTCTTGAACCTATATCGTTATACTTGATAGGTGGTTGTTATTACCGTATTATTACTTTTTACAAACTGAAGTTCGTAGTTTTATAGGTCAGTTGTCTCATGGATTCGATACCTGGACTCACCAGGATATTACTTGTTCGATCTCCTGCGCTTGGGAGTAGTGCTCACATCATTTGAGACGAGGCAAGTTTTTGATCCGATCTGATGGATCGGGTTTTAGTTGATTTTGGGTGACAAATTAGCAGCAGTGATCTTTACCTTGAAGTTATGGAGGCACTATCTGCTGGGAGAGCATGTGAAGATATACATTGATCATAAGAGTTTGAAGTAAGTCTTTACACAGAAGGAACTCAACATAAGACAACGTAGGTGGCTAGAATTGATGGTGGAGTATAACACTGATCTTCAATATCACCCTGGAAAGATGAATGTAGTTCCAGTTGCTCTCAGTCGACTTCCCACTGTGTTGAGATTGATCTCTCAACCACAACTCCGTTGGGCGCTACGGTAGATGGAGATTGAGGTTGTGCTTCCGGGTGGGAAAACCTTTATGCTTGGCTTGCAAGTTCGGTCTGACTTGGTGGACCGCATTAAAGCTGCGCAACTGGGAGATGCAAAGTTGAAAAGGATACGAGAACAGGTAGAAGCTGGGCTTCGGACGGATTTTCGTATTCATGAGGATGGCTCATTAAGGTTTGTGAACAGAATTCGTGTGTCGTCCGACAATGTACGAGAAGAACTATTGAAGGAAGCCCACAGCTCACCGTATTCTATCCACCCAGGAGGGACAAAAATGTATCTTGACATGAGACATCATTACTGGTGGCTTGGTATGAAACGTAGTATGGCTAAGAGTGTTGCCTCGTGTATCATTTGCCAACAAGTGAAAGCTGAACACCAAAGGGTTGCAGGTCTGTTACAACCCCTCCCCATCCCTGAGTGGAAATGGCAACATGTGACGATGGATTTTGTAACTGGTCTACCCCGAACTCCTAGAGGCATGATGCAATTTGGGTGATCGTCGATCGATTGACCAAATCAAAACATTTCATTCCTTTACGGGTGGGTCAGTCTATAGAAGTTTTGGCCAGAAGGTATATTGAGGTATGCTTCTTACTACAATCATGTTATCCCTAGTTGTTTCTTTAGCATGCTCTGATGCAACCTCTGTGCACATGAGATCGTGATACTTCATGGTGTCCCTGTATGTATAGTTTCTATCGGGACACCAGATTTACGTCTCACTTTTGGCGAAGTTTACAAGCCACTCTAGGAACTCATCTTAGCTTCAGTACTACGTATCATACCCAGACAGATGGGCAATCTGAGCGCACCATACAGATTCTAGAAGACATGTTGAGGGCCTGTATGCTAGAGTTTAAGGGGTCCTAGGAAGATCATTTGCACCTAGTGGATTTGCCTACAACAACAGCTACCAAGCAAGCATTGGTATGTCACCATTTGCAGCTTTGTATGGGAGAAAATGCTGATCACCCTTAAGTTGGGATGACGTTGGCGATCATGAACTTCTGGGACCCGACATGGTGGTAGAGGTGGTAGAGGTGGTACAGACAGTTCGAGAAAATCTCTGTGTTGCTCAAGACCACTACAAACATTGGGCAGATACTAAGCGGCGTCCTTTAGAATTCTAGCCAGGTGATTTTGTATTTCTGAAGATTTCACCTATGCGGGGCACTATACGTATATTAGACCCTTCGAGATCTCGGCAAGTGTTGGTGAAGTGGCTTACTGGCTAGTGTTACCTCCGTCCCTCGAAGGTATTCATGACGTATTCCATGTATCCCAGCTCAGAAGATATGTGGGAGTTCCTAGTCACGTCGTGGATATCTCAGAAATTGAGGTGCGCCCCGACATGACCTACGAGCAGCAACCGGTGGCTATCCTAGATCGGAGATAGAAAATGCCGCAGAGGAAAGTCATTAATCTTGTGAGGGTATTGTGGCACCAGGAGTCCCCAGGAGAGTCCACATGGGACCGTGAAGATGAGATGCGAGAGAAGTACCCTCACTTATTTACATAGCATCTCTCATAGCTTTGTAACTCTTTTAGCTCCTAAATCTATGTGGATGTACAGCTACCCCTCTTACAGTATTTTCGTACTTCCGAAGACGAAATTTATATTAAGGAGGGTAGGATGTAACCCCTCGTATAGTGTAATACAATTATTATACACCTTTTGGGTACGCATCCATTTGACCATGTCGTAGACGTGGAAACTTTTTTCTATATTTGAAATTCAAGCCTAATCGCGTGTGTGAAAATGACCATTTGGGGTGGCAGGAGTAGTAATTAACCAAACAAGTGTATGTGCAATTTTATTTCCATTTATAATGGCATCCGTGTAATTAACACACCAAGTTAGAGGGTATTTAATAAAAGACTATGAGTAATGGCAAACTTGTAAATAAAGCACAAAATGAGATGGCATTTAATAAGAAGAGTAATGCAATGGCATGAAGAGTAATTAAGGGACAAAGTTAGAGGGCAAATGTGAAATACTGGTGAGCAATGGCAAACTAGTAAATAAGGAGGCTTCTAGATGATAACATTTATTTAAGTAATTTACTTTTCAATTAATCTTTCTCTTTATTCTTCTACACTCTTCTCTTCTCTTCTCTTTCCTACTCCTTTCATTTTTCTTTTTCATTTTCTTTCCTACTTATTTTGGGCCGAATTCTCCATAAAGAAAAAAGAAAGAAAAAGAAACAACAACAAAAAAGAAATTCAAAGGAAGAGAAAGAAGGAAGAAGGAGAAGAGGGGGAAACATTCTCATTAAGGTAGGAATCCCTACTTTATGCAATAAATTTTAACTTAGATTTGTACTAGTTGTTGTTGTTAAGAAAGTTGTAATTTTTTGAGAAATCTAAGTGGAAGCTAGAATCTTTCTTAAGCAAAAAGGTTACTTTTGTGCCAAAGGTGGAATTTTTCATGGTTCCTCTAACTAAAGTTGGCATTTTTATTGAAGTTAATATGCTAACATGGATTCACCATTAGCTTTTATAAGGGTTACCTCTTGTGAAAGTTAGCAAATAGTTAAAGTAATGGTTGTTCCTTCCTTGAACAAAAAAAATACATAAACATGTGGTTTAACTAATGTTGTGGTTCATGGAAATTGTGTGTGGTTTATGGAGTATGGCATGTGGCAAATTTGCAAGGGACCCTTAATTAATTCCTTCTAAAGCTTGTATTTTGGTGGGATTGAATTGCTAAAGCAAGTTGTTTTTCTTTTTCCTGGAACCCTTTTATGTCACCCTTTATGTGACATGCTTATGCCTTTAATTTCAATACATGTAACTTGAATATGTTGGCAATTAGATTATGTTGTCTTGTTGTTTCAATATGCAAGTTGAATATGTAGCAAATTGATTATGTTAGCATGTTGTTCCAATATGCAATTTGAATATGTTGGCATTTAGCTTATGTTAGCTTGTTGTTTCAATATGCAAATTTGACTATGTAGTAGTTTGATTATGTTAGCTTGTTGTTTCAACATGCAAGTTGAATATGTTAGCAATTTGAATATGTTAGCTTGTTGCTAGTCTTATTGTTCACTTGATGTCACTTGATGTCTCCCTAATGTAGTATAGAAAGTTCTGTATAATATTCTTAATGTTGAATGCTAATAAATTATATGGATGTCTCGGTCTGCCTCGTGGCATGTAAGCACCCTAGAAAGGGGTTGGGGGAAAATTGAGTGCTAGGAGGATATGAGGACTGGACTGAGTTGTGGCTGTGTTGATGTACCTTGTTCAGTTTGGGTACTTGGTAGTAGTTATAGTACCTTGCTCAGTTTTGGGTACTTTGTGACAGTGTATTATGGTTGTGGAGTTACCTCACTTGCACCCAGGTGCGGGGGAGTGGGTGAAGTGAGAGACCCCGTTAAGGAAACAGTGCTCGTGTATCACTGGCGAGTGCTCCCTACCGTCCCATATTGGGGTGGAGTCCAGTTCCTCATATTCAACGAAGTACCCAGGTTTCCAAATGAAATTTAATTAAGTATGTAAGTACATTAAATTTATTTACAATATGTGATTTCTCTTTTCATGTCTGACTGTGTTCCTTTCATGCTTTGCACTAATAATAATCAATAATAATAATAATAATAATAATAATCCCAAAACTATATATATATATATATATATATATATATATATATATACTTTCTATACGAGTTGGGTTTCCTACGGGTCACGCTGTGACGTGTCCCCTCCCGTGATTTTAGGACCAGAGCAGGTGACTTCGGAGCAGGAGCTGGGGGTGGATCCTACAGAAAATGCTACTTTTCATCCTGGTTCCCAGGGTTAGGATAGAGTGTGAGTTGTACTTTTGTGGACCTTGAGGGTTGTAGTCATACTATTGTACTTTTGAGTTGTGGACTTCAGATGTACTTATTTGTGGGACGTCTTCACTTTTGTACTTGTACTTGTCTTCCAGTTGTAGTTTTGCTGGTGTACATTTCTATGATGAGTAGTGCTTATTGTTGTTTGTGTTGGAGCACTGTTTAGTTATTTCACCTTCTGATGTCTATGTTGTTCTAGTATGAGCAGTGGCCTGCTTGTAATACTTATTATTGTACTTTTGAGTTGTGGACTTCAGATGTACTTATTTGTGGGACGTCTTCACTTTTGTACTTGTACTTGTCTTCCAGTTGTAGTTTTACCGGTGTACATTTCTATGATGAGTAGTGCTTATTGCTGTTTGTGTTGGAGCACTGTGTAGTTATTTCACCTTCTGATGTCTATGTTGTTCTAGTATGCGCAGTGGCCTGCTTGTAATACTTATTATAAGGTCTACGCTTGGTGCAATACCGCGGCCTGTTACACCCCTTCCCCATCTATCTCTGATTCCTAGGTATTTGGGTGACTGGGGCATGACAGGTTTTGTGGTGGCACATGCAGGTCTCGAACCTGCGACATGCGCAAGGACGACACAGACAATGCTATGATACTTCAACATATGATACTAATCCGCACTAACTGGCTCTCTCTTCGCAGATGGAAAGCGGGAACGAGATATCTGGGACTGGCGGATCCGGAGGATCCGGAGACGGGACATCTGGGTCCTCTGAGTCTACCTTGATGGCAAAGATACTGATGGGGATCCTAGATCACCTGGGCCAACAGGATGAGAAGTTGGCTGGTGTTTCAGTTCAAAAGAAGCCGGGCTACAAGCAGTTCAAGGAGATGCATTCGAAGTCCTACTCTAGGAAGGAGAGTGCCCTGGAGGTGGACAAGTGGCTGAGGCGTATGGAGAATGATCTGACTATGGTTAATTTCCCACGAGAGGTCTGGGTGGAGGCAACTAGGAGGTGCTTGACTTACCAGGCCCGTGATTGGTGGGAGGCATAGGAGCGGCACTTGGCTGGGACTAATATCACCTGGAAGATGTTCTGAGAGCGCTTTGAGGCCAAGTACCTTCCAGAGACAGCTAGAGATGAGTTGAGGCAGAGATTTGAGCATTTAACTCAGGGTGAGAGGAGCCTGGATGAGTACGATGCTGAGTTTTCGCTACTCAGTAAATATGCTTCGGAGCTAGTACAGACGGATGCCAACCGAGCTCGATGCTTCCGTTTGGGCCTTGACTCAGAGTTCAGAGGCGCGATGTCTGCAATGGATCTGTCCACACACGAGGCCGTGTTAAAGGCAGCTAGGTTACATGAGGTCCATTTGCAGAGTATAAGGAGGATACTCGTGGGAGACAGACGACCATATGGACAGCAGATGACTCCTTCTCAACCAGTGCAGACTAACTCAATTCAAGAGGTCAGGGGTTCCACCACCGACTTGGAGATAGGTGTCCTGCCATCACTATGGCAAGGCAGGACACTAGGGGAAGGATTGTCGGTTTTGTTCATCCAGACGGTTCTTCGCCTGCGTAGAAGGTTTCTCAGTTGCCTGTTAGGTTTATAGGCACCTGTCAAACCTTCATCAGTTGACTTCTCTACGTGGTAAGGTACCATTTGAATTCTCACCTACCCTCTGACACAGTGCAGCAGTCGACTGTTAGTTCTTCATCAGTCGACTGTCCAGTGTGTAAATTCTATCCGTTGACTGTTTCTGCACGGATTTCAATGGGGGTTTTGAAAATTCTGTTGAGGGTTTTAGAGAACCTATAAAGAGAGCTTCTACTGTTCCATTGAGAACTTCTTGATCACATCTTCAAAACCCTAAGGTTTCATCTTCAAGTTTTCAAAGCTCTCAAATCCAAAAGCCCTAGATTTCCAATCTCATTCTCTCTTGCTCTCTAACCTAGAATCAAAGTGATATCCTCTAGGCAATTGGTGGTGACAAGAGAAAGTGCTTTCTCTCTTCTTGGAAGAGACTTCAACACACAACACACTTGCTCCTTCAAGTTCTACTTCAAGGCATATGTGATTGTAAGTGTTACTATTTCATTATTTCATATCAATCAATATTAGTTTTACTCTTGGTTTGTAAGATTGTTTTGCTTGATCCCAAGTTGTGGGAGTCAAGGACATCGATTGTGTTTCGATTTTACTTGTAGGGTTGCTACAAGTGGGTTTAAAGGAAACCTCATGTTAGTGTTCTAACTTGAGTATCCGGAGGTATCCGGGTGAAAGGGACATAGGATTACCGGGAACAAGTCGGGATTGGATTTGGGTAATCTGAACCCTTGAAACATTCTTTGTGTTAGCATTGTTTCATTTTGGGTTTATTTAAAATTCTGCATTTATTGTTGGTTATGTATTTAAATTGGTATTACTATCGTTTAAATTTTATAAATACTATTCAACCCCCCTTCTAGTGTTTTTCACACAGCCAGTGTCCTTACAAGAAGGGGCAAAGAATGAAGAGAGGAGGAGAGAGTGTCCAGGTCGCTTGGTCGAGCGGGCCACACGCTCGATCAAGCTGTGATCTCATAATGAGGGGGAAATTTGCCAGGGGCCGTTTGGACGAGCGACCCACCTCACTTGACCGAGCGCCCCTCTGCAGACGACCCCCATTTTGCCTTGGAACTCCCTGCCTACTACGCCTGGTTGAGCGGCTTCCCCGCTCAACCGAGCAGCCTCCCTCTCTGAAGATCCAAAAAAGGGGGAAATTTTCTGCCTACTACGCTCGGTTGAGCGGCCTACCTCGCTCGGCCGATCAACATCCTTTCCCTAATCATGAAGCTGAAGCCATACGATGCCGCTCGGCCGAGCGACTCACATCGCTCAACCGAGTTGCCCATTCTCCAAGAGCCCGACTTGAAGCAGGAATGGATGCACTCGTCCGAGCGGCTACCCCGCTCGATCGAGAGCGTCGTCGACAGCCTCCAGGAAAGGGGATTTTAATGGGTTTCGGGGCTAATTTTCAGGAAACACACAACTTATTGGGTTTTGTATATAAGTAAATTTCTGTTTTAGATTAGGTTAAGTTTTGAATTACCAGAGAACTCCTGAGCCACCAAGGGAGAAAGAGCTCTTGTGTTGGTTTTCTTCAATCCATTTCTTGTTGAACGGTTTGAATTCCTTAATTTTTATATATTTCTCTTTTGCATTGAATTGTCTGCGTAGTGATATCAATTTTGTTGTGCTTGCTCAGTTTTTGATGAACTTCTCCATTGCCCCTATTGTTATGGCTATTGTAATGCTAGAGTAGTGTGATTCTAGGGCTTAGTGATGAAGCCTAGGACCCTAGGGATTGGATGGTATGTTAATCTCAGTTGGACCAATCTAGGGTTGCTCTATGGTAGTTTGAATAAGGGTTTTGGGGGATTAGCCTCAGAATTGGAGGATCGTGAAAGTAGCTCCACATTCTATGGAGAATCCCCACGAATCCGATTAGGACTTAGTGGCCGTCTTCAGGGCTCGTGATTACGAGAGTAACTCGAGAGCTGAGGGTGATTACTAATCCCCAATCCGCTAGTCGGTGACTATGAAAGTAGCCTAATTGCTAGAACCAACCGTAGTGTAGTGTCCCAATCCGTAGATCACGCGAGTGGATACGGATTGTGATGCAGGAACTAGTGTCAACCGTAATGTGTGTATTCCAGTGCGACGCTGATTGCGAAAGCAGAGCTGCGCATGGGAATGCGTTAGACAAGTAAGACAACGAAAGTTAAGTTCTCATTCCCATCCTCGGATGTGACGCACCTACCCTCACCTATCCTCCTACGAAAGAACCCTTGACCTGACATCCATGACTGAATGGCCTAGCGGGGACTTCCGAATGTCCTAGACTTTATTATTTCGTTAACCCACTTTCGTGACAACCAAATTTTACATGACAACCCCCGACCGTGCATTCTCACCCTTCCAAAAAGCTAAACACTAAACCACCGCCTCCCTAGAAAATGACAATCTTTATATACTACAACCACCGTGCACTTACGATGATTCACACCCCTGGGTGTGAGCCCGGAGGACGGAATAGCTGCATTAAGTGGGATGGTGGGGCACACCACTTTTGCTAATGGAAATCGTCAGCGAAAGCCCAATTGTTCAGTGAAACAAATTTTTAGTGCAGAAACCGTCACAAAAGTCTAACCATTAATGATGAAAACCGTCTGTGAAAGTAATTGCATGGGAAGATGGGGTGCAACACTTTTGCTGACGAAAACTGTTAGCAAAATTCTAACATTTAGTAACGAAAAACATCAACAAAATTCATTACGCAGGACAATCGGGTACACCACTTCAATGGCAGTTACTGTGTAGTCTGATCCCTTCATCAAAACTATATCGTTATGGTGTCAAGAGTACATGAAATTGCCAAACCTTATTAACACATTAAAGCATGAGTCATATATGCGATCCCATAGTCTCTTGGATGAAAGTTATTACTCTTAATAATTTTATCCATCCACCTTGGCCAATGATTTACTATGGATCCATGTTGATATCCTTCGACACTAACCTCTCATATTGTAAGAGACATATCCCTTCTTGATAGCCATCTCCCTTCGAGCACTTTGGACTATGCACAATAAGTACATATCAACAGTCATTTTCACCGTTGGTCAGTAAAAGCATAAGCATAGCCCTCCCACGTGCAATGTTCTTTAGCACGTCTCAGGTTAATAGACTAAGTTGTACCGACTATCGCCTAAGAGCTTCTATTGACAGTCAGAGTATGATTACTGTATAGAAGCTTCTCGGCGAGCCGTTCTGTAAATTTGTTTTCTAAGAAGCACATGTACATTGTCTCACGATGTCCTCCCTCTGTCGATGAAGCAACTACTTGGGGCACCACTTCTGGGCTCTCATATCCCCGATCGGATCTTCTCCAATGGGTCATCTCAGTGGATCTTCCTTAAGCCTAATTCATTAGTATGTGATCATCTTTACTCATTTATTTGAAGAGGATAAGGAGAAGAAGGCAACGACGGTGGTTGAGAATCTTAGTCCAAACTCTCTTTCCTCCAAGATCACTAAGCTCTCTCAACCTGTAACGACCTGTATTTTTCCAATACATTTAAATTAAGTATTTAACGAAATTTCATTTTAAAAGAGTATTTTGTAGTGGTTGATCAGGAGTTTTAAATGATTTCAAAATTTTCTTATAAAAATATTTTGAAGTAATAAACTAGTTATGGTGTATTTCAGTAAGTTCCGATTTCATAAGATAACCAAAACAACTCTGATAAAAAATTCATTTTCAAGTATTACTATTTTGGCTCAATGAATTAATTATCTATACAAACATTTTCAAAATGTTTTCAAACTTCTACAGTAGCATCCTATGATCATTTAGGGCCCCTCACATTACTTTCGTAATTTTCTGATATCATTTCAAACTAGAACCCGCAAACCCGCTTTCTAAACGTTTTGGCCAAAAACTAGTATCTCCATAGCTCAAATCCCAAAATGGTTTTCGTATTCGCGATCCTCGTGATGATACGATTCCGTGGGTATGTTTTCGTAATTTTTTGGAGTCGTTTGTAAAAACGAGTTTGTATTCCTCTGCTTTGCTAATTACAATCGCTAATGACCATTTACCCCTAATTAAACACTCATCTACCCCCTTTAGTTGGTTAGATCTGAAATTGTTCAGATCTACACCAATCTCCCCCCATCTACCCCCAAGGTTGGTCTTCCCCCTCTCTAATTACAAGTTAGCCATTCACTTAACCTATATAAACCCCCCTCCTTTGTATTAACCCACACACTGTCTCTCTCTCTACCTCTATATTTTTCGAACCCAGGCCACAAATTTCACGCGCGCCCTCTCTCTTCCTCTCTCCAACTTCCGTTCTTCTCCCTCTCTCTCACTCTCCTCTCCCGTTCACCCTCCCTCCGGCCTCCGACCGCCGCCCTCCGGCCTCGACCCGCCGCCGTCGCTCCACCGCCCCGCAGCCGCCGTGTCCGACGAAGCCCGACCTGCCTCCGCCCTCCAGCGCTCCACCGTGCTCCGAGACGTCGTCGCCACCGCCACAACCGCCCTCCGCCGCCACTTCAACCGCCACCGCCTTCCACGCACCGCCTCCCGCCCACGGTCTCGACGCCGTCCGACGTCGAACAGCCCCCCTCCGACGAGTGTAAGCGTCGGATGCGAGAATACTCGTAGTGGCAATTTCGTAAATATGAATTAAATTCGTATTTACATATTTTTAATTGTTTAATAAATGGGTTTTATGGGTTTTAATCCATAACTTAAACTATAGATCCCAGAAAAATGTGAGACTAGCTCCAGAAAATCAGGAATAATATTCTGGATCCAATGGCGCTGGTATCATCTCGATCAGATGCTTACTTTTTCTAGAATCATTTGTTAGCCTAAGACTTAAATGCGTAAAATTCATTATAAAATCTGTAGCTCTCTGTTTTCACGTACACTGATACATGATAAAATTATATGTAATAGTAATCTTCGAGACGGCCGTTTTGACTACTCATTTAAGTATTTCTGACAAGTATTGCTCCCGGAATAAATTACAAAAGTTATACGTTACTTAAATAATTTGAGTTTTTAAAGTTATTTATGAGCTTCTGAAAATTATAAAAAATAGCAAAAGCTTCTGAAAATATTTTCCTTTTGAAGTAAAATTATAATATATTTTTTCAGCTTATATAAAAATTTAGAACGCTTTTCGACGATGTTTCAACCAGTTTCAAAAATCAAAACGATCATGTAAATAAATAGAGTATATCGTATTCATTAACTAATTGTTTCTTGTGTTTCAGGTATCAAATCACGTGCACCAGCACTAGATCCAGTTCCGGCTCACTACTATCACCTCGAGATCAGTAAGTCACAATGGGTTCAAACCTTAGAAATTTAGATAGTGTACATAATGGATGATATGGAAATACCGCATGCTCGAAGCATGGATCGGTGTCTTAGATGTTGGACTTCAAATCATTGTTCAAGACTGACATTCTCTCTTGAGGTCTCTGCCTTGACATTTCAACAAACGAAGATCTTTGGAATGTTGTTAATGCATGTGAACAGATTTACTTTTGGAACAACAAAATTGGCATACCGTATTGCAACACAATGACTAAGTGATATACTGCATTGACATCATACTGCTGGAACATCTTATTAGAATTGAATGATTAGAGATAGTTGGCACTGCACTGGGTTTTTGGGGTAAACTTATATTAGTGAATGTGCGGGAGCGATCACGAGCCATCTACACATTGCACTGTACCGACCGACTGAATGAAATGTACCGACTAAAGTAAAATGAGATCTGCCCGGGTACGCGCCCCTATGGCAAGAGATGAGCTCAATGGTTGCACACTGTACCTTCCTATATAAGTCACGTACTTTTTAGTGTTATTGCATGCTGGTCCTTTTAGTGTTACTACATCTGCCTGGTTGTCCTACTATCGTCATTACATTGCCTGCTGGTTAAAATATTACTGCTACGTTATGCCACGCCACAATTGTTGCTCTTGCACGTTACTTTTACACTTGCACTGTCACCTTTACTTTACGCACTACATGCACTTTACTTACTACACCTACACCGCCACTAGCACTTTACTTATCGCTCTTGTATGCATGTTCGCTTTTACTTTACTTTCTGCACTTGTGTACTATAGCCTGCTCCATATTTGTGCACTCCTTATTTTCTATCGCTAGAATTGGTGTGACTTACCTATTGTTCCATCTCTGTGGCACCGCAGATGCCGAGGTTGACTTAGGCCCTCCTGAGTTCGCAGAGACGTAGCACGATCCTGGGACTGCCGACTTTTATATTCAGAGTGTGTGTGTGATGTACTTTCGATGTATTTCCTTTCCGCTTTACTTTTCATGTATTTTGTGAGAGAGTGCTGTTGTTGTTGTACTTTTAATTTGTGGACTGTAATAATGTCTGTTGGCTTGAGTATTATTGTACGTCTCTGCATCGTGGCTATGTTGATTTCACTGGTAAACTGCAGACCTGCGCAAATATCAAATAAGTAACTGGCCCCTGAGAGCGGGTCGTTACAAGTTTGGTGGCCCATGCAGGTCCACGCTAACTATCTCGTGAACAATATAGTAAGATCAGGATGTACTGTATATGATACTCAACGAAGCTGACAATATTTCTATGTATGTAGGTGCGACATTCAACAATGGACGGGAACACTTCCGTGAGCCCTAATGGAGCAGACCAATCTGGAGCCAGTAACCAGACCAAAAACGAACCTCCTCCCATGGTGCATCAGATCTCTGATCTCGCATTACGAGAGATGTTCCAAGCTATCAAGGAAGAACATAACCCTGTAGGAGGCATTCGACAATTCTGCTTCCTCCACCCGAAGACATGGAATGGTGAGGATGGTCCGATGAAGGCCGAAGAATGGTTGGAAAGTACTGAAGAGAATTTGAGAGCCGCTCAGATCGGAAAGCATGCTTGGGTGGACACTAACAGGTCCCAACTGACGGATGGAGCCAGAGTCTGGTGGAACTCTGAAGAAGATCATCTTCAACGACCGATCGACTGGGCGACGTTCACTGAACACTTCCGTACCCAATATTTCTCCCCTGAGGCTCAGATGGAACTTTAGGCACAATTCTTCGAGTTGAAACAGGGTTCCATGACAGTGGAACAGTATGATGCCTGATTCACCTTGCTGAGTGGTTTTGCTCCCGAAATGGTTGCCACTCCTATGACCTGAGCCCGAAGTTTCAAGCAAGGACTCAACATAGAGATCCGAAGGAACTTGGTTGGACGTCAGCTCTGCACCCATACCCAGGTCCTGGCTGCAGCTCGTGAATATGAGTTCATTGACAGAGAAGAAAGGCGTGCGTAGCTGCCCCTCCTCGAAGGCCGCCACCTGCAACTACTGCTGGACCTAGCCGTCAGCCATCATCCGACCAGATGTATCGCCCGATCCAGCAGACCCAGTTCAAAAGACATGCACCACCGCAACGTCCAGTGTGTCACCATTGTAGTAGGCCTGGACATGTGAAATCAGAGTGCCGTTGGTACCTGAATCTCTGCCGGATTTGTGGAGCGAAAGATCACCTTGCTAGGGATTGCCCGGCTGCAAGAATAAGAGGTACTACCACTGCCATAGCTACTGCCCCTGCTGGAGACGCTTCTCATCGACCACCACCTCCTCCGCAACGACAGGCCTACACGATGATCGTCGAAGATGTCGAAGCCATCGACCAGGTGATTGGAGGTATGAATTATCGCTTTTGATATTATTCTCATTAAATTGCAATCAGTATATCATCGTAGCTATTATGTTAACGCTAGTCTTGAGACTAGCTATAGAAGCTATGGTGATGTCAATGGTATGTATTCATACATAACATCATCTCTTGTTTTCTTGATGTTGTGATATCACATTATATTTCATGCTATTAACAACTTATTTTTCATTTACCGCTATCATTCATCAAGCCTTCCTTTCGATCGTTTAAATTGCTTTGGCAATGATCGGTCTTCTTAATTCTGAGGACGGACTTATTTTAAGGAGGGTAGAATGTAACGGCATGTATTTTTCCAATACATTTAAATTAAGTATTTAACGAAATTTCATTTTAAAAGAGTATTTTGTAGTGGTTGATCAGGAGTTTTAAATGATTTCAAAAATTTCTTATAAAAATATTTTGAAGTAATAAACTAGTTATGGTGTATTTCAGTAAGTTCAGATTTCATCAGATATCCAAAAAAATTCTGATAAAAAAATTCATTTTCAAGTATTACTATTTTGGCTCAATGAATTAATTTTCTATACAAACATTTTCAAAATGTTTTCAAACTTCTACAGTAGCATCCTTGATCATTTAGGGCTCCCCACATTAATTTCGTAATTTTCTGATATCATTTCAAACAGAACCCGCAAACCTGATTTCTAAAATGTTTCGGCCTAAAACTAGTATTTTCGTAGCTCAAAACCCAAAATGGTTTTTGTATGCGCGATCCTCGGACATTACGATCCCGTGGGTATGTTTTCGTAATTTTTCGGAGTAGTTAGCAAAAACCAGTTTGTATTCCTCCGCTTTGCTAATTACAATCGCTAATGACCATTTACCCCTAATTAAACACTCATCTACCCCGCTTTTGTTGGTTAGATCTGAAATTGTTCAGATCTACCACCCATCTCCCCCCACATCTACCCCCAAGGTTGGTCTCCCCCCCTCTAATTACAAGTTAGCCATTCACTTAACCTATATAAACCCCCCCTCTCCTTTGTATTAACCCACACACTGTCTCTCTCTCCCTCTATATTTTTCGAACCCAGGCCACAAATTTCGTGCGCGCCCTCTCTCTTCCTCTCTCCAACTTCTGTTCTTCTCCTTCTCTCTCACTCTTCTCTCCCGTTCACCCTCCCTCCGGCCTCAGACCGCCGCCCTCCGGCCTCGACCCGCCGCCGTCGCTCCACCCCCGCAGCCGCCGTGTCCGACGAAGCCCGGCCCGCCTCCGCCCTCCAGCGCTCCGCCGTGCTCCAAGATGTCTCCGCCGCTGCCGCAACTGCCCTCCGCCGCTGCTTCAACCACCACTGCCTTCCACGCGTCGCCTCCTGCATCCGGTCGCCGCCGTCCGACATCGAACAGCCCCCCTCCGACGAGAGTAAGCGTCGTATGCAAGAAGACTCGCTGTGGCAATTCCGTAAATACGAATTAAATTCCTATTTACGTATTTTTAATTGTTTAATAAATGGATTTTATGGTTTTTAATCCATAACTAAAAATATAGACCCCAGAAAAATGTGAGACTAGCTCCAGAAAATCAGAAATAATATTTTGGATCCAATGGCGCTAGTCTCATCTCGATCAAACACTTAATTTTTCCAGAATCATTTTTTAGCCTAAGACTTAAATGCGTAAAATTCATTATAAAATCTGTAGCTCTCTGTTTTCACGTACACTGATACATGATAAAATTATATGTAATAGTAATCTTCGAGACGGCTGTTTGACTACTCATTCAAGTATTTCTAACTAGTATTGCTCCCAGAATAAATTACGGAAGTTATACATTACTTAAATAATTTGAGTTTTTAAAGTTATTTTTGAGCTTCTGAAAATTATAAAAAATAGCAAAAGCTTCTGAAAATATTTTTCTTTTGTAGTAAAATTATAATATTTATTTTCAGCTTATATAAAAATTTAAAACGTTTTTCGACATTGTTTCAACCAGTTTTGAAAATCAAAACGATCATGAAAATAAATAGAGTTTATCGTATTCATTAACTAATTGTTTCTTGTGTTTTAAGGTATCAAATCTCGTGCACCAGCACTAGATCTAGTTCCGGCTCACTACCATCACATCGAGATCAGTAAGTCACAGTGGATTCTAACCTTAGAAATTTAGATAGTGTACGTAATGGATGAAATGGAAATACCGCATGCTCGAAGCATGGATCGGTGTCTTAGATGTTGGACTTCAAATCATTGCTCAAGACTGACATTCTCTTTTGAGGTTTCTGCCTGGAATTTTCAACAAGCGAAGATCTTTGGAGTGTTGTTAATGCATGTGAACAGCTTTACTTTTGGAACAACAAAATTGACATGTCGTATTGCAACACAATGACTGAGTGATATACTGCATTGACATCATACTGCTGGAACATCTTATTGGAATGCTTAGAGATAGTTGGTACTGCACTAGGTTTTTGGGGTAAACTTATATTAGTGAAAGTGTGGGAGCGACCGCGAGCCATCTACACATTGCACTATACTGACCGACTGAATGAAATGTACCGACTAAAGTGAAATGAGATCCGCCCAGGTGAGCGCCCCTGTGGCAAGAGATGAGCTCAATGGTTGCACATTGTACTTTCCCATATAAGTCACGTACTTTTTAGTGTTACCATTGCCTGCTGGTCCTTTTAGTGTTACTACATCTGCCTGGTTGTCCTACTATCGTCATTACATTGCCTGCATGTTAAAATATTGCTGCTACGTTATGCCACGCCACAATTGTTGCTCTTGCATGTTACTTTTACACTTGCACCATCACCTTTACTTTACGCACTACATGCACTTTACTTGCTACACCTACACAGCCACTAGCACTTTACTTATCGCTCTTGTATGCATGTTCACTTTTACTTTACTTTCCGCACTTGTGGACTATAGCCTTCTCCATATTTGTGCACTCCTTATTTTCTATCGCTAGAATTGTTATGACTTACCTATGGTTCCATCTCCGTGGCACCGCAGACGTCGCACATGTTGACTTAGGCCCTCCTGAGTTCGCAGAGACGTAGCACGATCCTAGGACTGCCGACTTTTATATTCAGAGTGTATGTGTGATGTACTTTCGATGTATTTCCTTTCCGCTTTACTTTTCATGTATTTTGTGAGAGAGTGTTGGTTGTTGTTGTACTTTTAATTTGTGGACTGTAATAATGTCTGTTGGCTTGAGTATTATTGTACGTCTCTGCATCGTGGCTATGTTGATTTCACTGGTAAACTGCAGACCTGAGCTGAAGTAACTGCCCCCGAGAGCGGGTCGTTACACAACCGAGCTGAGGGCTCTCCGACCAAGCCCTTTCTGTCGATCCTCCTCCCAAGCTGGGGCCGTTCGACCAAGCTGCTCCTGCTTCCATCTGTGCGTGCAGAGCATCCCAAACTCCATGCCGACTTGTTGAGCTGCGACATTGCCCATGGACAACGTCACATTGACGAGATGCCTTGATGTCGGATCGGAGCTCCAATATGTCCGAGCTCCGACGTTTGAGCAGTCACCGGATCTGATGTTCGAGCTTCCCAGCTGACCCCTCCTCAACAGGCAATGTCACCGAGCCCTAAAATCTGAGCTATTCCACAACGTCGAGCTACCGCCTTGGACATCGCTCGGTCCTTGATAATGTCGATCACTTGCTCTGTCTCCGGTGTTTTTCTTCAGTAGCTGGCAGACCTGTTGTTGCACGAGCACATGCCAGCAGCCTCAACCCTATGCCGAGCTACCGCCTTCCTGCTCTGCGCATGGCTCCGCCCTCACAGCCGAGATCCTTCAGCCTGAACACCTCCATACCGAGCCGCTCCCCAAGCTCCAAACTTGGAGGTGGCCACACCAACCTCCGTCCAGGTTTCGAGACATATCCAAGCTTCGAGATCTGAACAAGATTGTCGTGTAATGTGAGCTCGTAGCCTAGCTTTTGATGATTCATCTTAAGCTCGATCCATCTGATCCACTACAAAAGATTGATCTCAAATCAAACATGCTCAATGGAAGCATACCAACCAACTTTAGAGAGCTCGGTGGTGACATTCCTTCATCAATAGGCAACCAAGGGCATTCAACTATCTCTTAAGCACCAACAGGAGCCACGTGCCTTCGCTGATTTGGCCTTCACCAGAGGCATCTACCTCATCAACGACGAGATCTACGATGGCACCAACTTCAATTTGTCGGGCCTGATCAACGTTGCGGAGGGTAACATGGGACCTCCCATCTTCGAACAAGCCGATCGGGCCAAGGCCTCCAGTCGAGCTCATGTCTCCGACCAAATGGCAGAAATCAAGGATCTGAGCTTCCGAGATTAGGACATTCGTCGACACCAAGAGCTTTGTGAGCATTTTCTAGCCTTTTTCATGTTACTAAGATCTGAACTTTTCTCCTCTTTTTCAGCAGCATCACAAAAATGTGAAAGCACGCTGGAAAGGATGGAGGCCGCTCATTGCAAGTACAATTATGGGAAAGCAGATTTTTTTGGCAAATGGTCCTCCTGACTTACTCTCCAAAGAGGCCATGGCAACCTCGCTGAGCATTCCATTCAATTATGTAATGCAAATATTTGTATCTCCATCATTCGGGGTCGACTGGAGGTTTATGATCTCAATTGCTTGATCTCTCTGGAGAGGTGGCAACGCCCCAATATTGACTGCTTGAATTTCCCAGGGTTTTATTTCACTCTCTGTTTTCACCTCTAGCATACTTTGAGGAGCTGACATATCTTTGACAAATGTCCCCCAAGAAGGCATTTAATTGGTCTTATTTCTCACTTTACTAAAGTGTGCAGGCTCACAAATCAAAACACTTCGCAAGCTACTTCACCATAAGTCGAGGGGCCACTCCCTCGAGAGCCGACCAAGCTGTACGATCAAATATAAGACTCTCAAATACCCTCGTGGGCAGATCGGCTATACGACCGTGGGAACGCCCTTGCGGGTTGATCTCGCTATACGATCGAGGATGCCCTTGTAGGCTACTTGGATTTTGATTGGGGGGTCACCCACTCACAGGCCAAGCTAGTTCTAATATTGTGGATAACCTTTCTTTGCCCTCGCGGGCTACTTGGCTACACGATCGGGGGCCACTCCCTCGCGGGCCAAACAAGCTATACGAATGGGGACGACCTTTCTTTGCCATTGCGGGCTACTTGGCTACACGATCGGGGGGCCACTCCCTCGCGGGCCAAACAAGCTATACGATCAGGGACGACCTTTTTTTCTTTTGTGGGCTACTTGGCTATACGATCGAGGGCCACTTGTCACGACCCGCTTCCCTAAAATGGAGGCGAGGCGTGACGAGGCCCGCTCAGGCTGGGAGCTGTGAGGCTCTCAGCCTGTAAAGCGTCTAGAAATACCACGATGATCCCTGTAATGTGACACGGAACAAAAACAAGAATAATAGAAAGAGACGAATAATAAATTATCAATCTCAAATGTCCAAATAAAAGTTCAACAACCAGAAAAGCCAACAGGCTAACAAAAGAGTCCAAAAGAAAAGGCCCAGCATGGCCAACAAGGAAGCAACTAACAAAAGATGGTGCTACTCACCGACAAGCTAACAACAGTCCTAACAAGGAAAAACGACGAAGGAACACTAGGACTGGTCACCGGTGTCCTCGTACTCAACGTCAACGTCAGCTGTAGAATCAGGCTCGAACTCCACGGACTCGTCGTCCCCAGCTACGGTCTCTGGCTCAGCAACTAACATGCGACACCCAAAGAGAAGGGGCACATGTCAGCAAAGTCTACAAGACTTTGTGCAAGGAAACTAGTAGAAAAGTAAAGGCAACCTAGCAATTCTAGCATGATGCAATGACATGGCAGTTAAAGTAAGAGTGCAACAAGTAAAGTAAAGTAAAGTAAGGTACAAGCATGGCATGGCATGGATATCAAGTTTTGTAAGAAACATTCACAAGGACAAGTACAAGTATAGTAGGCACGTCGTGCACAGAGATTCTGCCCTTTGGCTAGAGAGGCTGTACGGGCCAACTCTTACACTCAAGTGACAGTTTATCCCTACCCCTCCACGTGTATCGAGCCAGGGCCTTACCCCCGAACACGGAAAGCTCGCTTCTGGATCACGAGCCAGGAAGTGTTTTTAACAAGTATGGCGTAGGGTTATGCCCGCATAGTAGGTGCCTAGCCGGAAACACGGATTGTACAAGTATTTTGTAGCGTGTGCTACGATGCAACATGCAAATCAGATGACATGTAAAGAATGCAAATGCATGTCAGATATTCAAATAAAATGCGTACCATTAGAGAATTTAAACGTGTCAGGCAAATGCATGACATGACATGACAAAAGGCAGTTCTAGCTTCGTTGTCAAGCTAGAACTTGAAATTGCGCCTAGACCGCTATCATTTCACGGTCTAGTCTCTTTCACGCTAAAAGCAAGGAAATGGCCTAAAGCATGGCCTAAAACAAGGTTGGCAAGTTTCACTTGCATGGTTCCGGTGATGACGGTCGACGAGAGTTCGTCTCAAAATCGCTACTCTACGGAGAAATGGGTTCGCTGTTATGGCCAAAGCAGAAATCAGAACTGAAAGATCTAATCCAGATTTGTATTGGAATCCTACATCGTCTAGTAATCCATTTTTATTAGGTTTTCTAAATTATAGTGTGGGTTATAGGAAGATTAAGGGCGATTCACTAACCGTATATGAAGCGGAAGAACGACGATCAAAGACGCCTACGAAACTGCAGGTAGGAGAGGATCTCGACGCATCCAGATTGCCGTCGCCAAATCGGATCTAGCACGGCAACGGAAGAAGCGATCCCGGAAGAGATACGGCTGAAAAGATCTCCTGGCGGCTGAAATGTGACAGATCTAGAGATGGGAGAATGTAGGGGAAAATCTGGAGCAAAAGGAGAATTTGGGGTTTTAGGGTCGGTCGGCGGCCTATAGGGTGGTTGCCGGTGCAATGGGGGGTGAGAGGTAGCACAGGAGGATGAGGAAAGGCAAGAGGAAGGTTGGGGGATGATTGGGGAAGAAGGTAGGCTAGGAGAGGTGAAAGAAGAAGTGAAAACGTATAGGGTTTAAATAAAAAGAATAAGCGGCGGCTACAACTTAACCTAGGGTTTCTGGGCTTATTAGTCGGTCAGTGAAGAGTGGTCGACCGACTAGTTTAGGAACTAGTCGGTCGGTCGTTCAACAGTGACCGACTAAAAGGCAAACAGTGAACAGGGTCGACACAGGGTAGACAGATTTAGTCGGTCTGTGAAGGCTCGTCAACCGACTAGTTTGGAAACTAGTCGGTCGGTGAATATTCATTGACCGACTAAGGGTTGAATATGATAGAAAATATGTACTGAGAGTTAGTCGGTCTGAGAAGAAACTCTAACCGACTAGTTTATCAACTAGTCGGTCTATAGTCGTTCTTTGACCGACTAACTGTAAACAGTAACTCGGCTGTCAGAAAGAACTCAGAATTAGTCGGTCTGAGAACAAGTTCTAACCGACTAGTTTAGGAACTAGTCGGTCGATGAATGTGCTTAGACCGACTAAGTGGAAACAGTAACTCAGCTGAAATAATCAAGATGAACTAGTCGGTTCCTGAAGAGTTGCCGATCGACTAGATTGCAATCTAGTCGGTTGGTTCTCCTTCTTGAACCAACTAAGATGCACGAAAAGTCTCGAAATGAAGCGAAGCTTCGGGAAGATTCCTATGGCTTCTAAGATCACTCTAGCTCTAAGATGCGGACAAAATGAAGTTCATCATGAATGACTTACTCCAAGCTCATCGTTCTATGGAAAGGAACTAGAAGACTATAAAGAACTGAGCGAAAATGCCCAACAACAGAAACGGGAAAAACATACAAAGGAGAGAACAACCAACACATATATATAATAGATAAAAACCAGTCGTTACATCCTACCCACCTTAAGAAAAAATTCCGCACTCGGAATTTCCTAACACTCACGTGTCAGGGAACAAAAGTGGGTATCGCTCTCTCATCTCATCTTCTCTCTCCCAAGTAGACTCTCCTGGCGAGCCGTGTCACCACATCACCCTAACAAGATCGACTGTCTTGTTCCGGAGTGACTTCTAACGCCTGTCCAAAATCTGCACTGGCTGCTGGTCATACGTCAGATCGGGACGAACGGTGATCTCCGAGAAATCCACAGCATGAGATGGATCGCTGATGTACCGACGAAGCTGCGACACATGGAAGACATCGTGAACTCCTTCCAAAGATGGCGGCAATGCTAAGCGGTAGGCTACCTCGCCAACTCTCTCCAGAATGTCAAACGGTCCAATGTATCTCGGGCTCAGCTTCCCTCGTTTCCCAAAGCGAATCACTCCTCGATTCGGGGAAATCTTCAGGAACACATGGTCACCTGGCTGAAACTCCAAAGGACGCCGTTTAGCATCTGCCAATGCTTGAAACGGTCCTGAGCAATCCTCAGCTTCTCTCGTATGTTCCTCACAACATCCACTGCCTCCACGATCATCTCAGGTCCTAACAGCTCCATGTCTCCAATGTCATCCCAGCTCAGTGGCGATCAACATTTCTTCCCATATAGCGCGGCGAAAGGTGCCATGCCAATACTCGCCTGGTAGCTGTTATTGTAGGCAAACTCAACATGGTGGAGATGATCTTTCCAAGATCCCTTGAAGTCTAACATGCACGCCCTCAACATGTCCTCCAAGATCTGAATCGTCCTCTCAGACTGGCCATCTGTCTGCGGATGGTACGCCGTGCTGAAACTCAGACTCGTACCCAAACTCTTCTACAGACTCTACTAGAACTGAGATTTGAACCTCGTGTCTCTGTCCGACACGATACTCACAGGGACTCCGTGAAGTCGTATGATCTCCTGCACGATTCATGTTACATCACTATCTAAACTAGGGAAAGGAAATAGAAATGGAAAGTAAAAGGGGTTTACCTCCATATATCTCCTCGCTAGCGTCTCAGTGGACTGTCCTACTCGGAAGGGAATAAAGTGCGCGGATTTGGTTAATCGATCTACGATCACCCAAATCGCGTCATTCTGCTTTGGACTTCGAGGCAGTCCAGTCACAAAGTCCATAGTGATGTATTTCCACTTCCACTCCGGAATCAGAAGCGGTTGCAGCAACCCTGCCGTATGCTGATGCTCCGCCTTCACCTGCTGGCAAACCAGACACTTGGCTACACTCTGAGCCACACTCCTCTTCATACCATGCCACCAATAGTTCAGGCGAAGATCCTTATACATCTTGGTACCACCAGGATGCACAGAATACGGCGAACTGTGTGCCTCAACCAACAACTCCTCTCTGATGTCTCCAGCTGGCACACACAACCTGGCTCCATACCTCAGCGAGCCATCCTCATGAATCAAGAAGTCAGTCAGCAGACCGGCTTCCACCTGCTCTCGTATCTTCACCAACTTCGGGTCTCCAGCCTGTCCAGCCTAAACTCGCACTTGGAATACTTAGCATACAACCGATGCTTCCTCAAGATCTCCAACACTGTCCTCAAGTGCGATGCATGCACCTCCTCTGACTTTGAGTAGATCAGAATGTCGTCAATGAAGATAACGAAAAACTTGTCTAAAAAGTCATAGAAGATCAGATTCATCAGATTCATAAAAACTGCGGGTGCGTTGGTTACACCGAAAGGCATAACCACGAACTCGTAGTGTCCATACTTCGTCCTGAATGCTGTCTTCGGAACATCTTCCTTTCTCACCTTCAACTGACACTCCTCAGATCCAACTTAGAGAATACCCTCGATCCTCCAAGCTGATCAAAGATGTCATCTATACGAGGCAATGGATATCGATTCTTGACGGTCACCGCATTCAACTCCCGGTAGTCCACACACATGCGACACGAACCGTCCTTCTTCTTCACCAGCAAGACCAGTGCTCCCCACGGAGACACACTGGGATGAATGTAACCCTTCTGAAGAAGTTCGTCCAGCTGCTTCCGCAATTCTTCCACTTCTGCTGGTGCCATGCGATAGGGCGCCTTCGAGATAGGCTGCGCTCCCGGAATAAGATCGATCGAAAACTCAAGAGCTCGATCGGGCGGCAATCCAGACATCTCCTCGGGGAAGACGTCGTCGAAGTCACGCACTACCGCTAGTCTACACTGCTCCATCTGCATAGCAATGATCTCCACCGGCTTGGCCCGAAACCTGACCGGACCAAGCGAACTGCTGCCACGGCTGAACTCGAACACCGGATGGCCTGGAATCTCGAACACCACCTTCTTCCTCCGGCAATCGATCGTGGCGTAGAAACTCCCAAGCCAGTCCATCCCAAGGACGGCATCATAGTTGATGATGTCGTGGATGATGAAATCAGCGTAGAGCTCATGTCCACAGACCACCAAAGGGTAAGAATTGCAACCACGATGCACCGAGATCACGCCATTTCCTGTAACGATATCCCAACTCTTGGGAAGAGGGGAAGTCGACAAGGAATGCTTCTCCACGAAGCCCCGGGAAATAATGCACATCGATGCACCAGAGTCGAAGAGGACTCGTGTTGGAAATGTGTAAACCAAAATCACACCTAACAAGCAATCTAACAATCAAAACCTATTCTAGTAAACATAACAAGCAGCCAAACAAATTCCAACAAACAAGGCTAACTAAGAAAAGAAACAACTAGACTGAGGGTTACCTGCAATAACCTCATCCTCAGTCTCAGCCTCAACTGCGGTCATCAGGAAAGCCTGCCTCCTCGGCTGAACAGCCTGTTGAAAAGCCTGCCTCTGTGGAATGAGAGGCGCTCCACGTCCAGCATGTACAGGTGCTCTCTGCTGCAATGGCTGAGCTGCAACTGGTCCCTTCCAAGGCTGCTTGGACTTCGGGCAGTCCCTCATGACATGCGCTGGATCACCACAAACCAAGCACTGTCCCAACATCTTCCGGCATTGGTCCTTGACATGCCTAATCTTGCCACAGAAATGGCAAGTCTTCTGAGTAGGAGGTCCTCCTGGCCTCTTGAACTGTACCGGCTGATTGGGCCTGAACCCTGGTCTCATCACTACCCTGGCCTGCTCCACAGGCCTCTTCCCAGCTCCAGAAGCACATCCTCTCTTCTGGTTCACAATCTTCTCCTGCCTCTTCGCTGCAATTAGAACCTTCTGATAGGACTCCAAATCAGAAGAAGACACAAAGCTCTGAAGATCCAAAGAGAGCCCTTGCAGAAACCTGTGAGCCCTCTCATCAGCATCCTGCACCATCTTCGGTGCGAAATGGCTCAGCCTGGTGAACTCCTGGTGGTACTGGTCCACCGTCATTCTCCCCTGCTTCAGGTCGATGAAGTGCTGCGCCATCTCCCTCCTTGCAGCCTTCGGAAAGTACTCCTCATCGAATCTGGACTTGAAAGTAGCCCAATATATCGGCTCCTCCAGCATCTCTTGCTCAGCATCCCACCAGTTCCGAGCATTATCTCTAAGCTGTCTCTTCGCCAAGTCAACCCATCCAGCCGGGTCGACCTTCGACATCTTCAGGTTGTCCTCCATATTCCTGGTCCACTCATCAGCAGCTAGAGGTCCTTCGGTCCCATCAAAGTAAGTGGGGCCCAGCTCCCAAAACTACTTCGCTCCTGGCTCGGAGCGAGGGACATTATGGACTGGCTGTGCTGCTCGAGCAGGCGGAACATTCCGGGCATTCTGGAGCATGCCATGCTGCACATGCATCATCTGATGCATCATCCGCATAATCTCCTTGTTGGTGGGCTCTCGGTCTGGCTCCTCGACACGAGGGGGCACACCACCAGCAGCAGCTCGGGTATTCCGTCTTCCAGCCATCTAATGACACAGAAAAACGAAATAAAAATCAGACTCTCAGCCTATGACTCGGGTGTCGAAATTATTTATCGGACATTCTATAATTCTTATCGTTGTTCTGATTAAGTCACAGTTACAGAGTGAAAGGACCTGCATGGGCCACCAACAAAACCTGTCACGACCCGCTTCCCTAAAATGGAGGCGAGGCGTGACGAGGCCCGCTCAGGCTGGGAGCTGTGAGGCTCTCAGCCTGTAAAGCGTCTAGAAATACCACGCAGATCCCTGTAATGTAACACGGAACAAAAACAAGAATAATAGAAAGAGACGAATAATAAATTATCAATCTCAAATGTCCAAATAAAAGTTCAACAACCAGAAAAGCCACCAGGCTAACAAAAGAGTCCAAAAGAAAAGGCCCAGCATGGCCAACAAGGAAGCAACTAACAAAAGATGGTGCTACTCACCGACAAGCTAACAACAGTCCTAACAAGGAAAACCGACGAAGGAACTCTAGGACTGGTCACCGGTGTCCTCGTACTCAACGTCAACGTCAGCTGTAGAATCAGGCTCGAACTCCACGGACTCGTCGTCCCCAGCTACGGTCTCTGGCTCAGCAACTAACATGCGACACCCAAAGAGAAGGGGCACATGTCAGCAAAGTCTACAAGACTTTGTGCAAGGAAACTAGTAGAAAAGTAAAGGCAACCTAGCAATTCTAGCATGATGCAATGACATGTCAGTTAAAGTAAGAGTGCAACAAGTAAAGTAAAGTAAAGTAAGGTACAAACATGGCATGGCATGGATATCAAGTTTTGCAAGAAACATTCACAAGGACAAGTACAAGTATAGTAGGCACGTCGTGCACAGAGATTCTGCCCTTTGGCTAGAGAGGCTGTACGGGCCAACTCTTACGCTCAAGTGGCCGTTTATCCCTACCCCTCCACGTGTATCGAGCCAGGGCCTTACCCCCGAACACGGAAAGCTCGCTTCTGGATCACGAGCCAGGAAGTGTTTTTAACAAGTATGTCGTAGGGTTATGCCCGCATAGCAGGTGCCTAGCCGGAAACACGGATTGTACAAGTATTTTGTAGCGTGTGCTACGATGCAACATGCAAATCAGATGACATGTAAAGAATGCAAATGCATGTCAGATATTCAAATAAAATGCGTACCGTTAGAGAATTTAAACGTGGCAGGCAAATGCATGACATGACATGACAAAAGGCAGTTCTAGCTTCGTTGTCAAGCTAGAACTTGAAATTGCACCTAGACCGCTATCATTTTACGGTCTAGTCTCTTTCACGCTAAAAGCAAGGAAATGGCCTAAAGCATGGACTAAAACAAGGTTGTAAAGTTTCACTTGCCTGGTTCCGGTGATGACGGTCGATGAGAGTTCGTCTCAAAATCGCTACTCTACGGAGAAATGGGTTCGCTGTTATGGCCAAAGCAGAAATTAGAACTGAAAGATCTAATCCAGATTTGTATTGGAATCCTACATCGTCTAGTAATCTATTTTTATTAGGTTTTCTAAATTATAGTGTGGGTTATAGGAAGATTAAGGGCGATTCACTAACCGTATATGAAGCGGAAGAACGACGATCAAAGATGCCTATGAAACTGCAGGTAGGAGAGGATCTCGACGTATCCGGATTGCCGTTGCCAAATCGGATCTAGCACGGCAACAGAAGAAGCGATCCCGGAAGAGCTACGGCTGAAAAGATCTCCTGGCGACTGAAATGTGACAGATCTGGAGATGGGAGAATGTAGGGGGAAATATGGAGCATAAGGAGAATTTGGGGTTTTAGGGTCGGCAGGCGGCCTATAGGGTGGTTGCCGGCGTAATGGGGGGTGAGAGGGAGCACGGGAGGATGAGGAAAGGCAAGAGGAATGTTGGGGGATGATTGGGGAAGAAGGTAGGCTAGGAGAAGTGAAAGAATAAATGAAAACGTATAGGGTTTAAATAGAAAGAATAAGCGGCGGCTACAACTTAACCTAGGGTTTCTGGGCTTATTAGTCGGTCAGTGAAGAGTGGTCGACCGACTAGTTTGGAAACTAGTCGGTCGGTCGTCCAACAGTGACCGACTAAAAGGCAAACAGTGAACAGGGTCGACACAGGGTAGACAGATTTAGTCGGTCTGTGAAGGCTCGTCAACCGACTAGTTTGGAAACTAGTCGGTCGATGAATATTCATTGACCGACTAAGGGTTGAATATGATAGACAATAAGTACTGAGAGTTAGTCGGTCTGAGAAGAAACTCTAACCGACTAGTTTATCAACTAGTCGGTCTATAGTCGTTCTTTGACCGACTAACTGTAAACAGTAACTCGGCTGTCAGAAAGAACTCAGAATTAGTCGGTCTGAGAACAAGTTCTAACCGACTAGTTTGGGAACTAGTCGGTCGATGAATGTGCGTAGACCGACTAAGTGGAAACAGTAACTCAGCTGAAATAATCAAGATGAACTAGTCGGTTCCTGAAGAGTTGCCGACCGACTAGATTGCAATCTAGTCGGTTGGTTCTCCTTCTTGAACCAACTAAGATGCACGAAAAGTCTCGAAATGAAGCGCGAAGCTTCGGGAAGATTCCTATGGCTTCTAAGATCACTCTAGCTCTAAGATGCGGACAAAATGAAGTTCATCATTAATGACTTACTCCAAGCTCATCGTTCTATGGAAAGGAACTAGAAGACTATAAAGAACCGAGCGAAAACGCCCAACAACAGAAACGGGAAAAATATATAAAGGAGAGAACAACCAACACATATCTATAATAGATAAAAACCAGTCGTTACACCACTCCCTCGCGGGCCAAACAAGCTATACGATCGGGGACGACCTTTCTTTGCCCTCGCGGGCTACTTGGCTACACGATCAGAGGCCACTCCCTCACGGGTCGAACAAGCTATACAATCGGGGACGACCTTTCTTTGCTCCCGCGGGCTACTTGGAACATGATCGGAGGCCACTCCCTTGCAGGCCGAACAAGCTATACGATCGGGGCGACCTTTCTTTACCCTCACGTGCTACTTGGCTACACGATCGGGGGCCACCCCCTCACGAGCCGAGCAAGCTATACTACCAGGACAACATTTCTTTGCCCTCACGGGTTACTCAGTTATACCATCGCCCCCCCCCCCCCCCCCCCCCCCCCCCCCCCCCCGCATGGGCCGAGCAAGCTATACAATCGGGGACGGCTTTTCGTTGACCTCGCGGGTTACTCGGTTATACCATCGGGGGCCACTACCTCATGAGCCAAGCAAGCTATAAGATCGTGGATGACTCCGAAGACCTCACGGACTGCTCGATTATACGATCGGGGACCAATCCCTGGTGGACCGACCCAGATACACAATCTGGGATCATATTTTGAAGACATCACAAATAGCTCGTTATAAGTCAATTGGTCACTTCCTTCGCCAACCGAAACTATCTTTATCCCGAGTATAAGCCAAGGGGCTACTCCACTCATGAGTCAACACAACTATCCATCTGGGATTACTTCTTCAACACGCATATCACATCACTCGACCTCAACCTTCGCAACGGTTGAGCTCGGACGATGGTGGCCATTGTTACATATCAAATATGGCTTGCCGTTATTATGCCCGAAGCTCTTGAGTTGAACAAGTCAACATCCACCTCCCTCACAAAGGGCCATCAGTGGTGGGTGGTTACACATCATCATGGCATACTTAATGGCCACTAATTTGGTGATTAAGGGCTACTTTTATGGTTGCAGTAACTCCACTAAAGCTACTTTATTAGTGGGAAGTTACAACTCCAGGAAACAAAGGATGAGGGAGGAAAGATCCAACATGGAGGTATCACTATTCTCATGACTCTTCCATTTCATATTTCTTCCACCAGATAGCTCGGCGTGACGGAGATTGGACGACCTCCCTATAGGTCGGACCTAGCCGCCCGAGCCCCTATTGAGCCAACCATTGACTTAAGCATCGTAGGGGATTTGGTCGGGCCCTAGACTTGACCCATTGACGATTTTTCCTATGTAGTAGATCTTCCCAAAGATACCGAGACCTAGGTCAGGCTTCAGATCTATAGCTCAGATTTACCTCTCCTAGACCCGTGATGAGCCTCACTGGGGTCCCACTCCTCAACCGACGAAGCGCCCCCCATCGAAGGCGTCCTCGTCGGCTCCACTTCACTGTTCGACGATTTCATCCATCAAAATACTCATTTATATTTAATAAGATAAAGGAACTAATGGGGTTTGGCGGACCCTTATGGCACAGATTTGTTCCCGTCCTAAGTCGGACGGACAACAAAGGGATAAAAATGCAGCAGAAAAACATATAGCTAAACAATTTAGCTAAGGCCCTAAGGAAAGCCAGAACCTTAGCCAGGATCTATGCCGACTTGGGGTGGATCTGACCACCCCAAGAGGGATCTATACTACTGCGACATTATTAAAATTATTCTAGAAATATACTAAATCACATGCCCGGAACCTTGCCTTGGTACATGCAAGGTGTACCACACCGTCTTCCGAGCCGCTCCCCGTCCCACGCCGAACCGCTCCTCGAACCGCTCAGCGTCCCAAGGCAAGCAATCCCCTTGTCCCCGAGCCAACCACTCGCCGAAGAAATTTTCACCTGAGTGTGAACCTTCGCCAAGACTCCGGATCAGATTCGAACCCCATCGTGGCTTTGCTAGAGCCCTTCAGGAGCAAATCAGAAATTTAGGGAGAAGAGAAAAACTTTTATTTTAAGCTAAGATCCGAGCGTGCTCCAAACCTTTTGGGAGCTGCTCAGATCTAGAGCTTGGTACAAGTTTAGAGGAGGGGAGCAGACCCCTATTTATATAGGCGGCTGACCCCTCCCCTTTACTCCACTTCTGATGTGGGACTATTCTTTTGGAATTAATAAATCAAGTTAGCTTGCCCTAACAAAATGCCAAACTTCCATGAATTTTAACTCTCTCACCGTTGAGCTTCACGATTGATACAACTTATCAAATCGAAGGGCGTTCAACGGTGAACGCGTAGGAAAAATGGTGAGTCAATCGGAGTCCGTTTGACCCTCAATTGATCGTCCAAAGATGAGCCCAAAACTTGATTTTCGTACAAAATCAGCCGTCACCCAAAAACTGCACCTAGGTTTCCTGAACCCAGATCTGGGGCCCACCGTGTGGGCCCCACTGTCTAGAAAGGGTCAGCCTGGGTGCTGCCCAGGCATGGGCCTGGGCCTGGCGTCCAGGCCCAGGACGCCCATGCGACTGGGGCCCAGGGCGCCTGGGCCCTGGGCCGGGCGCCCAGGCCCAGGCCGCCTGGGCCTGGCGGACCTGGTGTGGCCTGGGTCTACTTTGTCTGACCCATGTGTGCATTCTTGACTTTTTTGGGCATAACTTTTGCGTTTGGCGTCCGATTTGGATGCTGTTCGAACCTGTGTTAACACCGGGTCGTTCTCGTCTTACAGGTAACCTTTTCCTTGTTTTATCTCGTTAAATATGGTCGTAAATAATTTACGACACATTTAACTGATTTTGCATCATATGCACAATAATCCCATATCTTAGCTTAAAATAATCTTTTTGCATCAAATGCAGTTTTCTCTCTCTTGCATCAAATGCACATTCTCCCTAATGTTTCTACCTATTACTAGACGAAGGTCGCACTCTGTGTGAGACGCTACAGCCTGGGGCTCGAAGCCCCATATGGCAGTGACCATGAGCAACAGTTGCCATTCCTATTTCAGTATCATACTTATGTGGTTGACTCATCGACATGAGTATTGTCGGGATCACCCTGACTGTGTCCGTGATGAATTCCGCAATTTTAGTCTCTTCGTCAAAAATATGTCATTTAACTCAAGCCTATGGTACGGTCAAACTGTCAACCACAATAGCTTGAAGCCGGTTAGTTTCCATCGATCTTTAGTCGAATAATGTTGGACATCTTCCAACATACTCTGGCGAGAGTTTTCACTAAAGACCGAACTAACACTACAACACTAACTCCCATTGACCAGGAGAGACGAATCCTATCTTGGTCATTACTATCCTGCACGCTTCAAATGTCACCCAACCAAAAACCTTTCGACAGGCCTAGCCTCGAAGCTAGGTCAGAGATCTAAGTGACACCGTTCCTATTTCAGTATCATACTTATGTGGTTGACTCATCGACATGAGTATTGTCGGGATCACCCTGACTATGTCTGTGATGAATTCCGCAGTTTTAGTCTCTTCATCAAAACTATGTCGTTTAACTCAAGCTATGGTACAGTCAAACTGTCGACCACAATAACTTGAAGCCGGTTAGTTTCCATCGATCTTTAGTCGAATAATGTTGGACATCTTCCAACATACTCTGGCCAGAGTTTTCAATAAAGACCGAACTAACACTACGACACTAACTCACATTGACCAGGAGAGACGAATCCTATCTTGGTCATTACTATCCTCGCACGCTTCTAATGTCACCCAACCAAAAACCTTTCGACAGGCCTAGCCTCGAAGCTAGGTCAGAGATCTAAGTGACACCGTTCACGTACAGGTTCGTACAATGACCTCAAGTCAAAGACCAACTTGACTATCATCACTAAGAGTTATCATTGACAGATTTGTCAATCATAACCATATGATAACTCTTTGGGTCGTTCAGTAAACTTATTCTCCAATGAGCACATGTGTCTCGTCTCCGACTTCGCCAAGTCGAACGACCATGAGATCATCTTTATTGCTATACAGTGAAGACTAAGACACAATGATCTATCCGATGTTTCGATATCCGTTTTCTCGAAACATCTACGACCACGAACGTTTCTAGACTTATGCTAATGACGGTCAAGCACTTCTCCATGATCGAGATCCTCATCTCGATATATGTTTGACCTCGCATTAAGTCTCAGGACTTTTACCTAAGTTAATTTCTAGTGATAACTACATTAAGAATTAATTTAGATAAATTCTTACCATACAGCTTACTATAATTTTGAACAAGATGTTTGTATAGATACACTAAGATAAATTGCCTCGAGGGCATACATCTCGCAACAGGAACACCAAATAAATTACTATTATTTTGAACGAGATACATTAATTACAATAATTGACGCAATGACATACATATTCCAACATATCCCAATACTTGAATAGAATAGAGCCAAACTCAATCCGAACCATTTGCCATCCATATTAGTAGAAAAAGTGTACTTCTTCATGATGAACGATTTCAGATTTCAGATGTTGAATCACCCAAGTTTTCCATAGACAGTGTCAATCAGTGCAACACAATCATCTTACGATTCGACTAAGGGCCTGTTCTTTTCGGTGGAAGTGGGAATTGGGAAAGTTGGGGGATAGAGGAATCTAGGAGAGAGAAAAAGTTGGTTTTGTGTTCTTTTGATAGGAAAGTTAGTTGGGAAAGTGGATATGGTAGTGGATGGTGGGTCCCAACCAATTTTATTGTGTTCTTTTGGGTTGGGAAAGTTGATGCGGGAAAGTGGGAAAGTGGAGTATGGTAGGGAGGGGTGAGTATAGGTTAAGTTCACCCCCCATGAAGCAAAAAAACACTGATTCAATGCGGATGCAACCCAATTTGCCCAGATTCAGATACGAAATCAGTGTGCATCAAAAGGAGAGAGAGCACAACCACTATGATTTCTGAAAATTACATTTTTATTTTGCAAAACAGTGACATACCCAATAAAAGCACACTGCATCTGCTTAAAAAATGAATACATAAACCAATAAAATCACACAGCATCTACTTACAAAACTGTTGTCGCCCGCAATACATAAAAAGCGTAACAGACAATGTTGAATTACATACTGCGCATAGGGTACCATACATGCAAATCAGTCGAGCTTTAAATACATCAACACTAACCCTAAAAACATTAGAACTACCAGACAACACAACAAAAACGTTATTCTCCCAAGTTCTCCTACTACCTAACCCAACCTACAATCTATCTCTAACAAGTACCTATCAGACAATGGAACTGCAGAAATATCTCCTCGTACCCCTCCCCCTCTAGTTGTCGCATCATTGACATGCTGTGGGTCCTTCCAGACGAACAAATCACATTTTTGGCCGTGAGCAGGACAACCCCAAAATCGCCTGCCGGGGTTGTTGGGGGTCCTAGATGTCATCAATGGCGACCTCAGGCCACAGTGGCATACCTTGGAAATGTCCATAAATTCATCGGCATCAGGTGAAGCCTGATGGCTGGAGAGAAATGACGTGCTTGATCATGCACTCATCTGTATCTAGAAAATCAAAGAGATACACACAATGAATCAGTATAATGTAATTAGTTGGGATAAGGAGAAAAGTAAAGGGAAGTATGTGATGAGGGCATACCTAGGATCGATTATATAGGTTGACATTGTCATTGGTACCGACATCATGCATAAATCAGCATTGTAAAAGAAATAGCAATAAATCATAAAATCCACAGTAAAAATCCAAAAACATGTTTGCAATGCAAACTACCCAGAAGCATTTTAGACATAAGTGTGCTGCTAGGATACAGTGATCACCAACACATGAAGCAAAAAAATACAGTTTCAATGTGTTTGCAATTCAAACTACCCATAAGCATTTCAGACATCAGTGTGCAGCTAGGATACAGTGATCACCAATGCAATGAATCAAAAATAATACATAATCAATGTGTTTCCAATTTAAACTACCCAGAAGCATTTCAGACATAAGTTTGCTGCTAGGATACAGTGATAACCAACACAATGAAGCAAAAAATACTGTTTCAATGTGTTTGCAATTCAAACTGCCCATAAGCATTTCAGACATCAGTGTGCAGCTAGGATACAGTGATCATCAACACAATGAATCAAAAATAATACATAATCAATGTGTTTGCAATTCAAACTGCCCAGAAGCATTTCAGACATCAATGTGCTGCTAGGATACAGTAATAACCAACACAATGAAGCAAAAAAACAGTTTCAATGTGTTTGCAATTCAAAGTGCCCATAAGCATTTCAGACATCAGTGTGCAGCTAGGATACAGTGATCACCAACACAATGAAGCAAAAAAATACGGTTTCAATGTGTTTGCAATTCAAACTGCCCAAAATCATTTCAGACATCAGTGTGCTGCTAGGATACAATGATAACCAACACAATGAAGCAAAAAAATACAGTTTCAATGTGTTTGCAATTCAAATTGCCCATAAGCATTTCAGACATCAGTGTGCAGCTAGGATACAGTGATCACCAACACAATGAATCAAAAATAATACATAATCAATGTGTTTGCAATTCAAACTCCCAGAAGCATTTCAGACATCAGTGTGCTGCTAGGATATAGTGATAACCAACACAATTAAGCAAAAAATACAGTTTCAATGTGTTTGCAATTCAAACTGCACATAAGCATTTCAGACATCAGTGTGCAGCTAGGATACAGTCATCACCAACATAATGAATCAAAAATAATACATAATCAATGTGTTTGCAATTCAAACTTCCCAGAAGCATTTCAGCCATCAGTGTGCTGCTAAGATATAGTAATAACCAACACAATGAAGCAAAAAAAGTACAGTTTCAATGTGTTTGCAATTCAAACTGCCCATAAGCATTTCAGACATCAGTGTGCAGCTAGGATACAATGATCACTAACACAATGAAGCAAAAAAATACAGTTTCAATGTGTTTGCAATTCAAACTGCCCATAAGCATTTCAAACTGAAAGTAGACGTACTAGCCAATCCCACAAAATATAATACATGATAATAAATTGTACCTTCCCCCTCCTTACATCAACATAATATTACATAAACCAACATGACTGTCAGGAATGCATCACTTACACCGTACTAGCCACTTGAACATACCGACCATACATCAAACATCCCAAACATACATAATTATAGTGTACCAATACAAATTACAAAAACCATCAAGCATGTCATCAGTGACATCTAATCACTTACTGTCCAATGGAATCGGTAGCATCATCATCATCATTTCCTTCCCCGCGCACCGTCGCAATCTCATCGATGATCATCTTTATCTTCATATCCCTTGCTATCCTCGGCATACCTAGAAACTTCCTTCCAGCGTACTCTCGATCGGCCAAATGGTCGTACACCTTAGACAACATCTCCAGTGGATACTCTTGATGGGAATAAACTGTTTCACCCAATTCCTTATGCCAATGGACGAGAGAATGACCTATCGCATCGGCGACATTGTCAACAGAATTAACCATTTTAAGTATTATAGCGGGCACGTCCGATATCCGTTGTCTACATGATTTCTTTTTCCCCACAGATGGGGGGCTGGCAAGGTGAGGCCCATGGTGACTAGGACCCGGTGAGGTAGCCGGTGGGATGTATCTCGTTATCGATTGATGCATCATCCGAAGGCTCATTCGTAGCATGTTCCCCTTCGCCATCCGAGTTGTGGCCTCCAAATTGTTGGTACACAACCCTCCTATAATTCCCCATAGCCTCATCATCTCCTACGATCAATTGGAGATTAGCATACCACTGAAGGGGCTTATTCACATAGTCCTTACGTCTTGGGTTTGTCTACACGAATAAGGCATTTGATTTTACTTCGTGCATTTAAAAATTCAATTAGAGGATGTATGCAACTATAAAAAGGTGAAGGGCATACCGCTGCAAACGTTTCATAAACTTCAGGCTTCATTGTGACCATTTGCATCTCTTCACACCACCCGGCACCACGCATGTCGATGCAAGCTTTCACATCTTTGAGACGCGTTCGTAGGACTTTGAGGTGATTCTTCACATTTGCGCCGGTGTAGTTCCTGTGAAATTGCACATTAATGTGTGCCGCAGCGGCGTTGAAGGCGCAAGCTTTGAAGACTTATCGTACTTATTGCCTTCCTTTATTTGTTCCGCAAGGTAAGGGATAAGTACCATATCCTCCTCCCACGTCCAATATTTGTTCGTCGGCCCTTTGGTTTGTGTTTGCTTCTTCGACTTTTTGCTTGGGCTTTATACCGACGCATCCTCCGATTCATCCCGGTGACTCGGCTTCCTAGAAGAGTCGCTCCCCATCATCGGGTCATTCTCGCTCGCCGATGAATTCACTCCCCATCTCCCACATTCTCCCATTCCTCCACCTTGGAAGCTCCTCACCCCTTGGGCCATCATCCCCCCTTGTAGCATTTTCATATTTCCCGTTGGATTGGGCCTTTGCATTTGCACACCTTCACCCATTCCCCCTCCTTGGAAGCTCCCCACCCCTTGGGCAATCATCCCTCCTTGTTGCATTTGCATATTTCCCGGAGGAGCGTGCCTTTGCATGTGCACACCTTCACCCATTCCCCCACCTTGGAAGCTTCCCAAACCTTGGGCCATCATCCCTCCTTGTAGCATTTGCACATATCCAGGAGTAGCGGGCTTGGCATTGGCATTTGTATGTATTCCTGTTGATACGACATACTTGGCCCAACACCTTGGAAGCCTTGCATAGGATATTGAAATTCTCCCATCCTATGCGCCGTAGGCCGCACCGGAGTATTCTCATTTCGACTTTCATCTTCCGCCCTTTGAGGTGCATATGACGGGCCAACCCTCAGAGTCATACTTTCACTCCAATGCCCTTGGTCCGATGACCCATCCATGCCTACAACAAAAAGGAGTTAATAGAGCAAAATCTTATATAAAACACACATATCCTTTGCAATAAAAGTTTGTTGCACCACATGCTTTATTCAAGTACTAAGGCACAAATATAAAACACACATATCCAAGTACTAAAGCACACACATACTTAAAAACTAACACACATCTCACATGCCATGTTCAATTGTGTTCCCATGATTGTTAATGGTAGTTTCCCAAGCTATTTGATCCCTCGGAAGTTTCCATTGATCCCGTTGTTGGGTTTGGTCACGTCTGGGAACCTGTTGTGACATATCCATAATCGATTCATCTTGATCATCGATACCATCACCCTCCTCCTCAAGCACATCCACATCCTCAAGTAGATGCAGGTCATGTGGATCTGCTACTTGGATATAATTATGCAAAACCGTGCAAGCTAGGATGGTATCGACCTGAATTGGGAAGGGATAGTGCTGATTGGCCGACAATATCTTAAACTTGTTCTTGAGGATGCCAAAAGTCAACTCGATCTTTGTTCTTAACGACGAATGACACAGATTGAATAGCTCTTTGCGATTACGAGGAACTCGATTAGTATGGTCCTTCAGATGGTATCTAACGCCCCTATATGGAGATACCCAGGCATGGTAGTATAACCAGCTTCGCACAGGTAATATTTCCCTGCAAACAGTAACGTACACCCACTTTATAATCACAAGACTTCATAAATATGTGTATATTTCATGTAGATTAAAGTACGCCCATTACCTTCATATACTCGAAGACCGTTGGAAGGGGGTAATGACAACGCATCTTTAAGGACAGTAAAATCATTTGCTGATCCTTCCCACTCGGCCATGACGTAAGTGAATCATTTATTTGGTGTTGCAGTCGCCAGCACATTTTGTGTCACTCCCTTAAGGCCTCTAAATCGGGGGACGAGATTGGCGGGGAGCATGGCATCGATATGGGTCCCATTAATGAGACCAATGCAATCATACATCCCAGTAAAATAACGCAAATGTTTTACTCATCTTCGCTCAATATATAATGCCGACATATTGTAACGACTGGTTTTCATGTATCTGGATTTATTATATTATATTATATGTTTTGGTGGATTTTCTCCTTAAGCGTGGTTTTCTTCTCCGTAGCTTTCATTTTCGATCGTTTTGTCGTGATTTTCTAGCTTCTTCCTTAGAATCGTCGATTTTGGAGTAAGTCATTCATGACGGGTTTCATATCGGCCATATCTTATTGTTAGATCAAGCCTAGGAGTCTTAGGAATCGATCCCGGAGCTTCTCGCTCAATTTCGGAACTTTTGGTGCTCATTAGCCGGTATAAGAAGGGGCACCGACCGACTAGATGACGATCCAGTCGGTCGGAAAACCTTCTTGAACCGACTAGTTGGCTTTGTAAATTTCTCAGGAGTTACTGTTTATCGTTAGTCGGTCTAAGAACGTTGGTTGACCGACTAGGTTGCAAACTAGTCGGTCGGCAATGCTTCTTTAACCGACTAACTCATTAACTATTTTTGGTACCAGTTACTGTTCCTTCTTAGTCGGTCTAAGTTCATCTTTCGACCGACTAGTTGTTAAACTAGTCGGTTAAGTTTTGTACTCAGACCGACTAATTCTTAGTTCGTCTGTACAGTCGAGTACTGTTCATTCTTAGTCGGTCTAAGAACGTTAATCGACCGACTAGATGCCAAACTAGTCGGTCAGTAGTTGTTCTTTAACCGACTAACTCTTAGTTCAGGTTTTCGTCTGGGGTTACTGTTTACACTTAGTCGGTCTGCGTCGGTCAACCGACCGACTAGTTCCCAAACTAGTCTGTCAGTGGTTGCTCTTTGACCGACTAAACAGTACAGGAAACCCTAGTTTTGCCCTAGCCGCCACCAAACTCTATAAATACCCCTCCAAACGTTTTCTTCTTCTTCCTCATGACCTAAAACCCTAGTTTCTCCCCCATTGAGCCCCCTATTACCTCAAACCCTTATTCCTTCATCCCAAGCCCAAAATCCATCATCCAAACCCTCACTTAACACATTCTACCTCTCATCTTCCTCAAAATCTCATCAAACCCCCAAAATCCACATCAAAACCCATTTCTCCAGATTTTCCCCATTTATTCCAGATCTGAACCCTAGGTTCACCGGAGTGTCTCTTCCGTTGCCGTGCTTGCTCGGTATCATCCTTCCGTTTCCGATACGGTAATAATCGATCTCTTAATGTTTTCATGACCCGTTGTGTTTTTGTGAAACCCTAATGAAATGAATGTTGTTTTGATGATTGTTTCTCCATAACAGCAACTTCCCCGTAGATTAGCATCCGTGAGACGAGCCTTCGTGATCGTCATCCTCGGTGCTAGGCAAGTGAAACTTGCAACTTAGGGTTTTGGGCCATGTCTTAGGCCATTTGCTTATTGTAGGCGTAAAAGAGACTAGGCGACGAAATGATACTCGCCTAGGCACAAATTTAGGAACTAGCTTGACAACGAAGCTAGATCCGACATTTACCATGTTGCACAACTACCATGTCATGTTTAAATTTCCATTAACGGTACGTAAATAAATTGTCATGTCATTACATCCTTTAAGTGTTTCCGTAATTGCGTAGCTTCGCTACAATACTTGTGTTTCCTGGCTCGTGTTCCAGAAGCGGGCCATGTGTTGGTTGATAGCCAATGCCCGAACTACTTGTTTCCGGCTAGGTGCACCCCGACGCCAAATGCTTATGAGTCGTGAACTAGAATGCAAGCTCCTGTGCGGGGCAACCCTGGCTCATTTACTGAGCTCGTGTGCAGGGACCCTGGCTCGTTCACATGTGGGTATTGGGGGTAAGAGTTAAGCGGCCAATCAACTGGGAGTCTGCCCGATCAGCAACTGCAGTGGTAAGGCGTAAACTCTGGGTTCTGGGGTAGTGTTAAGCGGCCAATCAGCGTGAATGCCAAACCGTTCAGCTGTAAGGCGTAAACATCTACAAACAACTTGAAACGTGACTAGTGAAATGATTGAGATTGTTAGTAGCTTGGCTACTCTTGACTTGTCCCGATAATTGTTCTCTTGTACTTATTGTTTCACCATGTCTTGCTTGTGCACTCATGTTATTACTGCCATGTCATGCTTACTATAACTGCTAGGTTGTTAGTTTACCTTACTTTCAGTTTCCTTGCCCAAGTCTTTTAGACTTGCTGACATGTGCCCCTTTACTCTTTTGGGTGACACATGTTAGATCCTGAGCCTGAGTACATTGTAGAGGACGAGGTGTTTGCTGACGCCGAGCCCGAGCCTGTGTTTGGCGAGGAGTACGTGGACACTGGGGACCAGTCCTAGTGTCTTCGTTGAGCTTTCCCTTTTGTTTAGACTGCTGTTTTGTTGTCGGTGCGTAGCACCTATACTTTGTTACGTTGTTCCTTTTGTTGGCCTTGTTCTGGGCCTTTAGACTCTTTCTTTTAGCCTGGTGGCTTTTCTGGATGTTGAACTTAACTTTCATGTTGGACAAATTATGAGATATGAGATTTTATTTCTGTCTCTCCTTGTGTTAGTATTGTTGTTCCGTTCGTGGTTACAGGGACCTGCTTATGTTTTATTGACGCTTATCGGGTTTGGGGCTTCACCGCTCCACTCTCGTGCGGACCTTCTCACGTCTCGCCTCCAATTTAGGGAAGCGGGTCGTGACAGGTTTTGTTGGTGGCCCATGCAGGTCCTCTTCTGTAACTGCGATTATCGGAATAACGATAATAATATTAGAACGTCCAATAAACTAAGTTCGACGTCCGATTCATAAGCTATGAGTCTAACCTGCTTCGTTTTCTGTGTCATTAGATGGCAGGAAGGCGATTCACCCGTGGTGGCGGTAGTGGTGCGCCCCCTCATGATGAGGAGCCTGAGCGGGAACCCACCAATGGAGAGATGATGCGGATGATGCTTCAGATGATGCAAGTGCAGCAGGGCGTGCTCCTGCAAGTCCAGAATACTCCACTTGCTCGAGCTGCCCGGTCACTTCCGGATGCCCATCGCTCCGAGCCAGGAGCGAAGCAATTTCGGGAGCTGGGTCCTGTATATTTTGATGGGTCTGAGGGTCCTCTGGCTGCCGACGAGTGGGTTCGAAACATTGAGGATAACTTGAAGATGGCCAAGATCACTCCGGTTGGATGGGTTGATTTGGCGAAGAGGCAACTCAAGGATAATGCTCGGAACTGGTGGGATGCGGAAGAGAAGATGTTGGTGGAGCCGATAGCTTGGACACCTTTAAGTCCAGGTTTGATGAGGAGTTCTTTCCGAAGGCTGCTAGGAAGGAGATGCTGCAGCGCTTTATTGACCTGAAGCAAGGGAGCTTGACGGTGGACCTGTTGATCACTCCTTATTTTACACCTTTTTTCCCGCATTTTTGCATACCATTTAGATCGCCCAAATCACGTTTTTCACGATATATCGACGATATTGCGATGATTTTCATGATTTGTTGTTTTTGTCGCATTTCAGGTGATTTGGCGCGATTTGGAGTGATCTCGAGATGCGCTTACTCCAGAGGGTCACCGACGACCTCCCCGAGGGGTATTTTGCTGTTGGAGAGGAGCGGAAGAAGAACGGACGTCGCAGGAGCGACGAGGAGGCCAAAATAAGCAGATTGGGCATGTTTAGTGTCCCACTCGGCCGAGTGGAGGACCCACTCGGCCGACCAGCGAGACACCGCTCGGCCGACCAGATCAGACACGATTCCTATGTGCACTCGGCCGAGCGACGGAGACCACATCGGCCGAGTGAAGAGACCACGTCCGCCCGAGTGGCGCCCTGACGAAGCCCTTCAAAAATCTCCAAGTTTCTATTTTTCGGCTGCCTGAGCTTCAGAAGACCCACTCGGCCGAGTGGAGAATCCCGTCCGCCCGAGTACAATGAAGCCATCGGCCGAGTGACGACAACTCACTCGGCCGAGCCGCCCCCGAAGTAGAGACCCCTGAAGGCCCCGACTTACTGGAAAATTACAGGGTTTCTCACTCGGCCGAGCGACTTTTGTCACTCGGCCGAGTGCGACGCGCTGCCTGTAGCGAAAATTGCGGAAAACAGGCTGCGCAGGGGTATTTTGGTCACAGTTTTTGGACGATTTTGGGGGGTATTTAACCCCAGTTTTTACCCTAGTTTTGGAGGGCTTCTCCTTAGATTTTTTGCAGCTTTTTAGTTTTATTCTTGAGATTGGAGAGGAGGCAAAGTTTGATTTTTGTTGGATTAATTGAAGAACTCCATTGGTTTGTCTTTCTCTTCCCCAAAAAATTCTATTTTTATTGCATATCTCAATATTGTGATGAATTCTATTGCTTATTTCATTGATTATTTTTGTGATCTTGCTATGAATTATGAGTAGTCGCCACGTCTTGGGGCGTGGGGATGAACCCTACAAGCCCAACTTCATATTTGTGATGAATTAGTAGAAATTTTGCTAGAATCGATATCTAGGGATTAGATTGGGATCAATTTACTACGGTTAGCTAGGAGTTCATACCGATCGGGATTTGCAAGAGATTGGATCCCGATTCGATAGGAAACCCTAGAAATCCGAATTGGGTTGGAATCGAATTTCCGTAGTATCGGTTTGCAAGAGATTGGACCGATACTAGGGTTTCCGGTTGCAATTCCGTGCCAATACCCGTTTGCAAGAGATTGGACGGGTAGGAACTATCCCAATCTAGATCACGAGCCGAGTTTGCAAGAGATTGGGCTCGGTGCGCGATTGGACGATGATGTTGACCCTAATGCTAGTTTTCCTAGGCTAGGGTTTGCAAGAGATTGGACCCAAACCTACCGGCAACAGCGCGAGAGCGTGAGCTTGGTTCTACATTCAGTTGCAACTAGTCCATCCAAAATCTCATCTAGCAATTTCGAAACCGACGAACCACATTTATGAGATACGGTGAGTAGCGGGGATTCCCCATTCCCTAGACGTTCTTTATTTGATTCGATATTTCCGCACTTTGTCTGACGATTGTGACAGGATCGCCAAAGGCAAATCTTTCTTCTTGAATAGCCAGGGTGATTGGAACAAGCACGGTCATTCGTCCTCCCTGTGTTCGATATCCCGCTCGCTGCTACACCGTGCACTTGCGGTAAAACTACAACCGTTCTTTAGGGTTACGTCCCGGAGCGATCAAGTTTTTGGCGCCGTTGCCGGGGAGGCGATTGCGTTTGATCTTACCACCCCTAGCTACTTCCTTTTTTATTTTTTATTATTATCATTATTATTTCCATTTTTTTTATTTTTTTACCTAACCCTTCCACGGTACTAATCATCTCTTTGAAACTCTGTTTTCCCTGTGCATGTACACGAGATCTACGGCGGACCCTGAAGCTATATTGTTTGATCCGGAGATCGAACGTACCGCGCGAAGGCTTAGAGCGGAAAGGAGACAAAATCCGGAAGGGCGGTTTATGACCAACCCGGAAACTGCTGAACAATTGGCGGCAAGGATGGCGAGGATAATTTCTATTCGAGATAGGCTTCGGCCTAAGACCTCTTCTACTACCTCATCCATTGCCATGCCGGGGTTGGCGGCTGACAAGAGCTTCGAGCTAAAGACTGGACTAGTGGTTCTGATGCAGCAGGATCCATTTCATGGGAATGCCCATGAAAATCCCCACTACCACATCCAATTGTTCTTGTCGAAGTGCGCCACATTCCAGATGCCGGGGGTCTCCATCGATGCCATCAGACTGCGTCTCTTCCCTTTCACGCTAAAGGACAAGGCACTATACTGGTTGAGGACGCAAGCTAAGGGTGTCTTCACCACTTGGGACGAGTTGGCGAGTGCATTCATTGCCAAGTTCTATCCGCCCTCCAAGACGGTGAAGATTCGGAGCGCTCTTATGTCCTTCAAGCAAGGACCCCAAGAGACGATCTATGAGTCTTGGGAGCGTTTTAAGGATCTGCAGCATCAATGCCCGCACCATAGTATAGAAGATTGGGAGCTAGTGCATAGCTTCTACAATGGTCTCCAACCGGGGACCAAACAAATTATTGATGCCGCGGCGAATGGTGCCATCTTGTCAAAGACTCCCGAGGAAGCTACGGCCCTAATTGAGGAGATGGCCTCAAACAATCAACAATGGGGCGATGAGCGAGGACACTCTACGTCCTCCTTAAAGCCGACTAGTATCTATGAAGCGAAGGCCGTAGCGGAGCTTACAAGCAAGTTTGATTCTCTCCACAAGGTAGTGGAGAGATTGGATAAGTTTATCACGGAGCCCCAAGGAGCCCCTTCCACCTCCGCACCGACCAACCAAATGTGTGATTGGCAAGACCAATCTCAAGCCATGTATGTGGGAGGAGAGCAAGGAGAAGGAACCTTGGAGCAAGTACAATATGTCGCGGAGAACCAAGGATATTGGGCCAATCCGGCCGCAAGAAATCATCCCGGATTCTCTTACGCCAACAATGAAGGAGCTTTGAACCCGCCACAACTGCCACCTCAACAAGCCCGACCACCACTACCACCCCAACAACAACACTATCCACCGAGGGGGCCTACTCAACAAAATTTTCAACCAAAGCAACAAGTTCCACCATATATGCCGCCTGGATACAATCAAGAGTGGAGGAATCAAAATCAAAACCCTCCACAAGCTCAACAACGATCCGACTTCGAAGCTAGGGTGGAGACGTTTATGGTCGAGCAAAATAAGGTCAATGCTAGCTTGAAGGCGGGGCAAGACTCTCTTAATACCGTTGTGGCTCAAATATCGGAGCAATTGGCGTTGCTCAATCGGAACACTCAACGATTGCCGGCGCAACCCGAGCAAAACCCACGGGGCAACACCAGCCACATCAATGCCGTAGTTGCCGTTACCACTAGAGGCGGAAAGGATACCACCCCCGCCATGATTCCTACCGAGGAACCCGTGGAGGAAAGTTTGGAGCCGATTGAGCCGGTAGTTGAAGTTGATAAGGAGAAGGAGCCACAAGAAAAGGAGAAATCTAGAGCGGAGCAATTGATCGAGGAGAGGCGCTTCATGCCACCGGTCCCATTCCCCCAAAGGCTCGCTAGAGGGAAAATGGAGAAAAGGCTAGCGAAGTTTCTCGAGTATCTAAGAGGAGTTAGCCTCAATATTCCCTTCCTCGACGCCATCGTGGAGATCCCCACATATGCTAAATTCTTAAAGGACTTGATTTCGGGGAGAAAGAGGAAGGAGAAGATCATGCTAGCCGAGGAGGGCTCTTGGTTCACCAAGAGAGAGAAGGAGCCGGCAAAATTTAAAGATCCGGGGAGTTTTCGGATTCCTTGCACCTTGGGCGGCGTTCCTCTTCAAAAGGCGTTGGTTGATCTAGGGGCTAGTGTGAGCCTCATGCCTCTCTCCATGTTCTTAAGGCTAAACACCGGGACAAAGTTGAAACCCACCGACATGCGCATTCAATTAGCCGATGGACGGATAACAAGGCCGGTGGGGATCGCCGAAGACATCCCGCTACAAGTCCGGGGGGAATATGCTTGCCATGTGACTTCGTGATCATGGACGTTAAGGAGGAGGGAGATACTTCGTTGATACTTGGACGCCCATTCCTCGCCATCGCCGGAGTCATCGTCGACGTGCGTGAAGGTACACTAACTTTAAACGTCGGCAACATCGAGGTGGAGCTTCACATTCCTAAGGCTATGAAGCACATGCCTTACCACGAGGAGCTTGATTACATGGACCTCCTTGATGAGGTAATTGAGGAGGCGATCCCCCACTCTATTGGCGCTCTATTCGATGAAGACTTCGAGGAAGGCCCGGATTTAGGCCAAAATGAGAAGAAAGATGATTCCCCCGACCTCTCCGCTGAAGATGATGAAGGCGACGCTGATGTTGCAAGGATTCGAGAGCTCTGTAAGCTCTCGAAATTAAAGTCTCCAAAGAAAGCTCCTCCGGTACGGAAATCGGCATCACCGGTGAAGCCGTTGACCGGAGCAAATGCTAGCTTGGGGGAGCCTCCCCCCAACACTATTCGAGATGGGAGACCACCGAGGGAGAACACGCCACCACGTCCAAATCCAAGCGCGCTCCCCGGAAAGTTTGATGGGTGCATCTCATATGCACCAAACATCCCACATTGATTGAAAATTATAGGGGGTCGAGCTCACGACCTTAAACGAGCGCTTGTCGGGAGGCAACCCGACGGTTTTTGCTTTATTTTTACTTTTTCTTTATTTTCGTTTTAGAAATTTTTAGTGTTTTGAGTCGTTCGCCCAAAAATTTTGTGATAACGGGTCCTATTTTTCTTGACAGGAGAGGAGATAGGTAGATCCATCATGAGGAGGATGAACGCGACGACGAGGAGCGCCCCAAGAAGTCGCTCGACGCTTAGGAGGAAGATGGAATCGACTGGAGGAAGAAAGACGGAGTTTAGAGCCCAAACGAAGACAAACAGCAGAACACAAGGCTCACTCGGCCGAGCATAATAGTCACTCGGCCGAGTACAGAAGTTCGTCCAGTCGAGCCGCTCACGAACGAGGGAAGTCTACTGTACCCAACTCTCTGTTTATTTTCTTGATTTCAATATAACTGCTACTCGGCCGAGTATATATTCCCACTCGGCCGAGTAAAACAGATACCCTCCTAGGGCGAATCATGCCGAGTAGCTTGAGCCACTCGGCCGAATGGACTTACTCCACTCGGCCGAGGCTGGTAAGGCCACTCGGCCGAATCGTAGGCGAGGAGGAAATTTCCATTGACCTCGCTCGGCCGAGTGACCACGTCACTCGGCCGAGTCGTAACTTTTATTATATAAGGGTCGAGGGGGGGCGCGATTTTCGAAACGCAAAACCCAATCGCACCCCGACTCTTCAGCTCCCCTCGCCTGACTCCCCTCGCTCGCGCCCCCACTCGCCTGACCGGCCACCTCGCGCCGCCGCTCGGCCCGCCACCGCCGGCTGAGCACCCGCCGACGCCTCGCCCGAGTCGCCGCCGGCGGCCGCCGCTCCGATCGCCTCCGGTACCCCCTATTTCGCCTTTTTCGCCTCTTTTTGTGTATTTTTCGAGGATCCATGTGCTTAACGAACCCCTAACCCAAATCAATTTCTATATTTATCTGTTATACCCCTAATGCTCCATACGTTTTGAATATTACCCGCTGATATCTCCATTTCACGCGCAGGTTGTTTTTGGGAGCTTAGGGGAGCCCAAGGGAGCTTCTTGGGACTGATTCGGGCTTCGCGGAGGCGCTGTCTTCGCACGCTTCCATTGCTTAGCACTCGCGGCGTGTCGGGGTACACTCTTTCCTTTATTTTGCACACGCCGCACTTTTTACACCTTTTTGGCGCGCGCTCGGGGCCGATATGCCGCCCCGGACACGGCCGCGGTCGAAGAGAGCTTCCGCCAAGTGGAAGCGGTCGGATGATGCCGGCCCCTCCCACGAGGTGGAAGGCTCTCCTCCTCCTTCTCCCACACACGCCGTCCACCCAGCACAGCCTGCAGGCCCCGCACACCCCGCACAGCCTGCAGCGCCCGCACAGCCCGCACAGCCTCTCCCTGCCGCTCCACAGCCACCACCACCGGCTCCACTGGTCGGGCCGCTCGGGATTACGTTCCGAGATGACGTACACCGCGCCGTCTTCGAGCGTATCTCCCAGCGCTCGATCGTACCCTCCAGGTTTGCACACCTTGCTGACCTAGGACGCCTGGGGGTACTAGAGGGGATGCTCACGTTATACGACAACGTGGGCTGGCGAGATTTCATTCAGGTGTCGGCGGATACGTTTATCCACCCGACACTTGAGGTTCTTAGTTCGATCACCCGGACCGACGAGGGATGCTCGTTTCGGTTCATGGACTGGGAGTGCCAGGTCACTCTCGATATGATGAGAGCGTTTTTCTCGTGGCCCGCTGTCCCCGGAGCCGATCGCGGTTACGGCCCCACCCATATCCCCCCACCTTCCTTCGACGCCGGTGCCTTCTGGGCCCGGATTACGGGTCTTCACGCTGCCTTTGACCCTAGTAGGGCCAAGGCCTCGGCCATTGTCCATCCCTGCCTCCGTATTGCTCAGCGCCTTATGGCGACGACCTTTTTGGCCAGATATGAGCCAGGCACGATGTCTACGCCAGAGCTCTACATGCTCTACGCGATGACACGTCCCAGAGCTCTATCTAGGGATGGCGATGAGCTTGTCCCCGCCGTCGTGATCGATATCGCGGCATGGTTTTTAGACCGCATCATTGTATCGGTGGGCGCTCGCTCACCGATATGCTGCGGCGGCCTGATCACCTTGCTTGCTCTTATGACCGGCGAGGATTTCCCCGACGACCTGCGACGAGTATCGGGCCCCACTTCTTTGTCGATCGATGTTATGGCCCGGATGAAGATGCTTCGTCCGCACGGTGAGCGTCACTGGGTCTGGTTGCACGGCCCTTACGGTGCCGATTACATGATTCTTCCGAGCCCAGCTCGGACTCAGATTGCACCAGCCCACGTCGACTGGCTCCCTGCGATGGATGTTCTCATCCCCGCTGCTTACGTACTCGAGGCCGAGGAGGCCGAGCAGGCCCACGCTGCCCCTGTAGACCCTGTTGCCCCTGCCGAGCCTGCCGCCGAGCCTGTTGACCCTGTGGCCCCTCAGCCCATACCTGATGTTTCCGCTGCTCCTGACACCTCTGTCAGTGTCGGGAGTACCTTAGCTGAGACCACCCCCACTGCTTCCGAGGCTGTCACCACCACTCCCACCGCCACCACCGGCCCTCTGTCCGTCGAGCCTCTTTGCTCCGCACTCCCCGAGCGCCCACCGACCTTTGTTGAGAGTGGAGAGCCCTCGTTTGCCACGGTCGTGGAGACCATGGCTAGCATGGTCTCCGCTGGGGTTTCACCTTTTGGACCACACACCTCCACCCCAGCGGTAGTCACCTCTGTCTCCACCTCTGCTGTATTTTCCGAGAGTGTCGTGGCGTCTGTCCACACTTCTGTGCCACCGACCTCTCTGGCCGCCTCGCTGCCACTTTTGCACTCTTCTTTCGTTGTTGTTGCCTCCACTTCTCACCAGTCTGTGCCCCGGCCTCGCACTGAGGCCAGGTCCACATTTGCGAGTGCAGCACCTTTTGTTCCCTTCCCCGCCGAGCCAGTCACATACGCGACCCAAGTACGCCAGCCACGCCCTGCACAGCCCCGCTCGGTGCGTCCCTCTGCACCACCTCCCCCTGACACTGTACTTCAGAGCATTCGTGCTCTAGAGGGGGCGGTGAGTGGCCTCAGAGGTGACCTTAGGACCCTGTCCTCCACCGTCTCTGCGATGGCTGGCCGCTTCGAGCTGCTCCCGCAGATTCACTACTGTCTTACCCAGGTTCTGGAGCGTCTCTCGCGCGTACCCCCACCCACCCAGCAGGTTCCCACCCACACTCCCACACACACTCAGCCTGCTACCACTTCCACCCACCCCCGCTCAGCAGCCTGTCCAGCCACCACCACGACCTCCGCCTCAGGACGGAGACGGTGCAGCACCACCTTCTTAGGCACCCTTGATGCCGTCGTTTCTTTTTGCCGTTGTGCTGCCCGTTTCTGCTGGGTCCTGATGCCTTTTTGTCCACCCCCCCTCCCCTCACTTATTTTAGACAGACTCATTTTGATCGTATCCTTATATATCTTTTTGGGAGAGAGGGAGAGTTTTGGTGCCACATATATATCTGTATCACTCCTATCTTTGCATGCATCATGTCCGCATCATATTTTTCATTTCTTTATTTTTATCTTTTTACTTCCTTTTTTTTTCTTTTCATGCATGCACCCTCACTTGCCCCTCACATTTCTTGTCTCTCAGTGTGCCACGCTTTGCACATTGAGGACACTGTGCCATTTAGCTTGGGGGAGTGAGTTCTCACGTTCTTTTTCGATTTGCCACCTTTATTTTTAGTTTTTCACGCCACTCTCCGCTTCTGCACTTATTTTTCATCATTTTTCTTTTATTTTGCCATGCATCACGTTTTTCTTATTTTTTTCTGTGTGCCGCATTGTAAATAGTTCTTTTTTCCCTTTATCTTTATTTCTTTTTCATCTCATGCTAGAGATGACTTTTCTATGAGGATGATGATGTTGGATTTAGCTTACTCTATATGCATGCTATATTTGTCATGACTTAGACTTTATTTCTGATATCATATGCTATGACTTGCCTTGCATCTAGAGATAGTAACCCACACTTTTGCCACATGAAATTGGATGAAATTCTATTATTAGCTGAGTCTGAATATTCATATGTATGCTATCACAGAAAACACACCAAGATTCACGCATTGAATGCTTATATCTGGAGTACTGATTTCTTTTTCCTATATCACTTCTATATGCATGAATTGTACACTTCACTTCAGGATGATTGAATGATGTTAGCTATGATAAATCTGGATTAGTTAGCTTTTTTGTGATCGAAACTGAGTAGATTAGATTACCCTGCTGAAGTTGTCGTGCATGTCTTATAGAGTGAACCGAGAGTTATATCTATTTCTTTCTCCACAAATCTTGAACATCATTTCTCTACTTTTAAAATCATTGGTGAATCTCCCCTTAGCGATTCTATTTTATGGCATTTCCCCCGCTACTAATTCCTAGCTCCAAATCTCTTATTCTCTAAAAAAAGAGAGAAAAACATTCTTGTACATCATTATCTCTCTTCGAGTTGGGATCGTTGTGTATATATGCTATATTGAAAAAAACAACAACAACAACAACAACAAAAAAGAGAGAGAAAAGGGGAAAAATCCTCAATAAAAGATCCCATCTCACTTTCTTTCTTTCTTCTTTCTTCTTATTACCTTTGGAGCTATATAAAAATGGGGATGTGAATATATTTTTTTATGTCACCACGCTTATAGATAAGCTTGGGGGAGGGGATCCATTGATGTGTGAGAGAGTGACTACTTGACGTTGCACGACAACCTAGGCTAAGTAATATTCTATACTCGGTGAGATTATTTCTAGCTTTACGAAATCCAGAAATCTAAGCCTAGCGTTCATTTCATGAAATCCATACTTTTCTATTCTCTCTCTATTCTATTGTGTGATACTCTTATACTCCTGATAGAAAGCATTCAATTGAAAAGTGTGTGATCTGTGATTTGTATACCGCTTTAAATGATTCAGACGATGTTAATTTTAAAATTATTCCGTTTTTCTTGATTATATCGTTGTTCGTGGGTTTTCCATTTCTATTTGCACTATTATACTATGATATCAAAATAAAATCTTTTGACATGAGTTTTTCATTCGGTGCATGCTATATGAGTAAGTGAAACCCCCGTCCTGAGAAAATGATCTAGTAGCACCTCTTCGCTTCTTTCTCTCTTCTTTATTTTCATTTCGTTTTCCATTCTTCTCCGTTTTTCATTTTTCATTTTTCGCCATTTTCGTTTTCCAATTCCACCGGGTTCGCCATTTACTTATCTTCCTCGAGGACGAGTAAGAGGCAAGCTTGGGGGATTTTGATCACTCCTTATTTTACACCTTTTTTCCCGCATTTTTGCATGTCATTTAGATCGCCCAAATCATGTTTTTCACGATATATCGACGATATTGCGATGCTTTTCACGATTTGTTGTTTTTGTCGCATTTCAGGTGATTTGGCGCGATTTGGAGTGATCTCGAGATGCGCTTACTCCAGAGGGTCACCGACGACCTCCCCGAGGGGTATTTTGTTGTTGGAGAGGAGCGGAAGAAGAACGGACGTCGCAGGAGCGACGAGGAGGCCAAAATAAGCAGATTGGGCATGTTTAGTGTCCCACTCGGCCGAGTGGAGGACCCACTTGGCCGACCAGCGAGACACCGCTCGGCCGACCAGATCAGACACGATTCCTATGTGCACTCGGCCGAGCGACGGAGACCACATCGGCCGAGTGAAGAGACCACGTCCGCCCGAGTGGCGCCCTGACGAAGCCCTTCAAAAATCTCCAAGTTTCTGTTTTTCGGCTGCCTGAGCTTCAGAAGACCCACTCGGCCGAGTGGAGAATCCCGTCCGCCCGAGTACAATGAAGCCATCGGCCGAGTGACGACAACTCACTCGGTCGAGCCACCCCCGAAGTAGAGACCCCTGAAGGCCCCGACTTACTGGAAAATTACAGGGTTTCTCACTCGGCCGAGCGACTTTTGTCACTCGGCCGAGTGCGACGCGCTGCCTGTAGCGAAAATTGCGGAAAACAGGCTGCGCAGGGGTATTTTGGTCACAGTTTTTGGACGATTTTGGGGGGTATTTAACCCCTGTTTTTACCCTAGTTTTGGAGGGCTTCTCCTTAGATTTTTTGCAGCTTTTTAGATTAGCTTTTTAGTTTTGTTCTTGAGATTGGAGAGGAGGCAAAGTTTGATTTTTGTTGGATTAATTGAAGAACTCCATTGGTTTGTCTTTCTCTTCCCCAAAAAATTCTATTTTTATTGCATATCTCAATATTGTGATGAATTCTATTGCTTATTTCATTGATTATTTTTGTGATCTTGCTATGAATTGTGAGTAGTCGCCACGTCTTGGGGCGTGGGGATGAACCCTACAAGCCCAACTTCATATTTGTGATGAATTAGTAGAAATTTTGCTAGAATCGATATCTAGGGATTAGATTGGGATCAATTTACTACGGTTAGCTAGGAGTTCATACCGATCGGGATTTGCAAGAGATTGGATCCCGATTCGATAGGAAGCCCTAGAAATCCGAATTGGGTTGGAATCGAATTTCCGTAGTATCGGTTTGCAAGAGATTGGACCGATACTAGGGTTTCCGGTTGCAATTCCGTGCCAATACCCGTTTGCAAGAGATTGGACGGGTAAGAACTATCCCAATCTAGATCGCGAGCCGAGTTTGCAAGAGATTGGGCTCGGTGCGCGATTGGACGATGATGTTGACCCTAATGCTAGTTTTCCTAGGCTAGGGTTTGCAAGAGATTGGACCCAAACCTAGGATAGCTATAGACCGGCAACAGCGCAAGAGCGTGAGCTTGGTTCTACATTCAGTTGCAACTAGTCCATCCAAAATCTCAATCTAGCAATTTCGAAACCGACGAACCACATTTATGAGATACGGTGAGTAGCGGGGATTCCCCATTCCCTAGACGTTCTTTATTTGATTCGATATTTCCGCACTTTGTCTGACGATTATGACAGGATCGCCAAAGGCAAATCTTTCTTCTTGAATAGCCATGGTGATTGGAACAAGCACGGTCATTCGTCCTCCCTGTGTTCGATAACCCGCTCGCTGCTACACCGTGCACTTGCGGTAAAACTACAACCGTTCTTTAGGGTTACGTCCCGGAGCGACCAAGTTTTTATGACCTGTACCACCAATAGTTCACTAGGCTGAGTCGGTTCGGACCGAAGATGGTGCAGGATGCTGATGAGAGGGCTCAGAGGTTCCTGCAGGGACTTGCTTTGGAGCTCCAGAGTTTTGTGTCTTCCTCTGATCTGGACTCTTATCAGAAGGTTCTGGTCGCTGCGAGGAGGCAGGAGCTGAACCTGAGTCAGAGGAGAGGACATGTTTCTGGTGCTGGGAAGAGGCCTATGGAGCAGGCCAGGGCGGTGGTTAGGCCTGGTTTCAAGCCTAATCAGCCAGCTCAGTTCAAGAGGCCAGGAGGGCCTATTCAGAAGACTTGCCATTTCTGCGGCAAGCCTGGCCACATCAAGGATCAGTGTAGGAAGTTTCTGGGCCAGTGTTTGGTTTGTGGTGATGCTTCTCATGTCGCGAAGGATTGTCGGCATGCGAATCAGCTGCGGAGGACACCTGTTGCAGCACAGCCGTTGCAGCAGCGAGCGTCTGTTCCTGCTGGACGTGGAGCAGGTCTTGTTCCACAGAGGCAGGCTTTTCAGCAGGCTATTCCATCGAGGAGGCAGGCTTTTCTGATGACCGATGTGGAGAGCGAGGCTGTGGATGAGGTTATCGCAGGTAATCCTCAATCTAGCTGTTACCTTCCTAGCTGGTTTTGATTATTAGATTGTGTTGTTTGCTTGAACATGATTGTTTGCTAGACTATGGTTTGATTGTTAATTGCTTGTTAGGTGTGGTTTTGGTGTGCACATTTCCTGCACGAGTTCTCTTTGACTCTGGTGCATCGATGTGCATTATTTCTCGGAGCTTCGTGGAGAAGCATTCCTTGTCGACGTCCATTCTTTCCAAGAGTTGGAATATCGTCACAGGGAATGGCGTGGTATCGGTGCATCTTGGTTGCAATTCTTGCTCGTTGGTGGTCTGTGGACATGAGCTTTACGCTGATTTCATTGTCCACGACATCATCAACTATGATGCAGTTCTTGGGATGGACTGGCTTGCAAGCTTTTATGCTACGATCGACTGTCGGAGGAAGAAGGTGGTGTTCGAGATTCCCGGACATCCAGTATTTGAGTTCAGTCGTGGTAGCAGCTCGCTTGGTCCTGTCAGGTTTCGGGCCAGGCCGGTGGAGGTTGTGGCTATGCAGATAGAGCTGGAGAGGCCAGCTGTGGTGCAGGATTTTGATGATGTCTTCCCCGAGGAGATGTCTGGTCTACCACCGGATCGAGCTCTAGAATTTTCTATCGATCTTGTTCCAGGAGTGCAGCCGATTTTGAAGGCGCCGTATCGTATGGCACCCGCTGAGTTGGAGGAATTGCGAAAGCAGCTGGATGAGCTTTTGCGGAAGGGTTATATCAACCCTAGTGTGTCTCCGTGAGGAGCACCGGTGCTGCTGGTGAAGAAGAAGGATGGTTCGCGTCGCATGTGCGTGGACTATCGGGAGTTGAATACGGTGACCATCAAGAATAAATACCCGTTGCCTCGCATCGATGATATTTTTGATCAGTTTGGAGGTTCGAGGGTGTTTTCTAAATTGGATGTGAGGAGTGGTTACCATCAGTTGAAGGTGAAGAAGGGAGATGTTCCGAAGACAGCGTTCAGGACGAAGTATGGACACTACGAGTTTGTGGTTATGCCTTTCGGTGTAACCAACGCACCCGCAGTTTTCATGAATCTGATGAACCTGATTTTCTACGACTTTTTGGATAAGTTTGTCGTTATCTTTATTGACGACATTCTGATCTATTCGAAGTCGGAGGAGGAGCATGCCTCGCACTTGAGGACGGTGTTGGAGATTTTGAGGAAGCATCGGTTGTATGCTAAATTTTCGAAGTGCGAGTTTTGGCTGGATAGAGTTGCTTTTCTGGGGCATGTGGTGACTGGAGATGGTATCTCAGTGGATCCCGAGAAAATTAAGGCCATCAGAGAGTGGCCTGTTCCGTCGTCTGCGTCTGAGATTCGGAGTTTCCTTGGGCTTGCTGGTTACTATCGGCGTTTCATTAAGGACTTTTCTCGTATTGCTGAGCCGATGACCAGGTTGACGCGGAAGGATGTACCTTTTGTTTGGTCGGGTGATTGTGAGGATGCTTTTGGTGTTCTGAGGGAGAGATTGACGACTGCCCCTATTCTTGTTGTGCCTGATCGCAGCGGTGGATTTGAGATCTTTTGCGATGCTTCTGGCAAGGGTCTCGGTTGTGTGTTGCATCAGCACGGACATGTTGTGGCGTATGCGTCTCGTCAGCTCAAGGTTCATGAGAAGAATTACCCGACGCATGATTTGGAGTTGGCTGCCCTTGTGTTTGCTCTTAAGATTTGGAGGCACTTCTTGCTGAGTGAGAAAGTGAAGATTTTCACCGATCACAAAAGCTTGAAGTATATTTTTACTCAGAAGGAGCTCAACATGCGACAGCGTCGATGGTTGGAGCTCATGGCGGATTATGAGATTGATTTGCAGTATCACCCTGGCAAGGTGAATGTGGTTCCTGATGCGCTGAGTAGGCTTCCAGCGGTGATAGTTTTGACCTCGCAGTGGAGATTGCAGCAGGATTTTTGCGAGTCTGGTGTGGAGATTGTTCTTCCTGGGGAGGTTTCTTCGTTGATGTGTATGCAGATACAATCGACGATTGTGGATCGGATCAAGGCTGGCCAGGCTGGAGATCCGAAGCTGGTGAAGATTCGGGAGCAGGTGGAAGACGGTCTGCGGACTGACTTTTTGATTCATGAGGATGGCTCGCTGAGGTTTGGAGCCAGGTTGTGTGTGCCAGCTGGAGATATTAGAGAGGAGTTGATGGTGGAGGCACACAGTTCGCCGTATTCTGTGCATCCTGGTGGGACCAAGATGTACCAGGATCTTCGTCTGAACTATTGGTGGCATGGCATGAAGAGGAGTGTGGCTCGGAGTGTAGCCAAGTGTTTGGTTTGTCAGTAGCCAGTGCAGATTCTGGACAGGCGTCAGAAGTCACTTCGGAACAAGGTTGTTAATCTTGTGAGGGTGATGTGGCGACACGGCTCGCCCGGAGAGTCTACTTGGGAGAATGAGGATGAGATGCGAGAGCGTTTCCCACTTTAGTTCCCGAACACGTGAGTGTTGGTAAATTCCGAGGACGGAATTTTTCTTAAGTTGGGGAGGATGTAACGACTGGTTTTCATGTATCTGGATTTATTATATTATATTATATGTTTTGGTGGATTTTCTCCTTAAGCGTGGTTTTCTTCTCCGTAGCTTTCATTTTCGATCGTTTTGTCGTGATTTTCTAGCTTCTTCCTTAGAATCGTCGATTTTGGAGTAAGTCATTCATGACGGGCTTCATATCGGCCATATCTTATTGTTAGATCAAGCCTAGGAGTCTTAGGAATCGATCCCGGAGCTTCTCGCTCAATTTCGGAACTTTTGGTGCTCATTAGCCGGTATAAGAAGGGGCACCGACCGACTAGATGACGATCCAGTCGGTCGGAAAACCTTCTTGAACTGACTAGTTGGCTTTGTAAATTTCTCAGGAGTTACTGTTTATCATTAGTCGGTCTAAGAACGTTGGTTGACCGACTAGGTTGCAAACTAGTCGGTCGGTAATGCTTCTTTAACCGACTAACTCATTAACTATTTTTGGTACCAGTTACTGTTCCTTCTTAGTCGGTCTAAGTTCATCTTTCGACCGACTAGTTGTTAAACTAGTCGGTTAAGTTTTGTACTCAGACCGACTAATTCTTAGTTCTTCTGTACAGTCGAGTATTGTTCACTCTTAGTCGGTCTAAGAACGTTAATCGACCGACTAGATGCCAAACTAGTCGGTTAGTAGTTGTTCTTTAACCGACTAACTCTTAGTTCAGGTTTTTGTCTGGGGTTACTGTTTACACTTAGTCGGTCTGCGTCGGTCAACCGACCGACTAGTTCCCAAACTAGTCTGTCAGTGGTTGCTCTTTGACCGACTAAACAGTACAGGAAACCCTAGTTTTGCCCTAGCCGCCACCAAACTCTATAAATACCCCTCCAAACGTTTTCTTCTTCTTCCTCATGACCTAAAACCCTAGTTTCTCCCCCATTGAGCCCCCTATTAGCTCAAACCCTTATTCCTTCATCCCAAGCCCAAAATCCATCATCCAAACCCTCACTTAACACATTCTACCTCTCATCTTCCTCAAAATCTCATCAAACCCCCAAAATCCACATCAAAACCCATTTCTCCAGATTTTCCCCATTTATTCCAGATCTGAACCCTAGGTTCACCGGAGCGTCTCTTCCGTTGTCGTGCTTGCTTGGCATCATCCTTCCGTTTCCGATACGGTAATAATCGATCTCTTAATGTTTTCATGACCCGTTGTGTTTTTGTGAAACACTAATGAAATGAATGTTGTTTTGATGATTGTTTCTCCATAACAGCGACTTCCCCGTAGATTAGCATCCGTGAGACGAGCCTTCGTGATCGTCATCCTCGGTGCTAGGCAAGTGAAACTTGCCACTTAGGGTTTTGGGCCATGTCTTAGGCCATTTGCTTGTTGTAGGCGTAAAAGAGACTAGGCGACGAAATGATACTCGCCTAGGCGCAAATTTAGGAACTAGCTTGACAACGAAGCTAGATCCGACATTTACCATGTTGCACAACTACCATGTCATGTTTAAATTTCCATTAACGGTACGCAAATAAATTGTCATGTCATTGCATCCTTTAAGTGTTTCCGTAATTGCGTAGCTTCGCTACAATACTTGTGTTTCCTGGCTCGTGTTCCAGAAGCGGGCCATGTGTTGGTTGATAGCCAATGCCCGAACTACTTGTTTCCGGCTAGGTGCACCCCTACGCCAAATGCTTATGAGTCGTGAACTAGAATGCGAGCTCCTGTGCGGGGCAACCCTGGCTCATTTACTGAGCTCGTGTGCAGGGACCCTGGCTCGTTCACATGTGGGTATTGGGGGTAAGAGTTAAGCGGCCAATCAACTGGGAGTCTGCCCGATCAGCAACTGCAGTGGTAAGGCGTAAACTCTGGGTTCTGGGGTAGTGTTAAGCGGCCAATCAGCGTGAATACCAAACCGTTCAGCTGTAAGGCGTAAACATCTACAAACAACTTGAAACGTGACTAGTGAAATGATTGAGATTGTTAGTAGCTTGGCTACTCTTGACTTGTCCCGATAATTGTTCTCTTGTACTTATTGTTTCACCATGTCTTACTTGTGCACTCATGTTATTACTGTCATGCCATGTACCTTACTTTCAGTTTCCTTGCCCAAGTCTTTTAGACTTGCTGACATGTGCCCCTTTACTCTTTTGGGTGACACATGTTAGATCCTGAGCCTGAGTACATTGTAGAGGACGAGGTGTTTGCTGACGCCGAGCCCGAGCCTGTGTTTGGCGAGGAGTACGTGGACACTGGGGACCAGTCCTAGTATCTTCGTTGAGCTTTCCCTTTTGTTTAGACTGCTGTTTTGTTGTCGGTGCGTAGCATCTATACTTTGTTACGTTGTTCCTTTTGTTGGGCTTGTTCTGGGCCTTTAGACTCTTTCTTTTAGCCTGGTGGCTTTTCTGGATGTTGAACTTAACTTTCATGTTGGACAAATTATGAGATATGAGATTTTATTTCTGTCTCTCCTTGTGTTAGTATTGTTGTTCCGTTCGTGGTTACATGGACCTGCTTATGTTTTATTGACGCTTATCGGGTTTGGGGCTTCACCGTTCCACTCTCGTGCGGACCTTCTCACGTCTCGCCTCCATTTTAGGGAAGCGGGTCGTGACACATATATTCAAGAAACATCACGTACCTTGAAATATGGAATTCACCTTGGATTATTGAGAACCTCAGGAGGAGTCTCATTTGGAGCTTGCTTCATGTACATATCCCGCAAGGCACACACTGCTTGCAGTACTTGGTTAAAGTAATGACTAACTGTGGATCCGAAGCGTATAAAATCAACTTGCATCACTCTGTTCTTTGACTTGTGACCGACGATATGTAGAAACATTGCCAACTGCCCCTCTATGGACACATTAACAGTGTCTTTGAGAATATTCCCAGCTCTCATTAAACTTGCCAGGTTCATGAATGCAGTGGTCCGCATTCTTAAGTAGTGAAAACAACTACTCTCACTCCCATGGAGGATTCTACGTATGTGGGATTTCCTATGCAGATCACGCATAACAGATGGCTCTCTAAGTATACGTGTAGACATAGCATCATCGTAGAGTAAAAGAAATTGTATGACGGTAAAAACTACAATAGCCGCAGCCGCGCAACATATTTGATGCCCCGACATTTCTCCATTTTCATCCATCTATATCATACATTAATCAATCATAAATGCATGCATATGTTGCTACACCCATTTGATAATATACATGGTCATTCATTTCAAAAAAATTCATAAGGATTTTTCGTGGCCCTCAGACTATGTATGTTTTTCATATTCCCTCAAGACGGCTTGGTAGTTGCTCCTTCACATTATACCCATACATTTAAAAAACACATACGACATCCAATGTATTCAAGTACAACATGCATGATACATATAATCAACGAACATATTCACTGACTAAGAAAATTTTCCGATAAATGCCTTTGAAGATACATCCCGGTGAAAACAGTTTTAGGTAATGAAGGAGCCATCAAGCCAGCCGTACATTGATATAACTAATCTCTCAATTAATGAACCTTTCCGCATTGATTTTGTGTCATCATTGGGCTCGCATAAAACAAAACTGTTTTTATTTCTTGAAAAATCAAAGCTACTTTCAGAACGGACAAAACTTTTCACTTCATTTCATACACCGTGTTGCATCTACCATCAATGCCATTCCAAGCCATGCATGATTCCGATACATTTATTTACTTTTGATTCATCATGGAGCAATTATTCACATGGGGCTGAATAAATAGTAGGGCTCAGCTTGCTTGGTGTGCATAGGGCTAATGCAACATGAATGTAGGAATGCAAAATCATTGAAAATGTATTTTGTTTGATCACCAACACAATGAATCAAAAAAACTTACATTTTCAATGTGTTTGCAATTCAGTCTGCACATAAGCATTTCAGACATCAGTGTTAAGCTAGGATACAATGATCACCAACACAATGAAGCAAAAAAAATACAAATTCAATGTGTTTGCAATGCAAACTGCCCATAAGCATTTCAGACATAAGTGTGCAGCTAGGAGACAGTGATCACAAACACAATGGAGCAAAAAAATACAAATTCATTGTGTTTGCAATTCAAACTGCCCAGAAGCATTTCAGACATCAGTGTGCAGCTAGGATACAGTGATCACCAACACAATGAAGCATAAAAAATACATAATCAAAGTGTTTGCACTTCATACTGCCCAAAAGCATTTTAGACATAAGTGTGCAGCTAGGATACAGTGATCACCAACAAAATGAAGCAAAAAATACAAATTCAATGTGTTTGCAATTCAAACTGCCCAGAAGCATTTCAGACATCAATGTGCAGCTAGGATACAGTGATCACCAACACACTGAATCAAAAAACTTACATTTTCAATGCATTTGCAATTCAAAATGCCCAGAAGCATTTCAGACATCAGTGTGCAGCTAGGATACATTGATCACCAACACAATGAAGCAAAAAAATACATATTCAATGTGTTTGCAATTCAAATTGCCCTGAATCATTGCATAAATCAGTTTGTGGATAGGATACATTGAGCACATAAAACAATGAAGAAAAATACATACATTTTCAATGTGGATTTTTCGTGGCCCTCAGACTATGTATGTTTTTCATATTCCCCCAAGACGGCATGGCAGTTGCTCCTTCACATTATACCCATACATTCAAAAAACCCATGCGGCATCCAGTGGATTCAAGTTCAACATGCATGGTACATATAATCAACGAACATATTCAATGAATAAGAAAATTTTTCGATATCAGTTTTAGTTAATGAAGGAGCCATCAAGCCAGACGTACATTGATATTAATAATCTCTCAATTAATCAACCTTCCCGCATTGATTTTGTGTCATCATTGGGCTCGCATAAAACAAAACTGTTTTTATTTCTTGAAAAATCATAGCTACTTTACAAAACTTTTCACTTCATTTCACACACCTTGTTGCATCTACCATCAATGCCATTCCAAGCCATGCATGATTCCGATACCTTTATTTACTTTTGATTCATCATTGAGCAATTATTCATATGGGGCTGAATAAATAGTAGGGCTCAGCTTGCTTGGTGTGCATAGGGCTGACGCAACATGAATGTATGAAAGCAAACATATTGAAAATGTATTTTTTTGCTTCATTGTGTTGGTGATCACTGTATCCTAGCAGCACACTGATGTCTGAAATGCTTCTGGGCAGTTTGAAGTTGCAAACGCATTGAATGTGTATATTTTTGACAACATAAATAACCAAATAAATTTCCCCCAAGCATCAATTTTTATCATGCATAATTTTCAATCATAGAGATAATTTTTTCAAGCCTAAAAACCCACCGTAAAACACACATTCATCATAGCATTATAACTCAGCATAGATCATCATCCCCAGCCAACAAATCTCAGCCAATCTTCATAAATCTCAGCTAAAGCCAATAAAATTTAGGGTTTCAGATTTTATACCTCAGCGCATAGCACACCCGCGATGCTCGCGGAGCAATCAGACAACAGCCTCACCTGTTTCTAACAGAACCCCCAAAATCCACAAAGTCCAAGCCCTAGATGTAACGGTCGCATTCCGACCTTATGGATTTTATGCGTGCACGTGCTTTATCGTGCACGTATTTTATTTGGCTTTGTCTTGGTTTCGGTATGTACGATACGATATGCCGTTGTGACTGTATGGAAGTGTAGAATTTTATGGAAATTTTTGCGAACGTCATTTCACGGCTCGTTTTCTCGCAAAACGACTTTGAATGGAGGGGTGTTTTGGTCTTTTGGCCTTAATACCCAGTTCCCGATTTTACATTAAATCTTGGTAGGCGTAACACGCGATCAGACCCTGTAGCCCCGTGCGTCTCGTCTCCACGACTGTCCCGGTATTTTCGGACGATTTTTCTGACGCCCGTAGTGTCACTTATCCTCTAAACAAAGTTCAACCCCTTGTTAACCTCAATTAATTCAAATCTTTTTCAACTAAACCAAATCTTATTATATCCCAAGATATCAGCCCTCCACCCGAAATTGCTCCCACGTGCAAACTTACTCTCTTTTTATAAATATTTCCCTAAGCCTAGGCCTACCCAATGCATCTCAGCCACACAATACATCATCTCCCCTCTCAAAAATTTTAAAATCCTAAGGCAGACTTTAGCAGCCGCTACCACAAACAAAGAAAAGCCTGAGCAATCTCTCACCCTCTCGCCTTCTTCGTTCGAAACCCACGCCGACCGTCCCCCTCTTCCCCGACCGCCGGAGGACGGCCGCACCTCGCCGCTCTCCGTCGGAAGAAGCCGCAAACAGACCCCCCCGCCGGCCATTCTCGTAACAGCGACCGCAACAGCTACAACCCGCACTGTTGCGGCTCTCCCTGACCGCTGCACAGCCGCCTCCGACCGCCTGCGAGGCCCTGCTGCCGCCACTACCGCTCCCAGCGCCGCCCTCATCGCCAGGAGCCCCTGTCAGGCCGTTCTTATTGCAGCAGCGGTGACAGCAGCAGCGGTGACAGCAGCAGCTCACGGCTGCTGCTGTTTTCTCCGGCCATTTTCCGACCGCCCGACGCCCCCACGACCTCTCCCGATCCGGCCGACCACCCTCGTGACTCTCTCGAGTCTGGCCAACCTTCCAACGCCACCTAGATCCTTCAACAACTTCCCCACGCCGCTGGAACGAGTCGCCTGCGGCCACTCTTCGTGCACAGTAGCCGCCAAGTTCCGTTCATTCATCGTTCCCCTTCCAGCAGCCTCCTGATGTTTCTCAACCATCGATAACAGCCCCTAGGCTACTGTGATCCTTTGTTCGGCCCCCTCGACAGCCCTACGACGCTTTTCGGTGTACGATCGTCTCCTTGTTCACTGTCCGTGCTACCAACGCCACAAACACCTTTCCGACGTCCCCTAGCTCGCTGTTCTGTTTCCTCGAGACGCTGCTCCCTCTCCTTCATTGCCGTAGATCCACCCGTCGCTGTAAGAAGACGTTCTGTAGCCGTGCCGTTCAGATCGGTCGCCGTTCAGACTCTACTTCCATTCTACGTCAAACACCGGAGAGGTTGGTCCCCCTAACTCGTAGCGAATCCACATCGTAGTACAACCGGAAACCCAAAACTAAAATTGGACAACTTGAACTAAATTTACTTTTATTGTTTGTAAAATGATTGCCTACCGTAGGAAGATCGACGAACGGACTATTTTTCTGTGCACATAAGGTAGACGTCGATCTAGACTGAACAAAAACCTCAAAACATGACTTTTTGACTATTAGGGTAGTCCCGACAATTTTAGAAACAAACCCTAATAGGATTTGTTGAAAACGCGACCTGACACCGTCGCCGTGACCCTGTTTCAGACGGACTACCACGGACGTGACGCTTAGACGGGACGCTCCGGACGGACGATACACTCGCCACCGCAGGCAAGTGTACTCATTTGTACCTTCGGCCGTGTTTAGGCCTTAAACTTTTAGAAGTGTTAAAATATAAACAAAGAGAACCAGACGTGAAATGATAGCATCTGGAACGCCCCTTGACAGCTTAGACTTGACGACGAAGTCTAAGCTCAACAACAGTTTTTGACACCTTAGGGTTATCTTGTGTGTGCGTGCGTATGGACCCCCTAGAAGAACCATCCATGTCTTGTCACGTCGTGTCTTGTCAAACACAGCTTGCGGGCAATAGGGCACTCTCCGAGTGATCCCTTGTACTGATACACAGCTTGCGGGCAATAGGGCACTCTCCGAGTGATCCCTTGTACTGATACACAGCTTGCGGGCAATAGGGCACTCTCCGAGTGATCCCTTGTACTGATACACAGCTTGCGGGCAATATGGCACTCACCAAGCTAGAGTGAGTGATCCCTTGTACGGATTTGTCTTGTGTACTTGGGTTGGGGTAGGGTTGAGCGTGCACACGAGGAGAGGGTCTGATCCCCCTCGAACCGTAAGGCGTGAACCCTTCGAGTCACACGTGTCTTTTCTTGTTCCCGTGCATATGGTTGAGCGTTCCCTCGGTTGAGAAGGTGATGGTCGCCTTCTAACCGAAAGGCGTGAACCTTAGTGACACACTTCTTGTCTTGTCTCGTCCCGTGCACAAGGTTGAGCATTCCCTCGGTTAAGAAGGTGCTGGCCGCCTTCTAACCGAAAGGCGTGAACCTTAGTGACATGTCTTGTCCTGTCTTGTCTTGTCTTGTCACGTCTTGTCTGGACCCGTTTAGGTTAGTCCCGTAGTCCGTAGTACTCGCTACGGCTACTACTTGACGCGTTTTACTTTTCCTGCACCGTTTACCTTCTTTTATTATTGTGTTATAACCCTAGCATGTTAATCAACCAGTAACTCATTGCTTAAAGTTTCAGTACACTTGCAGTAGAGTCTAACCCTCTTTTGTAGACTTTACCTGACGTACAGTTCCTTTCTTTTGGGTGCTGTACGTCAGGTGTTGAGCCAGAGTACGTTGACAAGGCGGACTTGCCAGAGTACGTGGAGCCCAAGGACACCGACCCAGAGTACGTGCCTGAGGAGGACCAGAGTTAGAGGCTCCTCCCTGTTGATGTTCCAGAGTTTTCCTGCTTACTAGGTTGGGTGCGTAGCACCGTTTACTTCTTTCTGTCTAGGGTGGGTGCTTGCACCAGTCGTTTACCTTTCAGTTGTTGTAGCCGAGTCAGGCTTTTGTTAGACTCTCAGTACTTCTGGATTGTTATTTTGGAATAAAATGAATGTTTCCTTTTTAGTACTTTTGTTGTTCTGTACTAACCTGCAGGGACTTGTTCCTTCGTCTTGGAGTACCACACAGACGCTTATTGGGTCCGAGCTTCACATCTCCGGCCTAAGCGGGCCTTAGTCACGCTTCGCCTCCGTAGTTTGGGAGCGGGGCGTGACATGTTTTAGTGGTGGCCCATGCAGGTCCTTTTCTGCAAAAAGTTCGGAACGATAGAAGTATTAACATTCTTTTTATTATTATCCAGTAATGTGTGCGAGTCTAAGTTGTGTTTTTCCTGCCGTTAGGATGGTAGGAGGACGTGAAGCTCGAGATGGACCTTCAGCTGAGGGGACCATGGATGGCCGAGGTGACGATTTTCGCCAATTACTGGGCGTTATGAGGGAGATGTTAGACGTTCAATATCGGCTGGTTGATCAGGCGCAACAGATTGCCCGTGCTGCCCAGGCTCCTCCGACTGCACCACCACCACCGCTGCGAGGGAACCGACTAGTGGAGCAGTTCAGGCCAACAGCTAGGCCTGTAGTGGGACCCACTCAGTCGGTGTCTTTCAAGAGGTCTGGAGCACCTACGCAGAGTCAGAGCAAGGGACCGTGTCATTACTGTGGCAAGCCAGGACATCGGCAGAACACTTGCAGGAAGAAGCTGTGTTTGTGTCTGACATGTGGAGCTGCCACGCACGCGGTTAGAGATTGCCCGAGGCATCGCCATGTGGAGGGCGGAGCGCCAGTTCCAGTGCAGCGTAGAGCGCCTGCCCCAGTTCAGAGAGGAGCTGCTGTCCGTGGACCACCCTTGGCCCCACCGGAGCAGATGTTTCGGAAGGCAATGCAACTCCGGATGCCGGCGTACACCATGACAGCCGGCGAGGCTGAAGACTTGGATGGTGTTATAGCAGGTATATTCTTTTGAGATCTGGTCTTTTCTTTTACAGTTAGATTGTTTCGATTTTATATGTGTGTTATTCTTGCTAGTTGTTGGGTCGTGGGTTGGCTGTAGTTCCTTTATACCTTAGGCACCATTCTAGTGTCGTCTCACCTGGCCTTGGCCTTGTTCGACTCCGGTGCATCCATGTGCATCTTATCTCGAAAGTTGTAACAAGACACTTTTTCCCACCAATACACTTCCAAAGTGTTGGGATATCGCCACAGGAAACAGAGTGGTGACAGTGAATCTGGATTGTCGATCGATTCCCTTGGTGGTCAGTGGACATGAACTATTATACTTCATTGTCCATGATCTACCGCTTTTTCGATGTCGTTCTTGGAATCAAATTGCTGAGAGACTTTCCACGCTTTGTTTGAATGCCACAGTGAGAAGGTGGTATTCAGGATTCCGGGCCATCTTAAGTTCGAGTTCTCGAGGAATGCAGAGCCGATGACGAAGCTGACGAGGGAGGACGTAGAGTTTCATTGGTTAGGAGCTTGTGAGGAGGCCTTCAGTATCTTGAAGGCGGGGTTGACTTCAGCACCGGTTTTGGTGGTACCGGATCGAGCAGAGTCTTCGAGGTATATTATGATGCATCAGGGAAGGGCCTAGGACGCGTCTTGCATCAGCATGGCCACGTGGTCGCGTACGCTTCTCGTCAGTTGAGGACTCATGAGAAGAATTACCCGGCGCATGATCTGGAGTTGGTAGCGGTGATAATTGCACAGAAGATCTGGCGACACTTCTTGCTTAGTGAGAGCGTGAAGATATTCACCGATTACCCAAGCTTGAAGTATATCTTCACGTAGAAGAGCTCAATATGCGTCAGAGACGATGGTTGGAGCTTATGGTAGACTATGAGATAGACATGCAGTATCACCGACTGGAGGTTATAGCAGGAGCTGAAAGATATGGATTTAGATGTCGTCCTACCTGGTGTGGTTCATTCATTCATGAATTTACAGATCCAGTCCATGATCGTGGATCGAATCAAGGCAGCACAGGCAGGAGATCCGAAGCTACAGAGGATCAGGAGGCAGTTTGAAGCTGGACTACGGACGGAGTTCGTGATTCATGAGGATGGTTCGCTGCGGTACGGCAGTAGACTCTGCGTACCTGCAGGTGATGTTCGTGAGGAGTTGTTGAGCGAGGCTCATAGCTCGCCTTATTCTATACATCCTGGAGGCACCAAGATGTATAAGGACCTCTATCTGAATTACTGGTGGATTGGCATGAAGAGGAGCGTGGCACGGAGCATTGCCAAGTGTTTGATATGCCAACAGGTGAAGGCTGAGCACCATCGTACGGCTAGTTTGCAACAACCGCTTCCCATTCCAGAGTGGAAGTGGCAACATATCACAATGGGTTTCGTGACTGGTTTACCTCGGACCCCGAAACAGAACAGCGCAGTCTGGGTGATCGTTGATCGATTAACTAAGTCTGCGCATTTCATCCCGTTCCGAGTGGGCCAGTCTACGGAAGTCTTGGCGAGGAAATACTTAGAGGTAAAATTTCGTTTCACTTCTCTTTTAATTTCCTCTTTGAGTTAGTTGTGATGTAGCCCGTGTACGTGCAGGAGATTGTACGCTTACATGGAGTCCCAGTGAGCATCGTGTCTGACAGAGACTCGAGGTTCACATCTCAGTTCTGGAGGAGTTTGTAGGAGAATTTGGGGACGAGTCTGAGTTTCAGCACAGCGTACCACCCGCAGACCGATGGCCAGTCCGAGAGGACTATTTAGATTCTAGAGGATATGATGCGAGCTTGTACGCTCGATTTGAAGGGATCTTAGGAGGACCATCTTCACTAGGTGGAGTTTTCGTATAACAACAGCTACCAGGAGAGCATTGGCATGGCGCCGTTTGCTGCCTTATATGGGAGAAAATGTCGATCGCCACTGAGCTGGGATGACATCGGAGATCGGGAGCTGTTAGGTCCAGAGATGATAGTCGAAGCAGTAGATGTCGTAAGAGACATCAGGGAGAAGCTCAGAGTTGCGCATGATCGTTTCAAGCATTGGGCAGATGCCAAGAGGAGACCTTTGGAGTTCCAGCAAGGAGATCACGTCTTCCTGAAGATTTCTCCGAACCGCAGAGTCATTCGTTTCGGGAAGAAGGGAAAGCTGAGCCCGAGGTATATTGGACTATTCGATGTGCTGGAGCGTATGGGAGCAGTGGCCTACCGCCTTGCTCTGCCACCTTCTTTGGAGGGAGTTCACGACGTTTTCCACGTATCTCAGCTACGTCGGTACATCAGTGATCCGTCGCACACGGTTGATTTCTCTGAGATTACGGTCCGTCCGGACCTGACATATGACCAGCAGCCTGTGCAGATTTTGGACCGTCGACAGAAGCAATTGAGGAATAAAGTAGTCGACCTGGTGAGAGTGATGTGGCGTCACGGATCACCTGGAGAGTCCACTTGGGAGCGCGAGGAGGAGATGAGAGAGCGTTTCTCATTTTTGTTTGCGGATTAGTGTTGTTGATTCCGAGGACAAAATCTTTATTTTAGTGGGATAGAATGTAACGGTCGCATTCCGACCTTATGGATTTTCTGCGTGCACGTGCTTTATCGTGCACGTATTTTATTTGGCTTTTCTTGGTTTCGGTATGTACGATGCGATATGCCGTTGTGACCGTATGGCAGTGTAGAATTTTATGAAAATTTTTGGGAACGTCATTTCATGGCTCGTTTTCTCGCAAAACGACTTTGAATGGAGGGGCGTTTTGGTCTTTTGGCCTTAATACCCAGTTCCCGATTTTACATTAAATCTTGGTAGGCGTAACACGCGATCAGACCCTGTAGCCCCGTGCGTCTCGTCTCCACGACCGTCCCGGTATTTTCGGACGATTTTTCTGACGCCCGTAGTGTCACTTATCCTCTAAACAAAGTTCAACCCCTTGTTAACCTCAATTAATTCAAATCTTTTTCAACTAAACCAAATCTTATTATATCCCAAGATATCAACCGCACCTCGCCGCTCTCCGCCGGAAGAAGCCGCCAACAGACCCTGCCGCCGTCCATTCTCGCAACAGCGACAGCAACAGCTGCAACCCGCGCTGTTGCGGCTCTCCCTGACCGCCGCACAACCGCCTCCGACCGCCTGCGAGGCCCCACCACCGCCACTACCTCTCCCAGCGCCGCCCTCATCGCCAGGAGCCCCTGTCGGGCCGTTCTTCTCACAGCAGCGGCGACAGCAGCAGCTCACGGCTGCTGCTGTTTTCTCCGACCATTTTCCGACCGCCCGACGCCCCCACGACCTCTCCCGATCCGGCCGACCACCCTCGTGACTCTCTCGAGTCCGTCCAACCTTCCAACGCCACCTAGATCCTTCAACAACTCCCCCACGCCGCTGGAACGAGTCGCCTGCAGCCACTCTTCGTGCGCAGCAGCCGCCAAGTTCCGTTCAGTCATCGTTCCCCTTCCAGTAGCCTCCTGCTATTTCTGAACCACCGACAGCAGCCCCTAGGCTACTGTGCTCCTTTGTTCGGCCCCGTCGACAGCCCTACAACGCTTTCCGGTGTACGGTCGTCTCCTTGTTCACTGTCTGTGCTACCAACGCCACAAACACCTTTCCGACGTCCCCTAGCTCGCTGTTCCGTTTCCTCGAGACGCTGCTCCCTCTCCTTCATTGCCGTAGATCCACCGTCGCCGCAAGAAGACGTTCCGTAGCCGTGACGTTCAGATCGGACGCCGTTCAGACTCTACTTCCGTTCTACGTCAAACACCGGAGAGGTTGGTCCCCCTAACTCGTAGCGAACCCACATCGTAGTACAACCGGAAACCCTAAACTAAAATTGGACAACTTGAACTAAATTTACTTTCAGCGTTTGTAAAATGATTGCCCACCATAGGAAGATCGACGAACGGACTATTTTTCTGTGCACATAAGGTAGACGTCGATCTAGACTGAACAAAAACATCAAAACGTGACTTTTTGACTATTAGGGTAGTCCTGCCAATTTTAGAAACAAACTCTAATAGGATTTGTTGAAAACGCGACCTGACACCGTTGCCGTAACCCTGTTTCAGACGGACTGCCGCGGACGGGACGCTTGGACGGGACGCTCCGGACGGACGACACACTCGCCACCGTAGGCAAGTGTACTCACTTGTACCTTCGGCCGTGTTGAGGCCTTAAACTTTTAGAACTGTTAAAATGTAAACAAAGAGAACCGGACATGAAATAATAGCGTCAGGAACGCCCCTTGACAGCTTAGACTTGACGACGAAGTCTAAGCTCAACAACAGTTTTTGACACCTTAGGGTTATCTTGTGTGTGCGTGCGTGTGGACCCCCTAGCAGAACCATCCCTGTCTTGTCACGTCGTGTCTTGTCAAACACAGCTTGCGGGCAATAGGGCACTCTCTGAGTGATCCCTTGTACTGATACACAGCTTGCGGGCAATAGGGCACTCTCCGAGTGATCCCTTGTACTGATACACAGCTTGCGGGCAATAGGGCACTCTCCGAGTGACCCTTGTACTGATACATAGCTTACGGGCAATATGGCACTCACCAAGCTAGAGTGAGTGATCCATTGTACGGATTTGTCTAGTGCACTTGGGTTGGGGTAGGGTTGAGCGTGCGCACGGGGAGATGGTCTGATCCCCCTCGAACAGTAAGGCGTGAACCCTTCGAGTCACACGTGTCTTGTCTTGTTCCCGTGCACAAGGTTGAGCGTTCCCTCGGTTGAGAAGGTGCTGGCCGCCTTCTAACCGAAAGGCGTGAACCTTAGTGACACACTTCTTGTCTTGTCTCGTCCTGTGCACAAGGTTGAGCGTTCCCTCGGTTGAGAAGGTGCTGGCCGCATTCTAACCGAAAGGCGTGAACCTTAGTGACACGTCTTGTCCTGTCTTGTCTTGTCTTGTCTTGTCTTGTCACGTCTTGTCTGGACCTGTTTAGGTTAGTCTCGTAGTCTGTAGTACTCGCTACGGCTACTACTTGACGCGTTTTACTTTTCCTGCTCCGTTTACCTTCTTTTGTTATTATGTTATAACCCCAGCATGTTAATCAACCAGTAACTCATTGCTTAAAGTTTCAGTACACTTGTAGTAGAGTCTAACACTCTTTTGTAGACTTTACCTGACGTACAGTTCCTTTCTTTTGGGTGCTGTACGTCAGGTGTTGAGCCAGAGTACGTTGACGAGGCGGACTTGCCAGAGTACGTGGAGCCCGAGGACGCCGACCCAGAGTACGTGCCTGTGGAGGACCAGAGTTAGAGGCTCCTCCATGTTGCTGTTCCAGAGTTTTCCTGCTTACTAGGTTGGGTGCGTAGCACCGTTTACTTCTTTCTATCTAGGGTGGGTGCTTGCACCAGTCGTTTACCTTTCAGTTGTTGTAGCCGAGTCAGGCTTTTGTTAGACTCTCAGTACTTCTAAATTGTTATTTTGGAATAAAATGAATGTTTCCTTTTTAGTACTTTTGTTGTTCCGTACTAACCTGCATGGACCTGTTCCTTCGTCTTGGAGTACCACACAGACGCTTATTGGGTCCGAGCTTCACAGCTCCGGCCTAAGCGGGCCTTAGTCACGCTTCGCCTCCGTAGTTTGGGAAGCGGGGCGTTACACTAGATCTTCAGTCGGCAGCCATGGAGGTGGCAATCCCGATCAGAACTTCAATGGCACAACTCTAGAAGGTCCTCAGTGGCACCCCCGAGAAGATCAAAAACCTTGATCTTAGTCGGCAGCCATGGATGCCCTCAGATCAACCCGAAATAGCAAAAATCAGAAATTTTTAGGGTTTGATCGAAGCTCTCTGAGGTGTGGAGAAGGAGGAGGAGGTGATCACATGCCCTGAGGGCCCCACCTTCGGAGAATCCCCCCCCAAAAAAACTCCGAAATGGAGTTGCTCGGACAGAGGGAAAAGCGTCGCAGCGAGAAATCAAAACCCAAAGTTTCCCAATTTCCCCAAACGAACAGCCGAGATGAAAACGAAGGGAAAGTGAGTGAACAGTGCAAGGGGGCCCACCTTTTATGAGGTTTCCCACTCACTTCCATCAAAAAGAACAGGCCCTAAAATACCGCTGGTACATTATGCTGCAAATCAGGGATCTATGGATGACAACCCTCCTATTGGTTCGATGTTGAGGCATGATTAGACATACACGGTTTAGAGATAAGTGTGGGGTTGCACCCAACCCTCATCTGATGATGAAGTAAGAGGAAACGATATTGAGAGGAGCAAATAAGGGCCTGTTCTTTTGTAGTATTCTTTGAATAGATTCATCCGAAAACTACTGTTCACACATCCTATCGTATTCACTTTCCGAAGCTTCGTGGTTTTTGTTCTTTTGCCAAAACGAAGTGCAGCCAGAAATGTCGACGTGGAGAGGCGAAGTAGGAATCCAAACGCTCACCGTAAATTGCGGGGATTACGCGAGATTCTCAGCCTGTGGGCCCCCCTCCCCTTCTCTCTCCGCTGCAGCATCCGTTGTTTTGTTTTTTTTTAAATTCATAATTAAACATCATGTGATTAATTTAATACTAATTAAATAATTATTTTAACAAAAGTGGACCCCACATCTCACTTTCTACCTCAACTTTCAAATCCAAAAGAACACACATACACAACAAAATTGCGACGGGTCACACAACCACCTTTCAAACCCAAATTTCTCTCTCATCAGATTCCACACTCCCTCAACTTTTCCCTTTTATCTTCCCTACAAAAGAACAGGCCCTAAGGGCCTGTTCTTTTTGTTGGAAATATAATTGGGAAAGTTGAGAAGGTGTGGAATCTGATGAGAGAGAAATTTGGGTTAGAAAGTTGGTTGTGAGTCCCGTAGTTCTTGTTTAGGTGTGTTCTTTTGGGTTTGAAAGTTGAGATAGAAAGTGTGATGTGGGGTCTACTTTTGATAAAATAATTAATTAAATAATATTAAAGTAACCAATGGCTGTTAATTTTTAAATTTAAAAATAAAAACAAAACAAATTCAGCCCATGCAAGCCGCGAGAGAGGGGAGGTGGGGGCCACAACTCGCGGATTCCTGTGTAATCCCCGCTTTTTGCGGGAATTACATGCGTTCCAATTTGGAACGCCACGTCGGCCAATTTCCATTCGAAACCAAAGCTGCAAACGAACACACAACGCCGAGATCTGGACGTCTGACAATGAAACAGTGGGGTTTTGTGTGAATCTCGGTTGCTTTCCATAAAAAAGAACAGGCCCTAAGTAGCACCCCAAAACAAAAGGGAATTGCTATATGCACCCCTACTCATAGGGGTGCATATAGGATTCAGTGTAAAAATTAACCCGAAATAGAAAAAATGTAGAATGATTTCTCAAATAAATTAATTCTCTTTCTAATTTAAGCAAACCAAAGCTCATGCACCCCTATGAGTAGGGGTGCAGATAGCTGCTCTCAAACAAAAACCCCAAGGTAAAATAGGGTTATCAATTGGTGAGAGACAATGGGCCGAACGAATTCTGAGCAGAAGTACCATTCAACAATTTAACACAAATTTACAAAAAAAAAGGTCTGGGAAATGAAAGTCACGACTTCACAGCACAAGTACCAGTGGGGTAATACGGACATCCTCCCCCCTGACCTGTTCCGTCAACACGATAATCTCCACTCCAATCCGTCATTAATCACCGGTGCCTCTTAACGTATATGATTCCATGGGAACGTCAGAAACAATACCGGTTGTCGGGGCCCACACCCACCACGCCTCCAGAGAATTTGCCAATCACTTGCCGACCCGTGTCCAGAGAAATATTATGATGCGACAGCTATAAAAACGGGAGCCCCCGCATTTTTTACCCCTCACTATTCCCGCCACTTATTCCACGGCTCGCACGTGCGTCGTAGACCCCACGGACTCTTTCCTCTTCTTTCTTCCACTTTCCAACAAAATCCAAATCCTCCACACACAAAAAAAATAAAAATAAAAGGAAATCAAATCACAGTATTAATTAAACCCCCAGGCTTTATTCCTGCGGGAACAGTGAGCTCTCTCCTGAGATCGTGATTTTCTACAGCCTTTTTCGTTTCCTCGCTCAAACAATTCCTTTTTTAGGAAAAAAAATTTAGATGGAGGATTTGTACAGCATACACCCCGGGTTCTCGCGGGGCTGGGACTCGTCGTCCTCCGAGATCCCCGCCTGCGCCGCCGACGCAGGCGGAGATCCGTCGGATCTGACCGATCTGATGAAGGCTCAGATTGCCGGCCATCCGAGATATCCGTCGCTGGTCTCCGCCTACATCGAATGCAGAAAGGTTAAATTACATTAAAAAAATTATTTGAATGTAATAATTCATTCTTGATTGTTAATTTTGTTCGTTAATTTATTTTTTTAGGTTGGAGCTCCGCCGGAGGTGGCGACGATGATGGAAGAGATCGTCGGGAGGGAGAAGAGCTGCCGGCGAGGGCGGCAGCAGCAGGAGGTGGGAGCGGATCCGGAGCTGGACGAGTTCATGGATTCGTACTGCGCAGTGCTCGAGAGATACAAAGAGGAGCTCTCGACGCCGTTCGACGAGGCGTCGGAGTTTCTAACCGGCATCGAGAACCAACTGCGGAATCTCTGCAACAGCGGCGGAGTACGCGCCACCGCCACCGCCACCGCCAACAACCTCCAACAATTCCGGTAAATGAAATTCAAATAGAAACTTTAAAATTTTATGCATTTTTTCATTTAAAAAATTAATGTTATTTAATTGCGAACATTTGAGAGAATCAATCAGTGACAGCGAAGAGGTGGACGAGTTGTCAAATCGATCGGCCATGCAGCTAGGGTTCAATATGAGAGAGAGAGAGAGAGGAGTAGGGTTTTGTCTAACGTTGTGGCCTTTGTTTCTCTCTCTTAAAAGATGACACTTTCTCTCTCTTCACATTTTGGCCTTTGTCTGACCTTGGTTTAGAAAAGAGAATCTCACACTTTAAAAAAGCTTAGAAGCAATGGCTTCCATTAATAACAAAGAACAAACTAAGACACAAATAAATGCATATATCATTTCCCGATTTAGAAATAGCATTTTTTTTAACCTTTAATTTGTGTGAAGAACTGCTCAGAATGTGTTATTCAATGTTTATTTTTCGCGACTTGGTGTGATTCGATGACTTTAATAATTGGTCTCTTGGGGCTGCCTTGCTTTTGGGTCAAGACCTATGCTGTTGGTTACGGCACTGATTACGATTAGCCTTAAAATTATGAACCTTGTTTCTTGATTCCATGGTTTGTTTTTCCATAATTAACGAGTTTGTAATGATACTACTTGCTATAACAACTTTAGTTAATTCTTAATTTGCATTGATTACAAACATCAATACGCCGATCATAGGAAAACTTTGTGTTTCTCGGGTTTAATATTATATGCTAACAAAGAACCATTGAACTACATTCCTAGTTTGTATAGTGATCATCATGTTTAGACTCTGAACTATTCTAGGATTGGCTAGTTTGGGATGGTCTTATCTAGGATTGGCTAGTTTGGGATGGTCTTATCTAGGATTGGCTAGTTTGGGATGACGACGCTAGTATCCTCCCTCTCCTTTATGTCTAAGAATAGTCTGGAACACTATATTTGCTCTGAAGTGTATACTGTATTTAACTCTTGAGTTATGAAGCATTATTATTACTTTTCAAAAAAACATTAAATTATATTTTGTTTGTTTTGGGAATCACTTACAAATGGTTTGTCGGACGAATGAAATGGTAGAATCTAATATCGTTGAGCATCTCTCTTTAGCTCGGTGTTAACAAAGAGAATTAGAAGAATTCGATGCCTTATCATTCCCTTTTGCAATTTTACTAGATTTATTTCTTTAATGTTATATCTCAGTGGACTATGAAAAATGTTCAAAATAGTTTACCATGTGAGCAACTATTTATGTTATTCATTCTTATTCTTGATGTAAAAAAACACAATGTAACATATATCAACTATATAATTTTTTCTGAAACCACATTAGAACATTCTCATGCAGCGTTGCTGGTTACGGCTGTATTTCTGATGGATTGACCATTTCCTCCCTAACTATCTTTAAAAGTCAAGTCTTAACACTATACATTACCTTATTCATATTTTTATTTTATGAGTTTTCTTAATCATTTGTAGGCTTATTCGAAGATTACTACTAATTAATCTTCCTTAAAAAATCTACAAAATTAATCGCCTCTGACAATTTTTCATTATCTTTTTCGCTTGCATTGCATTTCTTGTTTCTTGTTTCTTCCTTCAGAAGTTTCTCTGTTATAGCATTAAGCCCACCTCTGATTCTGTTGCAGATTATTTTTGAAAAACCGTTTTTTCTGCCCTAATTAATCTATGCTTAGCTCTTTATAGCTACTCTTGCTATACACACAAACAGGAAATGCAACTTTGACAAGTGGAACCGGGAGATCATCAGAATGTTGATATGCATTAATGCATGTGCAATATTTTATACTATTTATATTATATATTGGTCATATTGACATACGTCTGTCATTGAAGGGTTATTTTACCTGAGAATTTTGATTTGCTTCTGTTTTTAACCTTCTGATTTATGGTTTGTTTACAACAAGCTTTAGTTGGTCTCGGTCTGAGGCCCAATTTTTAATAGCCATATTGAAAAAAGTTTTAGTTGCTATCGGTTTGAGACATTATTTTTAAAACAACACTGAAGACATAAGCTTTAGTTGCTCGTGGGTTGAGACACTATTTTTAAAGCAATATCGAAGACGAAAGTTGCTTGAACTCTATAACCGAGCAGAATGGACCTTCTTGCAGCCATTGGTACCGTTATAAAGCTTCACACATGGTCATAGATTGGCTTATGAAGCTTGCACACTTGTTCATGTAAGCCTACTAACAATTGCACTATCACACTGCTAGCTCGGCAAGAATTAAGATGAATATTGTTTGAGAATTACATGGGCAAGAATCAGATGCGTATTATGATTGCTATTACATGATTGAATGTACTGCAGTAAACACCACCAAGTCATTGTGTCACCATTGGCTTAACAAGGTTCCAGCTGAGAACTATGTTTAAGTTGAAGCCAGACATATAGGTTTGTCACTAATAGCATGCTCTCACTGTGGATTCATCTTGAGAATGAGAGTTAGTCTACACCGATTAGAAAGTTGAAAAGGAGAAACACCTTAGATTGTACTCATTTATAATAGCATGGATTTAGTAGTTATTAGGGGCCCAACAAAGTTCATTCTAGGATGATAAGGTACTGATGGCCAAGTTTAATTTGCACCCTAGCTGTAGTTCCGTCGATAATATGTCTTGAGCTTGCGACTCAGCCTTTTATTCTAGCTTGGCTCTGGTGCTCAGTGGTGGCAAACGAACTGGGAGCTGGGAGGTTGGTGGCCATAGAGTGAACTGGATAATTTGATACTGGAGAGAATGTAATATTGGTGGAGAAAAGGGCAACGCACCGAGAGCGTAAATGTAAACTGGATTTAAGGCAAACGGGACTGAAATCATGCAGTTGTACATGTTAAATAGGGAAAGATGTCTCTCCTATCGTATTGTATGCAAGAAAGCTGTCACAGTGATTGTTTGTACTTGTGTCTAATTTAGAGAACGAGTGTTCTGGATAAACAACGATTATAAAATTTTCAGCATGTATGTACAATGTAAGAGGCTAGAAACTAGGGTTGCTAATGTTGCTAGGTAATAGAAAATTGTTTAATGTGCACCCTATTCACCATTGTTGGTTTACTTCCATATGTATACTTTTCTACAACTCAAATAGTTTTATTAACTTTAGAAACAAAAATACCAAAATATATGTGGTGCATCAATTTATTTCCTGTAGTTCACTTGGTATTTAAATCTCAACTCTATTCCTTTACTAGAAAATTGACAATTTCAATTGATATAATGGGTTCTATGAGCTAAAGCAATGACTTTTAAATAATGTTTTAAAATGCAGTCTCACTAAGCACACGGATCGGGAGCACATAGTACATACCCAGACTATGCGAGATTACATGAAAATAAAAATGAAAAATGAAAAATTTAATATATAAGCATAAATATATGACAAAAAAATACAAGTATATGGTTGGATCACGCCAATAATACAGATTCTTGTTTCTATATGTTCGCAGGTGTAATTCAGTACTAAGAAGGCAACCAAATGAACATATATCAATATGAATAAATCCAAGAGAAGACACGCATAACTTGGTAACGCAGTTTGGTGTGCACACCTACATCTGCGGGGCCACGCCCAGAAAATCAGATTACTCCACTATAATAAAAATGAATACAATCACTAATATCGGATTTCTATCAGGAGGAACATACTCTCCCTCAATATAAACCGCAGTGGGTGGTCTCAACCAACCCCATGGAATAATCTATGCAAGATCCCCTTGCATACAAGATCGTCTTGCAAAACTGACTCGAATCAACTCCCTTGATCCCTACCTCGGTAGCCGTTAGCCTCCCTTTCGGAGTATTTCAATCACGATCTTTTGAATCGATAAATCTTAGAGACAATCCGCATGTCTTTTAAATTAGCCGACTCCCTAAAATCTCGGAGTAGTTACGGAAGGCTGTTCAAGAGAATCCCATGCAGATTGATATCCTGAAAATCAAGGAATCACTTAGGGCAAGTGATCCCACAATATCTTCATCATACGATCGCAAGCACCAATTGCAGTAAATAATGTCAAATATATCTTCAGCAGATTTTGCAACAATATTTGCGGGTTAACAACTTCCTATTGAATCTTTAACCAATCTCATAAGTAGCAGCAACAACTGATCATCTTAGAGAGAGAATCTATAAGATCTGGAATAGTAAATCATCAATCTTCCGAAGTCTGTCTTTCGTTCTAATAAGCCAGAATAGTATGTAGCATCTCATGTTGCAACATGACATACAATATGACTATTAATAATATCTTCCACAGCAAGATAATTAAGGCCTACTAAAATACCCATGTGCCACTAATGACAATACAGTCACACCACATATGACCCAAGTAACTCCCCCTTTGGCATTTAGTGGCATAATCATCATAAGACAAGTCATGTAGCAAAAAGAACAGGAAAGACAATAAGCAAGTTCATTTTCATATCTGTCTGAGAAAACCAACAATACTGAACCCCACATCACAACACATCATATCAGCAGTATTAGCAAAAGAGTTTACTTACAGGACTAGACAAATAGAATTACCAGGAACATGTCATATCAGAGAAACTTCACAACCACAGTTATAACAGATGCAAAATAACAACCCCAACCAAATTCTCCCCATTTGTGCCACCAAATCCAAAAGGGTACCTCAAGAAGATTCTCCAGCAGCAGCTGCACCACCAGATTCCACAGTAGAGGAGGAGGACAGCTTGCTCTTCAGAAAGAGAATCATGCTCTCAAACAAGGTTTTCTGAGTCTGTAGAGCCACAATGTGAGAATCCAGATCCTTGACAACAGTCTCAAATATAGAAATGTCTTCAAGAATGAGAGAGTCTGGGCCAGCTATGAACTCAGAAACTGTAGGAGGAGCAGAAGAATGTTGACTAACAGGAGAGACTGGAGATGTAGGGATAGCTCCAGTGTCAAGAGATGTTATAGCCACAGGAGATGTCATCTGTTTTTCCAGCAACTGATCTAATGGTGTATCCAATGCTCTCAGAAGGAATAATCAGTTCATTTCCAGAGGGCAATATCTTCTGAGAGTGTAGCAACAACGAAATGAGACAAGGATGAGTTAAAGAGGGAGATGCTACAGAAGATTCTGTATGAGATAATATAGAATCACAGATGATTCTTTCCAAATTGAAGGGCTGCTTAGTACCTGCACAATACATCAATCTGCACATATCTTTGGTAACTACTGACACATTAGAAGTGGGTAGCCAGTTTCTTGTTGCAAGTCTGTAGAGCAGAAAATATTTTGCAGACAAGGAAGAGGAAGGAAAAGAGGTAGTCTTGGGCCAGCACACCAATTTTCCAGTAGTGACTACCTTAATGAAGGTGTCATGATCAGCACCAACAGAGTCCACAAAGGAGGAAAGAGAGGTAGGACAGGTCCACTTCAGCAGCTTGTTAATCACAGAGGGGGAAAAGATACAATTTTCCCCCTGACATATGAGTGGAAGGACCATCTGGATAGAGATACTCCTGCTGATCTAGATAGATTGCAATAAAATTTCCTAACAAGCATATGGTTGTATGACTTGAAACAGATGGCAGAGTGAAATAACTTGATGTCCTTCAGGACAGACACAAACTGGGTCTTATAAAAAGAGTTAACAGCCAGGTGTTTTTCAGCAAGAATTGACCTGTCAGAGTAATGGGACCACCTTTTCTTGCATACTTGGTCAAAGAATTGTTTGCTCATAGCATCAGATACTGTAAATAAGGTGGAAGAGACAGAACTTGCTTCAGCTGAAACTTTTGCCTTCTTGGAAGGAGATGGAGAGGTAGAGCAGGAAGGAACCGATCTTTTCTTGGAGGAGGTCCTTTGTTTATAAATAGAAGGAGGGACCTCAGCAGCAGGGGCAGGCTGGACAGCAGGAGGAGACCCAGTAGAAGTAGCCGGGTCAGCAGGAGTGCATGGTGCATTCTGTGTTGCAACATCAGCCAAAATCTCTTCATCAACATGAGGTGATGTTGCAATATCAGGTGCAACATCAGCCTGTGTTGCATCATTTGAAGGGTCATTTTCACTCAATGTTGGACCATCCTCAGTGGCAGTAGGGTCAGGGGTAGCAGATGGGATACTAGAGTCATCAGCAACAATAATATCCTCCATGCGATAGTCATCCTACCAAATCAACATGAATTTTAGGGCCGTGACCCAAATCTTGATCTTCACCAGAGATAGGAGGGTTGGGTGGACCAGAGGATTCCTCAGCCCCAGCATCACCTCGCATAGCCTCCGTAGATATGGACATGGAGGAATCTAATCTTCCAAAACGACAATCTCTGTCAATTTGACAGAAGAGCATCGGCACCGAGAAGTGACCAAAATAATAGAGTCGTCATCAACCACTTGGACACTTTTCAACTTTCCACCTAATTTGTCCAGTCGATAGGGACCAACACGCACACCAGAAAATTCCATATAAGACACATCGAACTTCTTTTCAGACTTTCGGAGATGCCAGAATCAATCATTTATGGTAACTGGAACAAACATATCCTCAGAAGAAGTGGGTACATCCCGCTGAATAGAAATTGGGGCAAAAGGCAAAACTTCCAAATTGGCCATGGCAGGGCGATGCATGTGGGTGGAAGACACCGGAGAGGAAGAGGGAGATGGAGAATCACGAGATGGAACATGAGTAGATCAAGATACCACCCTTTTCCGCTTCATTGGAGGAGGCGAGGAGGAAGATGTAGAGATATGATGTCCTCGAGGCTATTTATCTCTGTGTGAATAGCACAAACGTCTTGTTCGAAATAACAGTAAGCTGTTTGGCAATAATTTATCTAAGTTATTTTATAATGTAGTTAACATTAGATATTAACTTAGGTAAAGTCCTGAGACTTTATGCAAGGTCAAACAGGTATCGAGATGAGTTTCTTGATCATGGAGAAATGTTTGACCGTCTGTAGCATAAGTCTAAAAGGGTTCGTGGTCGTAGATGTTTCGAGACAAGGATATCGAAACATCGGATAGACCATTGTGTCTTAGTCTTCACCGTTTAGCGGTGGCGATGTTGTCATGATCGTTTGACTTGGCGAAGTCGAAGGCGAGACACATGTGCTCATTAGAGAATGAGTTCACTGAACGATCCACAAGAGTTATCATATGGTTATATTGACCAATCTGTCAATGATAACTCTCAGTGATGATAGGCTAGTTGGTCTTTTGACTTGAGGTCATTTTACGAACCTGTGCGTGAATAGTACCAATTAGATCACTGGCCTAGCTTCGAGGCTAGGTCTGTGGACAGGTCTTTGATTGGGTGTCACTTGAAGAGTACGAGACGAGTAATGACCTAGAGAAGATTTGTCTCTCCGGTCAATGGGAGTTAGTGTCGTAGAGTTAGTTCGATCTTTAGTAAAATCTCTGATCAGAGTATGTTGGAAGAAGTCCAACATTAGTTGACTAAAGATCGATAGATAGAAACTAACCGGAGTCAAGTTATTGGGGTTGACAGTTTGACCGTACTCTAGACTTGATCTACACGACATAGTTAAGACGAAGAGACTCTAACTATGGAATTCATCACGGAAACAGTCAGGGTGGTCCCGACAATACTCATGTCGATGAGTTAACCACATAATGATGATTCTGAAGCAGGGACGTACCCTAGACTTGATCTACACGACATAGTTAAGACGAAGAGACTCTAACTACGGAATTCATCACGGAAACAGTCAGGGTGGTCCCGACAATACTCATGTCGATGTGTCAACCACATAATGATGATTCTGAAGCAGGGACGTCAACCACTGCTCGTGGTCAATGCCGTATAGGGCTTCGAGCCCAACCTGTTGTAAGGGTCAGGCTGTAGGGTCTCACACAGAGTGCGACCTTCGTCTAGTAATAGGTAGATATTAGTTAGGGAGAATAATTTGCATTTGATGCAAAGGAAGAGAAAATTGCATTTTGATGCAAATGACAATTTAAGCTAAGATAGGTGACTAATTTGCATATGATTTAAAAAGAGATTAAATGTGTTTTAAATAGTTTAAGACCATATTTAATAATATAAACGCATGGAAAAGGTTTCCTAGATAACGGGATCGTTCCGCTCTAAACGCAGGTTCAAACCGCGTCAAAAACGGAGTCCAAATGCACAAGTTATAGCCAAAATAAGACAGCCCAAACTGTTGGGCTGAACCCAGCGAAAATGGAGGCCCACCAAGCCTGAATTTTCTGGTTAGGTTTTTTGAAACCCGGGATTTTTTTGACGGCTGGATTTTCCATCTTTGAATGGTTTTGGATAACTTTGGACGATCAATTGGAGGGTCAAACAGACTCTAATTGACGTGCCGTTTTTTCCTATGCGTTCATCGTTGAACATCCTTCGAATTGATAGGTTGTATCAATCATGAAGCTCAATGGTGATGGCGTTAAAATTCACGGAAGTTTGCACTTTGTGAAAGGCAAACTAACTTGATTTAAGTAACTCTAATTTAATAGTCCCACATCGGTTGTGCGGAAAAAGGGAGAGTCCGCCGCCTATATAAGTAGGGGCCTCCCCTTCCTCCAAACTAGTCCCAAGCTACAGATCTGAGCGGCTCCTGTAAATGTTGGAGCACGCTCGGATCTAGGCTTAAATTAATATTCTCTATCTCCCTATATTTATGCCTTACTCCTGACGGCTCTAACAAAGCCACGAAGGAGTTCGGATTCGGATCCGAAATCTTGGCGAAGGCTTTCACTCGCGTGAAACTTTCTTCGGCGCGTGGTTGGCTCGGCGACACGAGGATTGCTCGCCTCGGGGTGCAGAGTGATTCAAGGAGCGGTATGTGTTTTAAGCTTTCGTTTTAATTATTCGCAGTAGTTAGATCCCGCTTGGGGTGGTCAGATCCACCCGAGTTGGCAGATATCCTGGCTAAGAGGGTCTGGTTCCTTAGAGCTGCATGTTAATTAGATTAACATTTTTTCCGCTGCGCATTTTTATGTCTATGTTCCGTCCGACTTAGGACATGAATAAAGTTTTTGTGCCCTAATGGTCCTAGAAAACCCTTCAGTGGTATCAGAGCTTGTTAATACTTGAGTACGTGTTCTCGGGTTATGAGCTGACCCGAAGTAATCGCTCTTACTGTACCAAGTCCTGATAAGATGGGGATCTTTGATAGGTTGGGCGTTGTCGAGAGGCATGCCGTAAAACAAGTTTTGAGGTATGTTGTGACGGGTCTAGGGTGCCATGGATGATGGGCTTTAACAGCGTCGCAATGATATCAGAGTGATACTCTTCAGTGGTAGCAGAGCCTAGGTTTGCGTAACGATCTAGCACTGCGATTTTATTAAACATTGAAATGCTTTTAAAATGCCTTAAAATGTTTTAAAGTTATGCGATAATTTTTTAAAATGTTTTAGATGCCTTTTAAAATGTTTCTTTAAATTTATGCGATAAGTTTAAAAAGATTTTAGATTTTTAAATATTTTATATGATAAAATTTTAAATATGAAATTTTAAAATGATGTTTTAAATTTATGTGATGATTTTAAAACTGATTTTAAAACTTTTTAAATTTATGCGATAAGTTTAAAATGATGTTTAAATATTTTATATGATAAAATTTTTAAGCTTGAAAAATTTTTAAATGATGTTTTAAATTTGTGTGATAATTTTAAAACTGATTTTAAAACTTTAAAAAATTTATGCGATAAGCTTAAAATGATTTTAGATGTTCAAAAATTTTATATGATAAATTTTTAAGAATGAAAATTTTAAAATGATGTTTTAAATTTATGTGATAATTTTAAAACTGATTTTAAAAGTTTAAAATTTTTATGCGATAAATATTTTAAGTAGCATGCAATTTTTGTGATCTTTGAAAACAAGGCTTTATGCGATAAAATACAATGTTTTAAAAATCATATTTTTAAATTTAAATGTTAAATTAAGTATGCATGCTAAAATTGTTTATGTGATAAACATTATTCTATTTAATTGTTAAATAGTTGTACACTCTTTTTATGCGTTAAAATTAGTGTAATTTTATTTTAATGGCTATGTGAATGTTGTCACTTATTTGATAACACAAGACAACCCTCTTAGGTTAGCCATTAAGAACTCGTTAAAATTTATGAGATAAATTCTAATGACATGCTATGTTTTAATAAAACATTAACAACATTTTAGGACCTAATTCCTGATTAGGGTAGTCCCTTTAATGAAATTTTAATTTTAATTGTTATGAAATTAATTCTCATTAAAGGGCTTCGCTTTTAGCGTTGTTAATAAATTTATTAAAATCCTAATAACGATTAGGATAGCACGTGAACCTTATAGTTGATAATGATTTAATAATAGTTATTAAACAAATTCTAAAATTTTGAATTTAAGGATTCAACTAGTTGATATGATTAATTAGTTGTTAATAAAAACCTTTTAGTCTATGGCACACATATAAAAATGACAAGCTTCATTCAATAGACCATGATTCAGTCAATATGCTTGGCTAAGTTTGTTGGATCACCCTATAAGGGATAGTGATCATGGCTTAGTCAATTCCCTGGCTGTGTTCCGCTGGACCGCAATGACGCGAATCATGATTGTATGACACCCTGAACTATATCTAAGTCAAATACGTTAATAATCTTCTTCAAGATTAGCCGTAGCCCTCCTTGTTTTATGGGTTGGTAACTATAGGACCCGTGTTCCAGTTGTTGAGCTACACTCAAGCTGTGACATGGTAACCTTGTAGAAACCAACACCTTAAATACATTAGATGAAATCTTGACTTGACCCAAACCGTCGTGTCGTGAATACACCGAGCGTCGGCGTAAGATAAGTCAATGATGTAGTCTGGCTAGATGTAGTCTAAGGCCTGCCCCAAACCGACGGGTCATGAATACACCGAGCGCCGGGGCAAGTCAGGCTAGACACGAAAACAAGGGTCCGACTAGACTAGACATTGTGATTTGGATGAGCAACACTCATGATCACAAATAGTTAGGGGTAAAAACCGATAAAAGGGTTATATCTGATATGATCGATGAAGAGTCATCTTTCGATTACAGAGTCAAGCAACTTGTTGAGCTACACTCAAGGTTGTTAGGCTCAGGGTGATTGAACTTCTTACCTATTTATTTAATTTGATTAAATCGTTCATTGTTAAGTCTTAAAATGATCGTAAAAATAGTGGGAGGATATAGATAGATAAAAGCCAATCTACCTATATTTAGTGTTGAACATGTGCTAAACTAGGGTAAGACTATGTTTACCGAAGGAATCAAAATATAATATTTTAATGAAATAAGTTAACTGGTCAAATAGGTTGATTAATTGAATATCAAGTTAAATTCTAATTGACAGAATTAAACTATATTCTCGTTGACATTAAAAATGACCTTCTAAAGAACAGACTTAAGAAATATGATTTCATTAAGTTCTGGGTCCAACAAATAAATTCACGCTACATGTCACTCGCCTCTATATGGGGCAGCTTGAACATATAGGTTATTCGAAGTATGTTTTTCCCTACAACTTGTCGAGCTACACTCAAGGTTGTATTGAAAAACAATTTTGATCCGCAATGTTCGAGAATTCGATCAAACTGTTTGAGTCGAATACGAGTGCATGAGCGGTGCAAGACTATGCATCCCAACCGGATCTTGAGACAAGCAACGTGTTGAGCTACACTCAAGGTTGCAAAGCTCAAGCGTTTGGATACATGAGATGCTTGCATAGCTATTCATTTATGTTGGGCTATTTCATATCTAAATATGATTTAGAAAAGGAAGAAGGCACTCCGGAAAGTCAATTGAGAAAGTTAGTTATATTTATCATTAGTAAAGGCATAAGTAGGAGGAAATGAAAATGTGACATATTTTGATGTCACGATTTCAGAATAATAGTTATACAAAAGACGTCTAACACATTTTGACGAATGTCGTTACCTTGCTTCTGTGTTAGTAATTTGTAATAACTATAATATATTAAAAGTTAATATATAAATACACAAGATAGTAGCAAACTTATTTGGCAAAATAGACTAGGCCGTATTGAGAGACTAAGCTTCACAAGTCACATAAAGAGGGGTATGACCTCTCGTATTATGAAGTCTACGGACACTTGTGAATCTTATCCTCTTAGATATAATGGCCAAAACTCATCTATAAAACAGTGGGAGAATGAGTTGTTGAACTCAGTCTCGTACATACTGATGTACCCGAGTCTATATTAACCAAAATAAGTTGTTCTTATATTTTATTAAGACACGTGTTCTTGATGAAACACAAGTCTGATAAAATAAAGAACGAAATGACAAAAGTATTTAAACTGATTCGATTAGATCGAATGATCAAATACTCAGCTACATAAAATCTTGCGTAATTAAAAGAAAATATGTTTTTCTCTTAGGTCAAGTCTGTTAACACACCGGTGTGTTAAAAGGTATGAATCACACTTAGTTAGACTTGGTTCGATACATAGCAAGTGACTCTGAGTTAAGTCCTCCCTCTGGGTTAAGTCCTAGACAGTAATGCCTAGGTTTTGATAATGTTCTATGTGGACATTATCAATAAGATATTCATTAAATCGATCATTAGGAAGTTGTATAATTACTCGAATCTCGTGAGACGACGGGTCGAGTTAGACATCATAATTGATGATGACTTAGTCAACTTCTAAGATGAAATTCGGAGTAGTAACTCCGATTTATAACTTGATGCAATCAGAATAGGTCCGTGTGCGTAAATAAATTTTGGAATTTAGTTTACGTGTCCAAGGAAAATGTTTCCTCATTTTCTGCAAGTAAATCTTTAAGTTAAAAGATTGGTGTAGAAAGAAATAGCGAAGTACAATCATGTTGATCGAGAACGGTTTTCATCATAATTCCTATAAACGGATTATGTTGGAACCGTCTCGCCAGCAGATGTGTACGGATCTATTCGGACCAACTCGATGTAAGTGCTCATGATGACCATGAAAACTGGAACATTCGATTATACGTTCGTTTTTCTAAATGTGATTTAGACGAACCAACTTATATGAATTAGCCAGAGAGTTTTCAAGGTCAGTGGGAGCAAAGTAATTACATGTGAGGCATCAAAGGGATTGAACATTTATTTTGATAAAGTAATCAAAAGGTTTGACACTTTATCAGAAATAGATATGAGCCATTTGAAATAACCAGTAACTAATTTAAATTATTATCGTAAGGTACGATGAACTGGATAAGATCCAAGGGAAATAAAATATTATGGATTCCGATAGACCAAGAGAATTATTTGAATGAGATTCAAATGGTTGGTATAACATAAATATAGAAACCCCTTAAGTCTATACTGTAGACGGTTTAGCAGATCCACTCACAAAGACTCTACCACATGAAGTCAGAAAAACTTATGTGTAAACACGGTATAAGATACCGAGATAAATGGGCTTGAGTGCAAGTGGGAGATGTAGAGATATGATGCCCTCGAGGCTATTTATCTATGTGTGAATAGAACAAACGTCTTGTTCGAAATAACAGTAAGCTGTTTGGTAATAATTTATCTAAGTTATTTTATAATGTAGTTAACATTAGATATTAACTTAGGTAAAGTCCTGAGACTTTATGCAATGTCAAACAGGTATCGAGATGAGTATCTCGATCATGAAGAAATGTTTGACCGTCTGTAGCATAAGTCTAAAAGGGTTCGTGGTCGTAGATGTTTCGAGACAAGGATATCGAAACATCGGATAGACCATTGTGTCTTAGTCTTCACCGTTTAGCGGTGGCGATGATGTCATGATCGTTTGACTTGGCGAAGTCGAAGGCGAGACACAGGTGCTCATTAGAGAATGAGTTCACTGAACGATCCACAAGAGTTATCATATGGTTATATTGACCAATCTGTCAATGATAACTCTTAGTGATGATAGGCTAGTTGGTCTTTTGACTTGAGGTCATTTTACGAACCTGTGCGTGAACAGTACCAATTAGATCACTGGCCTAGCTTCGAGGCTAGGTCTGTCGACAGGTCTTTGATTGGGTGTCACTTGAAGATTACGAGGCGAGTAATGACCAAGAGAAGATTTGTCTCTCCGGTCAATGGGAGTTAGTGTCGTAGAGTTAGTTCGATCTTTAGTAAAATCTCTGATCAGAGTATGTTGGAAGAAGTCCAACATTAGTTGACTAAAGATCGATAGATAGAAACTAACCGGAGTCAAGTTATTGGAGTTGAAAGTTTGACCGTACCCTAGACTTGTCTACACGACATAGTTAAGACGAAGAGACTATAACTACGGAATTCATCACGGAAACAGTCAGGGTGGTCTCGACAATACTCATGTCGATGAGTCAACCACATAATGATGATTCTGAAGCAGGGACGTCAACCACTGCTCGTGGTCACTGCAATATAGGGCTTCGAGCCCAACCTGTTGTAAGGGTCAGGCTGTAGGGTCTCACACAGAGTGCGACCTTCGTCTAGTAATAGGTAGATATTAGTTAGGGAGAATAATTTGCATTTGATGCAAAGGAAGAGAAAATTGCATTTTGATGCAAATGACAATTTAAGCTAAGATATGTGACTAATTTGCATATGATGCAAAAAGAGATTAAATGTGTTTTAAATAGTTTAAGACCATATTTAATAATATAAACGCATGGAATAGGTTACCTAGATAATGGGATCGTCCCGCTCTAAACACAGGTTCAAACCGCGTCAAAAACGGAGTCCAAATGCACAAGTTATAGCCAAAACACGTCAGCCCAAACTGTTGGGCTGAACCCAGCGAAAATGAAGGCCCACCAAGCCTGAATTTTCTGGTTAGGTTTTTTGAAACCCGGGATTTTTTTGACGGCTGGATTTTCCATCTTTGAACGGTTTTGGATAACTTTGGACGATCAATTGGAGGGTCAAACGGACTCTGATTGACGTGCCGTTTTTTCCAATGCGTTCACCGTTGAACATCATTTGAATTGATAGGTTGTATCAATCATGAAGCTCAACGGTGAGGGAGTTAAAATTCACGGAAGTTTGCACTTTGTGAAAGGCAAACTAACTTGATTTAATTAACTCTAATTTAATAGTCCCACATCGTTGTGCGGAAAAGGGGAGAGTCCGCCGCCTATATAAATATGGGCCTCCCCCTTCCTCCAAACTTGTTCCAAGCTCCAGATCTGAGCGGCTCCCGTAAATGTTGGAGCACGCTCGGATCTAGGCTTAAATTAATAGTCTCTATCTCCCTATATTTCTGCCTTACTCCTGAGGGCTCTAGCATAGCCACGAAGGAGTTCGGATTCAGATCCGAAATCTTGGCGAAGGCTTTCACTCGCGTGAAACTTTTTTCGACGCGTGGTTTGCTCGGCGACACGAGGATTGCTCGCCTCGGGATGTGGAGCGATTCAAGGAGCGGTTCGAGGAGCGGCTCGACGTGGGATGGGGAGCGACTCGGATGACAGCGCGGAACATCTCGCCTGCCCCAGGGTTGAGATTCCGGGTATGTGTTTTAAGCTTTCGTTTTAATTATTCGCAGTAGTTAGATCCCCTTGGGGTGGTCAGATCCACCCCGAGTTGGCAGAGATCTTAGCTAAGAGGGTCTGGTTCCTTAGGGCTGCATGTTAATTAGATTAACATTTTTTCCGCTGCGTATTTTTATGTCTATGTTCCGTCCGACTTAGGACGGGAATAGAGTTTTTGTGCCCTAAGGGTCCTAGAAAACCCTTCAGAAGATGATTCCGCTTTCGCTGAGGAGTGCCGAGAGTAACAGTGAGGCGTTTGTGCCGATTTTCTATCTTGATCACGGGCCATATCGACGAAGACGAAAAAGAATTTCTCAGAGAGCCACAGGAAAACCCTAGAATAGAAACCGATTTTCTATGAAAATTTGGGAAGTGGAAATGAGCGCCGAAATAGAGACCCGAAACTAAAAAGTGTCTTTAAAATAAAACTTCCCCCGTGTTGCAACATGAGACATAACATAGGAAGAAAATAAATTACGACAAAGTCTAAGAGCTTGTCTAACTCTTGAAATCTGCCTGAGTAAAGTGGTTTAGTGAATGTCTGACAGTTGACATGATGTTGCAACATAGTCCATAACAAACACTTTCTTTTTACCAATTCTCTAATGAAGTGTGACGTTTGTCTATGTGCTTTGTTCTCGAGTGTTGCACTGGATTCTTCGAAATGTTGATATCACTTTGGTTGTCACATAGAATAGTTAACACATCTTGTTTCACTTCATAATCAGTTAACATCTGCTTCATCCATAATAGTTGTGTACAACAACTTCCAACGACTATATACTCAGCTTCTGCCATGGATAAGGAGATAGAGTTCTGCCTCTTGTTGTACCATGGAACAAGACTGTTTCCAACATAAAAACACCCATCTGTAGTACTCTTCCTATCATCAGCATTGCCTGCCTAATCAGCATCACTGTAACCTGATAGAAGAGTGTTAGTTTCTTTGGTATACCAAATACCATAATCAGCTGTACCACTTATGTATCTGATAATTCTTTTTACTGCCGTAATGTGAGACTTCTTGGGAGATGCTTGATAACGAGCACACAAACCTACACTGCAATTGATGTCAGGGTCTGCTAGCAGTGAGATAAAGAAGACTCCCTATCATGCTCCTATATAGCGTAACATCCACAGACTTACCATTATCATCTTTAGTGAGTTTTTCACTTGTAGGCATATGAGTACGAACATGTCTAGCATTTTCTAGTCCAAACCCCCTCGCCAGATTCATATCATACTTACTTTGGGATATAAACAGCTCCTCGTTGGATTGCTTTTCTTGAAGACCCAGAAACATATTGAGTTCTCCCACATGCTCATTTCAAACTCCTTCTGCATAAGATTAATAAATTCATTCACTAACTTCTGAGAGGTAGAGCCAAACACTATATCATCAACGTAGATCTGAGTTACAATCACTGCAGCCCTGGTTTTTCGAACAAGTAGTGTCTTGTCAGCTCTCCCTCTGACGTAGCCTTTCTGAAGTAAATATTTGGTTAGCCTCTCATACCAGGCTTTCGGAGCTTGCTTCAAACCATAAAGAGCCTTTTTCAACTGATACACGTGGCCGGGAAAGAACGGATCCTCAAAGCCTTTGGGCTGCTCCACATAGACCTCTTCATTCAGAATACCATTGAGGAAGGCACTCTTCACATCCATCTGATGTAGTTTGAAGTTGAAACTACATGTTACTGCTAGTAAAAGTCTGATGGACGTGAAAGTAGGATACTCCAAATTCGGGGGTCAACGAGTTTCATAAAACGTTCTTGGTGGAAAAAAATGGGAGTGAAAGATCCCAATTCGAGATGTGCTACAGGAGCAAATGTCTCATCAAAATCAACACCTTCAACCTGAGTATAACCCTGAGCCACCAGACGAGCTTTGTTGCGAGTTATGTTTTCCTTCTCATCAGTCTTGTTCTTAAAGATCCATTTGGTACCAATAACATTTTTACCATTTGTGGACTTTCAACAAAAGTCCAGACATCATTCCTCTGAAACTGATTCAGTTCTTCTTGCATGGCTGACACCCAGCATTCATCAAGAAGCGTTTCCTTTACATTTTTAGGTTCAACAAGAGAGATAAAACAAATATACCCTGCAAGGTCCGGTAGTTGACATGGTTCGTGCCTCTTGTACGACGTTCTTCAAACATATCCCCTATAACCAGCTCTGGAGGGTCGTCCCTGATAACTCTGGTGTGAGCAACAGATTGACCACCTTCAGGCTCTTTAGCTGATGTTGTCTCTGGTGTTGCAACATCAGTTGCAACATGATCATGTGTTGTATCTGGTGTTGCAACATCAGTTACAACATGCTCTTCTTCTTCTGTACAGTCCTCCTGTGATGACATCCCTTCCAATGTGGCAGCATCTGTTTGCTGATCAAAATCATCTACACCAACATTAATAGACTCCATCATGGTATTAGTACGTTTATTGTAGACTCTATACACACGACTGGATGTAGAATAACCCAGAAATATTTTTTCATCACTTTTAGCGTCAAACTTCCCTCTTGGAGTACAGTCATTTAAAATATAGCACTTGCTTCCAAAGATGTGCAAGTAGGAGACATCTGGCTTTCTTCCTTTCCAGATTTCATACGTAGTTTTCTCAGTTCTAGGACGAAGGTAAACTCTGTTAATTGTATAGCATGCCGTATTGATAGCTTCAGCCCACCACCTTACACTGACCTCTCTAGCATTTAGCATAACACGAGCCATCTCTTGCAAGGTTCGGTTCTTTCTTTTGACAACTCCATTTTGTTGAGTCTTTGGGGCTGAAATTTTGTGAGCAATACCTTGGGACTCACAGAAATCAGCAAATGATCAGTTTTCAAACTCCTTTCCATAATCACTTCTGATTCTAACAATCTTGCAGATAATGCTTCCTTTCTCAATTTGCACACGAACACAGAATTTCTTAAATGCTTCAAACGTGTCTGATTTTTCGTTGAGGAAATCTACCCATGTAAACCTAGAAAAAGCATCAACATAGACAAAAATGTATTTCTTACCTCTGACACTAGTTTCATATGTCGGTCCAATTAGATCCATATGTAGAAGTTCCAGAATCTTGGACGTAGTAATGAGCTGCAGTTGCTTGTGGCTGGTCTTCTGCTGCTTGCCCAGTTGACATGGACCACAAACACCTTTCTTCTTCTTGTTTAACACATGTATTCCTCTGACAGCACCCACCTTAGAGATTTTCATAAGAGTTTTAAAGTTCAGATGCCCTAGTATTTTATGCCACTGTTCAGACACGTCAGCAGGAGTATGAAGAGAAATAGTAGTCTCTTGGAGGTGATAGCAGTTGTCGGCAGATCTTTTCCCACTACGAATGCATTCTGACTAGAATTGAACACAAAACATTTCTCCTTAGTAAACCTCACTAGTAGCCCTTGGTCACACAGCTGACTGATACTAATAAGATTTGCTTTAAGATCTTTGACATGTATGACGTTCTTAAGTTTAGGAAACCCGACCACATTCAAATCTCCTTTTCCTACAACCTTGCTTTTTCGACCGTCACCAAATGTCACACGACCTCCAGCGCATGGCATGTAATTATCTAGCACTTTCCTGTTTCCAATCATATGACGTGAGCATCCACTATCAAAATACCACATATTATCAGAGGATGCGATCAATGGTGTGTAGGCCACCATACAGTACAGTTCAGACTTCTTTACCCATTGCTTCTTCATCTTCATATCAGGGTGTCTAATATTTTTTCCTTCTGATCAATGTCGCATGCGACTGAAGCAGTTTCTCTCAGTATGGCCTATGATGAACTTACAGTAGATGCACACAAGACGACCACCTTTTATGCATCTAGTCTTTTTCTTCTTCTGATCATGGCCCTTGTGCTGACCCATCCTTTCGAGTTCTTTGGTAACAAGAATTTGTCTTTCCGTAGGCACATGATAATAGGTTCCTCTATTGTACCCCACACCAGTGCGATCTCCTGAAGTCTTCCCCATATTCAGAATGTCATCCAGCTTTGACTTCTCGGAGTTCCACTTGCTTAGAATACTCTCAGCCTTCTCAGCCCTGAGCAGAGTTTTTCTGACGGTACCTTCTAAATTCCTGAGACCATGTTCAGCTTCCAAGAGTCTTGCTTTGGCTTCTCCCTTTTCTCCCATTAATATGACATTCTCATCTTTCAACATTTTGTTTATTTCACAGATCTGCATCCATTTATCATCTATCATTTAGTAGGCTGTTCGAATATCCTTGTCACTCACATCCTCGTCACTTTCAGCTTCAGAATCTGATTCATTGTTATATGTTGTAGTTGATGTTGCAACACTGGGACTGACATTGTCTAGCTTATTGCCAGATGATATAACTGATGTTGCAACATCAGATCCAACATGACTGTGAATGTTGCAATCAGATTGTCTTTTCAAGGATGCTGTGAAAACAACATAGTTGCTGGTGATGTCCTCATCTCCAGTACTTCCCTCAGACTCATCACTCTAAGTACTAGCTAAGGACTTCCCTTTTTGCTTCTTCAAGGTGTTGGCACACTCAGCTTGTATGTGTCCAAAGCTTTCACATTCTCTACACTGTATCCCTTTTCCTTTATTTTTCTGGTCATATCTCTGAGTAGGGCGACTGTCACTTTTACCTGCAATGAGATTACTTGGTCGTCACACATTGTTTTCTGATCTGAAGTTCTGCCCTTTGCTGCTGATCTTTTTTAGCATTCTGCTGAAGTTCTTGGTCAACGAGACAATGTCATCATCAAGTATCGACTCTCATCTGCCTTAGAGACCTCTCTAGCTTCTACTTTCAGGGCCACTCCTTTGTCCCTTTTATTCTGCTTCAGATTCATTTCATAGGACTGAAGTGACCCCATAAATTCATCTAGCCTTATAGTGGAGGTATTTCTAGCTTCCTCAATAGCAGCAACTTTGGCGGAGAATCTATCTGGAAGAGATCGTAAGGTTTTTCGAACCAACTTTACTTGTGAGTACTTTTTACCAAGTTGAAAAGCCTGATTAGCTGTCTCTCAACTTCCCATTAAATTCAGCAATGGTTTCATCATCATTCATCTTTAGTTCTTCAAACTGAGATGCAAGCATGTGAAGTTTAGAGATTTTTACCGCATTGATTCCTTTATGAACGTTTTGGAGTTTGTCCCAGGCTTCTTTAGCATACTCACACTTAAAGATGAGTTTGAACTGTTCTTCATCAACTGCTGTGAAAATGGCATTCACTGCTTCAGAATTCACCAGAGCCGCACGATCTTCATCTTGACTCCAATCTCTCGCCGGCTTGAGGTGTTCTTTGCCATCTTTGTTAACTTCGAACGACGGTGTCCATCCTTCAATGACATCAATCCATGCCTTCTCATCAAGAGACTTAATGAATGCACGCATCCGAGACTTCCTGTAATTGTAGTTTGTACCAATAAGCAATGCAGGACAAGTAACGGAAGCATCTTCTTTTGTATTCATATTCAAGTACTGAAAACCCAAGATCACATCTGCTTTGACAATTCAAAGCAGCACAGATGACCCGCTTTGATATCAATTGTAATTCAGTTCTAAGAAGACAATCAAATGAACATATAGCAATATGAATAAATCCAAGAGAAGACACTCACAACTTGGTAACGCAATTCAGTGCGTACACCGACATCTGCGGGGCCACGCCCAGAAAATCTCATTACCGCACTATAATAAAATAAATACAATCACTAATATCGGATTTCTATTAGGAGGAATATGCTTCCCCTTAATACAAACTGTAGTGGGTGGTCTCAACCAACCCCATGTAGTAATCTCTGCAAGATCCCCTTGTATGCAAAATACCCTTGCAAAACTGGTTCGAATCAACTCTCTTTATCCCTACCTCGGTAGCCGTCAGCCTCCTTTCTAGAGTATTTCAATTATGATCTTTTGAATCGATAAATCTTAATGACAATCCACGTCTTTTAAATAAGCCGACTCCCTACAATCTAGGAGTAGTTACGAAAGGCTGTTCAAGAGAATCCCATGCAGATTGACATTCCGCAAATCAATGAATCACTTACGACAAGTGATCCCACAATATCTTCAGCATATCTCTCAAGCACCAATTGCGGTAAATAATGTCAAATATATCTTCAGCAGATATTGCAACAATATTTGCGGGTTAACAACTTCTTATTGAATCTTTAACCAATCTCATACGTAGCAGCATATAACTGATCATCTTAGAGAGAGAATATATAAGACCTGGAATAGTAAATCATCAATCTTCTGAAGTCTGTCTTTCGTTCTAATAAGCCAGAATAGCATGTTGCATCTCATGTTGCAACATGACATACAACATGACTAATAAACATGACTATTAATAATATCTTGCACAGCAAGATAATTAAGGCCCACTGAAATACCCAAGTGTCACTAATGATAATACAGTCACACCACGTATGACTCAACAACAGGTGAGAGCCGTGTTTGAAAGTGTTTGAAAGAGTAATGTTATTATGTGTAGTCCAAGGGTGCATAGTGTATGAACAGTCTGTGTTGTTAACATGCATTATGCAGAATTGTGTGACAATATTTTTATATATAAATAAATAAGAAATATTTTATCTGTACATACTAAATGTTAAAAATTCCCGAAAAATCAAAATAACATTTAAAAAATTATTAAGGCATGAATGCATGTATCATGTAAAGCAAAAACAACTGCTGAATTGCATGGGGCTAAGAATTGCATTGTCTTCCAACAATTTGCATCGAAGACAACAATATCAAACAATAATTGCATTTGGGACAAAGCCAAGCCATACATACAACTTCATTATGTGTGTGTGTGTGTGTGTGTGTTTTGGGATTTATGATGTCAATTGCAAATAGCCATTCAAGCAAAAAACTCGTAGATGGAAAATAATATGGGTTCAAAACCTGTTTGGACATTATATTTGCTTTTAAGAAAAAACTATTTAGGCGCCCTAAAATGCAGTTATACTGGCGTTGTGCGTTAGCGGAATACTAGGACCGTCGGACGATAAGAGATTAGAATAATCAACTGCCAAATAGAGCGCTATGAAGATTGTAATCTTAGGCCGTTGGCCGGTAAGGTAACACCAATGGGATTTATTATGAAAAGAGAGGACAAATACAAATATTCTCACTTCACAACGAAGAAGCACTCAAGATCTCTCCAAAAGTTCTCAACACAATCTCTCAAAGTTGGCTCTCAACAATGGCGGCTCAAAGTTCTCCCAATGTGTTTCCCTTTGGAACCCTTGTCTAAACACCCTATATATAGCCCTAGGATACAATGTGTTCTAACAGTAGATGGATTCATATTTGACTAGGATTTCGACTCAAACAGAATTTTAATCCAATCACAACTCTACTTTGGATATAACGTCGCGTCCTATGGTTGGCCTACTCGTGCTGTCGAACTTCTTGCCGAAGGCCGAGCTAACGAAGTGTCAAGCCGAGCTATCAGAAGCTCGGGCTGCAGAGTCGTCGATCTATGAGCTGCCTATTGTGACGGCCCGTATCCATCATTACACATATTTTCGTATTCTACGTATTTTTATACTTTGAAGATATGTTGAAATGGTTTGTGAGGAGTTTTATATCAAAAATGACTTCAAATCAATTATAGAAAAATATTTCCGTATCATCATACTAGTTGTAACATGTATTCGTAAGTTTAAGTGTCGTTTAAAAGTTTAAAAAGTTTATATAATATTTTCTACTTAATTATCACTGATATAGCCGTATCAATTAATTTTCTATATAAACGTTTTCAAAACGATTTCAAACTTCTACCTTGTGATTCAATGATTATTTAGTGCTTCCCATATTAATTTCGTAATTTTCTGGAGTCAAATCAAACCAGAATCCGTAAACCCGCGACCTAAACGTTTTGGCCCAAAACTCGTATCTCCGTAGCTCAAACATCGAAATGGACCTCGTATTCACGATCCTCGCGACGATACGAACCCGTGGCTATGTTTTCATAATTTTTCGGAGTCATATGTGGCAATGAGTAATTTTTTTACTAATTACTATGAAGTTTTACTTAATTACCTTAACTTAATTACCTATTGACTATTCTAATTACCCTCTAACTGTCGGCATCGTCTTCTAAACGTGGGCACACGTTTTAGTTCCCCCTAAAACACATTCACCCCTAACCCATTTGTCAAACACTCACCGACCACCATTAATTATCTAACTAATTGGGTTTATACTAATTTAATAATATAATTTATTATATAACCCCCATTTCCCTTCCCCTTCCACATCTCTCAAACACTCAGCTACAAACGGAACCCCCCTCACGCAACTCTCTCCATCAGCTCGTTCTCTCTCCCTCACCCTCTTCCATCACCCTCGCTGACTGCCGCCTCTCACACAGCCCAGCTGTGCCACTGGGCCTCCACCATTCGCCCTCCCCTCCGTTGTCGTCGACGCTTCGCCCGCTGCCGCCTGGCCACGCCCCGCACCCCGTGCTCTGGCCGTCCAGATCCACACCGCCCCCGTCCAGTCATCGTGCCCCTCCCCATCTCCAAAGCTTAGCCCGAGCTCCACACGCCCCGATCACCCCTGCCATCTCCTCCCTTGCTCCGCGCCCTCCGCCATGCCAACCTGAGGACGTCGTTGCCCCCTGTGTCCGCTCGCCCCGCCTAAAAACCGCCGCACCATCGCCTAGCTGCAACCGCTCCCATGCCTCGCCATCGCTGCCTCTCCGCGACGACATCCAACGTAAGCGCCTCCGCGGAGTCCCCATCACCGTGCAGCTCTCCAAGCTCGCCACCGCTCCATGTTGCGCCGATGTGGTCCGCTGCTATCACCACCCTCTTTGCCTACCACCGTGGCCTCCGACTTCCGTCGCTTCGCACCGCGTCCTCCCTCCGCTCCACTTCGCCGTGCTCTGCTGCTGCAAAGCGCGCGTGTGTGCTGCTGCAAGAGAGAAGAGAGGTGAGGCAATACGGATACGTGTATATATAAATATTTACGTATATTCGAATAATTATAACATGATATTATTGGGTTAAATTCATATTAAATTGTATTGGTCTCAGAAAAATACGAGGGAAGGCCCAGAAAATCAGAAACGACGAAACTGACTCATTGGCGCTGGTTTCATCGCCAAAAGGCAAGTACATCTTCCACAATAATTTTTCAAAGGCAAAACTCAATAAAGCTAAGTTCGTTTTAAAATTCATATCATGGGATTTTCACGTACACTGACGTACGAGAAAAATACATGCTATGGTACTAGTTAATACGGACGTTTTGATCCCCTGTTGGAAGAATTCCGACGTATGGGTTGCCCTATAGAAATCTTTGAAAAATATAATGAAAAATCGTTTTTCTCGTTTTTAATTAGTTTTTGGGTCGTATAAATTAATAAAAATCCCCATTAATTATTTTAAGATCTTAAACGATGTTTACTAGCCTTAGAAAAATATTTTTAGCTTAATTAGACACATTTGCTCAGTTGGAATCATTTCTGTGCTCATATCTTAATATTATTCATTGTTTTCATGTTTTGTTTAATTGATCAATTGAATCAAATGGTTGTAAAATCTGGATGGAGGGTAGCACGCAACCCTCGGAATATAAACCCAACGATTACAGATGGAACAAAAACTAGCAGATGACTGGTTATGACACTTTGGGTGAGGTTGGTCCATCGTAGTAGGGTTCGTAGATGTAGCTTGACCACCTTACAGCTACCTCCATACCACACTAATGGAGGCATTCTCGTGATAGGAAGGCATGCAAGGAGAGGAGGTCTAGACCACTTCAAAAAGAAGGACCGCTCCAAGTCTCGCCATTCCCGTGATAGGAAGGATAGCTCATGTTTCATATGCAAGCAGAGAGGCCATTGGAGGAACCAATGCCCCAATAGGTTTGGGAAGAAAGACAAGGAAGCTTTCGGTTCTGCTTTAGGTTTGGAGGACATGCATATCCGTGATGACAAAGGCCACAGTGAAAGGGTTAGAGATCCAGAGATGATCGCAGCGGGGGTGTCCGGTGAGGCACAAGTTGCGTGGTTGATGGACAACAGATGTTCTTTTCATATGACTCCACATCAGGGTTGGTTTTCCACTTACCGTTTCCAAGACAATGGAGGCTCGATTCTCATGGAGAACAATGCGGCATGTAAGACTGCGTGTATTGGAATTGTTCGGATCAAAATGCACGATGGCATTGTGCGTACTCTAGCCGATGTGAGACATGTCTCCGACCTTCGGAAAAGCGTGATATCCATTGGTGTTTTGGATAACGTCGGATGCAAGTTGGTGTTTGAGAATGACCAATTTAGAGTCTTAAAAGGAGCCATGGTCGTGATGAAGGAAAGAAAGGTAGGGAATCTATATTCCCTACAAGGTACTACCGTGGAAGGCAAAGCCGATGCCACCTCTACTAGCTCGAGTGACAGAGATTCTTCTAAATTATGGCATTATCGTTTGGGTCGCCCGTATGATAAGATCCTCGATATTCTACGTCGAAAAAAATTAATAGGAGCTAGTGATGAGAGTGGAGTTCTGTGAAAGCTGTGTGTACGGCAAGAAAACAAAGGTGCAATTCAACACGGGGATGCACACTAGCCGAGGTCCTTTGGACTACATACATTTCGATGTATGGGGACCGTGTCTCGTAGCATTAGGAGGTGGGGCTAGAAATTTTGTACTCTTTATCGATGATTATTTGCGGAAGGCTTGGATGTACTTGACGAAGACGAAAGATCAAACCTTTGGGATGTCTAAGCAATGGCGTGTGATGGTTGAAAAGCAAACTGGTAAGGCGGTGAAAGTCCTTAGATTCGACAACGGTTGAGAGTACAACTCGAGGGAGGTCACCAGTTTCTGCAGATCCCATGGGATTCGACGTCACTTTCTACACCAAGGGATCCACAGTCAAATGGGGTTGTGGAGCGGATGAAACCGTACGTTGTTGGAGAGAGTGCGATGCTTGAGACACTCGGCCGGTTTGGAGAAGGAATTTTGGGGTGAGATACTCACCACCTCCGTGCACATTGTGAACCGAGTTCCATCGGCGGAGATTAACTATCAAATTCCGGAAGAGAAGTGGAGTGAGAAAATTGGTGACTACTCCTATCTACGTATGTGGCTTGCTCAGCATATGCACATGAGAGGGGTGACAAGTTGGATCCAAGGGCCAAGAAGTACATTTTCCTCGGATATGGCCATGACGTGAAAGGTTATCGCTTGTGGGACCCGGTGGGCCGCAAGACGATTTTGAGTAGGCACGTCACCTTCGATGAGTATGTGATGCTCAGGGCAAAGCATACTCATTCGAAGGGGGACGAGTTCCGTGGAGACCACGCTAGAGACGGTTGATCTCCGGATCTCATTCCAGAGGCGACTCGGGAAGGAGCTGTTGGTCGAGATCCTCGTTGCGGGACATGATGAGGTCCATGTTGAGGACAATGTGCACTGTCCGTCTAAGCTCAGATACGTGATGAATTTAATGTAGAAAGGTGCGGCGGTCCAAGAGAACCAAGAAGGCACCCGAGAGACTTGGAGCTTGGGATTACACGACGTTCTCCTTTGACGACATGGCGTCATATGCCTTAAACATTGAGCACGAGGAGCCCATGAGCTACGGTGGAGCCATTAGCTCAAGTGATGCAGCAAATTGGCATGGAGCTATAGATGAAGAGATGGAGTCTCTCCACCACAATGACACGTGTGAGTTAGTGCATTTACCACATGAGAAGTGTGCCATTGGATATAGGTGGATTTACAAAGTTAAAGAAAGCTCAACCCAAGACAGTGGTGATGTATGGTACAAAGCAAGGCTAGTGGCCAAGGGTTTTGCACGGAGGAAGGGAGAGAACTACACCGAAATATTTTTTCTAGTGGTAGGACACTTCCATTCGTGTTTTGTTGGTCCTAGTAGCATCCATGGACATGGAGTTGGAGCAACTCGATGTCAAGACTGCTTTTCTATACGGTGATTTGGATAGGAGAATTACATGCACCGACCGGATGGATTCGTGGTTGAAGACAAGAAGAGGATGGTATGCAGGTTAAAGAAATCCTTGTACGGGTTGAAGCAGTCATCCAGACAGTGGTACAAGAGATTTGATAGCTTCATGATGGGTGTTGGTTTTGGGTAGAGCATGAAGGATTAATGTGTATATGTGCGCACATTGGATGATGGTCTGCACATCTACCTCCCACTTTTTGTTGATGACATGTTGATCGCTTCCTCAAACATGTCGGAGGTCAAGAAGCTAAATGTGAAGTTGGGCAAGGAATTCGATATGAAGGACTTGGGCTCGACGAAGAAAATCCTAGGGATAGAGATATCCCGAGATAGGAGGAAGGGTGAGTTGAGGTTGTCACAGGAGGGCTATATTGATAAGGTGCTTGTCCGTTATGGAATGGAGAGCGTGAAGCTCGCGGGGACACCTCTTGGAGCTCACTTTCAACTTTCGGCGTTGCAGTCGTCGAGCACGGATGATGAGAAGAAAGCTATGTCTTAGGTACCATATGTTAGTGTGGTTGGGAGCGTGATGTATGCGTTGGTTTGCACGTGTCCCGATATCGCACAGGCCGTGGGAGTAGTGAGTAGATATATGTCGAACCCCGACAGGAGCATTGACAGGCCGTCAAGTGGATATTGCGATATCTGCGAGGCACAATTGGTATCGGTTTGCACTTTGGTAGAGGTGACAGTGTGGTGCTGATAAGGTAATGTGACTCAGATTATGCTGGCGACCACATGATATGTATTTACATTGGGCACCGCAGCAGTGTCGTGGCGATCAGTCTTACAGTCAATGGTTGCGTTGTCGACCACGGAGCCGAGTTGATTGTCGCAGTTGAAGCGGTGAAGGAGGCCAAATATCTCAGATGTCTGCTTGAGGATTTTGGGATGCCTTAGAGATTGTCATTGGTTTTCAGCGATAGCTAGAGTTCTATTCATCTTGCGAAGCACCAGGCGTATAGTTCGAGGACAAAGCATAATGAGGCCCGTGATTGCTTCCTAGAGGAGGAGAGCAAGCCGATCGAGTTTCAGAAGGTCCCAACTGAGAGGAACCCTACAGACATGTTCACCAAGCCCGTTCCCGCCACAAGCTCAAGCATGATGAGCTTGATGTATTTGATGGCTTGAGTGTGGCACCAAAGGGCGCAAATTCCGAGACGACGAGGAGGTCCATGGAGTGACCATGGAGTTTTGATTAAGGTGGTGCCTGGATGGATGGCTGAAACTTTTGTAGCAAGGTAAAGTGTTGTTTTCATGTGGTTCAAAAGTCTTCTCATGCAGTCTCCATAGGTCACACACCCAGCTTTAGTTGGTGGGGAATTAAATGCTTTGGGCCCCCTCTTTGACTGGCCGATAGAGAGAAAAGAGGAGGCCTTGCTGTTGATTTTTTCCAGCAAGCTAAAAACAAAAGAGAGACCGGTGTTGTCTTTTTCAGTGAGAAAGAGCCAAGCTTGCTGCCCTTTTCAGAGCTAAGAGAAGAGGGCTGCCATTGTTTTTTCTTGAGAGAAAGTGAGAGCTTTGGAGAGTTTAGAGTAGATGAGAATCAAGAGGATTAGCTATAGGCTAAGAGAGTTCCTTTGATTCTTAGGTCTTCTATGTTTTCTCTTTCACTTATTCTTTCTTTGTGAGATTTGTGAGGGCTTGGAATTGCCAAGTTATTTGATACGATCCGGTGGATCGAATCAATAAAGTTCAGATTTTTAAAAGAGGAAAATATAAAACGAGGAATTTTATAGAGAATAATTTGCGAAGAACACAAGATAAATGGATCTCCTTCGAGACGAGATCCTGTCTCCTAGCTTTGAATGAACGGATCAAAGCCTAAAAACCCTCACAATTGATAACTCAAAGTGTTTTCACAAATCAAGCATAAAAATAAAATAAAGACGGCTAGCCCTAATTTATAGAAAAGTGGGGAATTACTAATCTAGTCTAAAATGACTAGAATACCCCTAACTAACCCACCTACGTGCTACCGCGCCTCCTACGGCCCACGTAAGTGACTAAAGGTGGGTGGGTCCCCCTAGATAGCCGCCGGCCTCCTGTGGTGGGTGCGGGCTCGGGTCCGCATCAATACCGCCCCCTAAAAGAGCCACCTTGTCCTCAAGGTGGAGATCTGGCTTTGAAGGCCCCCGAGGGAAAACAGAGGCTAGGGTCACCTGTCAGAACCACCGTGCGACCCCCCTCCTGGAATTCCATCCTAAGCTGCTTCCAATTCATCTTCACCTCGCCCAACCCCCTCAACCACTGCACGCCCAAAATCACATCGATATTGTCCAACTCTAGGGGCAGGAAGTCTTCCACGATCTGCACTCCTTGTAGGGTCAGACTCAGCCCCTTGCATATCCCACTGGTCTCCTCCCTCCTTCCTGTTCCGGAGAGGACCGTAAACGTCTCCAAGGTGCTCACCTGCAGCCTATGACGATCCACCAAATGTCGAGAGATGAAGTTGTGGGTAGCCCCACTGTCTATGAGTATCGTCACCGGTGCGTCGTCCAATCGCCCTGACAACTTCATGGTATGGTTCGTGGTTACCCCTACCAAGGAGTTCAGGGACACCTCCGCCACATCCAGATGTGCGTGCTCAGCCTCGCTCTCTTCCGTCATCACTGGCTCTCTCTCCTCTGCATACTCCCCCTCGTCCGGCATTATCACGATCTGCATCAGCCTGCTCGCACACCGATGACCGGGACTGAACTTCTCATCGCATCTGAAACAGAGGCCTGCGGCACGCCTTGCCCTCATATCAGCCTCAGTCATCCGCCTACCAGGGATCACTGGTCGGGTTTCCTCTTTCTTCATTTCCGCGTCCCCTGGTGCTACCGTGACCCCCGGAGGTGGGACCGGTGCCGTCTGACTACGTTGGCTCTGGCCTCCCCAAGTTCCCCGAGTGCTCCTCTCCTCTGCATGCTTCTCCTCCGCCTTGTGGGCCAGGCGAAGGACATCCTCCAGTGTCCCCGGGCTCTGCATCCTCAGCTCTGCTCGTATGGAGGGCTTCAGTCCCCTCATGAAATTCCCGATCATCACCTCGTCGGTCACCCCCTTCACCCTACTATTCAGCATCTCGAACTTCTCTACATAATCCCTGACCGTTCCCTCCTGCCTCAGAGCAGATAACTGCTCGTAGAAATCACCCCCTGGAGTATCCTGGAATCGATCCACGATCATCGCTGACAACTCCTCCCAGGTCCGAAAGGGGGACCGTGCTATCTTCCACCGGTACCAGGCCAGAGCCTTCCCCTCAAAGTAGATCCCGATGGCCTTCAGGACCTCCTGCTCCGTCAGACCCATCACCTGGAAATACCTCTCTGCTCGGTATATCCACCCATCAGGGTCGGTGCCGTCAAAGGTCGGCATCTTCAGCTTCATCAACCTCCGATCTGCGTTGATGTCGCCTAGCTGCCCCCTATCTCCGCCCCGGTCACCTCCCCGGACCACCTCGCCACCCCGAGCCTCCCTCGGGCCTCCCCCGTCAGCTCCGTACAACTCCTCTGGCCAAGCAGGTCTCTCCCACGCCTCGGGCTGGTAGTAGTGTCCCGGAAACTCTGGGGGTCGTGCCAAATTGGGCCTTGGCCCAGGCGCAAGGGTCTCTGCTCTCCAAAACTGGCCCGCCGGAGCCCCAATAGCTGCTCCCGAGGCCCATCCGCCTCCCGCCATTCCCGGAGTTCCCCCGGAGTGGGGTACGATCCCCGCCACACCCCCAAAGGGCTGGAACGTCGTCATCGGGCCCCCGAATGGGCCGGCCCTACTCGTCGGCCCCCCAGGTGGGCCTGTCGACCAAGCCGGACCCCCGCCTGGGGTCGCCGAGCCTCCCGCACCCCCGAAAGGGGGTGCCGCCGCCTCTGCGAAGCCCCCAGGGCCTGCCGTCGCTCGAAACAGGCCCGGCGGCCTGTCCGCACCCCCGGATGGGGGTGCCGATGTCTCCCCGCCCCCGTAGGGGCCTGCCGAGGCGTCCAGACCCCCTCCGGGGTTCGCCCAGTGCTCCACGCCCCCGGAGGGGCTCGCTAGTGGCCGCAGGGGGCCTGGCGGCCTCGCACAGGCCTGGGAAGGGCCGGGCTGGGCCGCCGAGGCCCTGACAGGCCCAGGCGGGCATGTCGACGTCTTCCCCGACCCGCGCGGGTCTGCCGGCGCCCATATGGACTCGCGCGACCCTAGGGTTGGCCCCACCGGCCCTCCTTGCTCCCTCGGGTGGTCGTCTTGTGTTGGAAATCCGCTGGGGGCTGATTCTAGGGTAGAATCCCCCCCTTCTTGGATCCCCTTGCCTCGATCTCCCCCTTTCGCCACCATGAGGGCTTGAATCATCTCTTTCAATTCTCGGAGATCCCGTCCTTGTTGCGCGGCATCCGTCCTCATCCCCTGAAGTTCGATTTGGATGTCTTCTTGTGAATGGGCGTAATCCTTGAGTGAATCTCCCATCGTTTTCTTCAATCCCTCGAACCTCTCTTCGATCTCCCGATTGAGATCCTCCCGTAGCCCTTGGATCTTTTCTTCGACCGCATCCGCCTTCGATCGAGTACTTGCCGCCATTTGGATCTAGTGCTCTGATACCAATTTGATACGATCCGGTAGATCGAATCAATAAAGTTCAGATTTTTAAAAGAGGAAAATATAAAAAGAGGAATTTTATAGAGAATAATTTGCGAAGAACACAAGATAAATGGATCTCCTTCGAGACGAGATCCTGTCTCCTAGCTTTGAATGAACGGATCAAAGCCTAAAAACCCTCACAATTGATAACTCAAAGTGTTTTCACAAATCAAGCATAAAAATAAAATAAAGACGGCTAGCCCTAATTTATAGAAAAGTGGGGAATTACTAATCTAGTCTAAAATGACTAGAATACCCCTAACTAACCCACCTACGTGTTACCGCGCCTCCTACGGCGCACGTAAGTGACTAAAGGTGGGTGGGTCCCCCTAGATAGCCGCCGGCCTCCTGTGGTGGGTGCGGGCTCGGGTCCGCATCATTATTCTCACAAGAGTGTGAAGAAGAAGGTATTCTCACAAGAGTGTGAAGAAGAAGGTGTTGGTGTAAGCTCATGAGTTTTCCTTGATTATAGTAGATCATCACGGAATGCTGGAGTAGGTTGTTCGCACCGAACCAGGGTAAAATCCTCCGCCTCATTTACTTTCAGTTTGTTGATTATTTGTCGCATTTTGTTTACTAATTTGCTTTCACAAGATCCGATGAGAGTTGGTTGTTTGGTTTGTTGTGTGATCCAAATTTTCAAGCCTTGACTAGCTAGCTAGTTGTTAGGATTTGTTGTTCCGCGGGGGTACCAACGATTTTTTATCAACACCTTCTTGCTAATGTGTCTCAAGAATCTCTATCACCAGCGTCCATTGTACGATCTCTGCGGGCTATCGTAGTGTCTTTAATTCTAAAGCAGCTCTTGCACTGTGAACCATAATGCAATAAAACCATCTTGGCATTGTCTTTGATTTAGTAGAATTCTTCATTTCTGTTTCCGTCTTCCTAAAAAATAAGTTATAATATCCAGATCCATTCGAACATAGATACTTTCGGTGCTTTATTATACCAGAATTTGTTGTGAATATAATGCCAAAACCATCATATCTTAGTTCACGTTTCCAAACTTATGGGGTTAGTTTTATGAGTTCTTTCTATTTTATGGGTCATATATTATGATGTCTTTGTCCATCATTCATGAGGGTGGCACTACATGTCATTCCGATCTTGTTGAGGACATTGCAAACTGATAAACATTCATTCGGTCCATTGAACATGTGAGAGCATTTCATCTGAAGTAATAGCAAAATGTAGAAATTATTACCATCAATTTACTTGGCCAGCTGAATGTTATGGGCATCCGAATATTCGGATCGGATTATGCCTCAATCCACCATCCGATCCGATTGAATCGGATGATGAAAAATCTGATCCGCATCCACTAATAAAAAAGTTAATCTGAAAATTCGGATGATTAGAATTTCGGATCGGATACGATTCGGATCGGATTATATTAGCTTTATTGAAATTTTAAAGTTATTGATGCCACAATTTGTAACTCGTTTCATTAGATTCTTAAAGTTTAACTTTTAAACAATGAAATCAATTCCAATGTCGAAACGAAATATCCTTACAAAATACAAATTGCTAGAATAACATAAAGAAGCTATCTCTGTTTGCAATATCTTCATACTAGTTTGTCATCAACTTCAAGGAGGATGAGCTTGACAACCAAGAGCTCTCCTTCAATGAGGATGCAATTGAGTCTCTTAGTCTTATTAACCAATAGCCATGAATGCATTGATTCAGGGGCTTTTAGGTAGTAGTGAAAAACAATCAGATCGGATTGAGAATCGGATATTCGAATGAACTTAGACAATAACACAATCCGCTCAAAACCTATTCGGATCGGATCACATTCTGTTGGATGAAAACTAAAATCCGAATCCGAATCAGTTTCAAACGGATCGGTCGGATCTGCTTATTAATAACAAGTCACTTTCATCGGATCGGATATCCGGTCTACTTTTTCGGATCGGATCGGGTGGATTCAATCGTTTAATCGGATCTTTGTCCACCCCTATTATGTGATCGATAGCCAGTTTAGTATTTAATTGTGTACATACTGCGTGGATGATTTAATAATATTTAAGGCACAACTAATATTGTTCTGCTTGTCACAGTGCTCACTGCCCACTGATATGACGATCCATGCTTCTGCCTTGCTACTCTAGATTATATCTGTGAGCTGAAATGGATTATATACCTTGTTCATCATGCCTTCACCCGTCAAAGATTCCAAAGAGTTAGTTAATTAATTCATATGCTTGGTTTAAATTTCGCATCATATCAAGATATCCTATTAGTTATGCCAACTTGATGCATTGGTAGGTTCTAGATTTTTTAGACTTTGTTTTGTCTTGATAAACTATGCAAGTCATCCATTAAAGCTGTTCACCATATACCTAGGGTGTGTATATTTTTGCCATTTTAGTTGTGTTGTGCCATTGAAGCAGATGTTAGTTTCATGGGCATGAAAAAAAGTCTTTTATGCACAGATACATACCCTATGTACATGGTACACACCCGATGTCTAAGTAGTTCTAATAACGAAGTATGCTGATATGGCATGTCCAGCTTAGCTTTACTTTTTAGTTAATAATTAAACCATAAATCTTTAGGAATAAATAATGATGTCTTATGATTCAATATCAATGACAGATTGAAAAAAAAGGAGTTATGGGGTTTTCCAGAAGTGATTAATCATGCAATAGTTTGATCTTGAAAATAAGGTTGCCTAATAGTTTTATCCAAGTGATATATTACATATTTTTAGCTCTTATTTTCCTTCTTGCGGGTGCGCGACTTGCGTGCTATTTGGGGTTGTTTGTGGGAGTGAGTTTGTTTGTGGCCGGGGATGTGCTGGTTTGGTTTGATTCTTCAATTCAGGCTTTTGAACACGTGTTATGATTTGTATTTGTGCTATCTGCATATCTTCGGCATCATTGTACAACACTAATTCTATGATGTACCTGTATGATTTTCTCTTGGGCAGAATTTCATTTTAAGAAACATGCACGTGAATTATATAAATAATAGTAAAAACCACATTTAATTCTGGGCTGGCAATGGGCCCATGGCATCTGAAGGCCACCAACCAGCCCCGGAAATTATGATCATATGGTGTATTAGTATATTGACGACCTTTGGGGCCCTGGCCTTCCCAGTATGTAAAGCTCAAATCGTGGCCCAGCCCAAAGCAGGCTGGGTCTGGCCTTAGTTTTCACTTCTGTCCATTTTGTATAATAGCAAAATAACGAAACTAGCATCTCTAGTTTCTAAGGTGTACAAATTCAAGTTATACATAGACATATTTTTCAACCATGTGCTACATTGTGTTTCTAAGGTTGTTCCTGTATTCAGCATACGATGCGTTGTGCTATGCCTTATCTTAAGGCTGCACATGCATACACACATGTATGCATAAGCATTTAAATATGGTAAAATCTAGTGGTGGTAGAATTGGAAGGTTCAACTCGCAATGAATTTGCAATTGCAAGGAATGATAGTTTGAACAAAGGTTTGGTAGTAGTTACGTCAGCACAGCGTGCTGACGAAGAATTAAATTTGCGAGATGTTTAATTTCAAATCTTGGTATCTTTTATATCAAAATTTCCAGCCAATGCTTTCCGTATCATATATGCTTTACTGCCATGTTTGTCTTATCCAACAAATATTTTGATCTTGATAGCAGGGCATATTGATTGCTCTTATTGGCAAGAAGCTGTAGCTTCAAATCTTATTATCAAATTCAGCTCATTATCTTATCTTGAAATGTTTTTGAATAAAACTCTGAATGTTGATCTTTGGATCATATTATGGATTTTGCGCAGATGAAGCTGCAGGATCTTCCGAGGAGGGGCTAAGCTGTGGCGGCCTCGAGACATCAGAAGGCCAAGACAGCTGTTCGCAGGCAGCCGACCACGAGCTAAAGGAAATGCTTCTCAGGAAGTACAGCGGCTACCTGAGCAGTCTTCGGAAGGAATTCTTGAAGAAGAGGAAGAAAGGGAAGCTGCCCAAGGGCGCGAGGTTAACTCTGCTGGACTGGTGGAACTCTCACTATCGATGGCCATACCCAACGGTAATCTCACCCTCTTCTTGTCATTATATAATCGACTTATAGCCAATTGAGAGGGGGGGAGAGAGAGAGAGATCCAAAGGCTTACTTTGTTTCAGGATGAGGAGAAGGCGAAGCTCGCAGAGGTTACAGGACTCGATCAGAAGCAGATAAACAACTGGTTCATAAACCAGAGGAAGAGACATTGGAAGCCGTCGGAGGACATGAGGTTTGCCCTGATGGAAGGAGCAAGCGGCAGTTCGAGTGGTGCTACGTTGTGCTTTGACACCGGCATGATTGGGCCGGGAACTACTTGACTTGATTCTCATGTAGTTGTTTCTCATTTTACTCGAATCATTGATCATCGTTTCAAGATGATCCATGTAAAGGGAATGTCCACGATCAAATTACTCCGATTGTATGTGTGTTAACTTCTCATGTATCATCATCATCATCATAATTTGATGAAGCTGGTCAAATTTTATCCGTTGGGTTTTCACAACTTTTGTTTTCTTCAACTGCTCAAAACAATGCCGGAGATGGTGAAGGTTGTTTGTGATGATTAAAAATACATTCATTTTGACACGAGAACCAGGGGCCTAACAATAGCAGGGACTTGCCAGTTGCCAGCAAACTCGGTGGTACTTTATTTTTCTTAGTAAAGTAAAGATGAAAGTTTAAGCAACATCAAATCACAAATATTAGCTTATTCCACTCTAATCAACCAAGAGTGTTCCCATCGATGGCTAGCTCCTCAACCAAGCTGCCATGGCTAACAAGAGGCTCACAGCACTTGCAGGGCATGAACATACCCTTCTTCCTCGCTATGATCACCGAGTTGATCACGTCGTCCTCCGGATGGTACACCGAGAGCACATCAAATCCTTGCAAATCGTCGAACTCCACCACCGGGTACAAGAATGCACGTGCACCGTGCGCGCTCCTCACTACTAGGAGTGCTCCTGGGGACATATGCCTTGCCAAATGCTCAATGATGCATCTCTTCTCCTCCTGCCCCATTCCCTACCAATGCGGCCAAAAACACCACATCGTATCTGTAAAAATAAATTAAAAGCTTAGTTTGAGAATAGCAAAGACAATAAAAATATCAAAATCACATTTTTACCGTATTCATGCATATATCAACTATTATTTATAATTGTAAATGTAAATGCATAACACCAACAAGTGGCCTTATTGCCTAAAGCCACATCATTTAGAATCTATTGTCACAAAAATTTCACAAATTTTCATTTCATAGATAAATTGAGGCCCATTTGGAAAGTTAACCATCCTAGAATTAGTTTGCAACCCTTGGAATTGCCAAAGGCCATTTGTATATACATTAAATATATCAAGAACTAAATTTAGAGGAATAAGAATAAGAATAACAACGAACCGGATCAATGCCCTTTTCACCTCCATGATATCCTCAGTATAAAACCCGACACGCGCAGCCAGACCCAGGTCGGACTCAACCAGCTTCTCCGCCATCGCATTAGCCGCAGGATCCAAGTCGTAGTTATGAAAGACCGCGCCCGTCAGGTACCGGGTCGCAAGAATAAGCGACGACAGAGGCAGCGGACCGGACCCGACGAAGGCCACGTGAGAAGGGGTCGTGGCCAAGTGCCGAGACAGCAGGTCGAACTCCAGCTGGGTGAGTTGGACGTAGTTGGTGTAGTAGGGGAAGACGGTCAAGCCGTCGAGAGGGCGGTCGTGGGAGGAGATGAGGGAGGAGTAGTGGGACTCAAGGAGGCCCTCGGCCTCGCCGCAGAGCTTGATGAGCTGCGATCGCATCGACCGGGCGGTTTCCGGGAGGGAGGGGATGTCGACGGAGGAGGGAGGGATGCAGGCGTGGACAAGCTGGGTGAAGAGGTGGTTGGTTTGAGGGGACGGGGAGAGGGAGGGGAGGCTTGAGATTGAGTTGTAGAGGGAGGTTATGGTTTCCACAAGTTGGAGCTCTTCTTGGTTTGCCATTTGAGAGAGAGAGAGAGAGAGAGAGAGGGGTCTACGTGTCTTCTTGGGCGTGTGGATGGCACACTCCTTGCGGCGGGGGATATTAATATATAGGGGTTGGGTGTTGGCAGGGCCCGGTTGGCCTGGATGGGCAAGCAAAGAATCGAGTGGGCCCCTCTTGCGCGCGTGGACGGCGCACGCCATTCTTCGTGCCTTTGTTCTCCCTTTTTTATGGCAAATTGACACGTAAGCCGAGCAATCTGATTTGTGCACGTAAGTGCGTGTAGATTCAAATCATACGTAACTAAATAAGCAAGTAGTAGATCACATGAGCTCGTGGTAATTTTACATTAATCACTATATTGAAATCTACCTAAATACTTAAAAGAACTTTTGATAAATAAGTTTAAATTATAGGTTGATACATCGGTTAATGGGCTTGGAACTTTTCGTCTCTCGACGAATATTTGTGTAGGGCTACATCATGCCACATCTATGAGTTTACTTCAGCTAGCAATAAGAACATTATTCGTAGGAGTCCAAATAGGATCTCAAAGGGCATATACAAATAGGCATCACAAGTGCACGGCTCTTGCATGCTTATTCTCACGCAGGCTTTAGATTCTCTTATCTCCATTCCTTCCACACTCGTTCCTTGATTTGCTCGCCTGCTTGATTGGTCCAGGAATCAATTTTTTTTTTCTTTTTTTGGCATCATGCGTGAGTCGTCAACGGTTGGATTCTTCCTCCGTCCTCCTGTTCACATTGTGGACATTTTCCCTCTGAAAATAGGCTAGAAATAATAGTGCACTGCAGGGAAAAAACATGCATATGTTGCGGTGCACGTAATCGAAAAGGAGTGAGAAATGTGGGGATGTGTGTATCGTCGGAGGAAAAGGACGAAAAGCAGAAATTTTTGGTGGGTCAAAGTGCAAAAGCCTATAACTCAAGGGAATGCGGGGTCAAAGTGCAAAAACAAAGTCTAATGGCAAACATGTAAAAATGGAGAAGATGGAGGGTGTTTTTGGCAAACATTGAAAGGGCAATGACAACCCTGTAATTATGCAAAAAAAATTAAGTAGAGTCATTTGTGTTGGGGGCCATGTGGCACATTCTCCCTTTACCACATGGGACAACGGGTGCCACAATGGACAAACTCTTTGTCCCATGGGGACAAAGGTGGGGCCACAATGTTTATCAATATCCCCCATTTGTATTAAGAACTAGAAATTGCACGTGCACGGATGGCATGGAGGCAGTTGTCGCTCGGTTGCAAATGTGGAGAGATGCATAGACCAAAGAGAAAAAAGTGTGGACGTGTGTGAGAGGAGGGTCGGGGGGCAATAGGAGGAAAAGCATATGCTAAGCTCGAAGGGCACGGAGGCAGTCGTCATCCGGACGCAAATGCAGGGACCAGGAAAAAAACCCAGGCATATGGTGCACGGGGAACAGAAAAAAACCCGAGGAGAAGCGGGGGCCAAAGCGAAAAATATATGGGTATGTGGGGAATGTCGGTGTGTAAAAGGAGGAAAAGCAGGGACAAAAGTGCAAAAAAAACGAGGTGCAAAGTGGAAAAAGAGCGATGGCAAACCCGTAAATAAGGGGAAGGTGAGGGGTCTATGGGTTTTATGAAAATGCAATAGAAATTTTGCAAATAAGGGGAATGTGGTGGGCTTTTATATGGTGGTTCCACCAAAACACCAAACTCCACACCCAATCTTTCACCCACACCCCAGCCCTCCCACTCTCCCACTTCCCAAACACTTTGTCATACGAGGACAAATGGGTAACACATGGGACGACTGACTTGAGGACGTGCACAATCCAAATAGGATGCATACGCTCTCATCCCAAGTGGAGAAGTGTCAATTGCAGTATAAACTCGGTGAGTGTGGGGTTGAATCCACAGGGACAAGTCGTTTCGCTATCACAAGCTCAATCGGCTAAGGAAAGCTGAAGGTGTTGGTACAACCAACTAAACTAACAAGTGTGTAGTGAGAGAAAGTGTGGGGTGACAATGTCAAGCAAAGCCCACGGTAGGTAGGGTGGAGACCAAAGAGGGAAGCTAATCAAGCTAGGAAGAGTGTGTGGGATAGGATGTCATTAGGGTTATGAGTTGATTAGCGATAGGTTCATTCTAAATGAATCAACTCTCACATCCTTTTCAAGGTATGCAAGGGTTGTGCACATAGGTAATGCCCTTAAAGCACACCGCCGTTCTGCGGCCCTGTTAAGGCCAAAAATGACCGAAACAATAATGATGCTGACGTGGACCCTTTCTTGTTGAGTTGGAGCCTTGTCAGCCGGTTGAATGAGACCCTAGGTTAGTAGAACCGGGGTCGTTGATAGTTAGTGGTCGACTTATGATGCTTGTTCGACCCTCGAATGGATTGAGCCTCGGTCGATTGAGGTTAAGAAGCACCTGCACGACCTTCTCGCTGGATCAGGTCTTAATGATTTGCACCACAAGGAAGCGTCAGAGGGTTCGGATCTGGGTCCCAACCCAAATCCCCTTCGATACTTAAGTTAGAACGTGACTTAAGGGAGGAAGCATGGAGCAGCTGATATCGACCCACAGAGGCTCATCTCAGGTCTAGCATCGCAAGCTCTTTCGAGGAAGAAGTATTAGTTGGAGTATAGAAATGTCAGAGTATTGGATGTCGTACCTACTTTATTCTTTTCATCTCACCTGTATTTATAGACCTACAAGGCCTCTTCAGTGACGTTGGGAGGATAACGGTCACCAATTATGGTACCACGATCTTCTCTCCTTAATAGGGGTAACCGTCACCCACGTTCCTGCTATTTATGAGCTCACATTCAATCCCACATTCAATTGGTGGGAGTGAGACAGGCAAATGGTTTGTGGGCTTTGACTGAGTTAGCTTTAGGCTTCTTTCGTGGGCTTTGTGGGCCTTAGTCGCTCGCCGAACGAGCCCCCTCGAGTGCCGGATCGATGACTCAAAAATGGCCCCCGTCGTTCAACCTCAGATAGTTTGCCTGTTGGGGTCAAGCGACGTTACATCGCATTAATGGGGCACGACAGTCGAGGAATTAATACTCGAGTTTTAGGTGCCAAAGAGCCTACTTTGCTGATTTGGATGATTTGTCGGTTCGAAATCCAAAATACTAAGAGGCTCGGATCTCCAACACGTGTCTCAAAACGTTGTGGTTGTATTGTCAAAATAAGATGGTTCTAGAGGGAAAAGTTGAAGTCATCGTCTTCATCGTTCTCATCTTAGATTTTCTCCTTTCGAAAATAGCTTCGTCATCCATCCATGCCTCTGGGAGGAGTTCTGCTTTCGTCATGTAGAAGATTAAGGAGAAAGCCGTGGTGCCCAGCCTGGTTGCCAACCAAATATCCAAAGTTGGATCTGATCAAATCCTCGAATTCCATAAAAATATGTTCGGCTTGACTACCAGCCGGTCGCCGTAGAGGGATGAAAGGGTTCATCATCCTGACGATCGGGAGGTTGGGGTTTACGTCAAAGCCTTCCAACGAGGGCTTCGATTTTCCATGCATCCTTTCATGCGCTACGTACTGAGTACATTGAACCTTTCCCTTTGTCAGCTGATGCCAAACACCATAGGTGTGTTGGTCAGTTTCATCGCTCTGTGCGTGATGAAGAAAGTTGAACCGACAATGGGGTTATTCAATTACTTATTATCGATTCCTCCCCTCAAGAATCCGGATTGATACATGATAAAAGCCTGCCGAGGCATGAATCTATTTGACGATCTCCCTAAATCGAATTCAAATTGGAAGGACGAGTTCGTATTTGTGGTCTTTCATGGCAAGGTGAGCTTTTGCATCGGATGGGGTGTGCCTGACTTGGGTTTGGCCGAGGACAAGCCTTTATCCAAAACGGAGAAGGAAGTTGTCGATGCATTTGTTGGAAACAGCATCCTAACCTATGTTTGATGATAACAAACCCTACTGAACTATTCTAATATGTTTGTTGAGTGTGTCACAGGTCCCTATAGTCATGATTGCTCAGGTTACACATGAACGTACTCAAGTACGTTGAAATACGGAGCTGAAACTTCATTTGGAATTACACAAGCTGATCAAACAAGAGAGTATAGCTATGAAACTCTACCCTAGAGTTAATCATAGGCTATAAATAGCATGGGAATTTTCTCAGGATTTATGGAGATTGTTTGAAGTCCAAATACGGGGAAATACGAGAAAATACTGAGTATACAAAGAAGAAACTTTTTCTACAAGAGGTGAAATGAGGTGAAAATATTCTCACATGTCAATATGAAGCTATGGGATTTTTGAGAATTATTTCAGAATTTTTGGGATTTATTTGATGCCCAAATACGCAAGAATATAGTGAAAATACTCAGCAAATACGGCATACGGCACTGTGCATTTATACGCCTCATCGCAGCTCAAAAAAATTCGGCCGACGTGGCATGATCTGAGCCGTCCATCGCGCATCGGACGATCGAACGAAGCGGGCGACGTGGTTCCTTCAGAACCGTTCGATCAACATCCAACGGCCACCTACCAACCGATCGAATTCAAAAATTGCGGGCGCCGCTGAGTCAGCCGCGGGCGACGTGGCACAATCTCCACCGTCGGATCTCCATCCAACGGTCCAGACGTTGCCGACTTCGAGTCAGCGCTGGCGGGCGGCTCGTCAGCGGAGGCGGGCGCTGAACGCGGAAAATCCGCGAGACGTGGCCGCATCTCGTCCGTCCATCGTCGATCGAACGGCTGCCGACATCGTTTTTAATGCGGATGCGGGTCCCGCCGCTTTAAACCCGCTAAGCCGTCGCTTTATCGGATCCCTTCGCACAGTGTCAAAACCCGTTAAGCTGATACTATATATACCCATGTACATCTCTTCACATTTTCATCAATAAGTGGAGTTCTAGAGATCCAAATTGAGTTCTGTAAGAAGCGTTGCGACCGTGACTTCATCCCCGACGCAGTGATAGCAAGTTGAGCAGCTAGTTCCTCCTGTGCAGAAAATGAGATCACTTTGAGTGAGGAACTTCTACCGACTACTTCCACGGGGACAGCGACTACTTCTTCTACTGACATCCGATCATCATTCCGTAAGAAGCGTTGCGAAGCTACTGATGTGCTGAAAGACGACAACCAGAGAGATCTTCACAAATGAGCTTTCTAAACTCTTGATCTTATTTATTTGTGAAGTTATTAATGTTTTGATCAGCATTTCTGTAATATAATTTCTTCCGTTATTTGGGATTCTGGGAACCAAACTTGTTGGGGCAAGTTGGGTTGGGGAGTGATACTTGTATGTTTCTTTTTGGCTTTGGTGAGCTTGAGTTGGTCTGACAGGTTGGTGTTGGTGCACCAATCTAAGGGAGATTGTAACTTCTTAAAGAAACAGTATAAGTGATTGCTCATTGGGGTGGACGTAGGTCATGGGGACCGAACCACGTTAAATTCTGTGTCTTCTGTGAATGCTTTGATTGTCTGATTCCTAAACTGCATGCTGTAAACTAGGCTTAATTTTTATCTTGCGATAATTTGGTCAAAGGCCTATTCACCCCCCCCTCTAGGCCTTATTTAGATCCTACAAGTGGTATCAGAGCTCCAGGCCTGGCCATTTGAGTCTAGTTCATAATGAATACATATGATTCAGCATTTGCTGAAGGACAGTCTACAGTTAGACCACCCAAATTTAATGGGATTGATTTTGCTTACTGGAAAGCTAGGATGAAAATTTTCCTAGTCTCTTCAGATCTTGAAATTTGGAAAATTGTTGCTAAAGGCTATCACCCACCTACAATCAAAATTGAAGATATTGAAGTACCAAAACCAGAAGATAAATGGGATGATAACGATAACAAACGTTATGCTCTAAATGGTAAAGCTATGAATGCAATTATCTGTGCACTTGACAGAACTGAGTTTAACCGTATATCTCATTGTCTTACTGCGCAGGAAATCTGGAACACTCTCGAAGTCACTCACGAAGGAACCTCTCAGGTGAAGGAGTCCAGATTAGCGCTGCTGAGCTCAGAGTACAATGGTTTCCACATGCTACCAGGAGAATCCATCAAGGACATGTACACTCGCTTCACCGACATCGTATACAACTCAAAAGCCTTGGGAAAGTCTTACGACAGCATCGACCTCATTCGGAAAATCCTAAGAGCGCTTCCTAGTTCCTTCCGACCTAAAGTGACGGCCATCCAAGAAGCTAGAGATCTCACTAAGCTGAAGCTGGATGATCTGATTGGGAATCTGTTATCCCATGAGCTGGAACTCAAAACCGTCGAGACAAGAGAAAAAGGTGAGGCTAAACCTTTAAAGACCATCGCTCTCAAAGCCGAAGAAAGTGACAAAGAAGATCTCGACGAGGAACATGCACTGATGGTCAGAGGATTCCGACGCTTCATCAGAACTCCTGCCGGAAAATCTGAAATGGCAAAAAGGTTCAATCGTTTTAATAAGTTTAATCCTTTGAATTCCTCGTCTGAACAGAATACTACTAAAAGTGTTCAATGTTTCAACTGCAAGAAATTTGGACATTTCATGAAAAACTGTCCAACAAAGAACGCGTCATCCGAAGCCAAAGGGAAATCATTTGCGGTAACATGGGATGATGACGATGAAGACGAACCACAAGACGAAGTAGCGCAATCATCACTTTGCCTAATAGGTGAAAGCGACACGAACAAGGTAAGAGATGAATTTTCTTTACCAGAATTAATGAACATTTGTGAAAACATGAATTCAGAAATTACTTCTCTTGAATCCTCTATAGAAAATTATAAAGAAATGAATTTCCAACTACAGCAAGAAAATTATAATGTTTTGCAAAATGAAATAAAATTGAAAAATGAAATTGCATCGCTCAAAATTACCATTGAAAAACTCAAAGGAAAATCTAGTATTACTGAAGCTATACCTTGTCAGACTTGTGCTTCATTAAAGCTAGAAATTAAGAATGGTAATGAAAAGATTGTTGGCCTAAATAAAAGAATAGAAACTCTCGCTAAAAATGAAGATAATGTTAGAAAGAGTTTTATAAATAAAAGTGTCATGCTAGTAAATGAAAACATCTTTTTGAAATCCAAAGTCTCTGATTTAGAACTGAGTATCAGAAAATTTGGTGTAGGAAGGAAATCACTAGACATCATTCTTGGATACCAGTCAATCAAAAACGATAAACAAGGACTAGGATTTGGAAATGTTTATAATGAAAACATGATAAAGAAAAATCATTACATCAAGAAAAAGAAACGGAACGCCAAATGTTATACATGTGGTTCTTTTGAGCATTTATATAGAAATTGTCGTTATAAGAACCAAAACATGAAGTTCAAACAAGTATGGGTTCCGAAAGGTACTATGACTAACCATTGTGGACCTATTTGGCTACCCAGGTCACACATACCTTGTTCTTCTTATGTGTAGGGACTCAGCGTGGTTAAGGAACAACTGTGTGAGTGGTATTTGGATTCAGGCTGCTCAAGACACATGACAGGGAACATCGACAAGTTCCTTAGCCTCGTAAAGCAAGAAGGAGGAAGTGTTACATTAGGGGACAACGGCAAGTGCAAGGTAATGGGTAAAGGTATTGTTGGCAACAATACTTTTAAAATTTCTGACGTCCTCTGGGTTGAAAATCTCAAACACAACCTCATCTCCATAAGCCAACTCTGTGACAAAGGTATGAAAGTACTTTTTGATGAGAAAATTTGTAAAATTTATGACTCGGTCACAGGTAATACCCTCTTCATAGCCAATAGGAAAAATAATGTTTATACAATAATAATTGAAGAAATGACAATTGCTAAATGTTTGATTGGCAGGGAGGAGGAGGCTATACTATGGCACCGGAGACTATCACATGCCAGCATGAAGTTGCTACATAAGCTGGAGAATAAAAACCTGGTCCGAGGCTTGCCACATCAACAGTACGAGAATGGTAAGTTGTGTGTTGCATGCACAAAAGGTAAGCAAACTAGATCCACTTTTACGGGAATTCGGGAAGTTACCACTTCACGAGTCCTAGAATTGATTCATATGGATTTGTTTGGGCCTACCGATGTTGCTAGCCTCAATGGAAAGAGATTTTGTTTTGTTTTGATCGATGATTTTTCTAGATATACATGGGTTTACTTCTTAGCCAAGAAATCGGATTCCTTTGAAAATTTCCAAAATTTTTGTAATCAAGTTTCAAATGAGAAAAATCTTTCGATTATGAAAATTAGAAGTGATCACGGTGGTGAATTTGAAAACTCTGTTTTTGAAAACTTCTGTTTGGAAAAGGGGATTTTACATGAATTTTCTTCTCCTAGAACACCTCAACAAAACGGAGTGGTCGAAAGAAAGAATCGAACTTTAAAAGAGATGGCAAGAAGCATGCTTAATGATTATTCTCTTCCTATGTATTTTTGGGCCGAAGCAGTGAATACAGCCTGCTATGTTTGCAACAGGGTTATGCTTAGACCTTTAATGAACAAAACATCCTATGAACTGTGGCATGGCAAGACTCCTAACATTTCATATTTCAGAGTATTTGGATGCAGGTGTTTCATTTTAAACACAGGAGATCAGCTGGGAACATTTGAATCCAAATCAGACGAAGGAGTGTTCGTAGGATATTCATCAAGGAGCAAAGCATACAGGATCTACAATAAACGAACCTTAACTGTTGTTGAGTCAATTAATGTGAAATTTGATGAAGCTGAAATAGATCCTTTAAATTGCAGGGAAACTGAAGCTGGAGATGCAGATAGGGAAACTACAGAGTCTGAAAACATAGCTGAACCATCTGAAGGCCAAAAGGAAGCTGAACCAGAAGTACCACAAGGAAATAGACTGGAAAGAGGAGAGCTTAGGTTCAATCCACATCATCCACCTGAGCTGATCATGGGGACTCCTACGGAAGGTATACGCACTCGATCCACTTTCAATAACTTGTGTGCCTTATGCATTCATGGTGACCTCATTTCTGAAATTGAACCTAAGAACGTTGAAATTGCTTTAACTGATGAAAGTTGGGTTATGGCCATGCATGATGAGATTAATCAGTTTGATAGAAATAATGTTTGGACATTAGTGCCCCGACCTGATAATTACCCAATTGTTGGCACTAAATGGATTTTCAAAAACAAACTTGATGAATCTGGAAATGTAATCAGAAATAAGGCAAGATTAGTGGCCAAAGGATATAACCAGATTGAGGGAATTGATTGTGATGAAACTTTTACACCCGTTGCTAGATTAGAAGCCATTAGAATATTGCTGGCTTTTGCAAGTTTTAAAGGTTTTAAATTGAAGCAAATGGATGTGAAAAGTGCATTTTTAAATGGTTATTTGAAAGAAGATGTTTTTGTTGAACAACCCCCTGGTTTTGAAAGTCATAGTTTTCCAAATCACGTTTACAAGTTGCAAAAGGCTTTGTATGGTCTGAAGCAAGCTCCCAGAGCTTGGTACGACCGTCTCAGTTCATATCTTTTGGAAAATAACTTTAAAAAGGGTAGTGCAGACAACACTTTGTTTATCTTGCATGAACAGGATCATTTTCTTATTGTTCAGATTTATGTGGACGATATTATTTACGGTGCTACTAATGATCTTTTATGCCAAAAGTTTGAAAAGGTTATGCAGGATCAATTTGAGATGAGTCTGGTCGGAGAGTTGAAATACTTTTTGGGCTTTCAAGTAAGACAAACTGGAGATGGCATATATGTTTCACAAACCAAGTACATAAAAGAACTGTGGAAGAAATTTGGGATGGAAAATGCAAAGCCAATGCGAACTCCAATGAGTCCGACGACGAAGCTTGAAAAGGATGACAAAGGTATAAATGTGGACCAAAAGCTTTATCGATGTATGATTGGGTCCTTACTCTATTTAACTGCATCTAGACCAGACATCATGTTTTCTGTCTGTTTGTGTGCACGATTTCAAGCCTGTCCAAAAGAATCACATTTGATAGCCATTAAGAGGATTTTTCGATATCTTATTCACACTCCTGCACTTGGACTATGGTATCCCTCTTGTGGTAATCTTAATTTGGTTGGCTATGCTGATGCTGATTATGCTGGTAGTATGATTGATAGAAAGAGCACTAGTGGAACATGTTTTATGCTAGGACATTCATTGGTTTCTTGGTCTAGTCGTAAGAAGAACAGTGTTGCTTTGTCCACTACTGAAGCTGAGTATATTGCCCTTGGCAGTTGCTGTGCCCAAGTACTTTGGATGATGCAAACCCTGTCTGACTACGGCTTGGATCTTAGAAAAGTTCCATTACGATGTGATAGTAAGAGTGCTATAGATCTTTCTAACAATCCTGTTCATCACTCTCGGACAAAACACATAGATGTAAGACATCATTTTCTTAGAGATCATTTGACAAAAGAGGATGTATCCATTGAATATATTTCTACTGATTCTCAGTTGGCAGATATCTTTACAAAACCTTTGCCAGAAGATCGATTTTGTCGTCTACGTCTAGAACTAGGCATTATTGATTATATTTAGAGTGAAAATATTATTTGGTGTGCTTTTATTGTTTTTGTGTGGTGTGGTTTGGAATTGGTAACTTGAACTCATATTACATGAGAAGGGGAAACTCAATCTTTGATGTTCATATATTCAGTGGAAAAGATGGTTATGACAGGTTGTATTCCTTATTACCTCTCCATATGTACTAAACATTTGATCATCACACTTGAGCACGGAGATGAATTCTGCTAGTTATGATTTGGTGATTATTGCTTATTTATTCATTGTGGTCAAACGATGTATTGCCTTTTGTTTTGGTTTATAATGTTCAATTTTCCATTCCTCATATGTTATTTCATACATTTTTTGATGAAAACAAAGGGGGAGAGAAATATTAAGATTGAGCATGTCAGAGATAGGGGGAGCATGTCAATAGGGGGAGCATATCATTTTGCCATTCATGCTCGTATTCATGCTTCACACACTCACACACTTCACACATTTTTGATGTAATCTTAATGCCTGGTTTGTTCTCATCAAAAGGGGGAGATTGTTGGAAACAGCATCCTAACCTATGTTTGATGATAACAAACCCTACTGAACTATTCTAATATGTTTGTTGAGTGTGTCACATGTCCCTATAGTCATGATTGCTCAGGTTACACATGAACGTACTCAAGTACGTTGAAATACCGAGCTGAAACTTCATTTGGAATTACACAAGCTGATCAAACAAGAGAGTATAGCTATGAAACTCTACCCTAGAGTTAATCATAGTCTATAAATAGCATGGGAATTTTCTCAGGATTTATGGAGATTGTTTGAAGTCCAAATACGGGGAAATACGAGAAAATACTGAGTATACAAAGAAGAAACTTTTTCTACAAGAGGTGAAATGAGGTGAAAATATTCTCACATGTCAATATGAAGCTATGGGATTTTTGAGAATTATTTCAGAATTTTTGGGATTTATTTGATGCCCAAATACGCAAGAATACAGTGAAAATACTCAGCAAATACGGCATACGACACTGTGCATTTATACGCCTCATCGCAGCTCAAAAAAATTCGGCCGACGTGGCATGATCTGAGCCGTCCATCGCGCATCGGACGATCGAACGAAGCGGGCGACGTGGTTCCTTCAGAACCGTTCGATCAACATCCAACGGCCACCTACCAACCGATCAGTCCTTACCTTAGATCCTAGAGAATTGTCAAACTTGCCAGAGAATATAAGGAAGACGAAATGGTTGTGGTCCGACTTGGTGCTGCGTCGGCCTGTATGGACAAAAGGTCGATCCAATTCCGCCCATCAACTATTCGATCTTCATTCAACTTCATAACATGTTTTTTACTTGCAGGCATGGTCGGTCTGGAGTACCTGGTGGACCCTGCGTTGAGGGATGGGGTCGAGGCTTCTATCAAAGAAGCTGATGAGAGCATGTTATCTCCTCGAGTGCCCCTTCCGGAGGAAGGAGTGGCACGGACCTCGGAGGATTTACCCATTGTCGCTAATGGGGCTCCTTAGCTGGCTCGTCTCCAGCGAAGTGGAACTGTACGTAAGTCACACCAATTCTAGAAATAGTAGTAAAAGCAGTGTACAAGCATGGTAATGAACAGGCTATGGAAACTAACTACATGCATTCATGCAACTGCGAAAAGTAAAGGAACATCAGTCATACATGTAAGTGCGATAAGTAAAGTATGAGAACAACAACTATGACATGTCATATATAACATGGTAACAAAGAATGTAAGGTAGCAACAATAGTAAGATAAGCAGGCATGTGGGGTAACAACAATAAGACAAACATGCAGCAATGTAGTTTTGCAAGTAGTAAATAATCTATGTGACCCAAGTTGGAGAGTTTGATATGCAACCATTGAGTTCATCTCTTGCCTGGGTGCGCTTTACCCAGACGGGACTGACATACAGTTAGTGGTAAGTTTTTGCCGACGCAGGCAGCATGTAAGGTTTTACCGACATAGGCATCATGTAAGGTTTTGTCGACACATTCATCTATGTTTGGCAACCAGGCAGCAGGTAGATTAACTCCAGTCACTTCCACACTCTCTCAAACTATGAGTTGTCCCAAACCCCAGTGATGTGTCATGTGAATCAAGTATATGTTTATTATGGGATGTTCCACATGATGTTCCACAAGATATACCATAAGATCTTCCACAGAATGTACCACAAGATATTCTACAAGATGCTCCACAAGATATTCCATTTGATAATTCATTAGCATTCACTGAGTTATAGATGTCATGCAGCAAGTGATGTGACAATTTAAATGTGAGTAATCATGCAACAAGTGTATCCAAAGTCTATGCTTGGTTTTTAAGTGATAAGCATCAGAACATGGTAAATGAGGGTGAACAAGACGAGGGAGTTATCATGGTGATGAAAATGTTAAAGTTACTCTTTTAAAAGTATTTATAATTGGTTGCAAACTGATGATAATTGGAATTATAACATTGATTCATGCATACACAGCCAGTCAGGTTTGGCCAAGCAGGTCACTATCCCCGCAAGCAGGGTGATCCAAACTTTGACGCAAATGATCCTAGACACATGGTGGTATCAATATTAATAATGCCAATTATCACATCTGCTCCATTGATTATATTAACGAGTAGTAGAGTAGTTCCCTATTTACTATGATAGTTAAACCAGGACCACTGGTTGACTTTCTTATTGAAAACCAGAAAGTAAAGCAAAGTGGATGCTATGAATTTTGAGGATAAAGACAAGTCCAACAACTATAATGTTGATCTCATGCTTTGAGAATGTGGTATTTTCATTAGTACATAGTTTACCCAAGTAGATGGTTGTGTACTACAGCTACAAAAGTTGAAAGTTGGCAATGTCGTATGCTCAAGTTAATAGTCGTTCTGAGACAATTTGTTATGTCCTAAGTTCATACTAGTTCACTTACTTAACTTCTAAAACTAGAATTAAAGTGACTTACAGGTTTGAGAATCGTCGTAGAAAGATGAGTCTGGAGCTAAAGCTTCTAAGGGTGCTCCTGCTTAAGAAACGGTACCTGCAAACATAAGAAGTCACCGGTTAAGAGTTATACTATATCTATCTATTTTTCTTAACGTGTTCATATTTTTATAATGGCTTAAAACTCGTCAAAATATGTACTAAATATTTTTAGATAGGCTAGATATGAGGTAAATTATTTTATATAGGAAGAAAATATTTTTCTGAAGATCATTGTTATTTTTAATAATGTTTTAAAAGCTTAGAATCAATTAAAAACTAATTTTCAAAATTATAAAATACGTATCTTAAATGTTCAATGATTTATTCAGAGCGAACGACACGTCGAAAATCTTCAAATAAGCTGTCAAAGCGAGCGTCTCGTTTAGTACTACAACATATAAATTTTTCATATATTAGTTTAGGTGAAAAGTTTAAGATATTACTTTTAAATGAAAACATCGTAATTAGATTTAAACTTTAAAAATTTGTTGAAGAAAATATACTCGTCTGATCGTGATGAAATTAGTGCCAATGCGTTCGGGATGTTCCGCTCGATTTTCTGGCACTTAAAGTGTATTTTTCTGGTCCCTATATAATTTATTATGAATTTTAGATCAATAAGTCCATATTATAAATATATACGCGTATATACGTATATACGTATATATGTATACATATGCGCATTAAACCCGTATCTTATCCTTCTCATCCCTTCATTTTTACGCTGCATGGGCAGTGGGGTACCGCGGACTGTGGACTGCATGGGGACGGCGGTGCTAGGCTGGATGGTGAAGGCACTGTCACGGCGATGGCGACCATCGGAGGCTGGCGGAGCGTGCGACGGTAGCGTAGTGAGCTTAGCCTGTTGATGGGCTTTGGCGGGCGGACGGGGGGCCACAATGGTGGAGGGAGCGCTGCGACGGAGCTAGAGGGGCTAGCGGCATCGTATGACGGCAGTGGAGGGCTTGGTGGCGGGAAGAGGCTGCAGGGCGGCCATGGCGGGGCAGGGCGGAGGTGGCGAGGCAAGCTTGGTAGCTTGGGGGGTGCATGGTCGGAGCATGGAGGAGGGACGTCGAGGCAGTGGGCTCGCTGGCGGCAAGCGTGGGGTGCAGTCGGCATCGCCGTTGAGCGGAGGAGGGTGGCAGGGCATGCCAATGGTAGAAGTGCCAACGTGGTGGCCTCGTGAGGGGCTCGCAGAGTAGAGAGGAGAGAGGGGGGTCGGGGTTCGTGGTTGTGGCTTGGCAGTTCAGTGGCTTCGTTGGAGGAGACTAGGGTTGACAGCCAATGGAGGCGCTTGGGGCTGAGCTCGAAGGAGGACGAAGCCAAGTGGGCGGCTTGAGCCGAGGAGATGGCCGCGTGTTGAACTGCATGGGTTCGAGCTGAAACTGGGGGGTTCTGCTGTGATCTAAGAGGGAATGTTGAAAACGTGGTTTTAAATAAATAAAATATTATATTATAATATTAAACTTAATTAATTGCTCATTAATTGGGGTATTAATAAGGGTTGGTGGGGGTTTTGACTAAGGGTTATGGGGATGTACCTGGCTTAGAGGTGAATAAAACGTGGGTACACATTTTTAGTTGGGCTGGGGTGGGGGGGGGGGGGGGGGGGGGGGGGGGGGGGGGGGGGGGGGGGGGGGGGGGGGGGGGGGGGGGGGGGGGGGGGGGGGGGGGGGGGGGGGGGGGGGGGGGGGGGGGGGGGGGGGGGGGGGGGGGGGGGGGGGGGGGGGGGGGGGGGGGGGGGGGGGGGGGGGGGGGGGGGGGGGGGGGGGGGGGGGGGGGGGGGGGGGGGGGGGGGGGGGGGGGGGGGGGGGGGGGGGGGGGGGGGGGGGGGGGGGGGGGGGGGGGGGGGGGGGGGGGGGGGGGGGGGGGGGGGGGGTAGAGGTAGGTTAATTAATTAATATAAGTGAGGTTAAAGAGTAATTAGTAAAACATAGATAATACGAAATTACGATTTTGCTCTCGATACCAAACGTATCAAAAAATTTACAAAAATAATACCGCGGGTTCGTATCGTCGTGAGGATCATGAAAACGAAGTCCATTTTTGTATTTGAGCGACGAAAATATAAAAAAAAATCATCTACTCAATTTTTGAAATCGTTTGAAATCATTTAAATACGAAAATACATGCACGATAAAAACAGACCGTTACATTCTACCATCCTTACCAAAATTCCGTCTTCAGAATTTAAAAGACCGATCATTACCTAAGCAATTAAACGATCAACATGAAGGCTTGATGAATGATAACGATTTAGTAAAATAAGTTGTTAATAGCATGAAATATAATGTGATATCATAGCATCAAGAAAACAAGAGATGTTATATATGAATACATCCTATTAACATCACCATAGTTTCCGTAACTATTCCCTACACCAGTCTCATCATAATACGTCCCTGACTTCTCAAGTAGCCAAAATTAATAATAGATAATGGCATCACATGAAAATGAGGGCTATTATGATGACAACATATGTTCGAACATGGAACTTGAGGTGATAAGCTAGTAGTAAGCTAGGTAAATCACATCAAAAGGGAGATCATAAAGTTTAAAGTTTCTACTCGTGCTAATTATGACTAACGGGGCCTTGCCAAGGATGTCAATCATAATATAGCATACAAAGGTGTATCGACTAATCCTTGCATTCGTGCTGTTACACCTAACCAGCCAATCACCAATGCCATCAATTCCCATAACACCCAACAACAAGCCAACATCCAGGACAACACCAAAAAACAAATACAAGGCCAACTTTCAAGGACCACACTTATCGCTATCACTCCTTCCAACAATTCCCATAACAGCCAACAACAAGCCAACACCAAAACCATCTTCCAAATCCAAGCGCAAGGCCGACATCCAACCTCAACACCTAAGGCCAACAACATGACAATACTCATCCCCAACGATACCCTTTGCCAATACCATTGGTTAACATCCACAGTTATCATCATTAACCCTAAGCAAGTCATAGACCAAGAACACACAGTCCAACAAACACGAAAGAAGAAACCGAAGCGGGACACCAATAGGGACAAGACCCAGGGCAAGGAGCTCGAAAGAAGCCCAAGAATCGCAACTTTCCAAGATCTTAACCACACGACAACATCGAGTGTGGTGGTGAGGATCATCGCTAAGGCCAAAAATCTCCAAAATCCTAAAATAGAACGTCAGAGGGCCATTGGGGGTAGTCGATCCATGTCATGCGGTGGCTACAACTGCTCGATGTGGCGGGTGTCACCGGATTTGGGTGAGGTGTCAGAGCTCCGAGCGAGACGAGATGGGTTGGGCTAGGAGGGGGAGAGACAAGGTGAAGGGGTGGGTGTTGACATGGTGTAGGGGAAAACACGGGATGGGTTTGGTGAGGGAAGAGATAAGGGGATTAAATAGGGCGCTGAAGTCATCGATAGGGTACGTTAGGGTAGGCCGGGTCGAGGCTCGAGGAGAGAATGCAGAAAAAATGAAATAAAGACGGGGAAGATGGTGGGTAGAAAAAGATTCAACCCATGGGAAATCGGGTACAAGATGAAAGCAGTGGATAGAAGAGATTACGAGCTCAAGAAAGACGAAGTATAAGTAGCTGCTTACGCTTGCACGTCTCGGTTTGGTTCGTCTCAATCATCAAGTATTCGTAACGAATATACTTGGTCTTAGAAGTAGTCTTTCAGACGTTAACTTTCAATTGGTGATATCCTCTTCTCAGATCCAACTTTACTTGATCATCCAAGTTGATCGAAGTATAACCAATGCAAGGAAGACGTCGATCACTCTTCACAGTCATCTTCTTCAGCGAACATTAGTTGATACTCTTACGCCAGGATCCATTCTTCTAGAAGCATTCCAAGTTTAGGTCGTATCCATTCATCTTGCAACAAATCATTTAACCGAGCTTGAAGCTCAGGTGGTGTTGTGCGTAAATTGCCTTCTATATTGGTTGAGCGTCTGACATTAGATCAATGAAAACTCGAGGACGTGATCCAAAATAATCCTAGGAGGTCATTCAGAAATACGTCCATGAGTTCTCGAATCACTTCAGGTTTCTCATGGCTCAACTTCCATCGCAGTTGCTACTGCATTCGTAGGTCTGGCATGATCTTCACTGGTCTTTCTGATCTGCTCTTGTTGTCGAACTCAAACTTCGGATGATCGATAATTTCGAAGGCTACCCTCCTTACAGAAGAGTGTAGCCAGAGTTTCAAACGCAACTGGAAGTATTCTAAGAATAAGTAGGAAGATCGAAGGGCCATCAAGCTAAAGGAAGAGCGATGATGAAGAATTGAGTAGATAGCTTAACTAATGGAAGATCCATCTAGTTGTCGACAAGGAGTTTATGACGATGTATCCAATGATTGGAACACAAGTTCCTGGACAAGGGTTAAGAGTTCAAAGAAGGTGATGAGGATTAATGAAGATGGGTAATAAGGACTTTCTGCCTATATATCCTATACAAGTGAGAACTCGAGACATCCCGTACTCGAGGTCAGTTTGAGTATTTTATACATCACGTCATGATCTTACTATATTGTTCATGAGGTATTTAACGCAGACCTTCATGGGCCACCAAACTTGTAACGACTCGCTCTCAGGGGGCCATTACTTATTTGATTACATTTGCAGGTCTGCATATCACCAGTGAAAATAATATAGCCACGATGCAGAGATGTACAAAAATAATTCAAATATTGTCCATTTTATTACAATCCATATTATACAACAAGGATATATGAAAGAAAAGAGGTACAGCTAAAAATACACAACTTAAGCTGTAGAGAATCAACGGTCTCATGGTTAAACTCTGGCTTCTCAAACTCAGGGATCTCCTCTTCAATTTGTTCGTCGTATGCTGGTGCATGAAATGGAACCGTAAGTAAGTCACAACAATTTTAGAAATAGTAGTAAAAGCAGTGTACAAGTATAGTAATGAACATGCTATGGAAACTAACTACATGCATTCATGTAAATGCAATAAGTAAAGGAACATCAGTCATACATCTAAGTGCGATAAGTAAATTATGAAAGTAACAACTATGACATGTCATATATGACAGGGTAACAAAGCATGTAAGGTAGCAACAGTAGTAAGACAAGCAGGCATGTGGGATAACAACAATAAGACAAACATGCAGCAATGTAGTTTTGCAAGTAGTAACTAATCTACGTGACTCAAGTTGGAGAGTATGATATGCAACTATCGAGTTCATCTCTTGCTTGGGTGCGCTTTACCCAGATGGGACTGACACACAGTTAGTGGTTGGTTTTTGCTGACACATGCAGCATTTAAGGTTTTACCGACACAGGTAGCATGTAAGGTTTTGCCGACACATGCATCTATGTTTGCTGACGCAAGCAGCAGATAGATGAATTCCAGTAACTCCCACACACTCTCAAACTATGAGTTACCCAAAACCCCAGTGATGTGTCATGTGAATCAAGTATATGTTTATTACGGGATGTTCCACAAGATGTTCCACAAGATATACCACAAGATCTTCCACAGAATGTACCACAAGATATTCTATAAGATGCTCCACAAGATATTTCATTCGATAATTCATTAGCATTCACTGAGTTATAGATGTCATGCAACAAGTGATGTGACAATTTAAACGTGAGTAATCGTGCAACAAGTGTATCCAAAGTCCATGCATGGGTTTCAAGTGATAAGCATCATAACATGGTAAATGAGGGTGAAGAAGACGAGGGAGTTATCTTGGTGATGAAAATGTTGAAGTTACTCTTTTAAAAGTATTTATAATTATTGGTTGCAAACTGATGATAACTGGAATTCTAACATTGAGCCATGCATACACGGCCAGTCAGGTTTGGCCAAGTAGTCACTATCCCCGCAAGCAGGGTGATTCAAACTTTGGCATAAACGATCATAGACACCGGGTGGTATCAATATTAATAATGCTAATTATCACATCTGCTTCATTGATTATATTAACGAGTAGTTGAGTAGTTCTCTATTTACTATGGTAGTTAAACCAGGACCACTGGTTGACTTTCTTATTGAAAACCAGAAAGTAAAGCCAAGCGGATGCTAAGAAATTTGAGGATAAAGACAAGTCCAACAACTATGATGTTGATCCCATGCTTCGAGCATGTGGTATTTCTATTAGTACACAGTTTACCAAAGTAGATGGTTGTGTGCAACAGCTACAAAAGTTGAAAATTGGCAATGTCGTATACTCAAGTTAATAGTCGTTCTGAGACTATTTGTTATGTCCTAAGTTCATACTAGTACACTTACTTAACTTCTAAAACTAGAATTAAAGTGACCTACAGGTTTGAGAATCGTCGTAGAAAGACGTGTCTGAAGCTAAAGCTTCCAAGGGTGCTTGTGTTCAAGAAACGTTACCTGTAAACATAAGAAGTCACTGGTTAAGAGTTATACTATTTCTATCTATTTTTCTTAACGTGTTCGTATTTTTTATAATGGCTTAAAACTCGTCAAAATATGTACTAAATATTTTTAGATAGGCTAGATGTGAGGTAAATAATTTTATATAGGAAGAAAATATTTTTCTGAAGCTCGTTGGTATTTTTAATAATTTTTAACAGCTTAGAATCAATTAAAAACTGATTTTCTAAATTATAAAATACGCACCTTAAAAGTTCAATGATTTATTCAGAGTGAACGAGACGTCGAAAATCTTCAAATAAGCTGTCAAAGCGAGCGTCTCGTTTAGTACTACAACATATAAATTTTTCATATATCAGTTTACGTGAAAAGTTTAAGATATTAATTTTTAAATGAAAACATCATAATTAGATTAAAATTTTAAAAATTTGTTGAGAAAAGTATACTCGCCGGATCGTGATGAAATTAGCACCAGCGCATCCGGGACGTCACGCTGGATTTTCTGGCGCCTACCGTGTATTTTTCTGGTCAATATATAATTTATTAGGAATTTTAGATCATTAAGTCCATATTATAAATATATATACGTGTATATACGTATATACATATATACGTATACATATACGCATTAAACCCGTATATTCTCCTTCTCCTCCCTTCGTTTTTACGCTGCATGGGCAGTGGGGTGCCGCGGGCTGGGGTCTACATGGGGACGGCGGTGCTAGGCTGGATGGTGACGGCACTGTCACGACGACGACGACCATCGGAGCCTGGCGGATCTTAGGACGGTGGCACAGTGAGCTCAGCTTACTGATGGGCTTTGGCGGGCTAACGGGGGCCACAACGGTGGAGGGAGCCTCGCGGCAGAGCTAGAGGGGCTGGCGGCATCGTATGACGGCAGTGGATGGCTTGGTGGCAGGGAGAGGCTGTGCGGTGGCCGTGGCGGGGCAGGGCAGAGGTGGCGAGGCGAGCTTGGTAGCTCGAGGGTGCATGGTTGAAGCATGGAGGATGGAGGTCGAGGCAGTGGGCTTGCTGGTGGCGAGCGTGGGGTGCAGTCGGCGTCGCTGCTGAGCGGAGGAGGGCGACAGGGCAAGCCAACGGTAGCAGTGCCCGCGTGGTGGCCCGGTGAGGGGCTCACAGAGGAGAGATGAGAGTGGGGTTCGGGGTTTGGGGTTGTGGCATAGCAGTTTGGTGGCTTCGTTGGAGGAGACTAGGGTTGACGGTGAACGGAGGAGCTTGGGGCTGAGCTCGGAGGAGGACGAAACCAAGGGGGTGGCTTGAGCAGAGGAGATGGCCACAAGTTGAGCTGCATGGGTTCGAGCTGAAGCTGGGGGGTTTTTGCTGTGATCCAAGAGGGAATGGTGAAAACATGGGTTTAAATAAATAAAATAATATAGTATAATATTAAACTTAATTAATTGCTCATTAATGGGGGTATTAATAAGGCTTGGTGGGGGTTTTGACCAAGGGTTAGGGGATGTACTGGGCTTAGAGGTGAATATAACATGGGTACACTTTTTTAGTTGGGCTAGGGTTAGAGGTAGGTTAATTAATTAATATAAGTGAGGTTAAAGAGTAATTAGTAAATGTAGATAATACGAAACTACGATTTTGCTCTCGATACTAAACATATCAAAAACTTTACGAAAAAAATACCACGGGTTCGTATCGTCGCGGGGATCATGAAAACAAAGTCCATTTTTAGATTCGAGCGATGAAAAATTTGAAAAAAAAATCATTTACTCAATTTTTGAAATAATTTGAATACGGAAATACGTGCACGTTAAAAACAGGCAGTTACAGCTAGCCTTCATTATGGATGAAGCAGGCGTGGATGTTGATTGTTGTGACTTGTATGCAGGCTCCCGTGGCCAATACTGCATTGCATCAATACGCATCGACGGTGGCCAACCATGAAGTCACCTTAAGGGGTCGTCAAGAAGGCCGTGTAGAGATCTCAGGCGAAGTTGGATAGACTGGGGCTTATGTGTAAACTAAGACGATCACGGGTGCTTGAACTTGAGCATGAGTTAAGGGAGTCTCGTAAGACGGAAGCTGCCCAAGCCGCTTCAAGGGAGCAAGCGGAAAAGACACTGCTGGAGGAGAAAGCCAGGTGGGAAGTCAGGGAGAATGAGATCCTTGCCCGACTTGCCGATAGCTTTCGGGGAGTTGGTGTGAGGCTGTAGCGAAGAAGGTGGTACAAGAATATAAGGATTCATTACCCGACTTCGACGAACTGTATACGCAAGTATATAAGCGATGTCCGTCAGAAGTGAAGGATCGATTCTTCAATTTTGTCGCTGAGATTGACCAGATCCCCATGTTGTTCCCGGTCCTCAATGTCGATGATTTAAGTCAAGGCACAGAGGGGACCACTCTTGTTGGTAAAGTTGTCATCACGACGGGTGACGATGCAGATGTTGGTGCTCCAGGGGATCATGAGCACGTTGCTGCACTTGAGGGAGACCAAGGGCATCGTGACTCGTTGTCGATCTTGACTCTCTTCTATCCCACTAAAATTTTCAAATGGGGGGGGGGGGGCAATTTCCATATAAATGATGACAATTTTGTAATGTAGTATAATGCCAGAAAAGTTGACTAATATCTCTCTTTGCTTGGCATCGCTCATACAGGTGGTTGTAGTGCCTGATGGCCCCTTTTGACGAGTTAAACCCTTGCTCAAGATGGCTGGGGTTAACTCATTGAACCATGTCCAATCTAGACCACCTCATTTAGTTGCAAAGGGTTAAACCCTTTGACTTACAGCTGACGACTCGAAAGTGTCGTTCATTGGTGAAGGAAGGGCCCTTTCGACTTGTGTCTGACGACATGAAATGGTCGTTCAGTGGCGAGGGGGAGACCCCTTCGACCTACGTCTGACAACAAGAAATGGTCGCTCAGTGGTGAGGGGGCAGCCCATTCGACTTACGACTGATGACACGAAAGGGTCGCTCAGTGGCGAGGGGGTAGCCCCTTCGACTTACGGTTGCCGACATGAAAGGATCGTTCAGTCGCGAGGGGGTGGCCCCTTTGACTTACGGTTGACGACTTTGAGTTACGGTTGATGACACACAAAGGTCGTTCAGTGGCGAGGGGATGGCCACTTCGACTTACGGCTGACGACACGAAAGGGTCGCTCAGTGGCAAGGGGGTGGCCCCTTCGACTTACGGCTGATGACATGAAAGAATAGTTCAGTGGCGAGGGGATGTCACCTTCGACTTACGTCCGATGACACGGATGGGTTATTCAGTTGCGAGGGGGTGGTCTCTTTGTCTTATGGCTGACGACCCGAAGGGGTCGTTCAATGGCGAGGGGGTGGCCCCTTCGACTTACGTCTAACGACACGGAAGGATTATTCAATGGTGAGGGGGTCGTCACCTCGTCTTACGGCTGACGACTTGAAAGGGTCGTTCAGTAGCGAGGGGTGACCCCTTCGACTTGCGTCTGACGACACAGAAGGGTCATTTAGTGGCGAGCTGGTGGTCCCCTCATCTTACGGCTGACGACTTGAAAGGATCATTCAGTGGTAAGGGGTGGCCCCTTTGATTTACGTTTGACGACACGAAAGGGCCGCTCAGTGGCAAGGGGGTGTCTCCTTCGACTTACGGCTGACGACACGAAAGGATCATTAGGTGGCGAGGTAGTGGCCCCTTTGACTTACGGCTGACGACACGAAAGGGTCGTTCGGTGGCGAGGGGGTGGCCCCTTCGAATTACGGCTGACGATGCGAAAGGGTCGTTCAGTGCCAAGGGGGTGGCCCCTTTGAATTACGTCTGACGATGTGGAAGGGTCGTTCAGTGGCGAGGAGGAGGTCCCCGTGTCTTACGGCTGACGATACGGAAGTGTCATTAAGTGGCGAGGGGGTGGCCCCTTCGACTTACGTTTGAAGACATGGAAGGGTCGTTTAGTGGCGAGGGGGTGGTCCCCTCATCTTACGGCTGACGACTCAAAAGTGTTGTTCAATGGCAAGGGGTGGCCCCTTCGACTTACTTCTGATGACATGAAAGGGTCGTTTAGTGGCGCAAGGGTGGTCCCCTCTTCTTACGACTGACGACTTGAAAGTGTCGTTCAGTGGGGAGGGGGTGGTCGCTTCGACTTACGTCTGATGACATGGAAGGGTCGCTCAGCCGCGAGGGGGTAGTCGCCTTTGTCTTACGGTTGACGACACGAAAGGGTCGTTCAATGGTGAGAGGGTGATCCATTCGACTTATGTATGATGACACGAAAGGGTCGTTCAGTGGCAAGGGATGGTCCACTCGTCTTACGAATGATGACTCGAAAGGGTCGTTCAGTGGTGAGGGGGTGGCCTCTTCGACTTACGGCTGACTCCCATTAAAGTGCATAAGTCTGTTTTCATCAATATGGTTGTTAAATGAATGTGTCCCATCTAGATTTTCTTAAGGATCAGATCCTTGTAACGAGGAGCTTGATGGGGTAATTCCCACAAAATTCATAAATGCTCTATCAAAGAAAGTTGTTTTGAAAAGGAAGCAGACTTGTATTGATGAAAGACAAACATGGTTAACAAAGGAAGAAAAAAGGGTACATGCAAGGGGAGGGGGATCATTTTCTTTTCATGCCTTTATTTGATCTTGGACACATTCATCAGGGATCATTTTCTTTTCACGCCTTTATTTGATCTTGGACTTAGAGTCTCACTAATCCACCACATTGGTGACAGGTGACCCCGTCATCTTGCTCTTTTGCCTTGAGGCCACTTCTTTACTTTGTTGGTCATTGATTAGGTTCTTGGGATGCCCACGCTTGACTAGTGCATTGATTTATTTTTTAAGTGTCCAACAATCATTGGTATCATGTCTATAATCACTGTGGTAATTGCAAAATTTGAGATAATCCCTTTTTTCATATTTGCCCTTCTTGGCGAACTCTTGAATCAGTTCCTCTCGCTGAGCATAAGCTAGGACCTCTGCCTTGGGAGCATTTGGTCTTGCATAAGCTGGGCGATCCTTATTTCGAGGGCTCCTTTCCCACTGTCTCTTATACCGAGATTCCTGGCGAGGGGTTCACTGGGATTGCTTTTCTTGTTTGGTGTCTCCATGGCGGGTATAAGTGCCTTTTTCAGTAGTTTCAGTTGTCTCCTCCGCTTCTTCAGAGACGATGAAGCGATTTGTTATATTGAACAACTCCATGAGATTGTAGGGTGAAAACTGGTGGAGGGCCCTTCGGAAACGCTTGTTCTGCACTGCTTGAGTAAAAACACGATGACAGTCTCATCCGGCGTATCCTCTACCTTGAGCCTTTCGTCGTTGAACCATTGGACGGGGGCTCGAATTGACTCTTTTTCCGTCTGCTGAAAGTGAAGAGGTAAGAGGACTTTCTCTTGGGGCGCCGACCCGTGACTAATTGCAAGCAAAACAAATCGGTCAATTCGTCGAATGAACCGACACAGTCATCGAGTAATCTGTTGTACCATCCTTCCACCGTCTCAATTAGGGTAGCGTGGAAAGCTCGGCAGAGGTATGGCTCGTCTGCTCCATGAAGCAGTATCATGTTTAGGTATTTACGGACGTAGGCCCATGGGTCGCCTTTGCCGTCATACGTCGACAGGGAGCTGAGCTTGAAATTTGGGAGGAAAGGAGCAGACATGATGTTCTCCTTCAACAGGGTCCATCAAATTGCAAAATGGGTAAGTTGAAATCGCCCATCCATGCTTTGCAGGTATGTAGCTCCTGAGGATCCGTTAGGAATTTCTTGCATCTCTCTCCTCTCATTTTCACCTGCAAAATCGAGAGGGTTGTGGCCTTTAGTGACCCATTTAATACCTGATCCAAGATGCTGTAAGTCGTGTGTCTATAGTTGGAGGGACTGTGTCCTTCCTGGAGGCCAAAAGCATGGTTATCATTTCCCATTTCACCATTATAGTGAGATGTAGGTGTTGTATTGAGTGGTGCATTCTCCTGTCGATCCGCTCTTAGATCTCTTGGATCCCTAAGCATGGTAACATCCCTCGTCAATGACAAAGTTGGATTAGGAGGTGGTAGTTGCTCATTTGTGCATGGCAAGCCTCCTATGCTCTGGCAAACCATGGTCGCCAATGCACTGATGCTCTTCTCGGCCTGCTATGCGAATCGGTCGAATTGCTCCTAGGACACCTTAAGCACATTGGTTGCCATTCTGGGTCCTTTTGATGAGGATGCAGAGTCTGTGGCATCCTCCACCTGGACGTTGTTTGCGTTCTGATTCTCGTTTGACCACGTTTTGATCCGACGTTGCTGAGTCCAACCGACATAGCTTGTTACTTGCTCTGGAATGTCAAACTGATGAATGTTTCCTACAGACGGTGCCATACTGTTAAGGCCAAAAATAACAGAAACGTTAATGATGTTGACATAGACCCTTTCTTGTTGAGTTGGAGCCTCGTCAGCCGGTTGAATGGGACCCTAGGTTAGTAGAACAAGGGTCGTTGATAGTTAGTAGTCGATTTTCGATGCTTGTTCGACCCTCGAATGGATCGAGCATCGGTCGATTGATGTTGTGAAGCACTGGTACGACCTTCTCGCTGGATCGGGCCTCGATGATCTGCACCACAAGGAAGCGTTAATGGGCTCAGATATGGGTCCCAACCCAAATCCCCTCCGATGCTTAAGTTAGAACGGGACTTAAGGGAGGAAGCTTGGAGCAGTTGAGATCAACCCACGGAGGCCCGTCTCAGGTCTAGCCTCGTAAGCTCTTTTGAGAAAGAAGTATTACTTGGAGTATAGAAATGTCAGAGTATCAGATCTCGTACCTCCTTCATTCTGTTCATATCACTTGTATTTATAGACATCCGAGGCCTCTTCAATGAAGTTGGAGGATAACGGTCACCAATTATAGTGCCACGATCTTCCACCCTTAATAGGGGTAACCATCACCTACGTCCCCGCTATTTATGAGCTCACCATCAATTCCACGTTCAATTGGTGTGAGTGCAACGGGCGAATGATGTGTGGGCTTTGACTAAGTTAGCTTCAGGCTTCTTTCGTGGTCTTTGTGGGCCTTAATTATCGTCGAAGGAGCCCCCTCGAGTGCCGGCCCAATGACTCTACAGGCCCCACCAAGGGTAGTGCATGATTCTTTGATGTGTTGATTAATGGGTGTAAATTCCTATCGTAAGCTCGTGAATCGATCCTTGCATCCGTGTCAATAGAAAGCAAGGATCATGCACGTAGGTGTGACCCTTAAGGTACACCACCGTTCTACGGTCCCACCAAGAGTAATGCATGATTCAATGAAATATAGGGCACAACCCATCACTCAACACTGTCTAGCATCCATTTCAATGCATGCTAGATCCATTAAATGCAAGAGATGAATCTTCACTAATCAAGCTCACAAAACCCTAATTAATCCAATCACACACACAAATGGATCTTGGCCTTTATAATGAAAATAACTTGATAATCATAAATGAAGAGAAAATAAGTATTCATTACAAGCCAACAATCAAACAACTATTTAATGATTCTCACTATCATTCAATAATTGTTCAAATATCACCATTCAAAACAATAGAACCAAATCACCAAGAGTAGCCCTAGAAACCCATGCTTTTCCATCTCTTGCACCTCCTTCAAGATCCACCAAGCTCCAATGACCTCCAAACCCTTGCCCTAGCCTTTGGGAAGAAGATGGGGGCTTTCCTAGCCCCAATAGAATAGTAAAACGCAGAATATGGCTACTGGAATTTGGCCAAAACTCAAAAAACCCCAATTTCGACTAACGGGTCTGTAGCAGGGCATTTGGTTTTGCAGGTGTGCGCCCGTGCCTTACTCAAAATAGTGTGAGCCAATACTCCCAAGCGTAGGAGATCGAACAAGTAATAATCCTGGTGAGTCCAGGTATCGTATCCACGTGACAACTGACCTGTAAAACCAAAAATTTCAGTTTATAAAAGGTACTAAAACGATAATAACCAACCACCTATCAGGTATAAAGATATGATATCAAGAGTTTAAAATAATAAAAGAAAATCCTACGATAGTTACGGTGAATTCGATATTGGGGTACTAATATGGAGAGTATGTGTTGGTTGTGATTTCATTAGGGTATGCAATCAATGATTATTAATATCTTTTCTATAACTCAACGTTTCATCCGGCTAGGGCATGAGAACGTCGGAAAGTATGGCGATAAAGAGCATAAAGGCGTACCAAAGAGTAACCACGTATAATAACGATTTCATGAAGAAAATACACACAAGTGCCCTCTCGAGTCACGATACGTCCTCTCGGATCGCATCACGAATAAGTTTTACTCAGATCATATTCAATTCAAGCATGCCCATGTTTCCGTATAACATACCCAAACAAGATATATGTAGAAATCGACAAAATACGTGATTATAACATGCAAATAGGGCGAAAAGATATTGAAATCAAAGAATGCGACACCCTAACTACATCACAACCAACACAAATAGGTACTAACCATGCATGGAGAGAAAATAAACCATATTCATAGACTAGTACATGCTCAAAGTCTCAAAATACGTGCTAAATACGCAAAATACAAGAGTAAATACGCAATATACACAGACATCCCTAAAAGGTATAGCTATCCACACATATATAAATACCATCATTCATACAACTTCATACATATATCACGAATAACATTGAGTATACATACATAACACAAGAGACAATCATTACTATCATATGGGTAGCACACTCATACAGGTCCACACATTCTACCTATATACATGCACGACGACGACATCACAAAAACCAATGGGCCCACTACTAAACTAGAGTTGACCCAGACAATGACAAGCACTAATATCCAAATAATAGAAATGAAACCAAAACCAAAAGCGTAACGAAACAAGGTAGGAAAGAACGAGTTCAGATAAGGCGAGGGTAAGGAGATAGCTGGTTGGGTGGGACAAAATATTGCTCTAAATAATTAAATAGGTGAAAGAGAGACATGTGTAAAATATGATATCGTATATATCTATTCTTATAGGAATATGTAGAAATAGCGAGCAGGCTGTAAAATTTTAAAACACGGAAAAGTGTTAGACGAATAAAATAATGAGTAGGGTAAGGTAGTGATTGTTTTGCAGTTGAAAATAGATTTATACAAAGATTTTTATTTGAAGTATGAGCATGATATCTATAGAACTGATATAGATAGTGCTATATCGAACAATGTCCCTTGGCTCGTGGGGGGCGATTTTAACAGCTTTCTCTTCACTAATGACAAAGTTGGTGGGCGGCCATTAAACTCCAATATGGTTGAAGAATTCAGCGATTGTATAACTGATTGTGCGCTCCATGAAATCAAAAGTATTGGTAATAACCAGAGCTGGTGCAACAAAAGACTTGGCCTCGGACGCATCTCTGCTCAACTAGATAGAGTACTTTGCAATGCGTCTTGGATTGAGATCCTATCTGAAACCTTTGTTGAATTTCTTGACCCCCACACGAGTGACCATGCCCCGATGTTGGTCCGACTACATACTCAGGTACATCCGGATCTCAAACCCTTTAAATTCTTTAATCATTGGACCAAATTGCCTGGCTTTATAGAGCTGCTGGAGGTGAATTGGAAGCCTCGCATAGCCGGTACCCCGATGTTCCGACTTGTTAAAAAGCTCCAGAATTTTAAACTTGCATTGCGTTCCTAGGCTCGGGTTAATGCGGCTAGGAATGACTTGGCCTCCTGCCGTAAACAGCTGGAAGATATCAGAGCCTCCCCCAATATTTCTTCCAACCCCTGCTGCAACGTGATGAAAGGCTTCTTTCAATCAAGCTTGCTACTCTAATGGATCTTGAAGAGGAAATGTTCCGCCAAAAAAGCTGCCAAAATTGGATGACACTTGGGGATAAAAACACTAAATTCTTTTACAATGCTATGAAATCAAGGCAAGGGTACAACAACCTTAACCATCTTGTAGATGCAAACGGCCACCAAGACAAAACCTATGACCAACTAAAGGTGGAAGCTCCAAAGTTCTATGAGAAGCTTTATAATCATTCTGAATACTGTATAGTTTTTCCTAAGCTCACCCCAAAGAGGAAAATTACACCAAGTGCAGCAGCCTGGATTGAAAGGAGGGTCTCCAAAGAGGAAATCAAGGATGCGGTTTTCCAAATTGGTGCTGAGAAGGCACCAGGTCCTGATGGTTACAATGGTTTCTTTTTTCAAAATAATTGGGATGTGGTTGGTGATGATGTAACTGTAGCGGTACATTCCTTCTTCACATCGGGCACTCTTCTCCGACAGCTAAACCACACTTTCCTTACTCTCGTGCCTAAGAACTCAAATGCAACTAGACTTGGGGACTACAGACCAATTGCCTGCTGCAATGTCATTTACAAAGTCATCAGCAAAGTTATATGCAACAGACTAAGGATGGTAATACATGAACTCATTTCCCCCAACCAAGCGGCTTTCCTCCAAGGTAGACTTCTTTCAGAATGCACCCTGCTAGCCCATGAACAAATCCGAGATTTTAGCAACCCCATGGGAGCGAGAGCATGCCTTAAGCTCGACTTGCAGAAGGCGATTGATAGTGTCAACATGGAATTCCTATACTACATCCTGCATCAACTCGATTTTGGTAGTACTTTCATCGGTTGGATAGCGGAATGCATTTCGACCCCGACCTTCTCAGTCATGATAAATGGGTCTCCAGTGGGGCATTTTGGGGGGAATAGAGGCCTCGGGCAAGGAGACCCTCTTTCTCCCTACCTATTTGTGATTTCCATGGAAGCATTCTCGTTGATCATCTATAAGGCCATTGCTTCACGCTCAGTTCATGCGATGAGAAGGTCAGGATCTATCTCCCACCTCTTATTTGCGGACGACCTCCTTATCTTCTGTCGTGCCAATCGACATTCATTTCAAGGCCTCAAATTCATGATGGAGGAGTTCACCAATTTCACAGGTCTCCACATCAACTGGGATAAAAGTGCGGCCATCTTCAGCAAAGGAACAAAGTGTCCTGCTAATTTAGCTAATTTCATGGGGATCAAACTGGCATCCACTATCACCACTTACCTTGGCCTTCCATTGTCTTCGAAATACCACAAGGCCCGAATGTATGGTAGATTAATTGACAGGTGTAAAAAGAGGCTAATGGGATATTCCTCCTCCATGCTCTCCATTTCAAGCCGCATCGAATTGGTCGGTACGGTAATTTACGGAATTGTCCATTTTGGATATAGGCATTTCGCATACCTCGATCTATCATTCACACCATCACTTCCCTTTGCCAGAAATTCATATGGGGGAAGTCCCGCACCTGGGCGTGGAAGGACGTTTGCACCCCTAAAGAAAGAAGGGGGGGGGGGGGGTTGGACTTCGATTGCTATCTGACATGAACCTGGCGGCTGGTATCAAACTAACATGGAGGTATCTCTCCACATCGGGGCTTTGTGCTACATTCATGCAGGAACATTATGGTGATCCAGGGGATTTCTTCGGAGCAGCAGGAGCGGCTACTCATTCGGGAACTTGGAAATTCATGCTTCACTGCAGAAACATCTCCCAGAAATTAATTTGTAAAAAGGTTAGAGACGGTGCCGCGACCCTTTTTTGGCTAGATAATTGGTTACCGTGTGGGCCTCTCAAAAATCTATATGAAATTCCATCAAATTCAAGGAACAAAAGAGTTATCGACTACTGGGGAGGATCTGGCTAGCTAGCCGAACCTGAAATTTTGCCTGTGAAATACCTTCTGCCAAAAACTCTCAGTGTGGGGCCGGACCTTATGGGTCTGGAATGCAGGGGCTTCAGCATTTTCATTCAGGCGAGCTTGGGAGGGGGTCAGGCAACCAGGTATGGCCTTTCCTCTCCACAAAATCATTTGGTATCCGCATTGTGTTCCGAAGATGGCGCTGACATTACTTAGAGCTGTGCAAGGGAAGCTGCTCACAAGGGACTGGCTATCAAAATGGGGGCTAAACTTGCCTGCCGACTGTGTCCTTTGTGACACAAATGCTGCTGAAAATTCCAGCCACTTGTTCTTTGATTGCGAGTACATCATGTACATCCTGCGAAGAGGACTTCTGATGCTGGGCGTGACCAATCAAGTTGCAACTTCCTTTCAGGATGTAGGAACTCTTTTCTTGTCAAGACATGGTGCTAAAGCTTCTGGCAATCGGATTGCGAACACTGCACTCGTAGCGATCGTCTGACACATTTGGAAAGAAAGGAATCACAGAATTTTTGAAAATATTAAAAGGCCAAGGACACTGTTGTTTGAGGATATTATGGCGGATGTCAGAATCGCACTTAAGGATTTGAGGACCTGGAGGGAGAAGCTTCTGATGTTCTTGCAAACTGGGTGTTCCGAGATAATGGTTAATGAGTGTTTTGACAAATGTATAGAATCATAACTTGGATGAGTATGGGAATCTTAGTTGAAAGTGACGGCGCTTGTGCCCTCTCATCTCTCTATTAATCCCTATTACCTAACTGTTCTTGTATTTGTTCTGTATAGTTTACTCAATAAAGATTCACACTTACCTCATTAAAGTGACGCCGTTCATCTCGATCTCCACCCTCTAAAACGCCTACCCACCAATTTTCAGCCCGATCCGAGGTGTTTTGCCCGTTCATCCACCCTTTGCAAAATTATGTTCATGGGAAACCGTTAAATTTGGGTCGGGTGGATGAACTGGCAAAACACCTTGGATCGAGCTGAAAATTGGTGGGTAGGCGTTTTAGAGGGTGGAGATCGAGATGAACGGCTCGGATCTTCCAAAAAACATGTGGAGATTGGAGTTTTTTTGACCGACCCAGGAGAGATTCTCTCCTGTGACACCCGATTTCCCGTTTCCTCATATATATATATATATATATATATATATATATATATATATATATATATATATATATATATATATATGGCTAAAGGGATCCTAAGGTGCCTCCTTAGATTCAATCTAAGGAGGCGCTCACATTTCCCCCATCTCCCACAAATTTTTTTGAAATTTTTTTTCATGGGCTTGTTATTCACCTCATGGATGATCAACATACCAAATTTCAAGAGATTCCAATACTTTTTGTGCCCCCATCTACCCCTTGCAACTTCGTGGGTTTTTCAGCACGTTTTCAGACCGTTGAAGTTGTAATGGGTAGATGAAGGCTCAAAAAGTATTGGAATCCCTTGAAATTTGGTATGTTGATCATCCATGATGTGAACAACAACTTCATAAAAAAACATTTCCAAAAAAATTGTAGGAGATGAGGGGAAATGAGGGCGCCTCCTTAGATTTCCATCTAAGGAGGCACCTTAGATCCCCTTTTTCCTATATATATATATATATATATATATATATATATATATTGAAGTTCTATTTAGCTTAGAAAGAATATTCTAAAAGTACGTACGGTAAGTGGTTAAAATAAATTTCGTAGTTTAGAAAAAGAATGATATATTGAATTATCAAAATGGTAACAAGGTTTTAAAACTGAAATTCGAAAGATACCAGTAAAAAAATGGTTACGTGATAGTAACTAAAAATTTCGACCAAGAAGGTTTCAAAATCCAAGAAAGAATTTTAACTCGGCCGAAAAGCAAGAAATCTAAATATATAATAAGGGGTTTTCAAAGAAGTTAAAGTGAGCGAAGAATTTAATAAGGGATGTCGAAAACACTTTTAGAAGAATCGGGATTTGCGATGGAGAAGATTCGAAAAATTAACGATAATCGTCATGAAGCGATCACGTGAATTGGGGGCAAAGGATATGTTCGCAAGATCGATACAAAAATACCTAGGATATGATTCATGAAAAGCTACGATAGAATTCTGCGGTCGATAAAACAGAAGTGCAATGATCAAGAAAACGATAGAAATCAGAGGTTCTAATTACTGGGCCGACTAAAGATTAGGAGGAACTTAGTGCTAAGACTTTCTAATGAACTAGACTGTAATAAAGATCTCAGGGAAGGGTCCTTAGGGGGATCAAGGTTACCTTCTGCTGGGCCCGAAGTTGGTTGACTCAACGAACGACTAAAGAAAAAGCTCTAGAAATCTAATATGGTCAGGGCTGGGTGAGTGACTACTAAAGCAACCTAAGACGAGTACAACTAAATCTTGACGAATGCACCTGACTATCAAACTTGGACGTCTATCTAAGTCTTCCTACCCTCTAAGACAAGAAAAACCTTCAGGTTAGACTCAATTCATGACTTGAATGTCCTGAATATTTTAATGGATGTTTTTTATTACTGTTGTTTCGATATTTCGCAGATGCAAAGAGGACCTGCATGGGCCACCACTAAAACCTATCACCCCCGCTTCCCAAGTATGGAAGGCGAGACGTGAAGAGGTCCGCTCAGACTTAGAGCTGTGAAGCTGCAGTCTGATAAGCGTCTGGTAATTTAATCCATTATCAGGTTCTTTGCATTACGACGAAATAATAATAACAATAATGAGGGATAGACAAATAATATCCAACATTCAACATCCACAGATTTTATTCCAAACACTACATAGTTATAGTCATAAAAAGGAGTACAGAGTCTGAAAGCAAAAAGGCCTAAGCATGGCCGAAACTACAACAAGAAATGGTGCTACGCACCGAACAACCTAACAACGACTACTCAGAAAGTAGACAACAACTAAAAGAAAGTCACCATCTGAGACCTAAGGTAGAACTCCAGTGTCCTCGAACTGGCCGTCAGCAAGTTGTCGTCCTCAGCAACTAATCAGGCTCAAAACCTGACATGTGACACTCAAAGAGAAGGGCACATGTCAGCAAAAATCTCCAAAGAGGAAAAAGGAGACTTTTATGCAAGGAAATGTAAAGCACAGCAGGTATATGATAAATGCAGCTTAACTGTTCTAAAATAATGATGACATGACATGATATTTTAATGAATGCAGCAGTTTAAAGATGAACATGATACTTGCAATGCACGACACGTCGTAGCGAGAGCTACTAAACAATATTCACGATTTCACGATTAGCTTGTATTCACGATGTGCACAGGGTTTATGTCTTTTGGCTGAAGTGGCTGTACGGACACACTTCTATGCTCAAGTGATTGCTTAACCCTACCCATCCACGTGTATCGAGCGTTGGTTTCCCAACTACGGTGTGCTCGCTTTTGGATCACGAGCCAGGAAGTGTTTTTGATTTGGCATAGGGTTATGACTGCAAAGCAGGTGCCTTGCCTCAATCAATATGTAGAAGTCAAGATCCTACTCACCGCAGCTTACAATTTATTGTAGCGTGTGCTACACATTCATGATAGAGCAAGATGATGCATGAAATGACATAGCGAGATGCATGAACATAGCAATAAGCAGTTTAAAGTGTGTACGGTTAATTTTGAAAGTAAACGTGACATGCGGTAAGAAATGATAGCTTGGTAAAGGTGTCGGATCTAGCTTCGTTGTCAAGCTAGATCTAGTAGGGTGTCAGATCTAGTTTCATTGTCAAACTAGATCAAATATGGTCGTCTAGGCGACTATCATTTCACCGCCTAGTCTCTTTTACACAATTTTACAAAATGGCCTAAAACATGGCCTAACAAATTACTATGCAAGTTTCACTTGCCTGAAAGAGACGTGCTGCAATCATAGATCAGCAAGGTCCAGAACTTCCTATGTGCTCAATCAACACCCAGCCTACAGTCCCATATTATTAATCTTTGATTAGTGAGTTACACAAAGTAGTAAAGTTACGGTTTTTAATCTTGATTAGCATGCGATGTGGGGGGTTCCTACGGAGCGGCATTTACCTCAACACGACATGAGAGCTACTCTGACGTCGGGTAGTGACGTCAGGGGTTGGACTCCGGTAGGGCGAACGGTACGGAGGATAGCTGCGATGAACGCCGATCAACCGGGCAGCGGTACGATCACCGATCAGCGACACGAAGGGGATGGACAGCGGCACAACATCCTACGACGTTGAAAAGGAGCAGACATCGGCACAGGAAGCACGTGAGATGGCGGACAGATCTGTCTGTGGGTTCGGATAGCGCAGATCTGAAGTTGCGCGTGAATCTGAAGTTTGCACGTGCGTGGGAGGAGCTCCGGGGGTTGTAGTGGCTAGAGAAGGACTAGCACAGCTAGAGGGGGACCTGAGGGGGCAGACAGTGGTAGCGGGGTGGCCGACGGCGACAGAAACAGCCATGGCCGTAAGTTTTGATGGAGGAGGACAGATTTGGTGTTTTCGGAGTTTGCGCGCTGTTTGCGGGAGGAGGAGGAAGAGTTGTCATGAGGGAAGCTAGGAGGTGATAGGGGACGTCGAGGGGAGTTCATCGACGGTGGGGGACGGCCGACGGTAGCCTGGAAGGGGCTAGCTGAAATTTGTAAGGGAGGATGCTATCGGAAGTTTTCAATGGGGTTTTGGGGTATTTCACGGGTTTTAAAGCTAGGTAAAGGAGGTGGTTGACGAGAGGAAGGTTACCGGAGGTGGAGGGTTTCGATGGGGTGCTAGGCCGCTAGTGTGGTGGCCGGCGGTGGTCAGAAGAAGGCTTGCCGAAAAATTGAAGAGGGGATGCGCCGCACAGTTTTGTGGAGAGCCTAGGTTACGTTTTCTTTAAGAAGATGAATAACGCTATTTAGCTCTAAGGTTTTGGTATTTTACATGTTATAGGAGGAGAGAGGGAGAGATAGAGGGGGTTTAGATTAGTTAAAACAGTGGGTTGAATAGCCCATTTAGGTAAGTGTAAGAAAATAGTTTTGATAAAGCGTTTTGAAAGGGGGGTGCATTTAGGTGATTGGAGAGAGAAGTTGTGAGAGGGTGGGGGTAGATTTAGGTTGAAATGGGATGTCGAATAGCTAGGAAATATTTTCATGAAATGTATTAGGCCTAGTTTAATTAGATAAGTTAATTAATCAAGTTAATTAAGCTATGTGTATTAGAAGAGGATTAGGGGAAAATGGGTCTAACGGTGTCCGATAATTATGAGAAAAATACCAGGACGACCGTGTCGACGAGAGAATCGAGACTAAGAAGATTGGTCACGGGCTAGGGCGACAGAAAATGAAACTAAAAATAAAAAGGTCTAACAACGAAGGTGGAAACTACGACACATCTTCAAACAAAGTTATTTTGTGGGAGAACGACCCGTGAAATGATTTTCAAAAATAATTCCATAAATAAGTACTCTTCCAGAGGGTCACAACGACATATCACATCGCACGGTTTGGATACAAGAAGGGGTCAAAATAAATACGCATACGAACAAAAGTACACGCACGAAAAACGTACGATCGAAAAGCGACCGTGACAAAAATTCTCGCGCAACCCACGAGAAATCATATGCAGTTAAAAGCACAATCAGAGTAAATAAGGGACAATCACAGAGTACGCACAGATTTACCCTGGTTCGGTCGCACCAACAACCTACGTCCAGCCCCAAGCAAATACTAGCATTAATAAGTTCCTTCTGTACACCTACAATGGGGTCCTAGCTCCAACTCCCCACATAGACTGTACCACACTCACCAAAGTGCAGAACTCTATCAACCTAGTAAATGTGTATCTTGACTGCACCAACACGTCAAGACCCTCTTGTCTAGCCCCAACCAGACAAGTCCAATGTAACACAAATATTGGTAAAATTTCCCCAACAGATAACGATACACTAATACATGAATATAAAGAGTAAAGAGTTTAGAAATGATCAGTTCATTTCCGTGTAGTCGTCTCTGTCAGTTAGTACGTCGTCAGCTCTAATCTGACGCAAACGGTGTCTCGATCCGACTCCTGGATCTCAATCTGTCTCAAATAGCACACTAGTCTGTGTGTAAGGAAATCCCAGTTCAAAACTATTTATAAGCGGTCTGTGCGCAAAGAAATTACCTTAATCCACGTCAGCCTTGCTCTTTAATCCACTTCGCTTTCACTCGATCATATCCACGTCAGCTTTTGCATGCAGCGGAGCGAAAATACTTTCGCCGTCTGACTTCTCTTCGACAACGTCTTCCTCAAGGACGGCGACGGCAGCTTCTTCTTCGGCAACGACACCCTCCGACGACGAGCTCTTCTCGACTCAACCCAGTTTGAAGGTGCCTCCTCGTCGGCGTGCGACGGCAGTCTCTCGATGGCATGGTTCGTCTTCTCCGACAGCTCCCGTTCGACTACGACGACAAGATTTGACAGCGGGAGCTCAACGGCGGCAGGTTCACTTTGACGGCGGCACAGTAATCTTCGACTTCGATGGCTTCAACAGCGACAGCTTTGGCGACGTGAGCTTCTCTGATTTCATGATGGCAACGACGGCGGACCTTCGACTGTAGGGTTCGATGACGAAGGCGTTCTCTTTTGCATCGTCAATCTTCGAAGTCTCCTTGATGTCGGCGTGTGGATGATTAGCGTCAGAAGCTAGGCTTTGTGAGGTCTTCGTCTGTGAGGGCTTCTACTCCGACGACATGTTCTCAGTAGACAGCAAGTTGAAGATGGCAGTGTTGAGGACTTGGCTCTAAGGGAGTTTGCCGCGGCAACTGGGGTTCACGGCAGCACGAAGGAGGAGATGGTCTCGGTAGCGACACTTGGATGGTGTGGTCGTATCCTCGTCGATGGCAACGGTTCTTCGAGCACAACGACTAGGGCTACGACGTCGTTGATGCATCGTGCTCCAACCTCACCGACGACTTCTCCGATGGGTCGAGCTACGGCCTTCGTACAGTGAAGAGAAAATGATGGTAGGACAAAGCGTTCGTTAGCAAGAATCTTCTTGGTGTCGCGCAGCTCGTTCGGCGATGGTTTTGGATGCGTGGGCTGCTTGGTGTGAGGAAGTTGATTGTCCGATCGCTTGCCTCTCGGAGATTTTAATATGGCAGATGTGCTCTCCTTTGATGAGTAGACTAATAAAGGATTAGGGTTTCAAGATGTTGTGTATTTTGGCAAGGATATGATGTTTGAGGGTTAAAGCTTGGTCCTTGGTTGCGGCAATGGTGTTTTCGGGCTAAGGCTTAGTTTGTTTTTCTTGTGGCCGCCACCTATTGTTTTTATGATGTATGCCGCATACCCTAGGCTCTTTGAAGAAGGATATATATAGGGATGGGAGATAGGTTTGGTGGGCTATTATGGAATCCATGGGAAATAGGGATTATAGATTCGCACCCATATGGAATGAGTATTGGCTGAGGAGTTTGAATGATAATAGGATTTGATCCAATCTCCAAATAGGATTTGAGTTAGCAATTTGACTTAGTCCAATTGCATATAAATCTCCAACTCCCCCATCTCTTTGACTTGGTCCATTTGCTATATGAATAGCAATTCCTCCACTTAGCACAATTATCATTTTGTCGATTCCTGAAACGCATTTAGCACACACATTAATAGCAACACAAGTTTGTCATCATCAAACTGAAGATCCTAGATCGTTGCTTCCAACAATCTCCCCCTTTTGATGATGACAAACAAATAAAATATTTGAGCAATAATAGATGTGTGTGTAAGTGTGATGAAGGGTGTAATGTGTGTGTAATTACAAGTGAGCATGCACAACAATATGGGAATGGAATAAGCATGCTCACCCTATTTTCAAGCTCCCCCTATTCATGTATTTCAAATGCTCACCCTTCAACAAATAATGTAACAAATAATACCAAATCTTTTCCTCTCCCCCTTTGTTATCATCAAAAGTGGACTAATGAAGTCATCAACTACCACATGCAAAAATATAGGATTATTGAGTATAGCTAGCACTTGCATGTCATTTTCCATAAGATAGACAGTCCAAGTTCATAGAAAATCATAATTTAGACGTCACCACCAATGTGTAAGTGTGATAATATAAATATTGAAGGACAAAGGGAGAGTCAATTTAGAACATCAACCAAAACAATCCACATTTTCCGATTAACATGAATTTCACTAGGATTGATTTTTCCCACATCATTAAAATGAGTTCAAGGTACCAAACCCCAACACATAGCCTATAAGGACTCTTAGATGTGGGGTGGCATTGCTTGATGAGTAAAATACACCAATGCTAAAGATTACCCATAAAGTATAAGTTGGATACTCGTGGGTACTGTACTTGCCATGAATTGTATCCATTTTACATACGGAGCAATTTTCATGTAAATTTTTTTCATATTCATTTCTTTTCGTGATCAATTTTTATTCATGGCAATTCACATCATATCCTTTAGATAATTCAGTTTTTATTCATCCTACATTCACTTTCCAACATTCATCAAAAGAATCTCCAAAAGTACTAGAAGTTTAGTATTCGTGGAAGTGCGTATGAAGGTATATGAAGCTTCTGACTTCTTTCCACATAATTTGGGCCAAAGGTTCTGCCTTGATCCACTTAGTGAAGTAGTTGATCGCCAATATCAGGAATTTCTGTTGTCCACTTGTTTGCTTGAACGGACCATGGATGTCCAATCCCCACTTAGCGAAGGGTACTGGACTGATGATTGGGATCAGATAAGTTGTAATACCCGTATGTGTAAACTACTGTTTGCGTGTGTGCGTATAGTAATTTTGTGGTGTGTATAGTAATTTCCTACATGTGTGGCTATACGGTGACTATGATCTGCCTTGGATATATAAGTGAATGCGTGTGGTTGGATAGTAAGTTGATGATATTTCTAGCATGCTAATGATGTCTATTAACGTGCTTGGCGATTTTAGTTGGGGCGTATGTTTAGTAAAATGGTATCTGGTACTTGGTGATACATTGTGAAGGTCTTAAGATTCAAGTGGGAATGACCTGCGTTTTGGATGCCAATTTAGCTTCTTCCCCAGAAGTTGGATTCTTGGAATCCAAGCTTGTGGGTAATAAGAAGAAGTAAATCGTTAACTATGTTGTTATCTGTGTTGTTTCACTTGGAATTGCTTACATGAAGAGTAGGTTCCTAAGGGTGGAAGTGGGAAAGGTGGAAGCGGTAATGACACAAACCCAACAAGCTAAGCATGACCCAAAATTTCATAGGCTAGTTTTATTTAACATTCAAAAGAGTTGATAAGGTTCAATTGAACTGAGTTGTCCTTGAAGGCCAATATCCAATTTTGATGTTGGATTAATTGAAATTATGTGATGATTTTGCTCTAATTCCCAATTTTCATGCGGTTGCTTCACCACCCAAAAGTATGAGGTGTTGGCTTAATTGTAATTATAAGATGCCCGGAAAGTATATTTAATTGAAGAAATTGAATTGCCCTTTGAGTCCCATTTTCAATGATTAAGTTCAATTGTTCTCATTTTATAAGGTTGGAAACTTAATTGTTCAAAAAATTTCTTGTATAATGAAGCGTTGGAAGCATAATTATTCCAAACCCTCTTGATATGTTGGAAGCTTTAAATTAGTTATTTTGAAGGGTTCTTTAAGCTCAAGTCTTCATTAATTAAGTTGGATTGCTCTCATTCTTGATATATGTTGAAATGTTAGGATATTGGAAGTTTATTATGAAATGTTGGAAGAGTGCTTGTGGGCATGTTGAAATGTTATACTTGTGTGTATGTGAATGTGCTGGGGTAGAGAGACCCTCATCCCTATTCACCCTCGCTATGTCCTAAATTAGACCCGTATGTGTAAACTTAATTTTGTGGTGTGTAGTTTAGTAAAATGGTATCTGGTACTTGGTGATACATTGTGAAGGTCTTAAGATTCAAGTGGGAATGACCTGCGTTTTGGATGCCAATTTAGCTTCTTCCCCAGAAGTTGGATTCTTGGAATCCAAGCTTGTGGGTAGTTAACTATGTTGTTATCTGTGTTGTTTCACTTGGAATTGCTTACATGAAGAGTAGGTTCCTAAGGGTGTGGGAAAGGTGGAAGCTAGGCTAGTTTTATTTAACATTCAAAAGAGTTGATAAGGTTCAATTGAACTGAGTTGTCCTTGAAGGCCAATATCCAATTTTGATCTTCACCACCCAAAAGTGATGCCCGGAAAGTATAATTAAGTTCAATTGTTCCGTTGGAAGCATAATTACTTGATATGTTGGAAGCATTGGAAGTTTATTATGGTGCTCTCTTTTATGAGGCGTAATATGAGGCTATCGGGGAGATGTGTTGAGTCGATCCTCGAGAATTTCTGGCAAGTCGGGCACTTTCGCACATACTCAACCGCCTCCTTGAACATGGTCGGCCAGAAGTAACCTTGCCTTCTTGCCTTTAACGCTATAGCTTTTTCTCTGCAATGGTTTCCGCAATCACCCTCGTGGATCTCCTGGCTCACATAGAGTGCTTCCTGCGGGGTTAAACATGTAAGGTAGGGGAAAATTCATACCTGGTCCATCGTCTTTTATACAATGAACCGTCTAGTTGTATGATCCACGTTCCCTAATCTTCAATCGTATCGGTCGACGAATTGAGACCTGTCGAGGGAAAAGATGAAGCACTGGGTCGTATGTTAGTAACATGTACCTCCTCGGGTGGGCTGTCGTCATAAGTGAGTTCGACAATGAAGTCAGCCAGAGCTTGTCCTTTGATGGCAGTCCTAGGCTTATACTGGATGTCGAATTCACTCAGCTCGACCCCCCACTTCGTCATTCTCCCCGGTCGATCCAGCCTCTTCAGAGTCTGCTTTAAGGGAGTGTCGGTGAGGACCAGGATGGTGTGCGCTTGGATGTATGGTCATAGCCTCCTCACGAATTGGATCAGTGCAAACGCCTTCTTTTTTATTCTTGAGAAATTTATTTCTACATCTCAAAGGACTTGGCTGATGTAGTAGATAAGTCGTTGCACTCCTGAGTCTTCCTTGATGAGTGCCGAGCTTACGGCTTCCATGATAGCAGCCAATTAAATGATGAGTTGATCATCCTTATCTGGCTTGGTCAGGAGTGGTGGGCTGCAGAGATACTCCTTCAGTTTGGAGAAGGCTTTCTTACAGTTTACGTCCTACTCGACAATCTTCTTGCCATTTTCGGCGGACGCCATCGCTTTTCTTAGTACGTTGAAGAATGGCATAGATCTCTTGGCCGACTTGGACAAGAATCAGCCTAAAGCCGCTATTCTCCCATTCAGTCTTTGAAGTTCTCTAATGGTTAAGGGTTCCTTCATCGCCACAATCGACACGATTTTGTCGGGGTTAGCCACGATCCCTCGGTTCGTCAGCATGAAACCGAGGAACTTTCCCGATCCAACCCCAAAGGTACAATTGGCAAGGTTCAGCCAAAGGTTGTATCGTCGGATTTGTGCAAATGTCTCTCCGAGATATGCAATGTGATCTGCCGGCTTCTTCAACTTGACCATCATGTCATCAACGTAGACCTTTAGGTTTCGTACGATTTGAGCTGCGAAGACTCCGTTCATCATATGTTGGTACGTGGCCCCTGCATTCTTCAAACCAAATCGCATTTTGTATAACAGAAAATATCTCGATCGGTGATGAAAGAAGTCTATTCTTGTGCCATTTGGATCTGGTTGTAGCTTGAGAAAGTGTCTATGAAGTTAAGGAGTTCATAGCCCGAGGCATTGTCGACTAGATAGTCGATTCGGGGCAGGGGTAGCTATCTTTCAGACAAGCTTTGTTGAGATTGGTCAAGTCGACGCACATTCTCCATTTGCCATTCGCCATCTTCACCATTATGACATTCGAGAGCCAATCAGGGTATTTGACTTTTCAAATGAAGCCCGCCTCCAGAAGTCGATCCACTTCCTCGATTGCAGCCTTCATCTTTTCGCCCCAATGTTCCTCTTCTTCTGCTTCATGGGTTTGGAAGTCGGGTCGACCTCCAGTTTGTGGGATATTACCTGAGGGTCGATGCCAGGCATATCTCTCATGGACCAGGCGAAAATGTCTACATGCTCTTTCAAGAGAGCGATCAATCGCTCCCTTAGGTCGAAAGGGAGCATCGACCCGATGGAGTCGTTCCTCCCTCCTTCTTTTGAGATCCGGATGTCCTCTGTCTCTTTGACTACCGTGGGTCGTTGATCCTCGCCCTTGGGATAGACTGGATCTATGTGCCCCACCGTTCTCAAAATGGTGGACAGAGTGTAACACGACCGGGCTTGCTTCTGATCTCCTTTCGCCTTCCCAACTCCCTCAGGAGTCTGTAATTTGATCATTTGATAGAAGGTTGAGACCAGTGTTTTAATAGCATTGAGCAGCGGTCTGCCAATGATTCCGTTGTATGTCGAGTTGATCTTCACCACTATAAAGTTGGTCAGGTGAGTGACTTGTCGTGGATACGTGTCGAGGGTCACCGTAGGGTAATAATGCCGGCTACTGGGGTAGAATGCCAGGTAAACCCTACAAGAGGTCCCGGGTAGGGTCTCAACTCCATTGAAGACATCCTTATTCTCTCCAATGTGGTGAAGAAAAGCACATCGCACGAACTCCCCGTGTCGATGAGCAATCTTTTTTATGGTAAGCTCAGTGATGGAGGTGATGACGACGACGACATCATCATGTGACAGTTCTACACTCTCTAGATCTTCATTTGAGAAGGATATATGAGGTGTAGAGTCTCTGGGGCACTTGCTACCCATGGATATTGTCATTAACCTTCCGACGTAAGAACTTTGGAATGAAGTTGATAGCTCCGGGTGTGGAGGACCTTCCATTATCATGTTGAAGGAATTGATGCTGGGAAGCGCCATGGCATCTCCGGAGGGTGTGGATGGGTGATCCGACATGGTCGAGATGTTTTGTTGACAGGGATGTCGACTTATGTTTTCCACAAATGGCACCAAATCGTTAAGGCCAAAAATGGCCGAAACAATTGAGATGCTGACGTGGATCCTTTCCTGCTAAGTCGGAGCCTCGTTAGTCGGTTGAGTGGGACCCTAAGTTAGAAGAACCTGGGTCATTGATGGATGGTAGTAGACCTGCGATGTTGAATCGATCCTCGAGCGGATCGTGCGTTGGCCGAGCGAGGTTGAGAAGCTCAGGAGTGACCCTCACGTAGGATCGAGACTCGATGATCTGCACCACAAGGAAGCGTCAGGGGGGTCGTATCTGGGTCCCAACCCAAATCCCATCCGATGCTTAAGTTAGAATGGAACTTAAGTGAGGGAGAGAGCTTGGAGCAGCTGAGATCGACCCACGGATGCTCGTCTCAGATCTGACGTCGAAATCTCTTTTGTAGAAGAAATAAAAGTTGGAGTATGTATAGTCCGAGTATTAGATCTTGTACGGGGAGTTGGAACCCTTCTACGATTGTCTTTTCAAGTATTTATAGGCGTTGGTCCGATGCTTGCGAATAACCATCCCTCATTGATGCAGGCGGGATCTTCTCCGTGATTGGTGATAACGACTGCTTATTTACTCGGTGTCATAAACTCCTCCCTGAGTATCTGCGGGAGCTTAACGGTCGAGTGAGCCGTTCGCTTGACTGAGTATTACTCTGCCTTAATGACGGGTTTCGGGTTACAGGCACTAGATGTGCCGCATACGTACTTGACACCGTTTCGTGATCTGTACCCGTGCACTAACAGATGCTAAGATGATAACAACCATAATGTTCATTATGTTGTGAGAGCTTCCATTGAGTTGACTTGCACTTGGTCTAGAAATTGCATCTGTTATTACCGGGAAAAAAAAAGATAAAAAAGACAAGCAGAAATATTTATATTTCAAAAGATAACCAGCAGTTATTTTCTTAATCATAGTCTAGGAGGACACACAGCAACACAACCACGCAAACAAGAAAGCATCACAAAATCAATCAAGAACCGCACAACACTCCATCCAAAATCCAAGCAACCCTACATCATTACGATGAATACTTTTGCACTTCGATTGCAAGCTCCTCCATCAAGCTCCCAAGGCCGACAAGAGTCTCGCAGCACTTGCACGGCAAGATGATCCCCTTCTTCCTCGCCACGATCACCGAATTGACCACCTCGCTCTCGGGGTGGTGCACGGCGAGCACTTCAAACCCGTTTAGGTCCTCCGTCTCCACCACCGGGTACAGGAATGCCCGTGCCCCGTGCGCGCTTCGCGCCACCAGCAGCGCCCCGGGCTTCGTGTGGCGCGCCAGGTGCTCGACCACTCTTCTCTTCTCATCTCTTTCCATTCCTACCAACGCGGCCAAGAACACCACATCGTACCTGCTCTCATACAACGCAAGTGCTAGTGCGTTAATACATTATTGGCCCCCAAAATTCAATGATAATATGCTGAACAATAAAGCTAGAACGGGTACCCGTTTAGTGCCCGCTTCACTTCCATCACATCCGAAGTCCGGAACACCACCCGCTCCGCCAGACCCGGATCCGACTCCACGAGCTTCCTAGCCATGGCATTAGCATTTGGATCCATATCATAATTGTGAAAAACCGTACCCGTTAGGTACCGGGTCGCAAGGACAAGTGATGAGAGAGGCAGAGGACCCGACCCGATAAATGCGGCTTGTGAAAGTGTAGTAGTCACGTGTCTTGAGAGGAGACTGAACTCCAAGTGCGCGAGCTGCTCGTAGTTGGAGTAGCAAGGAAACATTGGCAAGCTCTTCAATGGGTGGTCATAGGATGAGATGAGGGCGGAGTAGTGAGACTCCAAGAGGCCCTCGGCCTCGCCGCAGAGCTTGATGAGCCTCGACCGCATCGTTCGGGCTTCTTCGGGGAGGGATGAGATGTTGATGGAGGAAGGAGGGAGGCAAGTGTTGACTAGCTTTGTGAGGAGATGGTTCACTTGTTTGGATGGAGAGAGGGAGGTGAGGTTTGAGATTGAGTTGTGCAGGGAGGTGACTGTTTCAAGAAGTTGGAGCTCTTCTTGGGTTGCCATTGTGAGGGTGAGAGAGAATAGCAGTAGGTGGTACGGAGATTGAAGTGTTCTTGTGTTTTGGAGGCACACACTCTGAATTAAGAGAGGGGGAGGGGTTTATTTAAGCATGGAGATTAGGGCTTAGGGAATGACAAATCAGTTGGAAAAGGATGGTTCTTTGTGCATGGCTCCTATCTTGCCGCTTGGGCTTGCTTTTATATTGTTTTGGTGCATTTATCTGTATTAAATTTATTTTTTAAACATGTCTGAGACTTCTGCGAAAAGAATGCAGCTTCTCAAAACTTTCTTTTACAAGACACACCCACACCAGACACACACAGAGAGAGAGAGAGAGAGAGAGAGAGAGAGAGAGTGGGGGGGGGGGGGGGGGGGGGGGGGGGGGGGTTACAACTCCAACTCAAATCCCCTCCCCCAAAAAAGAATTAATATATCATCTACTGACCAAACATTTTTAAATGCTCCTAGTTAAATATTCACTTTATAATACAAAATTTTTAATGGCATACTTTAATTAAAAGGCTAACAAATAGTAAATATTATATATTTTTAGTAGTAAATCACTCAAGAGCTAGCGCGTGCGTACGCATACACGCGCGCACAAAAAAAAATGAAAATAATAGATATCATATGACATATGGAGGCTAAGCATCCATTGCGCCTCCAATATTTTACCCTCCGGGTTTTGGAGGATCGGAACTATTCAATTTAATCTACATGTTCTAAAACCCCAAAACACCAAACATCATGTGAACTCAAGGGATTTTCCCGTTCATCCACCCGTCGTAAAAGTTTTATTCTTACGAAAATGTTAAATTTGAGATGTGTAGATGAACGGGCAAAAACCTTTGGGTTCACAAGATATTCGATGTTTTGATGTTTTAAAATATGTAGATCAAAATGATTTGTCTCCAAAAAAACGAAAGGGTGGATATTTCGAGGCAGCATATAAGGAATTAGATCATATATAATATATCGGGTATGTGAGAATTATGGGTATCGGGTATCATAAGATATATGAGCTGAAGCCTCACATGCAGTCTCCAAAACTTCATCCTCTGCTATTTCTCGGAGGATCAAAACTGTTTATTTTGTACCCTCGTATTCTAAAGCCCCAAAACACCGAATATCGGGTGAACCTAATGAGTTTTGTCCGTTCATTCATCCGTCACAAAAGTTCTATTCAGGTAAGACTGTTAAATTTGTGACGTGTGAATAAATGTGCAAAATCCCTTGGGTTCATCCCATATTCGGTGTTTTGGGGTTTTAGAATATGAATATCAAAAGGAACGGTTCTGAATATCGTTGAAGAAATAACGGATGGTGGAGTTTTGGATGTCGTTAATGGTGTTTAGCCTCAACTGTTATATGATATCCATATGTCATATGATACCCATTATGTGGACTAAGCATACAAGGCCCATAATGGGTTTTAATCGTTCATCTACCCATCACAAATTTAATGGTTTAGCATGAATAGTGAAGGATGGAGTTTTGAAGGTGTACAAGGCGTAACCTCGTATATCATAGGATACCCATTATGCTATACACACCCGTGCGTGCGGCAAACTGTGCTTGTGCACAGCCACAGACAGTTTACCTATGGTGATTCGCAGCTCGGCTCCAATTCAATCAGACGACACAAAACAAATTGCCGCAAGTGGCTCCCTCCGGGTAAAGGTATGAGTTCGGGAAATTTATCGGGGTGCCACTATGATTCAATCGAACAAGCTGTTGCTCCCTCATGATCCCCTCTCGTCCTAGCTCACGATCTCCTCTCACCCAAGATCATCCTCGTGAGAGCCCAAAAAACCATACTAAGCTGTAGCTTGGAAGATTTGCTCGCCGGGGTCCCCTCTCTCTAGGTTGTAAAAACTCGCGTTCGTTCGGCTCACCCTTCTCTCTCACAAAGAACCCTCGCTGGCCCCTCTCAGCTTGCCCGACTCTAGGGTTTCACAAGTACTCGCTTTTCCTCCTCTCGACGATTTGCCTTCTCGTAGAAACCACAATCCACCCATTTCTTTTTTGTGAAATTAGGGGTTTGGCAAATTTTTCGTTCTTGCCCACATCCACAGGTCAATGAATCCTATCGACATTAGCAGGGTACGAAGGGTAAGACATCAATTTTTCTGGGGTTTTGTAAAATTTTTGGATACATGCCTTCAGTAACTATGCTATATAATTGCAAATATTTCATCTCAAGTAGCCAATTTAGGATGCATAGCTTTTATGCTTTGGCTATTGTCATTATCCCCAAGGGGTTAGATTGAAATGGATTTGGCACTTGCGGCTGCACTTGTGAAGCCTCTATGTTGGTTGAAGTCATTCCAGTTTGGCATCCACATGCAAAGTCAACGTCATTGTGCAGTGTTCAGTTGTTTTCAGTTTGTAGGGAAATTTGCAACTCTCAGGAAAACGTGTTCTATACAGTTTCTAAGGAAATTTTCAGTTGTTTTGAGTTGTAGCCACAACTTTCAGTTGTTTTCAGTTTTCACAATTTGTAGCACATGATATGCATGATATATCATGTTGTAATATTTTATCACCTATTGTAGGTAGACATGGCAAAAAAATTTTACGCGGTCAAGAATGGAGGCCAACACGAGGTGTTTGGCAGTTGGGAAGAATGCAAGTCACACGTACATTGATTTTCCCACATAAAAGCAAGTACCAACTACATTCTTAAATGATCTGTTGTACATGTAAAGAATGTGAAAATCGCAAGATTTTTGATTCAATTATGTTTTAGGATGTATACATCAATATGAATGGTGTTGATCATGGCAGGAAAAAAGTAAAAAAGTTGGAGTTTTTGAAGGCTGTTGTAGGAAATTTATAACACTGGCTGCTTATCTGATTATTCCTAGATGTGTGTGTGTTGATGAGTATCATATGACATGATTCTCATACACGATGACATGATACATTATCATTCACACACAACACGATAATAAAACTTATGGATAATCAATAATACAAATCTTAATAATTAGTAACAAATAAATTGTATCAGACTTACAGGGCATCACATGGTTTTACTAAATAGTACGTGTGTAGACTTGTTAATGACAACGTACGTGTAACCATGAAATCAATGGTGAAGCTGAATACATGAACGTACGCATGCATAAAAACATATTTTAATTCTGAGGTACGCAATAAGGCATCGACATTTTTGATCCTTTCTGAACTTTGCTTTCACACAGCTAAACAGCAATTTGGATGCAAACAACTGGTAATAAGTCCTAATTAATTGGATTCTGCAAAATTGGTTACTTACCATGGCATTCTTCAAAATTCTGCTACAGAACCTCAACACGTGTATCAATAGTGAATGGAAAATGGCAACCACCCACACTGAATTTTCTCTATGTACATGATCAAGGGTCATCACCCAAGAAAATGCTTTATGCGCTGCAGGGCCACAAAGGAAAAAGATGGAATAACTGTATAAAGGATTGGCCGACGATGAGCAAACTGGTGTCCACATATTTTTGACATTCACGAGCAAGACCAGCACCTCCTAGAATCATATCAAAATAATTGGTCTCTCTTTATGCAATGCTTTGTTCTCTCCTTCAACTACAATTTCTTGTTTTGATTCAACCTTTTTAAGGTTTTCCCCATCCCCATGAGATTTATAGAACAATCGGTACGTCTACACACCATGACAAGATTGTTGGAATTAATGGCTCTTTTGGCCATTTGTTCACTCCCACCCTCTTTTTTAGTCCCACATTGGATAGGCAATCACCCTTGTGTGTGTATATAATAGGCTTCTCTCATATGTGCTATTGGACTTGTTAATGGGTTAGAAATTGGGGGTAGCTCACGTGCACATGAGCCCAAGCAAGGGGCCGAGCCTAAAGCGGGTTGCGCCGAATGGAAAATCTGGGCGACGGCTAACAATTTGAAAACCGGAAACCCTTAGCCTGTATGCGCTGGCATCGTGCTTGCGCAGGGGGGTTCACGCACGCGGAGTGCCCGAGTTTTGACTCGTGTTTTTAGCCCATTTTATTCTTTTTTAAAATTCCAAAAGCCCAGAACGTTTTTCCCAACAGCCATTTTTCATTAAATTGATGTTTAATGTCTTAACAGCTATTTTTCTATTAATGGCTGTTAATGGCTGCGTTGTTAATGGTATTCATGGCAGAATTCCAACAGCCATCTTTTTCCTCTTTATAAACTCTTTTGTCTAGAGTTTTTCTTGACTACAACGAAAATTCATACAGCAAAAATCCACTTCTTTTCCGTTCCTCCTCCTCCTGGGTATCGATCTCTGTGCAAGCTCCACGCTTCTGGCCGCGAGTGGACGCGTCCAGACGCGACTGCGTTAACCTTGGGGAGCAACCAGCATCATCCGATTACCACTACGGTCGGGCCGTAATTGTTTTCAAAGCAGTGGCACAGCCACGTCGCAGTTCTTCTTCTCTGTTTAAGATTTTCCCTTTCCTTCGCATTTTGTTTTTTCTGATCTCTTAACTCTCTGTTTTGCATCTGCAGTCATAGCTCTTCTCTTTCAGGACTAACAATTTGAAAACAATTACTCTTGTAGTATAATATGGCTATCTTATAAGCAGATGAAGGGACTGCACTCTTGCGATATGCACCTCTACCTAGTTCAAAACTTTCCAACTACAAACGTTGGTCCTTTAATCAGGTTTTTGTTCTTGAAATTGTGCATTTCTGTACAGTAGTTTAGATTGATCATTGGAAGGCTTAGATGTCAAATTCATATAGATAACATTTTTGACAAATAATGGACATACAGCTTTTTTTCTGTTAATGGCTGTTAATGGCTATATGAATTTGAAGGACCAACGCAAGGGGGGTTCACGCACGCGGAGTGCCCGAGTTTTGACTCGTGTTTTTAGCCCATTTTATTCTTTTTTAAAATTCCAAAAGCCCAGAACGTTTTTCCCAACAGCCATTTTTCATTAAATTGATGTTTAATGTCTTAATAGCTATTTTTCTATTAATGGCTGTTAATGGCTGCGTTGTTAATGGTATTCATGGCAGAATTCCAACAGCCATATTTTTCCTCTTTATAAACTCTTTTGTCTAGAGTTTTTCTTGACTACAACGAAAATTCATACAACAAAAATCCTCTTCTTTTCCATTCCTCCTCCTCCTGGGTATCGATCTCTGTGCAAGCTCCACGCTTCTGGCCGCGAGTGGACGCGTCCAGACGCGACTGCGTTAACCTTGGGGAGCAACCAGCATCATCCGATTACCACTACGGTCGGGCCGTAATTGTTTTCAAGGCAGTGGCACATCCACGTCGCAGTTCTTCTTCTCTGTTTAAGATTTTCCCTTTCATTCGCATTTTGTTTTTTCTGATCTCTTAACTCTCTGTTTTGCATCTGCAGTCATAGCTCTTCTCTTTCAGGACTAACAATTTGAAAACAATTACTCTTGTAGTATACTATGGCTATCTTATAAGCAGATGAAGGGACTGCACTCTTGCGATATGCACCTCTACCTAGTTCAAAACTTTCCAACTACAAGCGTTGGTCCTTTAATCAGGTTTTTGTTCTTGAAATTGTGCATTTCTGTACAGTAGTTTAGATTGATCATTGGAAGGCTTAGATGTCAAATTCATATAGATAACATTTTTGACAAATAATGGACATACAGCTATTTTTCTGTTAATGGCTGTTAATGGCTATATGAATTTGAAGGACCAACGCAAGGGGGGTTCACGCACGCGGAGTGCCCGAGTTTTGACTCGTGTTTTTAGCCCATTTTATTCTTTTTTTAAAATTCCAAAAGCCCAGAACGTTTTTCCCAACAGCCATTTTTCATTAAATTGATGTTTAATGTCTTAACAGCTATTTTTCTATTAATGGCTGTTAATGGCTGCGTTGTTAATGGTATTCATGGCAGAATTCCAACAGCCATCTTTTTCCTCTTTATAAACTCTTTTGTCTAGAGTTTTTCTTGACTACAACGAAAATTCATACAGCAAAAATCCACTTCTTTTCCGTTCCTCCTCCTCCTGGGTATCGATCTCTGTGCAAGCTCCACGCTTCTGGCCGCGAGTGGACGCGTCCAGACGCGACTGCGTTAACCTTGGGGAGCAACCAGCATCATCCGATTACCACTACGGTCGGGCCGTAATTGTTTTCAAAGCAGTGGCACAGCCACGTCGCAGTTCTTCTTCTCTGTTTAAGATTTTCCCTTTCCTTCGCATTTTGTTTTTTCTGATCTCTTAACTCTCTGTTTTGCATCTGCAGTCATAGCTCTTCTCTTTCAGGACTAACAATTTGAAAACAATTACTCTTGTAGTATACTATGGCTATCTTATAAGCAGATGAAGGGACTGCACTCTTGCGATATGCACCTCTACCTAGTTCAAAACTTTCCAACTACAAGCGTTGGTCCTTTAATCAGGTTTTTGTTCTTGAAATTGTGCATTTCTGTAGTAGTTTAGATTGATCATTGGAAGGCTTAGATGTCAAATTCATATAGATAACATTTTTGACAAATAATGGACATACAGCTATTTTTCTATTAAGGGCTGTTAATGGCTATATGAATTTGAAGGACCAACGCAAGGGGGGTTCACGCACGCGGAGTGCCCGAGTATTGACTCGTGTTTTTAGCCCATTTTATTCTTTTTTAAAATTCCAAAAGCCCAGAACGTTTTTCCCAACAGTCATTTTTCATTAAATTGATGTTTAATGTCTTAACATCTATTTTTCTATTAATGGCTGTTAATGGCTGCGTTGTTAATGGTATTCATGGCAGAATTCCAACAGCCATATTTTTCCTCTTTATACACTCTTTTGTCTAGAGTTTTTCTTGACTACAACGAAAATTCATACAGCAAAAATCCTCTTCTTTTCTGTTCCTCCTCCTGGGTATCGATCTCTGTGCAAGCTCCACGCTTCTGGTCGCGAGTGGACGCGTCCAGACGCGACTGCGTTAACCTTGGGGAGCAACCAGCATCATCCGATTACCACTACGGTCGGGCCGTAATTGTTTTCAAGGTAGTGGCACAGCCACGTCGCAGTTCTTCTTCTCTGTTTAAGATTTTCCCTTTCCTTCGCATTTTGTTTTTTCTGATCTCTTAACTCTCTGTTTTGCATCTGCAGTCATAGCTCTTCTCTTTCAGGACTAACAATTTGAAAACAATTACTCTTGTAGTATACTATGTGTCACGCCCCGCTTCCCAAAAATGTGGAGGCGAGACGTGAGAAGGTCCGCTCAGACTTGAAGCTGTGAAACTCCAAGTCTGATAAGCGTATAAATTATCATATGGCAGGTCCTTGCAACGCGAAACGAAACAACAATAATAATAAAGGAAATAGACAAAAGAGAAATCTCTGAATATCCATTGAATGAATTACAATATCACAGAAAAGCCACCAGGCTAAAAGGAAAAGAGTCTAAGGCCCAAACATGGCCAACAAGGTATAACATACATACAAAGGTGCCACGCACCAACAACTAACGGCAAACCTAAACAAAGAAGTGAACACGAGCGGTCTTCAAGACAGGCCCCTGGTGTCCACTCACCGCCACAGCAAACATCAGCATCAGCAACACCATATCCCCTGCAACAAAGCTCTGGCTCTGGGTCTAACATGTGACACCCAAAAGAGAGAGGGGCACATGTCAGCAAGTCTGGAAAGACTTGTGCAAGAAAACTGAAAGAAAGGTAAACTAACAACCTAGCAGTTATAGTATGATGCATGGCATGGCAAGTATAGTATGGAAGTGACAAGTAAAGTACAAGTAGCAAGTAACAAGTATGTAGCGGATAACAAGTTTTACAAGTAAAACACGGACCAGTACAAGTGGTAAGTGTGACAAGTATTGTCAAGTAACAAGTACAAGGGATCACCCACACATGGATGCCCTATTGCCCGCAGGTTGTAGTCATGTACAAGGGATCACTCAGAGAGTGCCCTATTGCCCGCAGGCTGTGTTCACGCATCAAGTACAAGGGATCACTCAACGAGTGCCCTATTGCCCGCAGGCTGTGTTGAGCTCGTCTTCTGGAACACGAGCCAGAAAGTGTATTTAACAAGTATGGCGTAGGGGTGCACCTAGCCGGAACCAGTAGCACTAGTATGTAGCGATGCTACGCAATCACGATGAGTATTCAAGTATGCAATGACATGAGCAGATATTCGCGTACCGTTAATAGAAATTAAACGTGACAGGCAAAATGCAATGACATGAACAGATATTCGCGTACCGTTTATTGAAATTAGACATGACAGGCAAAATGCAATGGCATGAACAGATATTCCCGTACCGTTTATTGAAATTAGACATGACAGGCAAAATGCAATGGCATGAACAGATATTCGCGTACCGTTTATTGAAATTAGACATGACAGGAAAAATGCAATGGCATGAACAATATTCGCGTACCGTTTATTGAAATTAGACATGGCAGTTAAAATGCAACAGCAGTTAAGGATGCATGGATGACATGAACAGTTAATACGCGTACCGTTAAGGGAAAGTAAACGTGACATACAAGCATGATGAGGGTGACGGACCAAGCTTCGTTGTCAAGCTAGGTCAATGGCGTCTAGACGGCTATCCTTTCACCGTCTAGTCTCTTTTACGCTAAAGCAAGGTAATGGCCTAAGACATGGCCCAAATCAAGAGATGCAAGTTTCACTTGCCTGGCACCGAGGAGAACGATCAACGAAGGCACATCACACAAATTGTTATCTACGGGAATGGATCACTGTCATGGAAAAACAACATTAGAATGGTAACTAATCCGTATTCACAATCGAACCCTACGATTTCTAATGATCCATTTTATTAGGGTTTCACAAATATCAAGTGTGGGTTATGAGATTATTAAAGGAAGAATACTACCCGTGAAGAAGCGGAGGAACGACGCCGAGAACTACGGCGACGGAAGAACGATCCGGCTCAGATCTGGAAATGGTGAAAATCTGGAGAAATGGGTTTGGATGAGGCTTTTGGGGATTTGATGAGGGTTTGAGGTTGAGGAGAGGTAGGATATGTGAAATGAGGGTTTGGATGATGATGGATGAGCTTGGGATGAAGGATCAATGGTTTGGGGAAGAAGGGGGCTCAATGGGGGAGAAATTAGGGTTTGGGGTGATGAGGAAGAAGAAGAAAACGTTTGGGGCGTATTTATAGAAAAGTGTGGCGGCTAGGGCAAAACTAGGGTTTCCTGGGCTGATTAGTCGGTCAAAGAAGGATGGCTGACCGACTAGTTTGGGAACTAGTCGGTCGGTTGATCAACGCAGACCGACTAAGAGTAAACAGTAGCTCGCTCAGGAAAACTGGACTATGAGTTAGTCGGTCGGTGAAGGCTTGTCAACCGACTAGTTTGAGAACTAGTCGGTCGGTGAGTGTTCATTGACCGACTAAAGGCTGAATTCTGAGAGAGATCATGGAAATGAGAGTTAGTCGGTCTGAGAAGGATTCCTGACCGACTAGTTTAGCATCTAGTCGGTCAATGGTTGTTCTTAGACCGACTAAGAGTAAACAGTAACTCCTGAATAATTGATTGAATGAACTAGTCGGTTCCAGTTGATTTCCTGACCGACTAGTTTGGAAACTAGTCGGTCGGTTGATCTTCTTGAACCAACTAACGTGCACGAAAAGTCTCGAAATGGAGCGCGAAGGTCCGGGATGAATTCTAAGGTTTCTAGGATCAACCTATCGCTAAGATATGATCGATATGAAGCTCGTCACGAGTGACTTACTCCGAGTTCAATGATTCTAAGGAAGAAGCTAGAAGATCACATCAAAAGGAATGAAAACGAAAGCTAGGAAATCTCAACGAGATGAATGAAAGCGAGAACTATGGAAATGGAAACCACACAAGGAGAGAACCCACCATCACAAGCAAAACACACTGATAATCCAATCATACAAAAACCAGTCGTTACATCCTACCCACCTTAGAATAAAGTCCGTCCTCGGACTTTCTAACATATATATAGTCGCTCTGGTAACTACCCTCAACCAATATCACATCATAAATTCAACCAAGTACTTTCATTTCGAGTGCTTACATATATATGCACTAGAAATCAAATATTACTACCACTACACACATATTTTCACGCACATAGTACACTCATACTTATTATAGTCAATCAATTTCTTACACGTATTTAAATCACATATATATAGTCAATATATTTATACAACAATAAACACTTATTACTTACTATAAGAAAATAACCAAGCCTCTCTTATTTGAAAATAATTTCACATTTATTTAGTCATTCTAATACATGCAAATATTTCACCATATTTTCACCTCACATATAGTCCTATAACTATATATTGGTATAGCCACCCACAATCGTGTGCGTAACACAACCAAGCACAAACAACTCAAACACCATACATACATCATCCATCACTATTCACCACCACATACAATTATACCAAGGTACATAGAGTATACCCACTCAAGCTTGAGTGAGACTCAAATCATAGCAGGACATTTATATGCGTAACACAGTATCCATACACATACCCATACCACTCCAAGGCATACACATCCACGTATCACATATTTTCACACCATATCCATCCATTTATAATTAACATATCAACACATCAACTACATACAAGTTTAAGAAATGCAATAGTCGGGTATACCTCCTGATATACACGCATACGACATCTCATAAAACAAGTAGTACCAATCAAAATTATCATTCTGTTATCATACGTATATCACATCATACTCAAGCAGAAAATTACCTATACACAACATACAAATGCCAACACCCATACCACTATATACATACCACGAAATCAACACTACGACGACATAACCACTTAACTAAGGGGCCCACCAAACTATAACAAGGTTGACACAGGCAACGACAAGCTCTAAGGGCTAGACAATAGGAAAGAACCGAACCTAGATCATGACGAATAGAAAGATCGAAAAACATGGGTTCAGCTAGGACGAAGATAAGGAGCCAAATTTGGTTAGGGGAATCAGGGTAAGACTGTGAATGTTTAGGTGGAAAGATGATGCAATGATACCCTTAAGGAATACGTAAAGAAGGTAGTGTAAACAACATAAGTTAAAATACGTGAATTCGAATACCGTTGTACTTCAAAAAGTCGGAGTCCTTGTTTGTATAAAATTATTTAGAGGTCGATAAACAAGTTGTTTGAAAACGAGTTTGAGACGAATATACGTAATAAGAGGAAAAGTGGTTTATTGGCTTATATAAAATCATCATGAGGAATAAGGAAATCATTTACTCGAACATTAAAACATAGGTCAGAAATGTTATGCGGCAGCAATCTAAAAATTTTGGAAAAGTTTTGAGATTCGAAGATTGAAATCAGATCAAGTATAGTGTGGAGAATTTAAGCGCATGCTAAAGGTTTTCCGAATCTTAAAACTGAAGAGAAATCCCAAATAAACCATATCGAAAATACTTTTAGAGAAATCCGGATTTGCCAACAAAATTGATTTATATAAGATCTTAATGTACGAGCAAAACGAACGTGGTACCGATATATAAAAATAATTGAAGTCATATTTTAGAAATTATCTTAAAAGTGTGTATGGTGAATGGAAAGATAATATCTTAGTAGTATGGAAAGAGAAAAGGATATTTAAACTCATCAAGTTAGTATTAAAACTTTTAAACCGTTTTATGAAGGGTCTAAGTCAGGAATGATTTCGAAATATTAATTTTTTTTTTTTACAAAAATCTGAAATATGGAAAATGTTGAGCATAAAATCGACTTGCTAAAAGCCGAAGTCCAAAGGGACTTGAAAAGTTTATTAAGAGTAAGCACGAGGTGTTTTCGAATAAAATTTTAATAGCACAAGTAAGAAAAGAAATTATGAATCGAGTTAGAAATACGGTTCAGAATGAAATTGGTATATAAAAAGGGACAAGACATTTATATCGATACTAAAGTATATGCTGAAAATATTATAAACTTCTAATCTAAAAATCTCAACACAAGTTTCGATATTTAAAAACATAAATAATTTAAGTCGGCGAAGGAGCATGAAACCTTACATATATCAAAAGTATTTCGAACAAATTTAAACTTAACGAAAGAAGAAGATCGAAGATACTTTTTAGGGAAATAAGGATTCGCCAAAAGAACGTGTTGGTATAAAAACTTTTGAAGTACGAGTACGACGAACCTATAATTGATATATACAAAAATTAGTTGAAGTCCATTTAGTTTGGAAAAATACGCCGAAAGGTATGTAAGATAAGTGGTTAAAAATAAATTTTTGTAGTTAGGAAAAAGGACGGTATATCGAACCATCAGGATAGTAATAAAGTTTAAAAAATCGAAATGCGAAAGATACATTGTTAGAAAAAATAGTACAAGATAGTAATTTTAAAATTACGACCAAAAGTCTTCAAAATTCAAGAACGACCTTTAACTCCATCGAAATTTAGGGAGACATATTTAAAGAAGTTTAGAACAAAATTTAAATTGAGTGAAACTTCAAATAAGGAAAGCATTCGAAAATAACTTTGGAAGAATCAAGATTTGCAACGGTAAACATTTGAAAGATCAATGATAATTGTAATGAGGTGGTCATGTGAATTGAGGACAAGGGAAGTGGTTACGGAAACGTAATTTTCCAAAAATCTGTAGTCGGGAAAATGTTTGAACATAACTTTGATTTGTTGAAAGTTGAAACCATCTGTGACTTGAAAAGTATATTAAGGGAGCGCGACGAGTCATTTGAATCGCATAAATAAGAAAGGAAAATTCATAAATCGAATTTGGAAAATTGCGGCTCAGAATTAAATCGATTTATGAAAAGGGACAAGATATTCAAATAGATATGAAAGGTATAGGCTGTAAAACATTATAAAACAGTAATCAAAATCTCGTCAAAACTTTCGAATTTCAAAAATTAATTTAAGTCAACGAAAGAGTACGAGATATAAGTATACATATAACAATTGAAATTCCATTTAGCTTGGAAAAGATTTTAAGGTATGTATGCTATGCGATTAAAATGGATCTCATAGTTAGAAAATGGTATATCGAATTTTCCAAAATAGTATTGGAGTCTTTAAACCGAAATGCGAAAATATAGACAAGAAAATGGTTACGAGATAGCAATTGTAATTACAACCATTAGACTCCGAAATCTACAAGGAATTTTGACTCAATCGAAAAGTGAGAAATTCAAGTATATACGTAGCGGGTTTAAAACAAAATTTAAACTTAACGAAAACTTTAATAAGGGAAATCGAAAAATAACTTTAAAAGAAATTAAGCCTTATGAATCGGAACCTTCGAAGGATCAACTATTATAGAAACGTGGTGGTCATGGGAATCAAGGCAAGGGATTTGGTCGGATGATCAAAACATAAATACGCCTAGGTTATGACTTAGGAAAATCTACGGAAACTCCTACGGTCAACCAACTAAAGATTATGGAACTAAGCGCTAAGACTTCCCTAAGGGCTAGACAGCGATGAAATGAGTTCAGCTTGGTCCGAAATCGATGAACCCAAGCGAGAGACCAAAGAATTCTAGAAGTCTATCCTAGTCAAGCTAGACAGGAACCACTAAGGTAACTCTTAAGACTATCAAACAAATCACTAACATGGAGTCTAGCTAACAATCAAGGATTCCTAACTAGCAAGCACAGACGTCTATCTAAGTCTAGCTAGGGTCCTGATCTAATGGGTTCCTACTAAGCTGAGACAGATGCCCCAACACGTCTACCAGCTACCTAAGGCATAGGAGCGCTAAAAAAACTAGACTCAAGGCTTATAAATTGGATGTTCTAATTCATTTAATGGACATTCTTTAATTATTATCGTTGTTCCGATAGTTCGCATTTGCAAATGGACCTGCATGGGGCCACCAATAAAACCTGTCACGCCCCGCTTCCCAAAAATGTGGAGGCGAGACGTGAGAAGGTCCGCTCAGACTTGAAGCTGTGAAACTCCAAGTCTTATAAGCGTATAAATTATCATATGGCAGGTCCTTGCAACGCGAAACGAAACAACAATAATAATAAAGGAAATAGACAAAAGAGAAATCTCTGAATATCCATTGAATGAATTACAATATCACAGAAAAGCCACCAGGCTAAAAGGAAAAGAGTCTAAGGCCCAAACATGGCCAACAAGGTATAACATACATACAAAGGTGCCACGCACCAACAACTAACGGCAAACCTAAACAAAGAAGTGAACACGAGCGGTCTTCAAGACAGGCCCCTGGTGTCCACTCACCGCCACAGCAAACATCAGCATCAGCAACACCATATCCCCTGCAACAAAGCTCTGGCTCTGGGTCTAACATGTGACACCCAAAAGAGAGAGGGGCACATGTCAGCAAGTCTGGAAAGACTTGTGCAAGAAAACTGAAAGAAAGGTAAACTAACAACCTAGCAGTTATAGTATGATGCATGGCATGGCAAGTATAGTATGGAAGTGACAAGTAAAGTACAAGTAGCAAGTAACAAGTATGTAGCGGATAACAAGTTTTACAAGTAAAACACGGACCAGTACAAGTGGTAAGTGTGACAAGTATTGTCAAGTAACAAGTACAAGGGATCACCCACACATGGATGCCCTATTGCCCGCAGGCTGTAGTCATGTACAAGGGATCACTCAGAGAGTGCCCTATTGCCCGCAGGCTGTGTTCACGCATCAAGTACAAGGGATCACTCAACGAGTGCCCTATTGCCCGCAGGCTGTGTTGAGCTCGTCTTCTGGAACACGAGCCAGAAAGTGTATTTAACAAGTATGGCGTAGGGGTGCACCTAGCCGGAACCAGTAGCACTAGTATGTAGCGATGCTACGCAATCACGATGAGTATTCAAGTATGCAATGACATGAGCAGATATTCGCGTACCGTTAATAGAAATTAAACGTGACAGGCAAAATGCAATGACATGAACAGATATTCGCGTACCGTTTATTGAAATTAGACATGACAGGCAAAATGCAATGGCATGAACAGATATTCCCGTACCGTTTATTGAAATTAGACATGACAGGCAAAATGCAATGGCATGAACAGATATTCGCGTACCGTTTATTGAAATTAGACATGACAGGAAAAATGCAATGGCATGAACAATATTCGCGTACCGTTTATTGAAATTAGACATGGCAGTTAAAATGCAACAGCAGTTAAGGATGCATGGATGACATGAACAGTTAATACGCGTACCGTTAAGGGAAAGTAAACGTGACATACAAGCATGATGAGGGTGACGGACCAAGCTTCGTTGTCAAGCTAGGTCAATGGCGTCTAGACGGCTATCCTTTCACCGTCTAGTCTCTTTTACGCTAAAGCAAGGTAATGGCCTAAGACATGGCCCAAATCAAGAGATGCAAGTTTCACTTGCCTGGCACCGAGGAGAACGATCAACGAAGGCACATCACACAAATTGTTATCTACGGGAATGGATCACTGTCATGGAAAAACAACATTAGAATGGTAACTAATCCGTATTCACAATCGAACCCTACGATTTCTAATGATCCATTTTATTAGGGTTTCACAAATATCAAGTGTGGGTTATGAGATTATTAAAGGAAGAATACTACCCGTGAAGAAGCGGAGGAACGACGCCGAGAACTACGGCGACGGAAGAACGATCCGGCTCAGATCTGGAAATGGTGAAAATCTGGAGAAATGGGTTTGGATGAGGCTTTTGGGGATTTGATGAGGGTTTGAGGTTGAGGAGAGGTAGGATATGTGAAATGAGGGTTTGGATGATGATGGATGAGCTTGGGATGAAGGATCAATGGTTTGGGGAAGAAGGGGGCTCAATGGGGGAGAAATTAGGGTTTGGGGTGATGAGGAAGAAGAAGAAAACGTTTGGGGCGTATTTATAGAAAAGTGTGGCGGCTAGGGCAAAACTAGGGTTTCCTGGGCTGATTAGTCGGTCAAAGAAGGATGGCTGACTGACTAGTTTGGGAACTAGTCGGTCGGTTGATCAACGCAGACCGACTAAGAGTAAACAGTAGCTCGCTCAGGAAAACTGGACTATGAGTTAGTCGGTCAGTGAAGGCTTGTCAACCGACTAGTTTGAGAACTAGTCGGTCGGTGAGTGTTCATTGACCGACTAAAGGCTGAATTCTGAGAGAGATCATGGAAATGAGAGTTAGTCGGTCTGAGAAGGATTCCTGACCGACTAGTTTAGCATCTAGTCGGTCAATGGTTGTTCTTAGACCGACTAAGAGTAAACAGTAACTCCTGAATAATTGATTGAATGAACTAGTCGGTTCCAGTTGATTTCCTGACCGACTAGTTTGGAAACTAGTCGGTCGGTTGATCTTCTTGAACCAACTAACGTGCACGAAAAGTCTCGAAATGGAGCGCGAAGGTCCGGGATGAATTCTAAGGTTTCTAGGATCAACCTATCGCTAAGATATGATCGATATGAAGCTCGTCACGAGTGACTTACTCCGAGTTCAATGATTCTAAGGAAGAAGCTAGAAGATCACATCAAAAGGAATGAAAACGAAAGCTAGGAAATCTCAACGAGATGAATGAAAGCGAGAACTATGGAAATGGAAACCACACAAGGAGAGAACCCACCATCACAAGCAAAACACACTGATAATCCAATCATACAAAAACCAGTCGTTACACTATGGCTATCTTATAAGCAGATGAAGGGACTGCACTCTTGCGATATGCACCTCTACCTAGTTCAAAACTTTCCAACTACAAGCGTTGGTCCTTTAATCAGGTTTTTGTTCTTGAAATTGTGCATTTCTGTACAGTAGTTTAGATTGATCATTGGAAGGCTTAGATGTCAAATTCATATAGATAATATTTTTGACAAATAATGGACATACACAAAACAATCATGGAATGTTATACTGATTGTCTCATCTGGTACATTCACATTGACATCAACTTATAAAATTGATCGCAAATGGATAACTGACAATGCAAATTTGCTTCATCCTTATGCATCATTCATAAATTAGTGGCATAAAGTGAAAATGCTGTTTATGTTGATTGTTATGGTGGTTATAACTGGTTATATGTAGTTCAAATATTTTTGTGGGAAAAAAAGGTATTACATATGTTTACTACTGGAGTATTATTAACTAATTATTCGAATGGCATGTGATGTCTTTTAAGTTGTGATAATAGAGCATAACCTATTTGGGAAATCGGGGCAAAAAAAAGTGGTAGGAAATCGGCGCTGACCCGGGGTGCGAGTATCATTGCTCTGTAAGGATAAACAAGCTATGGCATCTTGAGATGTTATGGGTACTATCCAATGCTATTAATTATGATGTTTTTTGTTATTACGTTAGTAGACTAATAAGTTAAAATGGTTCTTGTTATTGGAGTTCATAAATTGATCCTTGTTAAGCATTGATAAGGTTAGCCTTTTATTTCTCTCCATGATCGGATCCAAGTACCCATATCATATGATTGATTCTTTTTTGATTCTTTTTGCTGTAATTTGTGGGTTTCTTTGATCCGTGTCTTGAACGGCATGCTTGGTGCCAATTTCTGTCAACTAGTTGATGCAATTCTCTGCATGGTAATTGGGTTTGCTTTTGTGTAGTTCTGACAAAAATTGAAATCAAGTTGGTTGGAAAATCCAACCTGAGCACTGAATTCAGCAAGGGTATTGTTGATTTTTGGAGTCCAAATTTCTGCTAAATAATTTATATATTTAGAAAAAGGCTAGAGCTATCCTGCATGCTCCTTATTTCTCCTTGTTATGTAATTTTGACATTTTAATTTCAATTTATGGGTTTGTCTTAAGATTTTTTAATTATCGGTTAATTCAAGCTAGATTAGAACTCTGAACCCTTTTGAAAATCTAAGCAAAGTCTTTCGGTTGGTTGCATTGTGAACTTCTAAAAGGACCGGTCACCTATATTTCTTTGTTCATTACATTCTGCTTGATAATTGGGTTATTTCTTTCGTAGTTTAAACTGGTTACTTTGAAACTTTTATTGTTTCTATATTATAATGAACCGATTGGCGATGACCCTCAAGAGAGCTGAATGAAAGCAGATCCATTTGCGTTCATTGATTGTGTTAATTGTGCATGTAGTTTATCAGATAGGTATTTTCAACTGGAGAGCGGTTGATTCACTACTACAGATTTGGGCTTAGGTAACGCCACTTAGATAGCGCTTTTAAAAAGCGCTATCTAAGTGGGCTCTTATATAGCGCTTATGCATTCATTGATTGTGTTAATTGTGCATGTAGTTTATCAGATAGGCATTTTCAACTGGAGAGCGGTTGATTCACTACTACAGATTTGGGCTTAGGTAACGCCACTTAGATAGCGCTTTTAAAAAGCGCTATCTAAGTGGGCTCTTATATAGCGCTTCTGCACTTATAGAAAATAAAAATAAATCAAAATAAAGGTAAAAACACTTAGATATCGCTTTTTGTTAAAGCGCTATCCAAGTAATACCTTACATAGCGCTTTTTGTTAGAGCTATGCTACTAATCGTTACGGAAGCGTTTTTATTAAAAAATATATACAAATAAATTATCCTTAGACAGCTCTTGACCTTTCGCTGAGGGCGACTTTCGTTTGCCCCCTTTTATTCCAGGCCCTCCTCCTCCTATCTCAAAATCCACATCTTCTCCTCTCACAGACTCTCTCTCCCTCCCCCTTCCTTCGCTGCAATCGCTGGCGAGCTCCATCTTCTATCCCGGCGACATCGATCTTCGGCCCCGATCGATGGACGGTTAGAAACCCCTTCTTCGGATTCCTCGGCGCTGCCGCTGCCCTCGTCTTCTCATGTAAGCTAGGGTTACTCATCTCTCTCGCGATCTGATCCGATCCGATCAAAATCTAAGTTTTTAATTGATTTTTGTTGTGATGTAGGCATGGGAGCGGCGTATGGGACGGCGAAGAGTGGGGTCGGAGTGGCGTCGATGGGGGTCATGAGACCGGAACTTGTGATGAAGTCGATCGTGCCAGTTGTCATGGCTGGAGTGCTTGGAATCTACGGGCTGATTATTGCTGTGATCATCAGTACGGGGATCAACCCCAAGGCGAAGTCGTACTACCTTTTTGATGGGTACACTCACCTGTCGTCGGGTTTGGCTTGCGGTCTTGCGGGTTTGTCTGCTGGAATGGCGATCGGGATCGTCGGAGATGCTGGAGTTAGGTAAAAGCCGAGATCTTGATATTGGTTTAGTTATTATTTTTTTCTTTTCTGTGATTGAGACTGTTATTATTTGATGTTTACTTTATTTGTGATGATTATTGGATCTAATAAATACCATTTTATCGTGAACAAATATAGCTGTTGATGATTAGATCTAAATCATTATTTGCATGGTAGAGATTTTACCGGTTCTGCAGATTGCTATCATGAGTAAATACTGTGAAATAGATGGAGTTAAACTCATGTTTATTCTCTGGGCACTGCTAGATGCGGTGTCTAAATTTGCTTCTGGTTCACATCTAAATCTTGTCGATATGATTATTATTCTGACACACTAAATTTTCATCATTATGCAATATGAATCCTTATGGAAGCAAGCGGATGATAACACTGAAATTACATTTGGGAATATGGAGGTAGCTTACCTCTAAAACGTAGGAGAGGCCACATCAAATCTTCTAAAGAATCTGAAACTACTGAAGGAACTGCCAAGAGAAATGTGGCAAGCAGACAGCAATCACAAACAGCATTGAAAGGAAGCATAAGCTTTGAACTGTGTTTAATATGGCAATGATTTTGGTTTGTTGGAAATTATAAAGGCACCTCTTTTATGCTCATTTGCAGCAGAGAAATGTGGCAAGCCAATTTGAGAAAGTCAAGCTGTGTATAGAACTAGGAGCCATTTCGAAGATGAGGAAGTACAAGCTGCTAGTGAAGAACAGTGGAAGGCAAGAAAAAAAATCCGAAGAGGAGAAAGAAGGCGGCTGAAGGCCGGGAAGAGGAGGACAAGCCGGACAGGCTCATAGAGCAGTACAACGCCCGATTTTCACAATGTGGAGGGGATAAATCTAAAGATGCCACAGGTTCTGGACATAAAGAAGTTAGAAGACGGTTTGAGTCATCTATCTCATGTAGGTAAGTGGGTATATGCTGTATTGCCTTTTCTTCTCAAATATTCCACCATTGAATACAATTCATATTATGTATAATCAAACTAAATTTACATTCAAATCAAACTAAATTTACAAGTACTTGTGAAACCTTAAACATCAATTTTGACTTGCCAAAAGGTACTTAAATCAGTAATAAAGAAATTATTCAGAACTTGTTCTTTTTGTTGCATCTTAATTCCTATTGTGCGTAGATATGTACCTAATGTCTACCTTCTTGGTCTTATCATAGTCTTTTGCAAATTTGTAGCGGATATCAATGTGTTTGGTCTTACAATGGAATTTTGGATCTTTGACATAGGCTATAGATGCTTCACTGTCACTGTGTATTGGTACATCATCTGAGTCACTTGCATCAATTAGCCTGTCTAAGAACTTCCTAAGCTAAACAGCTTCTTGGACTGCCATGCTAAATGCTACAAACTCGGCTTCCATAGTTGAAAGTGTGATGCAGGATTGTTTCTTGCTACTCCAGGATATTGCACCAGATCCGAGTAGAAAAACATATCCTGAGGTCGATCGTCGCTCATCGAGATCACCCGCCCAATCAGCATCAGTATAGCCTTCGAGCCTCAAGGCATCTCCTTGATAGCATAAAGCATAGTCTGCAGTTCCTTTAAGATACCGCATTATCCTCTTAACCGCTTTCTAGTGTACTTGCCCTGGATTGGATTGGTAACGACTTACCATTCCAACGGCAAAACAGATGTCCGGTCTTGTACACATCATAGCGTACATAAGACTACCAACTGCACTGGAATATGGAACTTTTTCCATAATTTTCTTTTCCTTCTGGTTCTTTGGACATGATTTTAGACATAAATTATCGCATTTTCTTATAGGAATATCAATGGACTTGCAGTCCTGCATATTAAAACGTTCTAGAACCTTCTTTATATAAGTCTCTTGTGAAAGAGAGAGAAATTTCTTCGAACGATTCCTTGAAATCTTAACTCCAAGGATATATGTGGCTTCTTCCATGTCTTTCATCTCAAAAACTGATGAAAGCCAAGCCTTGATATCCATCACAAAGCCCTTGTCATTTCCGGCTATTAAAATGTCATCTACATATAGAGACATAATAACATACTTGCTCTTAATCCTCTTGATATATACACAATTATCTTCATCAAGCATGGAAAAATCATTTGATAAGACAACTTCTTGAAATTGTATATACCATTACCTCGAGGATTGTTTAAGACCATATATGGACTTACGAAGTTTACAAACCTTATGTTCGTTTCCTTCTTTTACAAACCCTGTTGGTTGTTCCATATAGATCTCCTCGTCCAATTCTCCATTGAGAAAGGCAGTCTTTACATCCATCTGATGTAATTCGAGGTCTAAGCAAGCTACCATAGCCAGAATCAAGCGAATCGAGGTAAAACGAATAACAGGTGAGAAGGTCTCTTCGTAGTCTATCCCTTCCTGTTGTGTAAAACCTTTCGCGACAAGGCGAGCTTTATATCTGTTTATAGAGCCATCAGCCTTATGCTTGATCTTGAGAACCCATTTGTTCCCAATAGCTCTACGTCCTCTGGGTAAGTCAACCAAGTCCCAGACTTGGTTAACTTTCATTGATTCTAATTCCTCCTTCATCGCTTCCATCCATTTGTCTTTTGCAGGGCATGATATGGCTTGTTTGAAAGTAGCAGGCTCGTCATCTTCTTGTAGTAAAGTCATAAAAGTTTGCAGGAATTCATCCTCAAATCTTAGAGGAGCTAACCTTGTACGACTACTACGTCGTATTTGAGATTCTTCAAGTCCTTGTTGACTCGAATTTAGATCAATTCTAATATAACTCCCACTTGGAATGTCGTTAGAATTGCTCCCACTTGGATCATTATTCCCGTATGGAATAGGATTAGCATCATTCGTACCATCCATTGGTGAAGGTTGAAACGTATTTTCGTCTTCACCAAGAATTCTCCCACTCGAATGAGGTAATCCTTCTTGATCATTAATCTCAAATAGAGATAAGTCCTGACTTATCTCGCCCTGTCTTGGAAACTCATTTTCCAAGAAAGTGACATCCCTCGACTCAAATTCAATTAGACCTCCATTGTCTTCCTGACCAATGAAAACATAACCTTTGGAGTTTTCTGCGTATCGTATAAAGATACATTTCCTCCCCCTTGACCCAAGTTTGCCATACTTATGAGAGGAAATATGTACGTAGGATGCACATCCCCAAGGTTTTAAAATGTTTAAGTCAGGAGACCTTTGGTTCCACAACTCATAAGGAGTGGAGCTAACTGATTTCGAGGGTACGCGGTTTAAAATAAAAGCGACCGTCAATAATGCATCACCCCAAAAGGTGATTGGCAAGTTAGCTTGCGCCATCATTGAACGGACCATTTCCATTAAAGTCCTATTTCTCCTTTCTGCAACACCATTTTGTTGCGGAGTATAAGGCATAGTTACCTGATGAACTATGCCTTTTTCATCACAAAGTTCCTTAAAACTTGTTGATTGGTATTCATCGCCTCTATCGGTTAGCAAGACCTTAATCTTGCGATCTAATTGATTTTCCACCAAACTCATATAGTTTTGAAAGCATGTTAATGCTTCACTTTTGTGGGATATCAAATAGATATGACCGAATCGGGTGAAGTCATCAATAAAAGTGATGAAATAGGACTTCCCGTGTCTTGTCTTGACATTCATCGGACCACATATGTCCGAATGGATGAGCTGTAATGGAACCTCGGCCCTTGTGCCGGTTCCAAATGGCTTGCGACAAGATTTTCCTACAAGGCAATGTTCGCAAGTTGACATTTCGACCTTTGAAACATTGGATAGAAGGCCACGTTTGGCAAGTCTATCCATTCGTGTTGGTCCAATGTGACCAAGCCTTGCATGCCAACAAATTACATCTGATTCATAATTTAATGAATTTGCAACAAGGAAATTTTCATTATTAAATGAGGAATCATACATTGTATTTAATACAATAAATCCTTTAAATACATACCCAGAACCAATTAAAGAATTATTACAAGACAAGTCCACTTTACAACCATGAAAGAACCAACTATAACCAAGACCCATTAAAACGACCACAGATATAATATTCCTTCGAATATCTGGAGAGAAGAGGACATCATGTAGTAAGATAGTGTGGCCATTGTCCAAGACTAGCTTGCACGTCCCAACGCCTTTCACTTCAACACGTGTGTTGTTTCCTACATATATCCACTTTGTTCCTTGGGGTATCCGGTGATACTCCATGAAGGACCGTCTGTCCCTTGCTATGTGGTCGGTGGCACCTGAATCAATTATCCAAAATGGATTAGATTCTACAAGAAATATTGAACTAGAAACACATATGTAACTAGTATTACAAGTTACATTGTCACCTCCATCCGTATAAGAACGGGCATAGTGACCTAACTTGTTGCACTTGAAGCACATGATCCTCTTCAAGTCTTTCTTCTTGTGCCATTTCTTGTTCCCACCCTTATGTTTGGGTTTCTTGGTAGATCTGGTTGCTTATTACGTTCATTAGTAAACTTCGAACGATTCTTCCATTTCTTTCCCCCGTGTGAGGAACTAGCAACCATGTGCACTTCTGCACTTGGCTTGGCGGCCGCAAGCCGCTCTTCCTCTAACTCGAGGTGCTTTGAAACATTGCTGAAGTTCTTGATGCTCTCATTATGAGTGAGATGCATCTTCATTTGGTCCCACCCATTTGGCAGGGAACGTATGACTGCTTGGATTTGTTGCTCATCAGTGAGCACATGACCTGTATCCTTTAACTCTGAGATTAGATTCGCCATATGTCGCAGATGCTTCCCCATGGAATGATCTGGACGTTTCTTGTACGAATCGAATCTTATAGTTAAAGAACGAAGTTTGGACACCGAGGTGCCACCAAACTTCTCCTCTAGCTTGGACCATATGTCCATGGCTAGGTCATGCTCTCGGAAGATTCGCATTATGTCGTCTGCCATACTTGACAGCAACGTAATGCGAGCAATCTTGTTCTTCCAAGACCAAGCATCAAAAGCTTCCTTGTCTCTTCTGTGTTGGGCCATAGTGCCCAACTCTGGTTCAATCATTTTGTTCTTTAGAGTTTCGAGCACATCTTGCTCCTCTAGAACATATTGTATCTTTATGGACCATAGTTTGTAATTATCGCCGTTGAGTTTTTCACCTTTGTTCAACTCAACGACGATGTTCTTAGCGGCAGAAGACATTTTATCTTTAAAATGTTGCAAAAGACATAAAATGAAGGTTCGATCAAAAACATTGCATAAATTTCATATTTATAGTCATTATTTTAGACATTTTCATAATTCAGCAGTCTCGGCCAGCGGACCGACCAGGGGAATGGCTAGTCCATGGTTCACTACCCCATACAGAGGCGAGGTGTCCCACAAATTAGTCCAAAAGACCACTGGTCGAATCATGATCCATTGAGATGCCGAATCAATCGAATGTGGAAATTTCTGACTAGTTTAATATCACTCCCACTTGGAAAAATCCCACTTGGAATGATATTATTATATTTGATAAGTTACTTTCGAAAAATATTGAAGATGTTGTTCTAGAATCAGAAAAGTCATTACGATCCCAATCACCATCTAGAACAACTTTCAATATTTCCCCATCACTTTATCAAATAACAGTACTCTTATAGTACTTTGCAGCGGAAAAGCCTTTTTTTGTTGAAAAAAACGTATTTTGAAAACGTATTTTGCAGGGCCTACACCCCATTACAGGGTGACATAGCCGAAATATTTCGACAATTCCCCGACCATTGCCGGGGTCGTGTCGTGGCCGTGCCAAGGCCGAATTCTTCTTCCTTCCGAAGAGAGAGTTGCCATCGCAACTTGGCCAAGGCAGAACACCCCTTGAGGGGAGTTTTCTGCAAGCCACCGCCGCCGGCTCCCGTATGGATCCAGGCGCTTCCCCCCTACAGGAGAATTTTGCCGCAGACAACTGCCGCTGGCTCCGTAGAGACCGGCCATGCAAGCCACCCCCTCCCGGTCATGCAAGCCCCCCTTCCCCCATCAAAATACAGGGCCAACCGGGGCTTGGCCCTGGCCGAGGCCAGGGCCGGCAGTGACCGTGGCCCTGGCCGCTGCCAGGGTCGGCCGTGGCCCTGGTAGAGGCCAGGGCCGGCCTCGGCCAGGCCTTGGCCTCTGTCAGGGCCGGCCGTGGCCCTGGCAGAGACCAGGGCACTGGCCCTGGCCTCGGCCAAGCCCTGGCCAGAGGCTAGGGCTGGCACTGGCCGTGGCCAGGGCCCCCTGGCCCTGGCCGAGGCCGGCCAGGGCCGGCCCTGGCCGTGGCCAGGGCCTCCTGGCCCTGGCCTGGCCTCGGCCAGGGTTGGCCCTGGCCATGGCCAGGGCCTCCTGGCCCTGGCCTGGCCTCGGCCAGGGTTGGCCCTGGCCGTGGCCAGGGCCCCCTGGCCCTGGCCGGCCAGAGCCGGCCAGGCCATGGCCTGGCCATGGCCGGCCTCCCCCTTGCATGGGGTTGGCCACACACCCCCATCGGAGGGGGTGGCCTTGTTTGTTATTGGCCGTAGCCAACCCCCTCTGCATGGGGAGGGGGGATGCATTGCCTCCATGGCCCTTATGGCCATGGGGATCATGCACCAAAGATGTCATCTTCTCCGTTGAGAATAACCACCGTCATCTTCTTCTCCGATGAAACACCCGTTCGTCGAGAAAGTAGTTATTCGTTAATGGCCGTGTGCCAAAAATGAAAAAATAACACACTTTCAAGGCCGCAAACTTCACACTCCACATGAAGAGAGTTCACATTCCCTATTGAATGGAGACTCAGCATCCATGAAGAGTGCGAGTTTGGCGAGATGAACGGTCAGTTCTTCCCGTCACGGAGAGTTCCTGCCATATCCGTAATGACAGAAGACCCTAACGTGAAAAGAACCACTGCTGCGATTCTCTCCGTCACGATGTGCTCCTACCATATCCATAATGGTAGGAAACTCATTCGTGAAAAAGACAACGCCTCGTTCATCGATGAGACCGGGGCGACGGTTAGACCGGGGCGAACCCGTATGGCTCTGATACCAATGAAGGATCCTGTCAAAACAACGATGTTAGGATCGAATGAAGAGGAGAGCCTTACGCTTGCGTATGCGGCACCGTAATCTCTGAACTTCACCCTCGGATTCGCCACAATGGTCAGTACTTCGTCACGGAGGATCGAAGCAGCGTTTCACTGCCTAAATCTATATTTAGAAGAGGATTTTAATGGAAGGGAGAAGAAGAACACAAGTTGCCTTATGCAAACTTATGGTATGGTAAGATTAGTGTAAATGCCTTACCCTTGGGTCCTATTTATATGCTTTAGGGGTAGTTATTGTAGGAAATAACTAAATATAAGCTTATTAGCCTATATTAGCACATTCACTTATCCTCTTCTTCATTCACTTATCAAGTGCCTTTTTGCACTTATAAAGTGACTTTTTCCACTTATCGAGTGGTCCTTTTCACACGAGAAAAGGTTCCCTTCGCGCACGCTTTCGTGCACGCGACATCTGAGGTCCATAGGCCCTCATACATCCCCTCATGGGTGTACATATGTCGTCCATATCCAACAAGCTCGCCACATGAACCGGAGCGATAATGCATAGTCGGCTACGGCCCATCTATACCTGCACTCTCGAAGACCTCCGGGACATATCGCCATCCAAACTGGAGCGAAAATGTGGGGAAGGCGACGACCCAATATCCGACCGATTGCAGAGGATGCAGGGTAGGCGACGGCCCAATACTCGCCCTCTCAAAGACCTCCGAGCAGTTCGCCACCCAAACCGGAGCGATAATGCGGGGTCGGCTACGGGCCATCTATACTCGCCCTCTCGAAGACCTCTGGGGTAGCTCACCATCCAAACCAGAGCGAAAATACGGGGTATGCGACGGCCCAATACCCGCCCGATTAGAAAAGATGCGGGGTAGGAGACGGCCCAATACATGTCCTCTCAAAGACCTCCGGGGTAGCTCGCCACCCAAACCGGAGTGATAATGCGGGGTCGGCTACGTGTTGGATATTGGACTCCCCGGATTTGGTTTTGGATGATGAACAAACATAAATATATTGTGAACTAACAATCTGTGAGTGCAGTTATGGAGATCGTCGCCAAATTCATATGAACATCCAAAGTGACGTCTCGAGACTTCTCAAAGTGTGTGATCGCATGCCTAAAGCTTCGTTGAAGCTTTTGGACCATTTTAGAAGTCATGAAGATTCGGATCGAAGCTTTCGAAGATGGTTCGTCAAGTTTTATTTATTGTATTTTAGCTTCGTTCCGTAGAATGTTAAGCCTTGAGTAGGTCTTATGTTTTAATCTTCATAACGCTCCTATCTTAGAGCTAGGTTCTTAGTAGAAGTCCATACGAACTTTCTCGAAGCATCGCGCTTCGTTTCACGACTTCTTGTGCATGTTAGTTGGTTCAAGAAGAAGAACCAACCGACTAGATGGTGATCTAGTCGGTCGACAATGCTTCTTGGACTGACTAGTTTGCCTTCTCAATTCTAAGATATTTACTGTTTACAGTTAGTCAGTCTACATTGACTCACCGACCGACTAGTTTGTGAACTAGTCGGTCAGTGATGCTTCTTAGACCGACTAGTTGAGCTTTCCCTGTACATGCCTAGTTACTGTTTATCGTTAGTCGGTCTATGTTCAATTAGCGACCGACTAGATGATGAACTAGTCGGTCAACATTTGTTCTTGGACCGACTAAATCAATTTGTACTCAGACTATTTGTTTTATCTCTTAGTCGGTCTAAGTTCAATTTGAGTATTTTATATTATTGATTTGGGTTCAATATTGCGTATTTAACCCCCCATTTAGCCCTATTTTGTGCTCATGTGATTCTACATTGGTCTCTATTACATACGTATTTTCTACACATTTATTTATTAGAGAAAACACACTATTTGAGCACAAAACAGCAATTAAACGAAGTATTTCTGTATGTTTTATATTTTTCTTAGCATCGTCTCGATCTCACGATTCCAACGAATATTTATTTGTATTTTTCTGAGATCTGTGCTAATTTCTATGATTTTTTGAATGCAGAATACAATTTAAATGGAGAAATACGCAAGAAATACGTATTATACGGTCGCCAGCCAATGGGGTGCTGCCACGTGGCACGATCTCCGACTTCCCCGCTTCATCCAACGGCTCGCAACAGCCCAGATGAGATTCGAATACGCGCCACGTGGAAGGTCTTGGACCGTCGGATGCTAATCTAATGGCCTACAGCGCTCCTCTACGATTTGACGACGCGGCACAGCATGGGCCGTGCGATGATGATCTGACGGCTGTGCTTCAGCCCGCTCGAACGACGCAGCAGCGGAGTTATCTGCCCACGTGTCGCCATCGCAGCGACTCTCCGCTTGCTCGGACGGCTACGATGTAAGGATCAGATGATAAGCGTAAGCGGCGACGCGGCTCGATCTCGAACGCACAAATTCGATCCAACGGCCCCGACGAATCCGAAGCGAATTCGATTTCGTTAGCGGGCAGCGGGCGCAAACTTTGGCGGACACGCGTCACTCGGGAGCGCAATCCCGCATTTTTGATAGCTGATCGGACGGCCACAAAATGCCCCGCTCCAGATCAGCGGCTCAGATCATTCCGGGTTTGATTACTGTGCGGGTTTGAACCCGTTTAGCCCAATAAACCCGCAATCTTATTATTTAAGCGTATTCTAGGGTTTTTGGGCGTATAATTGGCGTATTGGAGCACTTAGAAGCCGTAATTTCTTCTGAAAAAATTCTGTAAAATTCCAGAGCCTTGTTTCTAATTTCCAGAGAGTTTTGAAGACTTTTCAGAGAGATTTGGTGATATTCTCTTCAACTTTAGCTTGTATTTGGGTGTATTAGCTTGTATTTTGCCTCTAAACTTCCGTATTTTGCTATGAAACTTATGAATTTGAATCTGAAAATTGTGTATTTCTGCACCATGAGTAGCTAAATATTTTATGTGCATGGTATGGATTAATTAGGTGATGTTAATCGTATTCTTTGGTTGTGTTATTGCGCTTAATCGTTGTATTTGCTAAAGTTTTAATCGTCGCTCTTAAATCTACTAATTCGTATTCCAAAAGAATTGTTCTAGTAGATGATCACCCCACAAGGGTGAGATTTGATCTCTCCAAAAGAGAGCTTCATACTTTATATATACGTTTATAACTTTAGCAATATTCTATTAGAATTGATGCGTTAACTCCCAAAAGGATATCTTCCGACGATTCGCTCCCAAAAGGAGGTTTCGTTGTGTTATAATTGATCAACCAAAGCTTACGATTCGCTGATCCTAATGAACCCATGCCATGTACATGCCTTTTATATCTATTTTTCACGAATTAGACTTCGTTGTTTGCATTGATCACACGTGACAATTCCATCACCACACTTTTCATACCACCTTCACCATCACTATTAAAGTGCTTAGATTTTATTCGTAGTTACTCTATTTGATTTAGATTTGTGGTTTCAACAGATTCTCCCGAGGATTCGACATCTGGACTCCCAGATTTACTACTTGAACGGACTCTTGCGCTTGAGAGAAGCACCTTTCGGAGCCCACCAAGTTTTTGGCGCCGTTGCCGGGGAGAACGGTTTGTTACTACGGTTTATTTCATTCAGAGGACCTTCGGTGAGATCCTTCCACTTTATTGTATATATATTTTTTTGTTTGCTTTCATATAAAAAAAAGAAAAAAAAAAATTTTTGCTAGTGTATGTGGCATAGGACTCCTAGGACACATAGGTTGACTCGACGTTTTGATATGGCTAATAATAATATGGATGAAAATTTTAGCAACAATAACGAGAATAATGTGCAACCTGGAGTACCTAGGACTTTAAAAGATTTACTTCGACCCACTAGGACTAGCACTGCTTCATGCTTTGTTTTACCTGCCGATGCAAATTCTTTCAATTTTAAACCTGGGGTGATCCAACTCTTACCCACCTTTCATGGGTTAGACAAGGAAAATCCATATCTTCATATTAAAGGATTTGAGGAGGTTTGCTTGACATGCTTTGATGGGAAAACTAGCGAGGATACGATATATCTTAAACTGTTCCCATTTTCATTGAAAGACAAAGCTAAGAATTGGTTGAATGCATTGCCATCACGCTCTATTACTACATGGATTGATTTGCAGGCTGAATTTCTAAAGAAGTTTTTTCCTATTCACAGGACACAGGGACTGAAGCGGCAGATTATGAACTTTGCCCAGAAAAGCGAAGAAACATTCTACCAGGCATTTGAAAGGTTCAATGAGTTGCTGCTCGCATGTCCGCACAATGGCTTCGACAAAAGCAGGATTATTGGCTTCTTCTACGATGGACTGCAGCCGCAAATGAAGCAATTTGTAGAGATGATGTGCAATGGAGGATTCTTTGATAAAGAGCCAGACGAAGCTTGGACGTACCTGGAGGATATAGCAGAAAATGCGCAGACATGGGACACCACTTCAGACTATGAGAGAGGATGCCATTCTACACCATCCCAGCCTACGCGAGGACTAGTTTATAATTTGAAGCAAGAGGATGCGTTGGAGGCAAAGATGGAGGCCATGATCTCAAACAAGCTTCACGCCATGAATCTGAAAGAGGCCAAGGCAGTCGAGATAGAGCAGATTTGCGCACTTTGCGACGTTGGTGGCCACGACACTAGTGCTTGTCCTACACTTCCAGCCTTAAAGAGCATGTTAGGAAATCCTACTGGGGTGAATCAAGTTTCTTCGAACTACCAGAACTTCAATTCCAACAAGGGGTGGCGCAACAATCCAAACTTGAACTGGGGCCCCAATCAGCAGACTCAGCAGCAGCAGGCTCCCCCTCCGTTCCGACAACCTCAATACAACAACAACAACTATCAAGGTGGGAACCAGAGGAGGGACCCTGAGCCAGTGCAACAACAGCAGATGCAACCATTTGGCGATGCGCTTCAGCAGCTTATCCAATTGCAACAAGCCCAGATGCAGCAGCAGCAGGCTCAATTTCAGGCTCAGCAGACTCAGAATCAGCAGATGAGCGAGAGCTTGGCGAGGCTTACAGCGACATTAGAAAAAGGTAAGCTCCCATCTCAGTCAATTCCAAATCCTAATATGGGCTCTTCTTCTTCTGCAGGAAATAATATGAAGCCTTGCCAAGCGGTGTCCACTTTGAGGAGTGGAAAAGAGATTCAGAAGCCTGATCCACCGAGCAGACAAGCTGAGCAGGAAGAGGAAATTCAGATCCAAGAAGAGGGAATCAAAGAACAAGAAGAGGTGCAGGAAGAAAGCACGGATGTGGGTGTGAGCAAAAGCGTCATTAAAGAGAAGGAGCCCGCAGCATATGTACCTGCAGCACCCTACCCTCATCGGCTACTTCAGAAAAGCAAAGATAAGTATCAAACTGAGATTCGTGAAATTTTTCAGAAGTGCCAGATCAATATTCCATTGCTTGATGCTATTAATCAAATACCTGCTTATGCTAAATTTCTGAAAGATTTGTGCACTGTTAAAAGAAAGTTAAACGTGAAAAAGAAAGCATTCTTGACTGAACAGGTTAGCTCTATTGTGCAACAAAATACACCACCTAAATTTAGAGACCCTGGATCACCCACCATCACTTGCACCATTGGCACTAAGAAAATTGGAAATGCTTTATTGGATTTAGGATCTAGTGTCAATATTTTGCCATATCCTATTTTTGTGCAGCTTGGGTTAGGACAGCTAAAGCCTACATCTGTTATATTACAACTAGCTGATAGATCTATTAAAGTTCCTAAGGGATGCATTGAGGATGTCCTCGTTCAGGTGGACAAATTTTACTACCCCGCGGACTTTATAGTTCTAGACATCCAGGGACCCCAAACTGCCAATGCTACTCCTATCATCTTAGGTAGACCATTCCTAGCGACATGCAATGCTTTAATAAATTGTAGAGATGGTCAACTGAAATTAACTTTTGGCAACATGACTTTGGACTTGAATATTTTTAATACTTGCAAGTTGCCACATGTGGATGATGAGATTGAGAGGGTGCATATGATTGATTCGTTGGTGGATGATTATATTTGTTCTGAATTTTGTGATGATGCTTCTATTGTTGAGACTTTTATTGGTGATTCTGATGACATGACTTTTGTGCAGGAGAACGTGAAGGAACTCAATGCGGTATGGGAGCCTAGGTTCGAGGCTTTGCCACCTAATGCATCAATTCAAATTTCATCTGAGGTGGAGGATCCAAAGCCAGAGTTGAAGCCACTTCCTGACTATCTTAAGTATGCTTTTCTTGGCGATGAAAACAGCTTCCCTGTGGTAATATCTTCTAAACTTTCTTTAGAGCAGGAAAGCTCATTACTTGATGTGCTAAGGAAACATAGAGGTGCTATTGGTTGGTCCATTGCTGACATTAAAGGTATAAGCCCTATTGTATGCATGCATCACATTTATTTAGAGGATGACGCCAAACCCACTAGAGAAATGCAACGTAGGTTAAATCCAACATTAAAAGAAGTGGTTAAAGGCGAGGTACTAAAATTATTGGATGCAGGCATTATATATCCTATTTCTGACAGCAAGTGGGTTAGCCCTACACAGGTTGTTCCTAAAAAGTCTGGCCTCACCGTGGTTAAAAATGAGAATAATGAGCTTATCCCAGTTAGAGCCACCACAGGTTGGAGGATGTGCATAGACTATAGGAAGTTGAATTCTAGAACTAGAAAAGATCATTTCCCTCTTCCATTTCTTGACCAAATTTTAGAGAGGGTAGCTGGACATGAATATTATTGCTTTCTAGACGGTTATTCAGGTTATTACCAGATTGAGATTGCACCCGAGGACCAGGAAAAGACCACTTTTACCTGTCCCTTTGGTACTTTTGCATTTAAAAGAATGCCGTTTGGTTTATGTAATGCCCCAGCTACTTTTCAGCGATGCATGCTCAGTATTTTTGATGATATGGTTGAGAAAATCGTTGAGGTATTTATGGATGATTTTTCAGTATATGGTAGCTCTTTTCATGATTGTTTGGCTAACTTGGCTCTTGTTCTTGACAGGTGCATTGAAAAGAACCTCCTATTGAATTGGGAAAAGTGTCATTTTATGACCACAGAGGGACTTGTCCTAGGTCACCTGGTTTCTAAAGATGGTATACAGGTAGACAGAGCCAAGGTAGCGGTAATTGAGAAGCTACCAAGTCCTAAATGCGTGAAGGACATCAGATCATTTTTGGGACATGCAGGATTTTATAGGCGGTTCATCAAAGATTTTAGCGCAATATCTCGCCCTCTTTGCAACTTACTTACTTTAAATGTGGACTTTATTTGGACACCTGAGTGTCAACTTTCTTTTGAGACTTTAAAGAAGTTGCTGATTTCTGCTCCTATTTTACAGGTACCAGACTGGTCCCTACCATTCGAGATAATGTGTGACGCAAGCAATTACGCAGTTGGTGCAGTCCTAGGCCAAAGAAAAGACAAAGTTCCAGTGGTGATTTACTACGCTAGCAAGACACTAAATGACGCTCAGAGGAATTATACGACCACAGAGAAGGAGTTGCTGGCAGTAGTCTTTGCGTTGGAAAAATTCAGGAGCTATATTTTAGGATCACCAATTTTGATATATACTGATCACTCTGCTTTAAAATATTTGTTGTCTAAAAAAGATGCTAAGCCTCGATTGATACGATGGATTTTATTGTTGCAGGAGTTCAATGTCACAATCAAGGACAAGAAAGGCGTGGAGAATCTAGTAGCTGACCATTTATCACGATTGACAGTAGGCCTTGATTCAGCAGATGTGCCTTTGAAGGACTCCTTTCCCGACGAGCATCTTTATAGCGTCTCCACCTCTCCATGGTATGCTGATATCGTTAATTATCTGGTAACTGGTAAGACCCCTGACACTTGGTCTCTTCAAGACTTTAAACGGTTCAAGTACGAGGTAAAATATTTCTTCTTTGATGATCCGTACTTATATAAATATTGTAGTGACCAAATTGTTAGGAGATGCATTCCTGATCATGAAATAACCAGTGTGATACAATTTTGCCATGATGGAGTATGTGGTGGACACTTTTCAGCGAACAAAACTGTGGCAAAAATCTCGCAATGTGGCTTTTATTGGCCATCTATGTTTAAAGACACATTTCATTATTGCAAGACTTGTGCTGCATGCCAACAATTAGGGGGAATTACTAAACGTAACATGATGCCTCTGAACCCCATTTTAGAGATTGAAATATTTGATTGTTGGGGCATAGACTTCATGGGACCTTTCCCACCTTCATTTGGATATGCTTATATTTTGGTTTGTATTGATTATGTTTCTAAATGGGTGGAAGCTATTCCTTGCAGGTCGAACGACACTTCCGTTGTGCTTAAGTTCCTTAAAGAGAACATTTTCTCTAGGTTTGGAGTGCCAAAGGCCTTGATCAGTGATGGAGGGTCTCATTTTTGCAACCGCATGTTCGCTACTTTAATGAAGAGGTTTGGGGTCACACATAAAGTTTCTACTCCGTATCACCCCCAAACCAATGGCCAAGCAGAGTTGGCAAATAGAGAGATCAAAGGAATTCTACAGAAAACGGTGAATCCATCAAAGAAAGATTGGAGCTTGCGCTTACCTGAAGCGTTGTGGGCCTACAGGACGGCCTACAAAACAATTTTGGGGATGTCACCGTACCGTCTAGTTTTTGGGAAGTCTTGTCATTTACCTGTTGAGATAGAGCATAGATCTTATTGGGCTATAAAGAAAATGAATTTTGATACTGATGTCTCTTTTTCTTCTCGCAGGTTGCAATTGTTGGAGCTGGAGGAATTGAGGAGAAATGCGTACGACAACGCTAAAATATCAAAAGAGAGGATGAAATCCGTCCACGACATGATGATCTTGAGGAGGGAGTTCACCCCAGGCCAAAAAGTACTCCTATACAATTCCAGGCTGCACATCTTTCCTGGGAAGCTTCGCTCTAGGTGGTATGGACCTTTCGTCGTCAAAGAAGTATTCCCACATGGCGCTGTGCTCTTACTAAATGAGAAAGATGGAAGCGAGTTCAAGGTGAATGGCCAGAGATTGAAACATTTTCACGAGCCTTGGACCAAGGAAGCGAGCACCATGGATCTCACAGACCCACCTTCGGGTGGGAACTAATCAGGTGTGTTCTTTCCATGATTCCCTCTTCCTAACATTGAGGACAATGTCTATTTTAAGTTGGGGGGAGGGAAATAACTTTTAGGATTTTTATTTTCTTTTTATTTTCTTTGGATTTTTATTTTCTTTTTCTTTTTCTTCTAGGATTTTATTTTTATTTTTTTTTGTTCCCTTTTTGCATTGAAAAAAAAAATTTTTTGAGTTAAGAAATATCACCAAAATCTATCTCTACCTAGAAATGACCCTCATGTGATGAAATTTCTCGATATTTATTCACCACCGTACACTCGTGATTTATTTTCTCCACCACTATTATTCAACATTTCAATCTCATTTTACATGAATGTGAGTGCTTGTGGTGAATTTCTTTTTACACATCTCAATGGCAAGATTAATTGACGACTTAATGAATCTAGAAATTATGGATTAGCAAGTGGTATGCTTTCATTGGAACACACCAAAATTCATGTGCCAATAATTCATAAATTAACTGGAGCATTGTTCTTTATCTCGTATTCATTGCCATTTGCATGCTTGGTGTGGTTTTGGGTAGAAAAACGTACCACGTTATTTGAAATGATTAGGATACCCATTCTTGTGAACAATTAAAGAATAGGAAGTTATATTGCCAAGTTGTTTATGCACACACAAAAGAAGAAAAAATGAGATGAATGAGAAAAAAAAATGATGAATGAATGTGCTATTAAAGAAATAACTTGGTTGGCTTGAGTAGTACAGTCCGAGGGGTCCTTCTTGGCCTAATGCCCTATAATCGTCTGATTTGGGAGCCATTGACCGGAACCTCAATTATTTGATGGAGCGATCCAAGTTATATACTTTTCTGCGAATGTTGCTTGATGCGCGTTACGCGGAACTATGGAGAAAAGTGAAAGAACATAGAGAATAAGTGTGCATGATTAGCGAGGCAAGAAAACTTCCAAAGCTTAAAGGAAACACAAGATGTGGTGTGAGTTCCTATGAATCGAGATTGACGTGTGTATGTCTTGATACCATCCTACTTTTGATGCTTGCTTTGCATGAACCATCTACGCTCCAAGTTAAAATATTTGATTGAACGGTGTGGGCCATTGATTTTGTGTACTATGAGCTATGAAGTAATTGATAGTGAATTTGAGTCTATTTTATAACCATTTGAGATGCTTGACTTTTATTTTTGAAAACCCACAAGTACCATTACTTGATGAGTGTGAAATATTGATATTAGTGTTTGGTTATCTCTTTTGTCGTTGTAGTATGGTGGTGAAAGATTTGAGATCTGATAAGGTGATCTAGGCGTATTTTTAATCGCTCTTTTTGCTAGAGACTAGCAAAACGCTAGTTGGGGGGTGTGATTTGGGTTCAATATTGCGTATTTAACCCCCCATTTAGCCCTATTTTGTGCTCATGTGATTCTACATTGGTCTCTATTACATGCGTATTTTCTATACATTTATTTATTAGAGAAAACACACTATTTGAGCACAAAACAGCAATTAAACGAAGTATTTCTGTATGTTTTATATTTTTCTTAGCATCGTCTCGATCTCACGATTCCAACGAATATTTATTTGTATTTTTCTGAGATCTGTGCTAATTTCTATGATTTTTTGAATGCAGAATACAATTTAAATGGAGAAATACGCAAGAAATACGTATTATACGGTCGCCAGCCAATGGGGTGCTGCCACGTGGCACGATCTCCGACTTCCCCGCTTCATCCAACGGCTCGCAACAGCCCAGATGAGATTCGAATACGCGCCACGTGGAAGGTCTTGGACCGTCGGATGCTAATCTAATGGCCTACAGCGCTCCTCTACGATTTGACGACGCGGCACAGCATGGGCCGTGCGATGATGATCTGACGGCTGTGCTTCAGCCCGCTCGAACGACGCAGCAGCGGAGTTATCTGCCCACGTGTCGCCATCGCAGCGACTCTCCGCTTGCTCGGACGGCTACGATGTAAGGATCAGATGATAAGCGTAAGCGGCGACGCGGCTCGATCTCGAACGCACAAATTCGATCCAACGGCCCCGACGAATCCGAAGCGAATTCGATTTCGTTAGCGGGCAGCGGGCGCAAACTTTGGCGGACACGCGTCACTCGGGAGCGCAATCCCGCATTTTTGATAGCTGATCGGACGGCCACAAAATGCCCCGCTCCAGATCAGCGGCTCAGATCATTCCGGGTTTGATTACTGTGCGGGTTTGAACCCGTTTAGCCCAATAAACCCGCAATCTTATTATTTAAGCGTATTCTAGGGTTTTTGGGCGTATAATTGGCGTATTGGAGCACTTAGAAGCCGTAATTTCTTCTGAAAAAATTCTGTAAAATTCCAGAGCCTTGTTTCTAATTTCCAGAGAGTTTTGAAGACTTTTCAGAGAGATTTGGTGATATTCTCTTCAACTTTAGCTTGTATTTGGGTGTATTAGCTTGTATTTTGCCTCTAAACTTCCGTATTTTGCTATGAAACTTATGAATTTGAATCTGAAAATTGTGTATTTCTGCACCATGAGTAGCTAAATATTTTATGTGCATGGTATGGATTAATTAGGTGATGTGAATCGTATTCTTTGGTTGTGTTATTGCGCTTAATCGTTGTATTTGCTAAAGTTTTAATCGTCGCTCTTAAATCTACTAATTCGTATTCCAAAAGAATTGTTCTAGTAGATGATCACCCCACAAGGGTGAGATTTGATCTCTCCAAAAGAGAGCTTCATACTTTATATATACGTTTATAACTTTAGCAATATTCTATTAGAATTGATGCGTTAACTCCCAAAAGGATATCTTCCGACGATTCGCTCCCAAAAGGAGGTTTCGTTGTGTTATAATTGATCAACCAAAGCTTACGATTCGCTGATCCTAATGAACCCATGCCATGTACATGCCTTTTATATCTATTTTTCACGAATTAGACTTCGTTGTTTGCATTGATCACACGTGACAATTCCATCACCACACTTTTCATACCACCTTCACCATCACTATTAAAGTGCTTAGATTTTATTCGTAGTTACTCTATTTGATTTAGATTTGTGGTTTCAACAGATTCTCCCGAGGATTCGACATCTGGACTCCCAGATTTACTACTTGAACGGACTCTTGCGCTTGAGAGAAGCACCTTTCGGAGCCCACCAATTATACATCCTGATCTTGCTATAATGTTCACGAGGTAGTTAGCGAGGACCTGCGTAGGGCCACCAAACTTGTAACGACCCGCTCTCGGGGGCCCGTTACTTATTTGATAATTACGCAGGTTCTGCAGTTAACCAGTGAAATCAAAATAGCCACGATGCAGAGATGTACAAAAATACCCAAATAGTGTCCAATTATTACAATCCATACCGTACAAGATGTCCCAACAGATAAAATGACAGAAGAAAAGTACACAACTGAAAATAGCTCTGGAAGCTGCGGTCTCATGGTCGAAGTCTGGCGCTATTAACTCTAGAGCATCTGCCTCCATACGTATGTCGTCTGCGGTGCCACGGAAATGGAACCGTAGGTAAGTCACAACAATTCTAAATAAAGAAATAGAGGTACTGTACAAGAATGACAAAGCAGACCAAAGTGAAAGTAAAGTAAAGTATGGTGCAGTGACTGTACAAGTGTAGAAAGTAACGTGCAAGGAATGCGTAAAGTAAAGGTGACTGTACTGGCAAGTAAAGTGAGGAAAGTATGGTAACTGTACTGGTAAGGAAAGTAAAGTGCAAGTACTGTAAAGAAAGTAACTGTGCAAGTTACACTAGAACTACGTGACTCAAGTCGGAGAGTACAATATGTGACCGTTCAGTTCGTCTCTTGCCTGGGTGCTACCCAGACGAATGTCGGTACCCAGGCAGCAGTATGGTTTGCCGAAACGCAGGCAGCAGGACAGGGCGCCGAAACACAGGCGACATGACAGGTAGACCAAACTCTAGTCACCCCCGTACTCTCGCAAACTATGAGTTACCCCGAAACCCCGGTGACGTGTCAAGTACAAGTTCTTCACAAGATTGTTCCACAGGATGTTCCACATGTTAGTCACACCAGGTCAACTGGTTGTCTTCCTCATTGAAAACCAGCAAGTAGGATAAAGACAAGCCCAACACCAAAAGCTGTTACTTCCGTGCTTTGAGCACGTGGTAGTGTGGCTAACACACAATTTAACCAAGTTGGTAGTTGCGTGCTACAACCACCAAAGTTGAATGTTGGCAAAGTAATCTTTGGTAGATTACTTTCATTTTAGTTCTCTAGTTTGGTTTAACTTGAATAGCCGTTCTGAGGCTATAAGTGTAGTGTCACAAGTTCATACAAGCACAGAAGTCTAGTTTTCTAAAGTTAGAATATGTCGTGACTTACAATATTCGAGCTCGTCGTGGCAAGACGAGATTGGAGCTGGAAGAGCTGGTGCACGAAGATTGGTACCTGCAAACACAAAAACAATTGGTTAAAGCGCACCCTATTTTCTATTCAAATAATCTGATCGTTTTGATTTTTAAAACTGATTGAAACGGTGTCGAAAATGGTTCTAAAATTTTATATAGACTATATATGGTGAAAATAATTTTACTGCAAGAAGGAATATTTTTCTGAAGATTATAGTAATTTTTAGGATTTTTTAAAAGCTCAAAAACTATTTAAAAACTATTTTTCAATTAGTAACGTATTTATTCCACAATTTATTCTGGATGCAATCTACATCGGAATGTTGCAAATGAGGGGTCAAAACGACCGTTACAAAGAGTATTAAGACATATATTTTTCTCAAGTATTAGTTTACGTGAAAATAAGAAGATACGGATTTTTGAACGAAAATAACGGATATAAATTATAGGCTTAAAAATTAATTCTGAGAAAACTAAGCGTCGGATTGAGACGAAACTAGTGCCATTGGGTCCAGAATGTCATTTCTGATTTTCTAGAGTTAGTCTCACATTTTTCTAGGGCTTATATAATTAGTTATGGATTTAAAACCAATAAACCCTATTTAATAATTAATTAAACACGAAAATACGATATTACGTTATATTTACAAGTTTGCCATTGAGTTATATCGATTACCTTCGTTAGCGACAGCGGCGGAGGGGGGCGTTTCCGTCGACAGCGATGGGGGCGGGGGGTGCACGGCGAGGCGGCGGAGCAGCGCAGGCGGCGGCGACGTCCTTGAAGCAGCGGCGAGGGCGGAGCGGTGCCGCGGTGTGGGTGGAAGTCGGAGGCGGGGTGGCGTTCCGAGCGTTGGGAGGACGGCGATGAGCAGGAGGCGGGGCTGCAGGGTCGACGGGGAGCAGGCGGGGATCTTGGACTCTCGGAGAAGCGGAGGCGGAGGCGGAGAGAGGCGGGAGGCGACGTACGGGGATGTGCTCTCTGTGCGGTGGTGGTCTTGGCGGAGTTGGACGGCGAGCTGAAGTCGAACGGGGAGCGGCGATGACGTCGACTCGTCGGAGGGGGGTCTGACGGTGGAGGCGACGGTCGACGGCGGAGCGCGGGGCGAGGCCGGAGGGAGGGTGGCGGAGATGGAGGCGGGGTTTCATGGCGACGTCGACGTACGGGCGGGGTTCGGGGCTCTGCGTGGTCGGAGCTCCGGCGTGGGTCCACCGTGGAAGAAGAGATAGGGAGAGGGAGTGAGAAGAGAGACAGAGAGCGGGAGAGAGGGTTGAGCGGGAGAGAGGGTTACGGTGGGGGAGAGAGATATTGAGAGAGATAGAGAGAGGGTCTGTGTGTTGAAGAGGAAGGGGAGAGAGTGTGCGTGTGTGCCTGGGTTGGGTAGTGAATATATAGGGTTTAAGAGAATAGGGTAGATGTGGTTTGTTAGCTGAGAGAGGGTGGGTAGGGTAGATACGGGCTGGGTTAGGTGGGGTAATTAGGTTAGGGTGATTTAATTAATTAAGATTAAGGTGATTAAGGATAGGTAAAACCCAATTAGCAAAATACAAAATGAAAATTACGAAAATGCCCCTACTAGTAAACGTGTCCGAAAAATTACAAAACCATACCCACGGGATCGTATCATCACGAGGATCGTGAATACGAAGACCGTTACAGGGTTTGGGCTACGGAAATACTAGTTTTTGGCCAAAACGTTTAGAAAGCGGGTTTGCGGGTTCTCTATTGAAACGATATCAGAAAATTACGAAATTAATGTGGAGAGCCCTAAATGATTATAGGATGCTACTGCAGAAGTTTGAAAACGTTTTGAAGACGTTTGTATAGAAAATAAATTCATTGACCCAAAACTGCAATATCTGAAAACGAATTTTTATCAGATCTTTTAGAGGTATTTGATGAAATCCGATCTTACTAAAATACTCCATAACTAGTCTGGTACTCCAAAATATTTTTATAGGAAATTTTTGAAATCAGTTTAAGACTCCTAACAAACCATTATAAAATACAATTAAAATTGAATTTTCTTTAAATACTTAATTTGAAAGTATTGGAAAAATACAGGCCGTTACATTCTACCCTCCTTAAAAATAATTCCGTCCTCGGAATTTAAGAATATTTTTGAAACGAATAATTGATATTATAAAGAAGCTCAAGCAAATAAATGATTGAAAAGATAGTAATCTTTATAAATCAGGTTGTAAATAACATGAAATGTGATAAGAAAATATGGGATGTCACCAATATATATTATCAAGTAGCCAAAATATAAGATAATGTCATTACACGAAAAGGAGAGCTTTTAAAATGATGACATCTGTTCGAACTTGGGACATAAGGTGACAAGTCAGAAGCAAGTACACCAAAGATAAGGACAGAACGTCTATAAATGATGATTACATGGTCTCAATCATGTAAATCATCGCCATAGCATACAAAAGCGTGAGGACTAATCCAAATGCATGCAAGCTGTTACAACGTAACCAGCAGAGCACCAAAGACTTCATCTGCCATGCTACCAAATTACAATCCAATATCCAGATCGTTACCAAAAGGCAGATATAAGGCCAACTCTCAAGGATCAAGATCATTGTCACCACTGCTTCCAGCAATCTCCACAACATCCAACAGTAAGCCATCATCAAAGCTGTCATCCAAATGAGAGCACAAGACTGGCATCTCATCTCAACACCTAAGGCCAAAAGGAATCCAATACCAAATCCTAAGGATACTGCTTCCCAATACCATTGTTCGATATCTACGGCTAACACCATCAGCCCTAAGCAATTTAATGACCAAAAACTCACGAACCCAAAAACATTAAGGAGCGCCCCTAAGAAGCAATCGAAGCTGGGCAGCTCAAGGGGGAAGAACCAGAAAAAGGAGCTCCCAATGATACCAATGGCGGCGGGTTCCCAATATCCCGACTACACGGCCATAGCGAGGGAGGCGGCGAGGGTTGTCGCCAAGGCCAAAAGTCCCACAACGGAACGTTGATGGGCCATCGGCGGCTGCGGGTCTACGACGGCGAGCGCTGCGACTGGCTGTCGATCCATGGCAGGGAGCTAGGGCCTACGGGATGGAGCGAAGTGGAAGCTGGCGGATCTTCGGGTGAGGCTGGCGGATCGGAGATCGAAGTGGCGATGCGGGGTCCGATCGAGCTTGCTTGGGGGAGAGGCCGGGAGGAGGAGGGGGGTGATGTCTGAGGGAAGCCACGGGGTGGCTTGTGGAGGAAGGAGCGGGGTTAAAAAGAGGGAAAGGGGGGCACCGAAGTCGAGGTTAGGTAGGGTAGGGTTCGGCGGGCACGAGTCTCGAGGGGGGAAACGGACAAACGAAATAAAGAGGGGGGAGGAAGGTGGTCGGTGGGAAAGGAAGTCAAACCCTTGGAGAGAAAAAGACGGGTACAAGATAGAAGTATGGGCTAGAAGAGAAACACTAGCTCAAAAGACGCAAACAGCCTATACTTACACGTCAGGTTTGGCTCGTCTCAAATCACCAGCACTATCCTCCAATACCTCTGAGCGTCCTTCGATTTGCTTCCGTTGTCGAATTCGAACTCCTGGTGATCGAAAATTGAATGCTACCCTCCTTAGAATAAACGTAGCTAGAGTTCAGATGAACTAAAAGTGATTAGGAAGAATTATAAGAATTAGTAGAATGATCAGAAGGCCATTACTAGCTAAAGAAAGGGGTGCTAGTGATGAAGATCGATGGCGTTACATAATCATGATTTACGTCCTTGCGGTCCAGCGGACACGGCCAGGGAAGTGACTAAGCCAGGATCACTTATGCCCAGTCTAGCCAGGTTGATCCAACAGACTTTAGCCAAGCACATTGACCGGTATCATGGTCCATTGAAGGAAGATCATCATTCATATGAGTGCCATCATCAATTGAAGGAATGGTGATGAAGTGGGTAGATAGTTCAAAGGATGAAAAATCACGATAACTGCTAGCAAAAGAGGTTACTAGGGAGGGTATAACCAAGAATGGAACACGAATTCCTAAGCAAGGATTAAGAGTTCAAAGGAAGTGATGAGGATCAAGGAGGACCTAATGAAGATGGTAATAAGGACACTTTACCCGTATATCCAATACAGGTGAACACTCGAGACATCTCGTACTCGAGAGTTCAATTTGAGTATTTTATATTATACATCCTGATCTTGCTATAATGTTCACGAGGTAGTTAGCGAGGACCTGCGTAGGGCCACCAAACTTGTAACGACCCGCTCTCGGGGGCCCGTTACTTATTTGATAATTACGCAGGTTCTGCAGTTAACCAGTGAAATCAAAATAGCCACGATGCAGAGATGTACAAAAATACCCAAATAGTGTCCAATTATTACAATCCATACCGTACAAGATGTCCCAACAGATAAAATGACAGAAGAAAAGTACACAACTGAAAATAGCTCTGGAAGCTGCGGTCTCATGGTCGAAGTCTGGCGCTATTAACTCTAGAGCATCTGCCTCCATACGTATGTCGTCTGCGGTGCCACGGAAATGGAACCGTAGGTAAGTCACAACAATTCTAAATAAAGAAATAGAGGTACTGTACAAGAATGACAAAGCAGACCAAAGTGAAAGTAAAGTAAAGTATGGTGCAGTGACTGTACAAGTGTAGAAAGTAACGTGCAAGGAATGCGTAAAGTAAAGGTGACTGTACTGGCAAGTAAAGTGAGGAAAGTATGGTAACTGTACTGGTAAGGAAAGTAAAGTGCAAGTACTGTAAAGAAAGTAACTGTGCAAGTTACACTAGAACTACGTGACTCAAGTCGGAGAGTACAATATGTGACCGTTCAGTTCGTCTCTTGCCTGGGTGCTACCCAGACGAATGCCGGTACCCAGGCAGCAGTATGGTTTGCCGAAACGCAGGCAGCAGGACAGGGCGCCGAAACACAGGCGACATGACAGGTAGACCAAACTCTAGTCACTCCCGTACTCTCGCAAACTATGAGTTACCCCGAAACCCCGGTGACGTGTCAAGTACAAGTTCTTCACAAGATTGTTCCACAGGATGTTCCACATGTTAGTCACACCAGGTCAACTGGTTGTCTTCCTCATTGAAAACCAGCAAGTAGGATAAAGACAAGCCCAACACCAAAAGCTGTTACTTCCGTGCTTTGAGCACGTGGTAGTGTGGCTAACACACAATTTAACCAAGTTGGTAGTTGCGTGCTACAACCACCAAAGTTGAATGTTGGCAAAGTAATCTTTGGTAGATTACTTTCATTTTAGTTCTCTAGTTTGGTTTAACTTGAATAGCCGTTCTGAGGCTATAAGTGTAGTGTCACAAGTTCATACAAGCACAGAAGTCTAGTTTTCTAAAGTTAGAATATGTCGTGACTTACAATATTCGAGCTCGTCGTGGCAAGACGAGATTGGAGCTGGAAGAGCTGGTGCACGAAGATTGGTACCTGCAAACACAAAAACAATTGGTTAAAGCGCACCCTATTTTCTATTCAAATAATCTGATCGTTTTGATTTTTAAAACTGATTGAAACGGTGTCGAAAATGGTTCTAAAATTTTATATAGACTATATATGGTGAAAATAATTTTACTGCAAGAAGGAATATTTTTCTGAAGATTATAGTAATTTTTAGGATTTTTTAAAAGCTCAAAAACTATTTAAAAACTATTTTTCAATTAGTAACGTATTTATTCCACAATTTATTCTGGATGCAATCTACATCGGAATGTTGCAAATGAGGGGTCAAAACGACCGTTACAAAGAGTATTAAGACATATATTTTTCTCAAGTATTAGTTTACGTGAAAATAAGAAGATACGGATTTTTGAACGAAAATAACGGATATAAATTATAGGCTTAAAAATTAATTCTGAGAAAACTAAGCGTCGGATTGAGACGAAACTAGTGCCATTGGGTCCAGAATGTCATTTCTGATTTTCTAGAGTTAGTCTCACATTTTTCTAGGGCTTATATAATTAGTTATGGATTTAAAACCAATAAACCCTATTTAATAATTAATTAAACACGAAAATACGATATTACGTTATATTTACAAGTTTGCCATTGAGTTATATCGATTACCTTCGTTAGCGACAGCGGCGGAGGGGGGCGTTTCCGTCGACAGCGATGGGGGCGGGGGGTGCACGGCGAGGCGGCGGAGCAGCGCAGGCGGCGGCGACGTCCTTGAAGCAGCGGCGAGGGCGGAGCGGTGCCGCGGTGTGGGTGGAAGTCGGAGGCGGGGTGGCGTTCCGAGCGTTGGGAGGACGGCGATGAGCAGGAGGCGGGGCTGCAGGGTCGACGGGGAGCAGGCGGGGGTCTTGGACTCTCGGAGAAGCGGAGGCGGAGGCGGAGAGAGGCGGGAGGCGACGTACGGGGATGTGCTCTCCGTGCGGTGGTGGTCTTGGCGGAGTCGGACGGCGAGCTGAAGTCGAACGGGGAGCGGCGATGACGTCGACTCGTCGGAGGGGGGTCTGACGGTGGAGGCGACGGTCGACGGCGGAGCGCGGGGCGAGGCCGGAGGGAGGGTGGCGGAGATGGAGGCGGGGTTTCATGGCGACGTCGACGTACGGGCGGGGTTCGGGGCTCTGCGTGGTCGGAGCTCCGGCGTGGGTCCACCGTGGAAGAAGAGATAGGGAGAGGGAGTGAGAAGAGAGACAGAGAGCGGGAGAGAGGGTTGAGCGGGAGAGAGGGTTACGGTGGGGGAGAGAGATATTGAGAGAGATAGAGAGAGGGTCTGTGTGTTGAAGAGGAAGGGGAGAGAGTGTGCGTGTGTGCCTGGGTTGGGTAGTGAATATATAGGGTTTAAGAGAATAGGGTAGATGGGGTTTGTTAGCTGAGAGAGGGTGGGTAGGGTAGATACGGGCTGGGTTAGGTGGGGTAATTAGGTTAGGGTGATTTAATTAATTAAGATTAAGGTGATTAAGGATAGGTAAAACCCAATTAGCAAAATACAAAATGAAAATTACGAAAATGCCCCTACTAGTAAATGTGTCCGAAAAATTACAAAAACATACCCACGGGACCGTATCATCGCGAGGATCGCGAATACGAAGACCGTTACAGGATTTGGGCTACGGAAATACTAGTTTTTGACCAAAACGTTTAGAAAGCGGGTTTGCGGGTTCTCTATTGAAACGATATCAGAAAATTACGAAATTAATGTGGAGAGCCCTAAATGATTATAGGATGCTACTGCAGAAGTTTGAAAACGTTTTGAAGACATTTGTATAGAAAATAAATTCATTGACCCAAAACTGCAATATCTGAAAACGAATTTTTATCAGATCTTTTAGAGGTATTTGATGAAATCCGATCTTACTAAAATACTCCATAACTAGTCTGGTACTCCAAAATATTTTTATAGGAAATTTTTGAAATCAGTTTAAGACTCCTAACAAACCATTATAAAATACAATTAAAATTGAATTTTCTTTAAATACTTAATTTGAAAGTATTGGAAAAATACATGCCGTTACAGTTCTTTGACCGACTAGTTCTGTTAGTCTGAACTTCGACCTATTCCATGTTCATCCTTTAGTCGGTTCATGTTGATTGACCGACCGACTAGTTGATGAACTAGTCGGTCAGTGGTTGTTCTCTGACTGACTAGTTTGGTTCAGAATAGAGCCGTTGGAGCTTTAATTGAAACGTTTTTCTCTCTCTCTTTCCTCTAACCTATATATACTTGGAGTGCTGCATTCATTGCACTCAAGGCTGATATTAAGAGAAGTTTAGAGATCAAAGAGAAATCATTCATTCCTCACTCAAAGCTCTCTCATTCCAATCTTGAATCTCTTCTCACTCTTATTTCAAAAGAGAGATTCATTGATTGTGAGCCTTCCAAGCCAAGTGCTTGATCCTAGGTCACCAATAACCTCATAGCTCTCCATAGCTGATCTACATCTTGGAGCTAGGGTTTGGTGCCTCTTCATCTTCCCCAAAATCCGTTTTGCCCTAAATCGTAAGTTATACTCAAGGCTTAGGATTTTGTCGGTAAGCAATTTCTATTTCAATTTACTTTGATATTGTAAGTGATTCACTCTCGGTTGTGAGAGTGTGTTTGTTATCCCGGGTTGTGGGAGTCACAATTTCATTTGTGTATGATTTGACTTGTGAAGGTTTTTTCACAAGTATTTCATAGTGGAAATCTTGAGTTAGGGTTTCTAACTCAAGTATCCGGAAGTGATCCGGGTGTTTGGGACGTAGGATCACCGGGAACAAGTCGGAGAGACTTGGGTGGATCCGAACCCAGTAATATCGTTTGTTTGCGATTGTTTCTTTGTTGTCTAACATTTACATTTCCGCATTTCCGCATTGTTTGGTAGAGTTTGCAAGGTAATTAGGAATTAGCCTCTTAATTATTTTAAAGTACTATTCACCCACCCCCTCTAGTACTTGTGCAGTAGCTTAGCAGGGCATTACATTTGGTATCAGAGCCAAGTCTATAGCTAAGTCTGTCAACGACAACAAGACCGTTCGTCCACCTTCCGACTATAGCACCTTCAAGAATCGTGAAGGAGCTTCTTCGGTGATGGAAGGACACTCCTCAACGAGGCCTCCCTTCTTCAACGGTACCAACTACGGGTACTGGAAATGCCGGATGGAAACTTTCCTCCGTAGTGCTTCATTATGAAGGGCCACGATGAAGGAGTATCTCGAGCCTGCCGAAGAAGATTTCGAGAAGTGGTCTACCGCGGAGGTCGCCGCGGAAGCAATGCCAAGGCAATGAACGCCTTGCAATGCGCTTTGGAGCCCGAGGACTTCAACAAGATATGCACATGTAAGAGTGCATATCAAATATGGAACTCCCTCCTCATATTGCATGAAGGGACTAGTAGGGTAAGAGACTCCAAACTCGTAGTAGTTAATAAAGATTACGAGTTATTTCATATGCTACAGGGTGAGAAGATGAAGGAGTACTATGCTCGCTTTGTCGACATCACAAACGAGTTGGAGGCTCTCGGTAAGACCTACACCCAAAAGGAGAAAGTCTCAAAGATCATCGATGGACTTCCTTCTAGTTGGGAGAAACGTACCTTCGCCATCGAGGAAGGTAATGATATGAAAACTTATACCGTTGTTTAACTAATGGATACCTTGATGTCTTAAGAGGTACGCAAGGATAGCAAGTTGAAGTTGCAGGAAAAGATGAAGTCCTACCTAAAGCAAGATGAGCCAAAGAAGAAGGCTATTGCTTTCAAGGCCGCTCCATCAACTTCCACATCGACCGATGATGAAAACTCGGAAGACGAGTTGGACTTGGAGTCCATGGCTCTCATGGCCAAGAAGTTTAACCGGTTCTTCCGGAAATGTAACTTCAAAAACAAATCGAAGTTTAATTCTTCTAACGCCTCCTCTCCTTTGTGTTTCAAATGCAACAAGCCAGGACACATGAAAGCGGATTGTCCTCAAAACAAGCACATGGAGAAGTGGAAGGCGCCAAAGATCGACAAGTCCAAGAAGTACAAGAAAGGGTACAAAAAGGGGCTTGTCGGGACATTCACCGACTCCGATGATTCCTCAAGCGGAGAGTCGGATGATGAGCAAGTGGAGCAAGCACACATGTGCTTCATGGCTAGAGAGAAATATGAACAAGGATCTTCTTCCGATGATAGCGATAACGAAGGCGATGAGGTAACCATGGATGACCTTAGAAATGCTAATGAGCAATTATGGTCTAAATACACTAAATTAGTAAATAGGTATACTAAAGTAAAAGATGATTTAGCTAGCATCCAAACCTCGCCTAAAACTATCATCACCAACAACGACACCGTTGTTGAAGAGTTGAAGAATGAGATTGTAAATCTCAAGACTCAACTTGAACATGTTAGCATTGAGGATCCGGAAGAACACAAGATAGCGGATTTGACTTCTCAAAACTCGACTTTGAGTACTGAGAATGAAAATCTCAAATCTCGTGTTTATGTGCTCACATCGCAAGTATCCACTTTGGATGCTTCTATGCGTTCTCTCACCGAGAAATATGAGAACACATTAGGCCGAATTAATAAATTCAATAAGGGTAAGGACCATTTGAATAAAATCCTAAATGACTTACTCCCGGCCAATCACCACATTGGCTTGGGGTATACGATGGGAAATTCATCCAAAGCGGCCACTACCTTTGTTAGGCCAACTTCCAATGCCTCAACGAGTGGGAGCAAATACTCTATTGGTAGTTCATCTACCAATGGTGATTCGACCTCGTACACACCTTCATTTGGAAAGAAACCCACTTTGGGTGGACCTCCAAAGAAAGGGTCATGCTTACATGTACACAAATACCATGCCACGTAGGAACACACGTCCTACTCCACTGGCTCACACATATGATGATTTCTATGCTACACATCCACGGGCACGTGCACACCATGTGAGACACCCTCATGCACGTGTTCCTCCACATGCATATGTTCACACACATCATCATATGAATAATTCTCATAATGCACCATTCCATCATGTTCCTTATGCCTATCCACGACATGCATCACGTAGAAACCAACAACGCATGCATGCACCCGATAGGATGAGGGCTCCCAAAATCTTCACTATTTGGAGCCCAAAGGACACAAGCATGGATGAAAAACAAGTTTACATGAATGATTATTTTATGAATGTAGTGGATAATGATAATTATGTGGGGAAGTCTAAGTCCAATTGGACTTAGCTTCCAAAGGTCTAATCTTTTGGACCCAATGACCCTGGGTACCATGATACGATATTTTCTATCTTTAGGTACTCAAGAAAAAGAAACGGAGCAACAAATTTAAATTTAGCTCCAAGAGGAATTGGATACTCGATAGCGGGTGTTCAAAACACATGACGGACGACGCTCAATTGCTCTCCGGAGTGGTTCCCATTGCAAATGAAAACCGGGTAGTCTTTGGAGGCAACGAGAGCGGAACCATCATAGGTGTTGGTAAAGTGGGTAATCCTTCTAAACCTCTTATAAATGATGTTTACCTTGTTAAAGGATTAAACCACAATCTCATTTCAATAAGCCAACTTTGTGACAAAGGTTACAAAGTTAGCTTTGCGAAAAGAATGTGCCATATTTTAAGAAAAGATAATAATGAATTATTGTTTTCCGGCACACGCCATAAGGATATATACATCCTAGATCTTCCAAGATCACATGAACAATGTCTCATTGCCAACACAAGTGAACAACACTTAGGGCATCGACGTTTTGGTCATGTGAACTTTGGAACACTATTTAAGCTTTCCAAGTTAAATTCTATTAGAGGCTTCCCTAAGCTAGTCTTTCAAAAGAAAAGCTTTTGTGACTCGTGTCAACGAGGCAAACTTCCAAAATCATCTTTTAAACCTAAGAAAAGCATTTCTTCTAAGCGGCCACTAGAGCTATTACATCTAGATTTATTTGGGCCAACTAGAGTTGCTTCATTAGGAAATGCACGTTATGGACTTGTCATCGTTGATGACTTTTCTAGGTTTACTTGGGTATTTTCATTATGTAATAAAAATGATGCTTTTGAAAACTTCACAATTTTTGTTAAGAAAGTACAAAATCTCATTGGAACCACCATTGTCACTATTCGTAGTGATCATGGAGGAGAATTTGAGAATGAGTCTTTCTCAACTTTTTGTGATGAAGTTGGTATTACACACACCTTTTCATTCCCTCGGGCACCTCCTCAAAATGGTGTAGTTGAGAGAAAGAATAGGACGCTAGTGGAGTGTGCTCGCACTATGCTTGATGATAGCCAACTTGGCCATCAATTTTGGGCGGAAGCGGTACACACCGCTTGCTATGTGTTTAATAGGATACTTTTGAGGCCCGGCACTAAACAAACTTGTTATGAATTGTTGTTTGGTAGGTTGCCTCAAGTTAAACATTTTCGTGTTTTTGGTTCAAAATGTTTTATTAAAAACACGTATGGTAGTTTGGACAAATTCGATCCAAGATCCGATGAGGGGATTTTTGTTAGATATTCCTCACATAGCAAAGCCTACCGGATATACAACAAACAAACCTCAACGATCGAGGAATCGCTTCATCTTTCATTTAATGAAGGATTTGTTCCAACTAGAATTACTAATGATGATGACTCTATGGATGTCTTATGTGATTCAATTGGTAATTCTAACTCTATTGATTCTATTGATTCTATTGATACTAACCCGACTAATGAAGTTTTTGAGAATGTTCCTAGTGATCAGGGAATTTCAAAACGGCTTCATACCGTTCGTGACCATCCTCATGAGCAAGTCATTGGCAATATCCATGATAGTGTCAAGACGAGATCGCAAGTCAACTACTTCGCTCATTGTGTCTTTGCCTCCTCGATAGAGCCAAAGAATATTAATGAAGCGTGCGAAGATAGCGCTTGGATCTTAGCCATGTAGGAGGAACTCATTCAATTCGAGAGGAATGAGGTTTGGGAGCTTGTTTCATTGCCATCGAAGAACCACACCGTCATAGGGACAAAGTGGATCTTCAAGAACAAGACCGACGAAAACCAAATCGTCGTCCGGAACAAAGCTCGGTTAGTAGCTCAAGGCTATCGGCACGAGGAAGGTATTGATTTCGAAGAATCCTTTGCTCCGGTAGCTAGATTAGAATCAATTAGATTATTGTTATTTTTTGCATGCCATAAAGATTTTAAACTTTTTCAAATGGATGTTAAAAGTGCGTTTTTAAACGGAGATGTTGTTGAGGAAGTTTATGTTTCTCAACCTCCGGGTTTTATAAATGAAAAATTTCCAAATCATGTTTTCAAACTTAAGAAAGCACTTTACGGTTTGAAACAAGCTCCTCGAGCTTGGTATGACCGTTTTAAAGAAGTTTCTTTTGGATTTGGGTTTTAAAATGGGAGAAGTTGATTCCACATTATTTGTTAAGTATTCGAATAATGATATAATTTTAGTTCAAATTTATGTTGATGATATCATTTTCGGTGCTACTAACTTTGCTCTTTGCGAAGAGTTTTCTAATGTGATGAAGGATCAATTTGAGATGAGCCACATGTGTGAGCTCAAGTATTTCTTAGGTCTCCAAATTCGCCAAATGAACGATGCAATCTTCATCCACCAAACGAAGTACACGGTAGAGTTGCTAAAGCGATTTGGAATGGAGAATGCCTCCGGGAAAAAGACTCCAATGAGCACGACTACACATCTTGATAAAGATGCGAGCGGAAAAGATGTAGACATTCGTCTATATCGAGGTATGATAGGTAGTTTACTATATCTTACCGCAAGTAGGCCCGATATAATGTTTGTCGTATGTGTTTGTGCTCGTTATCAGTCTCAACCTAAGGAGTCTCACTTAGTAGCGGTAAAACGTATTTTCCGTTATTTAAGTTACACACTATATTTTGGATTACTTTATCCAAAATCTAGCACGTATGAGTTAATCTCATATAGTGACACAGATTATGCGGGATGCAAATCCGACAGGAAAAGTACTAGTGGCACTTGCCATTTTATAGGAAATTCTCTTGTCTCTTGGTTTTCCAAGAAGCAGAATTCCGTATCACTTTCAACCACCGAGGCGGAATACATTGCCGCCGGTGCCGCGTGTGCTCAAGTTCTTTGGATGAGAGACACACTTAAAGACTTTGGTATAAACTGTGATACTTGCCCTATCATGGTGGACAACCAAAGTGCAATTTGTCTCTCCAAGAACCCGATACACCATTCCCGTTCTAAACACATAGATGTCTGACACCATTTCTTAGATGATCATGTGGCTAAAAAGGACATCATTTTAGTGTACGTTGAAACCCAGAAGCAAATCGCCGATATTTTCACGAAACCCCAAAAGGAAGACTCCTTTGTGCGGTTGCGTCGAGAATTGGGGATTATGGGTGAATCCGAGATTTAGGATTCATTTTTATTCAATAATCTTGCATGCTATTCAATTTCATTATATTTGCTCATGCTAGATTAATTGAAATTTTCTGGATTTTTGTTGAATTTTCGGAATTTTCGCTCGATTTGTTCGTAAACGTCAAATTTCAGATTTTCGATGTTTAATGGGGTTGTATAATGATTAATGAGAGTATAACGATGTTTCGTCCAAGTGCGATTAGGAGAGAACTCAAAATTTCTAATGCTAAAATTTTTGGACTCTCTTAGTCGGTCCAAGTTCATTGGCCGACCGACTAGATTCAGTTCTAGTCGGTCAGTGAATGAGCTTAGACCGACTAATTCTTGTCAGGATTTTTGGCTTCAGTTACTTTTTACAATTAGTCAGTTCAAGCTCATTGACCGACCGACTAGATCGTGATCTAGTCGGTCAGTGCTTGAACTGTGACCGACTAATTGTGACGGGGACTGTCTTGTCTTTTGCTCTTCCAATCGACTTAAACTCCATCCCGACCGACTTAATCCTATTCTAGTCGGTTCTCTTCCCTCTCTCAGCCAAAACCCCCGAGCCCCTTGGTCTTCCTCCTCCCTCCTCCGTCGTGTCTGATCGTTTTCCGGCCACTCTCCGGCCATCTTGACCTATTCCGGCCGTCGACCCCTCTCCTCCTCCTAGGTATCCCTCTTTTCTAGCTCTCTAGGGTTAGATTTCTGCTCCTAGGGTTTGATTTCGATTTAGGTTGCTAGGGTTTCGGCTAGGGTCTTTCTAGGGTTTTGATCTCGATCTCTTGTGTTGATTGCGTCGTGTCTTGCTTCGCTTATGGCAAGAACACGAATCCCGATCGATCCCTCTGGTCCATCGCCTATGACTGTCGATTCGCCACCCTCGGACCCCCCCGCAACCCAAACGAACCCCACCCAAATGTCGATCGAAGACTACCCAACCTTCTTCGTCTTCGCCTCCTCTTAAGCGTAGAGGACGGCGATATCGAAGCCTCGTGCCCAATCTCAGCCCAAGCCCAAGCATGTGTCTTTCCGTGCTCCCACTCCACCCGGTGCTTCGGATTCCAACACCGAGTACAGACCCGAGACCGAGACCCATAGGGATCCTTCACCCCCTCCTAGGGAACCCACGTCTAGCTCTAGACCCCGTACTTCCACACGTAAGCCTAAGGGAAAGGGTCCGATGCCAGTTGGCAGTGTCGATATCTCATTATGTCGCGACGACCCGTTGTGTCTCACGGCATATAACCGTATCGAACACTGTCTGTTGCTTCTGGAGCATTTCGTATAGTTTTCAGACTTCCCAGGCCTTGCCGATCTTCTGTCGTCTTCCGGTCTTATCGATTACCTTCGATATGACCCTAAGGCGAATCCACACCCTTACCCTCGCCTGGTCAAACTCTTCTACGCCAACCGTGTCCGGGGTCAGTACGACGCGACCCACTCGATTGAGACTACTGTCTTGGGGACACCGATTGTCCTCACGGCAGAAATCTTAGGAGAGTTGATCGGTTGCTCGTCGTCTGGCCTCCTCCCTTCCGATATCTCCGTCGATGACATCTCTTCCCTCGATCAGGTCATTCTTTCTGAGATTTTCCATGAGATTCCTCCTGCCATGATTGGCGTCCCCTCGAAGTCTTTCAAGCCTAATGGCTGGGTCCTTAACTTGATCTTGAAGTCGTGCTTACTTCCTAAGTACGGCTCCTCTTCTTTGCCTTCCCAGCCATTCCTGAAGCTCATCTATGCCATCTTCATGGGGAGCGAGATTAACTGGGCTCGGATCATACTCGATAAGATGGATTCTTTCGAGTGTATCCGAAAGTCCACGAAGTCTGCTCATATCCCATATCCGTGCTTGTTGACACTTGTTTTCCGTCACTTTCGTGTCACTTTGACTCCTGATGATGAGCGTCCTCTCGGTCACCCTCTGAATGTGACGGCCGTCAAGAAGTCTCTTGCGGCGCTCCGTCACATTCAGAGGACGACCCCCTCTGCTTCAGCGTCTGCCTCAGCTGCTCCTGCTCCCTCTACCACTCTTGACGAGCTCGCACGTTCAGTGAGACGTATGGAGTCTCGTTGTAACGACCCGCTCCCGGGGGCCCGTTACTTATTTGATATTTGCGCAGGTCCTGCAGGTTACCAGTGAAAACAAAATAGCCACGATGCAGAGATGTACAAAAATACTCAAATAGTGTCCACTTATTACAATTCATACTGTACAAGATGTCCCAACAATATACATGAAAGAGTAAAGTACACAACACTGAAAATAACTCTGTAAGCTGCAGTTGAACTTTGGCGCTATTAGCTCAGGAGCATCTATCTTCATCTGTACGTCGTCTGCGGTGCCACGGAGGTGGAACCGTAGGTAAATCACAACAATTCTAAATATAGAAAAGAAGCAGTGCACAAGTATGACAAAAGTAACTACGTACAAGCAGACCATAGTCAAAAGTAAAGTACTGAGCAACAACTGTTCACAACTGAAAAGTAAAGGTAAACTGAACTGAAAGGAGAGAACCACTGTACTGTGATAGTGCAAGTGTGAAGCAGGCTAGGCAAGTGAAACATGCTATTGCTGTAGCTAAAAGTACGACAAGTAAAAGTATCGGTGACTGTAGTTCGTAAAGTAAAAGTGACTGTGCAAAAGTAACTACACTACGTGACTCAAGTCGGAGAGCACAATATGTGACCATCAAGTCCATCTCTTGCCTGTGCACGACCCAGACGAATGCCGAAACACAGGCACGGTACATGTATTTTACCGAAACACAGGCAGCGGGACGGTATGCCGAAACACAGTCAGCGGGACGGGAAGATTGAACTCCAGTCACTCCCGCACTCTCTCAAACTATGAGTTACCCCAAAAACCCCAGTGAAGTGTCAAGTGTTCTATGTACATTTCCTTTTCATAATGTTCCACGGGATGTTCCACAAGATATTCCACAAGATGTTCCACAAGATATTCCACAAGATGTTCCACAAGATATTCCACGAGATATATCACATGCTGTTATCAATTCCTTGTTTACGATGATAGTTAAACCAGGACCACTGGTTGACTTTCTTATTGAAAACCAGAAAGTAAAGCAAGGTGGATGCTTAGAAATTTGAGAATAAAAACAAGTCCAACAAACATGGAATACAAAAATAGTTGGTTTAAGGGTGGTAGTTACGTTAGCACATATTTTACCCAAGTTAAGAATCCTAAGTTCATACGGGGACACTTACTAATTTTCTAATTTTAGAATTAGTCGTGACTTACTAATTTCGAGATTGACGTAGCAAGCCGGAATTTGATCTAGGGATTCCTTTGGTGCATAAGAGTTTGTACCTGCAAAACACAAGAACAATCGGTTACAGAACACCTATTTTCTTAACTTGTATGTATTTTTATAATAGCTTAGAACTCGTCAAAATACGTACTAAATATTTTCAGATAGACTAGCTGGGAGTAAAATAATTTTATATAGGAAGAATATATTTTTCTGAAGCTCATAGTCATCTTTAATAATTTATGAAAGCTTGAAAATGATTTTTAGAATTTAAAATGAATTAAAACTAATTTTTCTAAATTAGGAAAATAGTTATCGTAAATATTCAAGATTTTATTCTGAATGAACGACTGAATTTCTGGACTTGGTCTTGTATTTTTCAGAGTCCTGTAGGATTAGTTTCGAATTTAAAATTAGAAACACAAGATAAATACAAGTATTATACTTTTATACGTATTTCTAAACTATTAACAAAAACATTTGAAAAATCGTAACTTACAATCCGGTTGTCGGATTGTGACGAATCCATCGTCTACGGGTTCGTGACGAAGCGTGTGATGCTCTGGTGGTCTCCGTTCAGTAATCTGATACCTATAACAAAATGTCACTATTTCAAATATCATAAAATCTTATACTTATAAAACTTTTTATAATAATAACTTAATAACTAATAATAATAATAATAATAATAACTTAATTACTCTCCCCCCCTTTCTCTCGTTTCCTCTCTCTGTCCCTCTGTTTCCCCTTCTTCTTCTTCTTCTTCTTCTTCTTTTTGTTGCAGATAGTCGCACGGCAAGGGAGCTCCAGCGACGGCCTGAGAGGCGGGGCGGCTAGGGCGCGACGGCCTTGGGGCGGAGTAGCAGCGGGCTAGGGCATCGGAGCTGGGCGGAGGATGTGCAGGCAGCGCGGGAGCGGCAGCCAGGAAGCGCAGGCGGGGGCTGATCGGGGGCGGCGGCTTGGCAATCGGCGGCGGGGGCTGATCGGGGCGACGGATCTGGCAGGCGGTGCGGGATTTGAGGGGCGGAGGTGGCGGATTGGGCGACCTGGGTGTGCGGAGGATCCGCTGGCGGGAGGGTTTCTTCATCGATCGGAGGGGGCCTGGGGCGTCGTGCGGTGGGGTGATCCGGCGATTGGGGGCAGCGCAAGGAGCGGGGTGAGCGGCGGCGGTGTCGGGGTTTGTTGTGGGCGGTGGAGAGCTGAGCTCGCGGTGGTGGTTGGCAGTGGCGTTGGCGGAGGAGTTATGAGATGCGAGTGCTTCGGGCGGAGCTGGAGGCACTCGGAGTCGTCATCGGTGACCTGTGGGTCAGTGAGAGGGAGGAGGAGCGTCGGGAAGGCTCGGAGAAGACGGGGTTCGCCATGAGGGATGATCGGAGCGTCGGAGCTTCGTTCGGCTGAGAGGGCGGAGGAGCTACAGGCGTGGATTTGTGGAGCTTCGTGCAGAGTTGGAGTTGAGCGAGGCATGGTGGTTCTCTGGCGATGTGAGGAGAGTTAGGTATGGGTTCGATCGGGATGTCGTTGGGTTGGAGAAGAATGAAGGGAGGTCGAGAACGGGATGAGTTTTGAGGGAGATGTGGATGATGTTGGTGCTGGGAACGAAGGGGGAAAAGCTTGTTGCCTATATGTGTAGATGAAGGGAAGAGAACGTGAGAGCAGAGGAGAGAACTTGGGTTGTTAGCTTAAGTTGGCCTGGCTTTCATCTTGTGTGAGGGAGAACGAGGAGTATGGGGTTGATTAAATAGTTGATTAAAATTATTAATTAATGTTTTTAGTCAAGCGTATTAACTAGGTTAGATAGAGATTTTGACTAACAACTAGGAGATTAATGATGTTAGGTGAAGCTTTTTGACAAACGGTGGAAACTAGTGTATGGCATGAAACTCCTGGTGGCATACGTGTAGGGGTTAGGTAGGGGTAAGTCAAATTAAAATATCTAATAAATTAATTAAGTAACAAGGTTAAAAAGAATTTAGTAGATAAAGTCAAAAATACAAAATTACGATTTTGCCCCAACTAGTAAACGTGTTCGAAAAATTACGAAAACATACCCACGGGATCGTATCGTCGCGAGGATCACGAATACGAGATCCGTTTCAGGTTTTGAGCTACGGGGATACTAGTTTTAGGCCAAAATGTTTAGGAAGCGGGTCTGCGGGTTCTCTATCGATTTGACTCCAGAAAATTACGAAATTAATGTGAAAAGCCCTAAATGATCATAGAATGATACCGTAGAAGTTTGAAAACGTTTTGATGATGTTTGTACAGAAAATAAATTCATTAAGCCAAAACGGTAATAACTAAAAATGAATTTTTACCAGAATATTTAGAGGTATTTGATGGAACCCGAACTTAGTAAAATACTCCATAACTAGTCTGATACTTCAAATTTTTTTATAAGAAATTTTTTTTGAAATCGTAACACTCCTGACAAACCATTATAAAATAGTTTTAAAAAAATGAAAATACGTGAATAGTTGCATTGAAAAATACGGACCGTTACACTCGTTATGCTCGGACTGAGGAGATACTTGCTCGTATCGCCTCTCGTTTGGGTATTGAAATCCCTCCGTCAGTCTCTGACGAGGAGGAGTTGGATGAGGAGGAGATTGAGGAGCTTGTTCGTGTTGCTGCTCATGCCCCTGCGGGCACTTCTGGTGCTGCTGCCTCTTCTGCTGGTGACCCCGAGAGCACACCTGTTGCCACCGTTCCTGCGGTGGATACTACGACTGGTGCTCCCGAGGACACTACCGTCGCTCCCGTGGACACTTCAGCTGATCCGGTGACCACTACTCCTGCTGCAGAGCCTGCTGCTGTTGGAGATCCTGCCGATGCCTCCTGAGCTTCTCTGAGGACTCTCTTGATGCACTTTGGATGATAGATCTTATTGTGAGAGAGTTTGGGTAGGATAGAGTGTGGTTATGAGTTTTGGATCATGTCGATGTATTTTGATGTATCCCTGATGTATTTTGATGGATATGTATGTTGTGTGATACTCCGATGTCTTGTGTGATATTTTGATGTATTTTGTGCGCCGATCGTTGGATCGCTCTTTTGTATGTTGTCGATGTATAATTTTGATGTACTCTTGCTTCATATTTATATATATATACATAGATGTTGACATTATATTCTCTTGTGCACATTATATATATATATATTTTTATGTCTCTGATGTTTGATTTCGTCGCTCGACGATAATAACTTGGTTAAATAGAGATTATTTCTATGGAAACATAGAATTGTTTTCCATGCACTAAATTAACCAAGAATGTTGATATTGGAGAGTATATTCCATAACTCAATTCGTAAAATTAATTTGAGTTTTGATGATTTTATTTATCGATTTTCGACTTTCGTCTCATTGACACGCTTTGATTTAATTCGTATTTTCCTTTGGTGTCATTTGGACCGTGTTCGTATTCTACGACTCCCGTGCTTTTTATTTGAAGCCATTGTTGTTGTCGTTGATCTCCTCCCACACTTTTTGCTAATGCCAAAGGGGGAGAGATATAATAATGACATGGCTAAATGATAATTTAAAGCATTACTCCAAGAATCTAATTTGATTTGTTAGATTCAGGGGGAGTTAAGATATATAAATGGATTTTCAAATCCGATATTTCAATAATCGATTCTCATTTTGTATGCTTTACTCGTCTGCTTGATGCGTATTATTATTATTATTCATTTTGGAATTAACGTGTCATCAATGCAGGGGGAGTAAGTAAATTACATTTGAATCATTATTTTTTATTATTATTTATGTTGGTTTGTCATCACCAAAAAGGGGAGAATGTTGGATATTGGACTCCCCGGATTTGGTTTTGGATGATGAACAAACATAAATATATCATGAACTAACAATCTGTGAGCACAGTTATGGAGATCGTCGCCAAATTCATATGAACATCCAAAGCGACGTCTCGAGACTTCTCAAAGCGTGTGATCACATGCCTAAAGCTTCGTTGAAGCTTTTGGACCATTTTAGACATCATGAAGATTTGGATCGAAGCTTTCGAAGACGGTTCGTCAAGTTTTATTTATTGTATTTTAGCTTCGTTCCGTAGAATGTTAAGCCTTGAGTAGGTCTTACGTTTTAATCTCTCCTATCTTAGAGCTAGGATCTTAGTAGAAGTCCATACGAACTTTCCCGAAGCATCGCGCTTCGTTTCGCGACTTCTTGTGCATGTTAGTTGGTTCAAGAAGAAGAACCAACCGACTAGATGGTGATCTAGTCGGTCGGTAATGCTTCTTGGACCGACTAGTTTACCTTCTCAATTCTAAGCTCTTTACTGTTTACAGTTAGTCAGTCTACGTTGACTCACCGACCGACTAGTTTGTGAACTAGTCGGTCAGTGATGCTTCTTAGACCGACTAGTTGAGCTTTCCATGTACATGCCTAGTTACTGTTTATCGTTAGTCGGTATATGTTCAATTAGCGACCGACTAGTTGATGAACTAGTCGGTCAACATTTGTTCTTGGACCGACTAAATCAATTTGTACTCAGACTATTTGTTTTATCTCTTAGTCGGTCTAAGTTCACTCACCGACCGACTAGTTGTGAAACTAGTCGGTTGGCAAGTGTTCTTTGACCGACTAGTTCTGTTAGTCTGAACTTCAACCTATTCCATGTTCATGCTTTAGTCGGTTCATGTTGATTGACCGACCGACTAGTTGATGAACTAGTCGGTCAGTGGTTGTTCTTTGACCGACTAGTTTGGTTCAGAATAGAGCCGTTGGAGCTTTAATTGAAACGTTTTTCTCTCTCTCTCTTTCCTCTAACCTATATATACTTGGAGTACTGCATTCATTGCACTCAAGGCTGATATTAAGAGAAGTTTAGAGATCAAAGAGAAATCATTCATTCCTCATTCAAAGCTCTCTCATTCCAATCTTGAATCTCTTCTCACTCTTATTTCAAAAGAGAGATTCATTGATTGTGAGCCTTCCAAGCCAAGTGCTTGATCCTAGGTCACCAACAACCTCATAGCTCTCCATAGCTGATCTACATCTTGGAGCTAGGGTTTGGTGCCTCTTCATCTTCCCCAAAATCCGTTTTGCCCTAAATCGTAAGTTATACTCAAGGCATAGGATTTTGTCGGTAAGCAATTTCTATTTCAATTTACTTTGATATTGTAAGTGATTCACTCTCGGTTGTGAGAGTGTGTTTGTTATCCCGGGTTGTGGGAGTCACAATTTCGTTTGTGTATGATTTGACTTGTGAAGGTTTTTTCACAAGTATTTCATAGTGGAAATCTTGAGTTTAGGGTTTCTAACTCAAGTATCTGGAAGTGATCCGGGTGTTTGGGACGTAGGATCACCAGGAACAAGTCAGAGAGACTTGGATGGATCCGAACCCAGTAATATCGTTTGTTTGCGATTGTTTCTTTGTTGTCTAACATTTACATTTACGTATTTCTGCATTGTTTGGTAGAGTTTGCAAGGTAATTAGGAATTAGCCTCTTAATTATTTTAAAGTACTATTCACCCCCCCCCCCCTCTAGTACTTGTGCAGTAGCTTAGCAGGGCATTACACTACGGCCCATATATACCTGCCCTCTCAAGGAAGTCCGGGGCAGGCCTCCAAAGCTGTGCCCCCGATAGGTCGCCATAGAGCCCTAAATGTTTAGGGATTGCCTCCGGAGTGTCCCCCTCCCAAAGGAAGTCTGAGGCATGCCTCCAAATCCGCACCCTCGATATGTCGCCAGGATCAGCGAATTGCCTTCAAAGCACCCCTATTCTATGAAAGTCCGAGGCGGGCTCCCCAAACTCTCCAGTGGCGACCCACTAAGGAACCCCGTCGACGTAACTTCACAAAGAATAACTCTACAACATTCCGCTTCTCCTAGCTCCTAGGCACTTCCAAGCAGAAATTTGGAGGCATACAAGCACATACAAGCACAAAGACAAATAAGGCGAACTACCTCAAAGGTGATATATTTCATTAAAATTGAAAATATTTATCCCAAGGTTATTTTTAAAAAATATACAAGCATACAAGTCCTAAGCCTGGCCCCAAGATCAGCCCTACATATACCCCCCAACAGCTAGCTATGTCACCTCTACTCGGTCGCCGACCTCCTCATCATGCCCCTCTGCTGGTGTCTCCACATCGGTCTCCGTCAGTTCTACCTCTGCGGAATCTGCTTGACTGCCCACCCCGCCAATCGCTTGATCGCTGGCTGATGAACCTCCTGCTTCTCCGACCTTCTCTTCTTCCTCACCATCTGAGGCCACCAACAATGAGGGGAAGTCGACCTCCAACTCGGGATGCAGCCTCTTCACTCTCTTTTCTGCCCTCCTGAGGCCCGCCTGCAGGCCCGCCTGCAGGCCCTCTGCCGTGCTCTTGGCCCTCACATCCTTCATTATGGGAAGGAGCTTGTCGAGCTGATATTTGCGGACAGCCTCCACCTTCATGGCTTTCGGATCGATCTTCTTCAGCCCCGCCATTTGGTGCTTGAACTCGACGATCTCCTTCACATTCGCCTCCACCTCCTCCGTATGGGCGTTCATTGCAGCGACCCTTCGGGCCTCCTCATCCCGAAGCCGTCGTGCCAGCTCGTCCAAGATCTTCCCCTACTTCACGATCTCCTTTTTCTGGGTCGCATAGTACCTGTGGACTTGCTCCAGCTTCTCCTCCCTATCCTGCAACCTCTCGGCGACCTCCTTGAGCTCGGCCTCCTTCTGCTGCAGCTTATCGGTGGCTGTCTTGAGCTCCATCTTCTTCCTCCCAAGGGTCGCCTTGAGCATGGCCATGTTAGTGCGGGGCTGCAGGAACGTCATCGCTGCCACATCCTATAAAAGGAACAAAGTACATGAGCCCGCACGAAGGAACGAAGACCGACAGTACAAGCAAAGAGAACAACGAGCCTGCATGCAGTGCTAAATCGTAGTGTCACAAAGGCACTCGGCTCTGACATCCTACAGGAACTGTCGGTCCCACGACAACAGACAGTTCTCTGCTAGACGGGCCGTAACCCCGGCGTCCTCGAACAATGATTCCTTGGCGCCCACCGGGAAGCTTGGGGCGAAAAGCTCTACCTTGGGAATAGCCTGGACCTTGGCTTTCTTCGCCTAAAAAGCTTGCAAGTTCTGGGCTTAATTGGCTATTAGGAATGCTTTGGAAATTTTATATGTTGTGTATCTCGTAGTTATGAACAACTTTCATTTAGATCATTTTCCAAAATTCTAAATGTATGATTTGATAAAAATTCGGATATGCCTACTGGTCTGGTTTCAATCAAAACTGAACACCTCTTACGAAAATGGGTATAACTCTCTGCACACTCTATAGAATTTGCTGTTCTTGGTCTTGGAAATTTAACAAGTTTATCTACAATTTCATTTCAGTGCATACTTTTCGAAATTCTGACTACAATAGGCCCAAAATCAGCAATCAAGACAGACTCTGAAATATGTCTGGAAAACAGATTTGACAGACTTCACCAAATAATTCACCATAAATCACTTACTTAATATATTTACATGAAATTTTATCTGTGAATCCAAAACTACCATACCTATAACTTTCAGTTACAGTGCATTGTTATGTTCCAGATAAAAATATGGAGTAAACTGCCATTCAACCTGACTGTTGAGAAATTTTCAGCAAGCTGAATGTTAAGAGATGCTATAACTATGACCTCATGCTACATTTTCTTCTATTATGCATGTGCATTAGTGTTACTTGAAGTAGGAATTCCATCTCCTTATGGATTATTATTCAAATTCATCCAAGCATTATCATTAATTATGGAGTGCCTCCTTTTTCATGTCATGAATCTAATATGTCTCATGTTGCGTTGGGTTTCTTGTTGCTAATGGGTTCATGCTATTACTTTCATGCTAATAGACTCTTGTTGTTTCAATTGGATTCAATTGCTATGTGTTGTAGTTCATGCCTACCAAGTGTTTGTGGGAATGTTTAAATGAAGTTAAGTATGTAATTTGTCATTAGTTCCATGTTGTACCAATTGATTTAATAAAGTTGTCATTATGCCACCATGAGTTTGTTGGAATGCCTACATGAAGTCAAGATGTCATCTTGCTTTTTATTTTACTAATTTCATGTTGGATTAATGAATGTTGGCATAAGGTTTGTTGGCTCATGCTTAATTAATTTCATGTTGAATGTGAAAGCACTTAATTGATTCCTTGTTGATTTATGTGTTGTTGTCTATGTAAAAGGAGAGAATGGAAACAGCAAAGGGTGGCTAAGGATTGCCTTTCATATTGTTCCCGTCAATGGTGAAGTTGTAAAATTATATGTGTTGGAATTATATGGGTTGGAAATGATAACTATGGGGCACATGTAGTGGTTGGAAAAGTTATATGTGTTGGAATGAGAAGAGGTGGAAATGGTGGTTGCTATGTGATTACTTTTGTTACACGTTAATTTTAATTAAATTGCTAATAAATGATTAAGTCCACTTAAAGGAGGGTGACATGGGGATTGGGGGATACTAAGTTATAGGGAAAACATGAGGGGCTGGACAATTGTGGTGGCTGGTGGCCCTCCTGTTCTTGCCCGAGTGGCGGGGAGTGGCAGAAATGAGGAGAATTGGAGAAAATGTGAAGGGAAAATAAGGAGAAAACAGGGCTCCTTTAGTACGACCTTGTCTCGGGGAGTTTACTTGTTCCACCCCAATTGGGGGTGAGGTCCATTCCCAAGAGGGTCTACCCACTACTTAGGGTCCAAAACACTACTCGATAACTTCATTACTTCTGTAGCATTGGTAAATGTTGTTTATTAGTGTGTTCTTTACTTGTAGCTCTTTTATGATGTATGCCCTCGTTATACACATTGTCTGTTGTATCTGTTGTTCCTTTCTTTTATGGGATTGCTAAATTATGTAAATGTATTCATTTCCTTGCCTTTATGTTTAAGTTATGTTACATTCGCATTGTGCTATATCATGTCACTTATTGTAGCTTTCATGTATACTTTTATGTTCATTCTGTTATGTTATCATATCATGTCTTATGGCATACATACCATTGTTGAATAATGAATGCATGTAGAATAGTTGCATTTTCATAATAGCATACTAGAGGGAGTTGGCATTCCTACTGGGTTACGCGTTGAAGTGCCCCCGTTGACTTTTTCAGGTGTGGTTCCTGTGGATGGCATGTGGAGCTGGAGGTTTTGGTTGGAGGGTTGTTGGGAGTTGGATCTTAGATTGGGTGGTGAGGGATGAGGAGAGAGCTATATGTACTTTGGGTTTTCTTTTGGGGTGAGAGATGCTAGTACTATATGTTTTGATGCAATGAGATGTTTGAGATGTATATGAAATTGTTCAGTGTTTGGCTTTCAGTATTTCTCTGTGACCTCGTGTCGTTCTGTGTTTGTTGGTTGGCTATTGGTTGAATACTACATGTACTATTTCCAGCAATGCGCAGTGGACCTGCAGATACGTTTTTAGTTCTCGTCATAGACCTTGTCTTTCTGGGTATCTCAGGGATGGGGTCGTGATAGGTGGTGGCCCATGCAAGTCCTCTCACTGCGGTTGTGTACAGAATAGTACGAGTTGTGTTCGTGTGTTTGTGGGTAGTTGAGTCTTACGGTGGGTAGGAGTCCTGCCTTGAGATAGAGCTCTGATGTTAGAAGCCGAGGTGTAGAGTCCCTGAGGATAGACATGGGTAGTTGGTTTGATATATATGTGTGTGTGTATGTGGTTATGTGTTTGCATGGATATACAAGTATTGTATGCTGGTTGTCGTGTATATTTGTGCGCTATACTTATGTGTGTATCTGTAGTTATACATATATGTATATACTACTACCTTTGTACCTGTGTGACTATATGTTGATATGTGATATTATAAGTATATGTGTTAGTATGTGGTTGCACTATCAGATGTAGGTGCAATAGAGTGATTTTATTGATTGAGATGTATGTAATAAGTGTGTGTGTGTGTGTGTGTATTGTGATATATATTGTGATATATATAGCCAGTATGTGTGGATCCAGGGATCCATGTGTCCCACACATGTATAAGTGGGCATACTCTTGGTATGTGCGTATAGCATGCTTGTCAATCCCTTAGTATATGCATATGTGGTATGTGATATGTACATAGGGATATATGTGATTGAACATGCTTGTATATTAGCGTTGGTAGCTATACGATTGGATGGATATACGTGCATGTGGGTGTTAGTGTATAGCCATCTACTAAGGGGTGTATACATAATTGGATATACTTATTTATGCCGGTATTGGTATGTTAGGAAAGTTACGATAGGGGGTGTTATGTATATAGTGATATATGTGCTTATAGTTAAACGTATGTGCATGGTGGTATGATCTGTATATTAACATGTATGGGCATGTGCTCATGCATGAGTATGTATGTGTATCTGCTTACCCAGTATGAATATATGTGTCTTATCTATAGTAGTATGTATATAGTGTTGTATTGTGTTGCATGATACTATATGATGATATACATATGTACATATGTGTATGTTTGGAGGTGTACTAGGAGACATACATGGTTGTATGTCTATCTTTAGGTATAGAGGTATATATTAAACAGTCTACTAGCTTATGTGAGGTATCTGTTGAGTCTTGGACTTTCTCCCTACTTGGTGTTAATGATGAGCAAACATAAATACTTGTGTCTAATCCCCTATTTTGCAGTTAATCCATTGCCTAAGCTTATTATGAAGATCAACTAGTAATGGATGACTCACAAACGTCATTGAAGGCAAATGACATGAATTGGATGATCGTAGATTGATGATTGAAGCTCCGTAAAGACTTCAAGCTCATACGATGGAAAGAAGAGATTATTCGTCAATGTAATTTTTTTTATCTCTTCTAGTATGTAGCTTAGAAGTAGAACTTTGATGGAGCACTCACACACATCTACATTCTGTCATAGGACTTCATTAGACCAATTGTCCTTTGATCTCAATTCAATTCTCTTTTGTTTGTGCTAGGATTGTTCATAACAGCCGACTGCTGAACAGTTTACAGTCGCCTGTCTCAAAAACAGTCGACTGTGTTTTGTTCTACAGTCGCCTGATATGCACAGACTATTACAATATAGTTTTGGGCCTTCTCTGATTATTTCGCACAGGCTACTATTGAACGATTCACAGACGCCTGTCCTAGTGACAGTCGATTGTGTATTGTAAACCAGTCGCCTGTCTATCCTTGCCCAAACTCTATTTGATCTGACTTCTACGGCCAGTCGACTAATGCTGTATATACAGTCGACTGTCTATGCTGCAACAGTCGCCTGTCTGTAAGTCATTTCTTTGACTCAACTCTCTGGAAATTTCTCTTGCTTTTGACAGTCGCCTGTTGAAGGTTTTACAGTCGCCTGTTCTGATTAACAGTCGACTGTATTACTTGAATCAATCGTTTGTCCTGTATCTTGTGAGATTTCCAATATTTGTCTAACTTATTCTTCTCTCGGCCAGTCGCCTGTCGAAGAATTTACAGTCGCATGTTGTTTTAACAGACGACTGTCTTTGCTTCATCAGTCGACTGTCCATGTGGTAAGTTACCGTTATGAATTCTCACATACCCTTGTCGACTGTGCAACAGTCGACTGGGGATTGTTCAACAGTCGACTGTCGCGAGTTCAGATTATATCCGTTGAGATTTTTCTCACGGATTCCAACTGGGTTTTTGCCTAAACTGTTTTGTGGATTTGAGAAAGCTATAAATAGAGCTTCTACTGTTCCATTGGAAGGTTACTCATTCATTGCAAAATCTCTCAAGCTTTCATTTCCAAAGATCAAAGCTCTCAAATCCAAAGCCCTAAGTATTTCCAAATCTTGTTCTCTGCTCTCCAACCTAGAACCAAAGATTAATCTTCTAGGCAATTGGTGCAGTCAAGAGAAAGGGCTTTCTCATCTCTTCCAAGAGAGTTCTTCAACACACATCACACTTCTCCTTCAAGTTCTACTTCAAGTCATAGGTGATTGTAAGTGTTGCTTTCATATTTCATAACTTTCGTTATTTGAATTGTGCTCTCGGTTGTGAGAGTGGTTTTTCTTGCTCCCTGGTTGTGGGAGTCAAGGACATCGATTGTATTCGATTGCACTTGTAGGGTTGCTACAAGTGGGCTTTAAGGAAACCTCAAGTTAGGGTTCTAACTTGAGTATCCGGTGGTATCCGGGTGGTAGGGACGTAGGATTACCGGGAACAAGTCGGGAGTTGACTTGGGTAATCCGAACCCTTGAAACATCTCTGCGTTTGCGTGTGTTTCACTTTGGGTCGTTTTTCTATTCCGCACTATTTGTTGGATTGCATTTTATTTGGCGTAAATTCCTTTAAATTTGCATAAACACTATTCACCCCCCCCCCTTCTAGTGTTTTTCCCATAGACAAGGTCCTTACAATTGGTATTAGAGCGCAAGGTTTTATCTATGGCATCCAACAACAACAACGTTCCTCCGCCGCCTACGTACAACAATCACGACCGTAATGGAGCGTCCACTCTTTTCGAAGGTCAATCTATGGTACGTCCTCCACGTTTCAATGGTACTAATTTTGGCTATTGGAAGTTTAGGAAGGAGACATTCCTTAGGAGTGCTTCTCTTTGGAGAACTCTCCACAAGGAGTACGTCGAGCCTGCCGAAGAGGATTTCGAGAAATGGACGACTTCCAAGAAGTACGTCGAAGTCAACAACGCTAAAGTAATGAATGCTCTTCATTGTGCGTTGGACCCGAATGCGTTCAACAAGATATGCACATGTAAGAGTGCATATCAAATTTGGAACCATCTCATTGTTACCCACGAGGGAACGAATAAGGTAAAGCTTTCAAAGTTATATGTTGCCGTGCAAAACTTCGACGTGTTTCATATGCAGAAAAATGAGAGCATTGCATCGATGTACGGACGCTTTACCGACATCACAAATGAATTGGAAGCCCTTGGCCAAATCTACACCGAACCTGAAAAGGTAAGGAAGATCATTATGGGGATGACCTCCAAATGGGAAAGAAGAGCAATCGCCATCGAGGAGGTCAATGACTTGAAGAACTACACCGTGGTGAATCTCATCGGGAGTCTTATGTCTTACGAAGTAAGACGGGATAACCGATTGAAGATTCGAGCCATGATGAATCCCTCGGAGGCCAAGAAGAAAGCTTTGGCATTCAACGCCAATTCATCATCCTCCGAAAGTGATGAATCTGAGAACGAGATGGATTTGGGTGAAATGGCCCAAATGGCGAAGAAGTTCCAACGCTTCTTCCGTAAAGGTAAATTTTTCTCAAACAAACGTTTTGAGTCTACTAATGCTACTTCCTCGCTTTGTTATAAGTGTAATAAGCCAGGGCACATCAAGAGGGATTGCCCAATGCTAAACAACAAAGAAAAATGGAAGGCACCAAAGTACCACAAGTCCGACAAGAACAAGAGAGACAAGAAGAAAGGACTCGTAGGTACCTTTGATGACTCAAGTGATGACTCATCAAGCGATTCTGATGATGAGAAGGGTGAGAGCGTCCACATGTGTTTCATGTCACTTGAAGACCCACTCTCGGATGAGAGTGATTCCGACACGGATGACACCGAGGTAACAATGGATGAACTTCATATTGCTAATGAAGAACTATTTGCTAAATATCAATCTTTAATGCTAAGATACACTAGCTTAAAGAAATCAAAAGTTAGCAAGTCATCCATTCCATGCATTATCAACAATGACACCATTGTTGATACTTTAACTCTTGAGAAAGCAAACTTAGCTTCTCAAAATGTCACATTGAGAGATGAGGTGAACTCCCTCAAATCTCAACTAGATCAAACACATCTTAAGGATAATAGTGATCTAGTTACACGTCACACACAATTGGGTTTAGAGAATGATTCTCTTAAAACCCAAGTGCACGAGCTCAAAGCACGGGTGTCCACCTTGGATACCAACATTTCTTCTTTAAAGGAGAAATATGAGCTCATGTCCTCCCGTATTGTGAGATTCAATAAGGGAAAAGGACAATTGGATGATTTGCTTGCAAACCAATTTCCGGCCACACATCGTGTTGGCCTTGGATTTGTAAAAGCGAATGCATCTAATGCTCGCACCTCCTATAGTGGCGTCACTATAGATTTTGTGAGGCCTTCCTCCAGTGCATCCACAAGTGGTGTCAAAGACACTATAGGTAGCAATCCTACCAAGAATGTCACCACATCACCTTCTCTTCCTTTTGGCAAGAACCCCACTAAGGGTGGAAACCAAAAGCAAGGCCATGCTTATATGTACACTAACACTCATCCACGTAGGAAACATCCTACTTCACAAGTGGATAATCATGACACATTCTATGCTCCGCACCCACGGACACGTACACAACCACACATAAGAAATACTCATGTACGTGCTCCTATACACACGTATGCACAGACGCATCATTCTTTCATGTATGGTCATCCTCCACATGTCATGCATGATCAATATGCTTCATATAATATGCATGTTCCCAAGAATACATATCATCCTAGAATGTACAATGCATATCCTCCACCACATCTCTATGCTAGAAATCATGTTCCTAAGAAGAATGCACCACATAGAAATCCAACACCTATGCATGCAACTAGGAATAGGACTCCCAAGATGTACACTATTTGGGGTCCTAAGAACACTAGTCTAAATGTTAGGAATGATTATGTTGATTCCTACTTTCATGATGTGATTAGAAATAGTAACTATGTTGGGAAGCGGAAGTCCACTTCGACTTGGCTTCCAAAGGGCTAATCCCTTTGGACCCAACAACCATTGGGTACCATAAGCTTATGGTATATTATATAGATACCCAAGAGAAAGAAGAAGAGCAATAAATGTCTTATTAGCTCTAAAGGGAAAGGATGGATTCTTGATAGCGGTTGCTCCAAACATATGACGGGGGATCCCTCTTTGCTCTCCGAAGTGATTAGCATCAAGGATGGTACAACGGTCACTTTTGGAGGTAATCAAAAGAGAACCATCATTGGAGTAAGTATCATTGGTAATCCTTCCAAACCTTTAATTACTAATGTTTATCTTGTTAGTGGTTTATGTCACAATCTCATTTCCATTAGTCAACTTTGTGACAAAGGTTACATGGTTAACTTTGGAGAAGGACTGTGTACTATTGTTGCTTGTGATTCAAATGTTTTATTTTCTGGTATTAGGCGTAAAAATATTTATTATTTGAGCTTGCCTAAAACCGTAGAACATTGCTTAGTTGCTAACACAAGTGAACAACTATTATGGCATCGCCGTTTTGGTCATGTTCACTTCAAACACTTATATAAGTTAGCTAAGCATGATCTAGTCAAAGGTTTTCCTAAGATTGTTTTTAATAAGAAAAAATTTTGTGATTCATGTCAAAGAGGTAAACTAAGTAAATCTTCATTTAAGCTTAAAGAAGGGATTACTTCTAAGAGGCCCCTAGAACTTCTTCATCTAGATTTATTTGGGTCAACTAGAACCGCTTCTTTAGGTAATGCTCATTATGGACTAGTTGTCGTTGACGACTTTTCTAGATTTACTTGGGTTTCATTCTTAACTAATAAGAATGAAGCTCATGAAGAGTTTACCAAATTTGCAAAGAAGATTCAGAACCTTTTAGGATCCACCATTATCACTATTCGTAGTGATCATGGAGGAGAATTTGAGAATGAGTCTTTTACTAAGTTTTGTGATGACTCCGGGATAACTCACAACTTTTCCTTTCCTCGTGCACCACCACAAAATGGTGTTGTAGAAAGAAAGAATATGACTCTTATTGAGTGTGCTCGCACTATGCTCCATGATAGTCATTTAGGACTACAATTTTGGGCAGAAGCGGTGCACACGGCATGTTATGTGCTCAATAGGATCCTAGTGAGACACCGAACAAACAAAACTTGTTTTGAGTTGTTTTATGATAAAAAGTCTCAAGTGAAATATTTTCGTGTTTTTGGTTCAAAATGTTTGATAAAGAACACCTTTAGTAATTTAGACAAATTCGAGCCAAGATCCGATGAAGAAATTTTTGTTGGATATTCCACACGTAGCAAAGCCTACTAGATATACAACAAAACTTCTTCAACGATTGAGGAATCAGTTCACTTATCTTTTTATGAAGATTTTGATGTTCCTCATGTTGATGATGGTAATGTAGATATTCTTTGTGATTCTCTTAATAATGTTAAGATTAATGATTCTATTGTTGAGACTAACACTTCTAACGAAGTTGTTGAAGTTGTTCCTAGTGATCCAGGTATACCCAAAGCTTACCCGACCGTTTGCAACCATCCCCATAACCAAATTATTGGAGATATTGGTGTGGGTGTTCGAACGAGATCAAGAATTGAGAATTCTCTCATTGCACATTTGTCTCTAACATTGAGCCAAAGAACATCCAAGAAGCTTGTGAGGATAGCTCTTGGATAGTGGCAATGGAAGAAGAACTAATGCAATTCGAGAGAAACGAAGTTTGGGAACTCGTACCTCTTCCAAGTGGTCACCAAGTCATTGGGACCAAATGGATCTTCAAGAACAAGACGGATGAAAACGAGGTAATCACATGGAACAAAGCAAGGTTAGTAGCTCAAGGCTACCGGCAAGAGGAAGGTATTGATTTCAAAGAATCTTTTGCCCCCGTAGCTAGATTAGAAGCTATTAGGTTGCTTTTATCTTTTGCATCTCATAAGAATTTTAAACTATTTCAAATAGATGTCAAAAGTGCATTTTTAAATGGGTTTGTCAATGAAGAATTCTATGTTTCTCAACCTCCCGGTTTCATTCATGAAAAATTTCCAAACCATGTTTTCAAACTTAAGAAAGCGTTGTATGGGTTGAGACAAGCTCCTAAATCTTGGTATGATCGACTTAAGACCTTTCTTTTGAATTTGGGTTTTAAAATGGGAGAAGTTGACTCTACACTCTTCAGTAAAGATTATGAAAATGACATTCTTTTGATTCAAGTTTATGTAGACGATATTATTTTCGGCTATACTAACTTTAATCTTTGTCAAGAATTTTCCAAGTCTATGAAGGATGAGTTTGAGATGAGCCACATGGGAGAGCTCACCTACTTCCTTGGATTGCAAATTCGATAAATGGAGAATGGCACTTTCATACATCAGACAAAGTACACAGGGGATCTTATTAAGCGATTCTGGATGGAATCGTCTTCGAGCAAAAGGACTCCCATGAGTACTACTACTCATCTACACAAGGATGAAAGCGGAAAAGATGTAGACGTTCGTCTATATCGAGGTATGATCGGTAGCTTACTTTACTTAACCGCTAGTAGGCCTGATATCATGTTTTCTGTATGCCTCTGTGCTATATATCAAGCACGACCTAAGGAGTCACACTTGATTGCGGTTAAACGAATATTTCGTTATCTTAATCAATCTCTAGATTATGGGTTACTTTACCATAAGTCTAGCACATATGAGTTAATCTCATATAGTGATGCCGACTTTGCCGGATGCAAGTCCGACATGAAAAGTACTAGTGGCACTTGCCATTTCTTAGGAAATTCCTTAGTTTCTTGGTTTTCTAAGAAACAGAATTCGGTGTCATTGTCCACGACTGAAGCGGAATATATTGCCGCGGGTCTTGCATGTGCACAAGTTCTTTGGATGAGACACACTCTTAGTGACTATGGTGTCAATTGTGATACTTTCCCTATCATGGTTGATAATCAAAGTGCTATTTTTCTTTCCAAGAATCCAGTACACCACTCCCGTACCAAACATATGGACGTGAGACACCATTTTATAAATGATCATGTAGCTAAGAAGGACATCATCTTAGAGTACATTGAAACCCAAAAAACAAATTGCTGATATCTTCACTAAACCTCTTAAAGAAAATTCATTTGTGAGGTTGCGTGGAGAATTGGGAATTATGGGTGAATCTGAAATCTAGAAGCTCAAACCTTCTTGTTACAACTTCTTTTTGAGCTCATAGATTTTTGTTGTCTTTCTTCATGTGCTTTATTATATTATGGGTTTAAGAAAGGCAATTGTGACTTATTTGATTTCATGAGTTTTTGAGAGTGATTGGAGTGATTCGTGTTTCAATGGATTTATTTTTTTATAATGATTTTACGATGTATTTGTGATTAAAGTATAGGTCCTAGGGTGAGTGTTCTTATTCTCCGGAATTCTATCTCATTGTGCTCATTTGGACCAGGACAGACGACTGTCTTTCCTTCGACAGTCGACTGCCTTACTCTATCTCCTCAGTCTGAGAATTGGTATCTTTCGCTCAGCCGACTGATGACTGATTTACAGTCGACTGTTAGTTTAACAGGCGACTGTATTTTAGTCATCAGGCGACTGTTACTTCTTTCCGAGCTTTATCGTTTATACCTCATCCAGTCGACTGACATTTGTTCATCAGTCGACTGTCTTATGTGGTGACGGTTCAAGTGATTTGATCCGAGCCGTCGATTCTTTGATCCAAAGGTTCAGATTCATTCCCCAATTTTTATATTCGAGAATGTGTGATCATTTCCCCATGTCGACTCTCTCTTCTATGATTCGACCATTCGTCTTCCCGCCCGTTTTCCTTTCCAAAACCGCTCAATTTCGCTTCCAAAACTGTCGATCTGCTTCTCTTCGTCGTCGTCGATCGCGTGCTGTCATTGTCGTCGATCTTCTTCTCCTCGATCGTCGTTGCTTCTCTACTTGGTTTGCTTCTCTCTCTCTCTCTTGCCCTTCGTTCGAATTTCTTTGCAGTTGTTTTCTCCTTCTCTTGTTTCCATGGCTCCCAAACCAAAGGGAAAAGAGAAGATCGTTGCTCCTAAACGACCTAGGGCACCCAAGAAACTTATTGCCAAGAAGAAGAAACCTTATAAAGCCTGATCCAAACATGACGATTCTTCCTCTGCTACGTCTAGCGATGCTCAGCCTTTGATCCATCGTCAGCGCAAGCCTGCTGGTGTTCACATCAGTGAGTCTGTTGCTGAGAACCCATATTTGTCTCCTTCTGTGTCGAGTTCTTCTGAAGAGACTCCTGCCGTACCCCCCTCTGATCCTCTAGTTCCCATTTGTCGAAACGATCTTTGTCTGGCAAAATTTCACTCTCTTCTAGGGATCAACCTTCTTAGGGAGCGGTACATTGCTTTCCCCGCCTTCACTGCTGAGAGACTTTCTGACATTCTTTCTGCTACTCACCTAGCCGATCTTTTTCGCTTCTCTCAAAGCGAGTCCCCCAGAGCCTATCCACTTCTGGTGAAGCTCTTCTATGTGAACTGCGTTCGCGGTGAGTATTCGTCTACCGGCATCCTCGATACTGTCGTTCAGGGAACCCACATTCAGATCACTCCCTCTCGCTTAGGGACTATTCTTAGGATTCTCTCTGTTGGTTCCCTTCCTACTGATATCCTCGATACTGTCGTTCAGGGAACCCACATTCAGTCTGTCCTCCGGGATATGTTTTGAGAGGTACCTTTAGCTCTTGATTCGGGTGTCAGATCATCTATGTTCTCTGTGAGAGGTTGGGCTGTTCACCTAGTGGTGAAGTCCAACATCCTGCCGAGATATGGATCGTCTGACCAGCCGTCTTATGATATCCTGAAGTGTATGTATGCTATTTTCTCTGGCATGCCCGTGAACTGGGCCGTTGTCCTCCTTGATAGGATGGACAAGGTTGAGTTCACGTCCTCCTCGTCTCACATTCCTTACGGTGGTCTTTTGACTCGTGTCTTCTGTTATTTTGGTATTGACTTGACTCGTTACGAGCACATGCCCTTTGGTCCTCTCCTCGACGTATCTGCAAAGTCGAAATATTCTTCGGCTCTGCAGACTGCCTCGAAGAAGAGGAAATCTACTTCTGCTCCGTCCTCATCCACTGTGCCTCCAGCTGATCTGCCTTTTACATCTGCTCCACCATCTCGTGATATTCTTTTGGAGATGGTCTCTGGTATTTACAGATTGTTGTCCCTCTCTTTCCTCCATCAGGGAATACCCTTCCTGAGGATCTGAGACAGTTTGTTCCCCAGCATCATGATCCTCCTCAGCCCTCTGATGTCGTTGAGCCTCCTGGTGTAGCTTCTACTCAGGATGTTGCTGCTGCTTCTTCTGTTGCTCCTTCTGACCCTCCTCCAGAGGATACTCCTGCTGCTACAGAGCCTGCTTCCTCTTCTGCAGACCCTGGAGACGCTCACTCTTAGATAGATGTTTGAGAGTTGTTATTTTGGTGATGATATTTTTTTTGATGGATGATGGATGATGTTGTCAGTGACCTTTATATATGTATGGTGATGTACTTCGATGTCATCATGATGATGTATTTTTTGTCTTGATCATGATGTATCTTTTTGGGATGGCCATGTAGATGACCATCCGTTGATGTACTCTTTTTCTATATATATATAGCAAAAAATGTACCTAAGAACGTGCGCAGGTAGAATTACCTGCGCACGCCCCCTCTGTTCGGTGTTTGTAAGTATTTTTTTTTTTGAATTTTTTTTTGCAGTAACTAGATATACTTGTTATGAAGCTCCCCACAAAATTTCAGGTCAATCCGACACCGTTTGAGCCTCCGTTCATCGATTTCAAAAACGTTGCGCAAAACTGTCCAAATTCTGGACAGTTTTGCGCAACGTTTTTGAAATCGATGAACGGAGGCTCAAACGGTGTCGGATTGACCTGAAATTTTGTGGGGAGCTTCATAACAAGTATATCTAGCTACTGCAAAAAAAAATTTCAAAAAAAAATATTTAGAAACCCCGAACAGAGGGGGCGTGCGCAGGTAATTCTACCTGCGCACGTTCTCAGGCACATTTGCCCCATATATATATATATATATATATATATATATATATATATATATATATATATATATATATATATATATATATATATATATATATATATATATGATGTTGCTGCTTATCTTGTGTCACACTATGCTATACGGTATATCTTATATTTGTGTTGTATGATATGTTGTCTCCATGTATGCTACACTCTCCTTGATGTGCTTTTGAGACAATATATGAATTTGATATTGGTTAATTCATGCTATCTCTGATGTGATGAATTTGTGGAAATTATTTTCGTTTCATATATCTAAAATGTTGATATTGGACCTCAATTCCATTACTCACATGTGTATATGGTGTGATTTTCTGAGTTTTTGATTCGATATATCTTTATACTCCTTGCTTGTTGTTAGTTCGTATTTAGCATTATTATTGTTGTTGTTATTTGCTCCCACCTTTTTGGATAATGCCATAGGGGGAGAGAAATAAACATACAAGATTCATAATGGATGTGCTAAGTATGTTCTAACGCTTGAATCTAATATTTACATTGCCTTAGATTCAGGGGGAGTAAGATTACAATGAATAGTGATTTTATTTCCTAGATTTCTTGTATTGAATTCATTCATATCTCACTCATTTGCTTCAACTGTTATGTAGATGCTCTAATATTTATTGACTAACTTGATTGGCATCTATGTAGGGGGAGTAAGTTTTCATTACGCACAATTATTTATCTTTTTGTTTATGTTTGTTTGTCATCATCAAAAAGGGGGAGAATGTTGAGTATTGGACTTCTCCCTACTTGGTGTTAATGATGAGCAAACATAAATACTTGTGTCTAATCTCCTATTTTGCAGTTAATCCATTGCCTAAGCTTATTATGAAGATCAACTAGCAATGGATGACTCACAAACGTCATTGAAGGCAAATGACATGAATTGGATGATCGTAGATTGATGATTGAAGCTCCGTAAAGACTTCAAGCTCATACGATGAAAAGAAGAGATTATTCGTCAATGTAATTTTTCTTTTATCTCTTCTAGTATGTAGCTTAGAAGTAGAACTTTGATGGAGCACTCACACACATCTACATTCTGTCATAGGACTTCATTAGACCAATTGTCCTTTGATCTCAATTCAATTCTCTTTTGTTTGTGCTAGGATTGTTCATAACAGCCGACTGCTGAACAGTTTACAGTCGCCTGTCTCAAATACAGTCGACTGTGTTTTGTTCTACAGTCACCTGATATGCACAGACTATTACAATATAGTTTTGGGCCTTCTCTGATTATTTCGCACAGGCTACTGTTGAACGATTCACAGGCGCCTGTCCTAGTGACAGTCGACTGTGTATTGTAAACCAGTCGCCTGTCTATCCTTGCCCAAACTCTGTTTGATCTGACTTCTACGGCCAGTCGACTAATGTTGTATATACAGTCGACTGTCTATTAGATCAGTCGACTGTCTATGCTGCAACAGTCGCCTGTCTGTAAGTCATTTCTTTGACTCAACTCTCTGGAAATTTCTCTTGCTTTTGACAGTCGCCTGTTGAAGGTTCTACAGTCGTCTGTTCTGATTAACAGTCGACTGTATTACTTGAATCAGTCGTCTGTCCTGTATCTTGTGAGATTTCCAATATTTGTATAACTTACTCTTCTCTCGGTCAGTCGTCTGTCGAAGAATTTACAGTCGCCTGTTGTTTTAACAGACGACTGTATTTGCTTCATCAGTCGACTGTCCACGTGGTAAGTTACCGTTATGAATTCTCACCTACCCTTGCCGACTGTGCAACAGTCGACTGGGGATTGTTCAACAATCGACTGTCGCGAGTTCAGATTATATCCTTTGAGATTTTTCTCACGGATTTCAACTGGGTTTTTGCCTAAACTGTTTTGTGGATTTGAGAAAGCTATAAATAGAGCTTCTACTGTTCCATTGGAAGGTTACTCATTCATTACAAAATCTCTCAAGCTTTCATTTCCAAAGATCAAAGCTCTCAAATCCAAAGCCCTAAGTATTTCCAAATCTTGTTCTCTTGCTCTCCAACCTAGAACCAAAGATTGATCTTCTAGGCAATTGGTGCAATCAAGAGAAAGGGCTTTCTCATCTCTTCCAAGAGAGTTCTTCAACACACATCACACTTCTCCTTCAAGTTCTACTTCAAGGCATAGGTGATTGTAAGTGTTGCTTTCATATTTCATAACTTTCGTTATTTGAATTGTGCTCTCTGTTGGGAGAGTGGTTTTGCTTGCTCCTTGGTTGTGGGAGTCAAGGACATCAATTGTATTCGATTGCACTTGTAGGGTTGCTACAAGTGGGCTTTAAGGAAACCTCAAGTTAGGGTTCTAACTTGAGTATCCGGTGGTATCCGGGTGGTATGGACGTAAGATTACCAGGAACAAGTCGGGAGTTGACTTGGGTAATCCGAACCCTTGAAACATCTCTGCATTTGCGTGTGTTTCACTTTGGGTCGTTTTTCTATTCCGCACTATTTGTTGGATTGCATTTTATTTGGCGTAAATTCCTTTAAATTTGCATAAATACTATTCAACCCCCATTCTAATGTTTTCCTCATAGACATGGTCCTTATAGTATCATGTGTGTGTGTGTATGTGTACTTATAGTATGACTGTTTATGATCTTGTAGAGAAGGTGTAAGTACAAGTATGTGTGTGAATATGTATGCTTTGCTCTCTGTCATAAGGTATGTATGTTTGGGATAGCTTGACCTTAGAAGTATATGTCTGTCCATTTTTAGTTAGACCCTTAGTTTGGGAAGTCCGAGGACTGACTTTATTTTTAAGGTGGGTAGAATGTAATGGCACTAATGTCATATACGTTGGGTGTGTGTGTGTGTGTGTGTGTGTGTGTGTGATAGATACTGTATGTATGCTTGAATGTGTGTAGTGTGTGTAGTAAGAGTATTATTTGTGTGTATTTGCTTGCCTATGTGGATACTGTTGTCTGTAGTAGTGGTTGTAGTAGTGTGATATTTTGAATATTTGGGTGATATATATGTTGATGTGTGTGCATGGTTGTAGGGAGTGTGCACAGGAGTGGCACACTTGTAGATAAGTGCTAATGTGGTGTATTGTAATTGAAGATAGTGATGCTTGAATGAGTATATATGTATGATTATTGGTGGGTGTTGGCATGCTTGGGGGTGACCCTTAAGAGTGGCTAGTGTGAATAGAGGTAAGGGTAGTTTGGTCTTTTGGAGAGGGGAGTGTGTATAGTAATGGTTCATTAGAAGTTAAGTTTAGGTGGGTGTGTAGAGTAAGATGAAAAGTGTAGAGAATGACAACCTTGTAAATATGGAAAATTTCTAGGAGAAAGATCATTTCATTTAAATTATTCTCTTCCTTCCTTTAATTCATTTTCTTACTTTTTCTACACTCTTCTCTTTAATTCATTTCTTTTTCTACACCCTCCTCTTTTCTACACTCTTCTTGAATTCATTTCTCATTTGTGTTGTCATCGACTCTCTCTCTCCCTTACCCTCCCACTATGGCCGAACTCACCATCTCAAAGAGAAAAAAAAGAGAAAAAAAGAAAGAAAGAAAGAAAGAGAGAGAAAGAAATGGAAGAAAGAGAGAAGGAGAGAGGAAGAGGAAGAGGAGGAAGGAGAAGGAAGGAGGAGAAAGAGAAGAGAAGTCCTCTCATCTTGAATTGAGGTTGGAATCCAATTTCCCCTAGTATGTTATTTGGTTGTCATTTGTAGAATTGGTACATGTTTAATTTTGAGCTTAATACATGATTAATTTCCTGAAACACTTTTGTTCTTGATGCTGAAAATTTTATCCTGAAAAGCTGAAACTTTTACTAAGTTCTGGACTTAATTGGCTATTAGGAATGCTTTAGAAAGTTTATATGTTGTGTATCTCGTAGTTATGAACAACTTTCATTTAGAACATTTTCCAAAATTCTAACTGTATGATTTGATAAAAATTCGGATATGCCTACTGGTCTGGTTTCAATCAAAACTGAAAACCTCTTACGAAAACGGGTATAACTCTCTGCACACTCTATGTAATTTGATGTTCTTGGTCTTAATGGAAAGTTAACAAGTTTATCTAAAATTTCATCTCAGTTCATACTTTTCAAAATTCTGACTGCAATAGGCCTAAAATCAGCAATCAAGACAGACTCTGAAATCTGTCTGAAAAACAGATTTGACAGACTTCACCAAATAATTCACCATAAACCACTTACTTAATATATTTACCTGAAATTTTATTTGTGAATCCAAAACTACCATACCTATAACTTTCATTTACAGTTCATTGTTATGTTCCATACAAAAATATGGAGTAAACTGCCATTCAACCTAACTGTTGAGCAATTTTCAGCAAGCTGAATGTTAAGAGATGCTATAACTATGACCTCATGCTACATTTTCTTCTATTATGCATGTGCATTAGTGTTACTTGAAGTAGGAATTCCATCTCCTTATGGATTATTATTCAAATTCATCCAAGCATTATCATTAATTATGGAGTGCCTCCTTTTTCATGTCATAAATCTAATATGTCTCATGTTGCTTTGGGGTTCTGGTTACTAATGGGTTCATGCTATTACGTTCATGCTAATAGACTCTTGTTGTTTCAATTGGATTCAATTGCTATGTGTTGTAGTTCATGCCTACCAAGTGTTTGTGGGAATGTTAAAATGAAGTTACGTATGTAATTTGTCATTAGTTCCATGTTGTACCAATTGATTTAATAAAGTTGTCATTATGCCACCATGAGTTTGTTGGAATGCCTACATGAAGTCAAGATGTCATCTTGCTTTTTATTTTACTAATTTCATGTTGGATTAAGGGATGTTGGCTTATGGTTTGTTGGCTCATGCTTAATTAATTTCATGTTGAATGTGAAAGCACTTAATTGATTCCTTGTTGATTTATGTGTTATTGGCTATGTAAAAGGAGAGAACGGAAACAACAAAGGGTGGCTAAGGATTGCCTTTCATATTGTTCCAGTCAATGGTGAAAGTTGTAAAATTATATGTGTTGGAATTATATGTGTTGGAAATGATAACTATGGGGCACATGTAGTGGTTGGAAAAGTTATATGTGTTGGAATGAGAGGAGGTGGAAATGGTGGTTGCTATGTGATTCCTTTTGTTACACGTTAATTTTAATTAAATTGCTAATAAATGATTAAGTCCTCTTAAAGGAAGGTGACACGGGAATTGGGGGATACTAAGTTGTGGGCAAAACATGAGAGGCTGGTCAGTTGTGGTGGTTGATGGCCCTCCTGTTCTTGCCCGAGTGGCGGGGAGTGGCAGAAATGAGGAGAATTAGAGAAAATGTGAAGGGGAAATAAGGAGAAAACAGGGCTCCTTTAGTAAGAGCTTGTCTCGGGGAGTTTGCCTATTCCACCCCAACTGGAGGTGATGTCCAGTCCCAAGAGGGTCTACCCACTACTTAGGGTCCAAAACACTACTCGATAACTTCATTACTTCTGTAGCATTGGTAAATGTTGTTTACTAGTGTGTTCTTTACTTGTAGCTCTTTTATGTCGTATGCCCTCGTTATACACATTGTCTATTGTATCCGTTGTTCCTTTCTTTTATGGGATTGCTAAATTATGTAAATGTATTCATTTCCTTGCCTTTATGTTTAAGTTATGTTACATTCGCATTGTGCTATATCATGTCACTTATTGTAGCTTTCATGTATACTTTTATGTTCATTCCGTTATGTTATCATATCATGTCTTATGGCATATATACCATTGTTGAATAATGAATGCATGTAGAATAGTTGCATTTTCATAATAGCATACTAGAGGGAGTTGGCATTCCTACTGGGTCACGGGTTGACGTGCCCCCGTTGACTTTTTCAGGTGTGGTTCCTGGGGATGGCAGGTGGAGCTGGATGTTTTGGTTGGAGGGTTGTTGTTGGGAGTTGGATCTTAGATTGGGTGGTGAGTGGTGAGGAGAGAGCTATGTGTACTTTGGGTTTTCTTTTGGGGTGAGAGATGTTAGTACTATATGAATTAATGCAATGGGATGTTTGAGATGTATATGAAACTGTTCAGTGTTTGGCTTTCAGTATTTCTCTTTGACCTCGTGTCGTTCTGTGTTTGTTGGTTGGCTATTGGTTGAATACCACATGTACTATTCCCAGCAATGCGCAGTGGACCTGCAGATACGTTTTTAGTTCTCGTCATGTACCTTGTCTTTCTGGGTATCCCAGGGATGGGGTCGTGACAACATGGGACAAAGGTGGGGTCCACACTTTGTCCCATGAGGACAATGACAAAAATGGTTATTCTCTATTTTAATATATAAACTAGTAAATAACCCGTGCACATGTGCACGTGGACTGGAAAAAAATGGTTGTGTGCGGTGATCGATTCTGAGTTTTGAGTGGTTGTGTGCTGCGAGCAATTCTGAGTTTTGAGTGGTTCAATTCTGAGTTTTTGGTGGTTGTGTTCGGTGAGCAATTCTGAGTTTTAAGTGGTTGTGTGCATTGAGCAATTCTGGAAAAAAAATGTTCGGAGGGGGAGGGAAAAGAATAATAAAAAGTGTGGTTGGGTGTGTGGGGAGGGTACATGGGCAAAAATGCAAGTTTTGAGTTGTTGTGTGCACTGAGCAATTCTGGGGGGATAATAAAAAGTGTGGCTGTGTGTGTGGGGAGGGTCCAGAGGCAAAAAATCGCATCTCTTATCCAATTTCTCTTGTAATTTCTCTTGTCTAAATCTCTTATCCAAATTCTCTTGATAACGCGCCCAAATATCTATTATACAATTCATGAAGTTTGTCCTACGTGGCAGTTTTGTCCCACGTGTCAGTTTTGTCCCAGTCATATTTTTGGTTGCTGACTGGGACGCCACATGGGAGGTTGGGTTGGGGTTTTTGTGATTTTTTTTGCGTTTTAGTCTCTGCTTTTCTCTTTTTTTCTCCCGACCCTTCTCTCACTCTCACACACACGGTTTTTACACTTTAGCGACCGCTTCTCTCCGCATTTGCGCCCGGGCAACGACTTCCTTCGTGCCATCCGGGCACGGGTTATGACTAGTAATATTACAATACATAGACATGTGAATACAACAAAATTGTAAGTCAAACTTAAAAAAAAACCCCTTGTCTGGTACAAGAAAAGCCACCCAAATTGCTTTTCCAAGAGCACTACTTTGGTTCACACCTATATGGATGCTTGGGAAGGGAGTTGAACACACAACTAGCAAATATCCAGCATCCGATCCATGTGTGTCCTCATCAGGCATGAACCCAATGTCACGTATTTCTTGTTTTGAGAAAAAGTTCTATAATATGGCCCATAGAATCTGCACCTTTGAATATTTCAGATATTTATTCACTACACGGTAAAAACATCTGCAACCCCACTGATGTGCCCTCCTCCCATTGGCCACCAAATGATAAGAAATGAGTGATCCCAGAACGACCCTCACCCTATCCAAAGTCTCCCTCTCTCATGTTGGCCAGCCCCATAACCCCTCATTGCATCATTCCGGCCCTTATCTTCTACAAAGCGAGCAGCTGCTCTTATCCGAGCAAGAAACAAGTAGAGAAAGAGCAATGGCCACTTCCCTCTCCAGTGTGAGCCTCTCCACGCCTAGGGGAGTCATCTCCAACAAGACAGACATCCCAAAAGCTCCCAAGATGAGCCTTGTTTCTTGGAAGGCCAGGCCCGGCTATGGAGCCGGTCGCATGGCCGCGGTCCGGCCTGTCAGGAGCACGCCTACGCCTCCTGGGATATCGGATAAGGTGCAAGAGAGCATAGAGAAGGCAAAGGAGACGTGCGAGGGGGATGCGGTGAGCGGGGAGTGCGCAGCGGCATGGGATGAGGTGGAGGAGCTCAGCGCCGCCGCCAGCCATGCGCGCGACAAGGCGAAGGAGTCGGATCCGCTGGAGGAGTACTGCAAGGATAACCCAGAGACCAACGAGTGCCGGACCTATGAAGACTGAGCTCTTGGGTGCCAACAAGGAGGAGGACTGAATGGTGGTCATGTTCTGTTAGTTTGGTGGATTGAACTGTTTTATTGCATCAGCTTTTCCTTCTGTTTATCTGTGTCATATATGTGAATTTAGCTCACACAAATGGAAACAGTGCTTGATTATTAGTAATACAGTTAAATATTGAGGGAAGATGATGATTGTGTTGGTGATAACGGCTTATAAACTGTGGTCGATCTAACAATCTTCCTAGGTTTTCTGCAATATTTATTGGTCAGAGATCTTTGTAATTAGTCTTGAAGAGGAAGATGCAGTTTGGGCTCTCAAGAAATATTTCAGTGAAAGAAGAACCAGTTGTTTGGAAGTGAAATTAGATTAATTTCCATGGAGTATCTCTCATCATGATTTCATGGCAACAAAACAAATTGCTAGCAGATACTTGAGCGGATTCGAAACATGAATAGAAATAGAGAAAAACTAAAGATTAAGATGGAGGATACATCTGAATTAATTAGGATGATTATACTGCTTGGCTGCCCCCATGGCTTATGATGAACGAGGACTAACATTATGATGTGACCTTTTATAAGTAGTATGATTGAGAGGTTCAGTTGTCTGCTTGAAGTTATATAGGTTAATTCTATTGGTGAACGGTAACTAAACAACTTCAATTGTTGATACTTACACTGAAACCCCTGAATTACATTAAAATCCTAATTACATCTAAATGCATCTTGGATTTTATTAATCCGTCAATCTAGCGGTCTCGGTGGCACTTTTTTGAGGGTCAAGTGTTAGAAAATCATTTAGTTACATGTTCCTCATACCAGAGGATTTGAGTGCAACTTATCATAAATTTAATTAGAAACAATCAAACAATGAAGCTGCATTATATGTTGCATTTTATGCCATTACAACAGACAATAAGAGTATCTGAGACTGATGTATACTAACAAGAAAATTAACTGTTGCATAAATAAAAGATTAGCATATGCTTGCAAATAAACATGTTGGAAGCAACTTAGGTTGTGTTTGGATTGAGAGAAAATGAAAGAAAGAAAAGTTAAAAGAAAATGAAAAAGAAAATGAAAGAAAAGGAAAATGAAATGAGATTCTTTCTCATGTTTGGTTACCAAAGAAAATTGTGAAGAAAGTTAAAATGAAAATATAGAAATTACTTTTATTAGGTTGCTCATTGAAAATGAATAAAAAATAATTTAACCTTTTACGATGTGAATTCAAATCATTCTACCATCATAACAAATTAAAATTTTGTTTTTAATTTAAAAACTTGTTAGTTATTTGGAAAAATTCATTAAGTTAGCAAATAATTTGTGAATTGTAATGAATAATTCGCTAGCACTATAAATATTATGATTCATAGAAAATATGGTATTAAATAGTACAAAATAATTTACAAATTTGTTAAAAAGTTTGAAATAAAGCGCAAGCTATTTGAAAAATTCGTGAATAATTCACGAATTTTTAAAAGATTGCGAAATACGGATTTTTAAAAATTCATGAATTATTCGCTACTTTTTCGAACAATACATGTATGAATATATATTGAAGGTGTTTGTTTTTGAAAAATTAGTCTATAATTTGCGAGTTATTTGAAAAATTCGTGAATAATTTGCGAATTTTTCGAATAATTTGTGAATAGAAAGTTAATAATGTTCTTGATTTTTTGAAAAATTCACGAATTATTCATGATTTTGTGATACAAAATGATGAATAATTTGTGAATTCTTTAAAAATAACAACTAATGTTTCCTAAAAAAATAAAAATACATGAAAGTGAGATAAAAATATTAATATATAAAAATAGCAACTAATTATTAATTATGTTTTCCCTCATTTTCCTTGGGCCAAAAAGAGGAAAAGCTCAAGGAAAAGTTTTAATAAAAGTTTTCCTTTGTTTTCTTTTATTTTTATTTTCCTTTGTTTTTTCTTTTAAACCAAACAATGGATAATAGTTTTACTTCTAAGTTTCTTTCCTTTTCTTTCCTTTTCCTTCAAACCAAACACGCCCTTAAGGGGAAAAAAATAACAAAATGCTTCACAGTTCCCATAGGCATGTATCAGAAGTGCAACTAGGTTAACCATACTTGAGACAAACCACATATTGAATCAAATTCACCATATTTATACAAAATATGCACACTATTTATATAGCCATGAAGTTCATAATGATCTAGTGCACTCAAAACCCATAGAACTATCCTTCACAAGTTCACAATGCGCTACATTAATTAATAGATCATTTCAATTCATACGTTTATGTTACAGTCAAGAGATGAAACACATAACAACAGCACAATCTTAGAACAAACACAAATAGACAATTAGTACTCAAAACACCAAACTTTAAGCACAACATACTTCAAGCAACCAAATCCTTCTCTTAGAGACCCCACCAAAGTCCAAAGTCAGAACTGAAACATGTCGGCCGCCGCCGCAATTGGATGCGACTGGCAAGGGAGCTGCCATGGCTTGAGCAGCGGATCGGGGATATCCGGTATGTCCATCTCCATCCTGCTGAACTCCCCGATAAACTGCAGGACCAAATTCAGCGACCGGAGTATGAAGAAGTTGGCTCGATTCGACGCAGGAGAAGCAGTTGTATGGTAGGCGAGTTATATTGTGCAGAGGTAACTCGACGCCGCTCGGATTCAATCTATCTGACTCTGCACAAGTCAAATACGAGAATATTGGGCATTTGGCTTCTACAGCGTAGTCGGTTATTCGGTCGTCGGTTCGAGTCGAGGGTCGATCGCTCAGCATTGGGCCATTGGGTCGTAACGTGGTTAGAGTCAGTACTCGGTCGAACGGTCGTATGTGGACTCGAAAGATGGAAGAATCATACGCATGGCTCGGCACTTCGCTCGTTTGACATTGAAGGAACGTCGTTCCGTCGAAGGGAGCCCATTGGGATGCAACCTACTAGGATGCAGCGGAGGCCCACTAAGGCGCGACAACATTAATTGCATAGAACGATGATTGGATTCGATGCCGTAATTGTTGGGAACCAAATCCTAGTAATTCCTACCCAATGATGACGCCTATTGTAACATATGGTTATATATATGGAATTTAAGTTTATGGTTTCGTGTATTGTGCCCTTTGTGACAACTGCCATTTGTAAGAGCCAACTTTAAGAGATTGTATTGCGAGCTTTTGGAGAGATTTTGTGTGCTTCTTCTTCGTTGGACGAAAAAAAGATTTGTATTGTTCTCTGTTTTCGTAATAAAGCTCATCGGGGTTCTCCCTTGGCCATCCACAGCCTAAAATCAATCATAACTATGCTTCGTTTGTGTTGCTACTATTTCGCCCTCGGTCTCCACGATCATGTGTATTCCGTTGTGGAGTGTTGGTAGAGCTAGGCTTCGACACAGAACAAATTGGTACCACAGCTGTACTGTATTGGAGATCAAAATAGAAGGCGAAGATGAGTAGGGGTAGCAATGACAGTTCTAAAAGGCGTCGACTTCTCGGTATTCTTCATCTTTTCGGACTATTGTGTCTAATACAAAGTTCGAAATTGAGAAGTTTGATGGAAAGATCAACTTCAGTATGTAGATATGTGAAGTCACGGATATCTTGAAGCAACTTGGTCAAGATATCGCATTGGACGAGCAGTCGACGGGCATGTCCGATTAGGAGTGGAGAACTCTGAATCGGAGTGCATGTGGTACCTTCCGCCTGTATCTGTCAATGGAGAAGAAATACACATACATGGAGGAGACAAGAGCAAGCAAGTTCTGGAAGGATATCAGAGACAAGTACATGAAGAAGAACATCCAGAACCGGCTACATTTGAAGAAGAAGCTTTTCGGTTTGAAGATAGTCGATGGGGTTTCTATGGAGGAACACATCGACTACTACAACAAGCTTCTTACCGACCTGAGGAACATCGACGTGAAGGTTGACGATGAAGACAATGCGATGATTCTTCTCAACTCTCTACCCATCGAGTATGAGTACTTGGTGTCAGTTCTTACCTATGGTAAGGAATCGATCACATTTGAAGAGGTGTCCAATGCTCTGACGAGCAACGAGTTCAGGAAGAACGATGGGGACATATGCAGCCGAGCTTTGAGCGACGCTCTTACAGTTGTAAGGGGTCGTAATGGTGACAAAGGTGGAGATAGGTGGGGGTATTTTAGATCCAAGTCCAGAGACAAGACAAGAGGCCCCTAGCGCAAGGTGACAACGGACCAATGTGCTTTCTGTAAAGAAAGAGGACATTAGGTCAGAGACTACCCAAAGGCAAAGAAGAAGCACGACACAACTTCCAACGCAGCAAAGGGCATTGAGGTCGACGAGTATGTATTGGTGATACTTTGGAGAGCATGACGTCAGATGTTGGGTGCTTGAATCTGGGTGCTCGTTCCATATGACGCCACATCGAGAGTACTTTACAACCTTCATGGAAGGTAATAAGTTTATACAGTCTTGCGGGGCGTGACTGAGCCTGTAGGACGGCAGGCATCGGGACAGTTTGGATGAGGATGAGCAACAATGTTACAAGAAACATCGAGGATGTGTGATTTGTTCCCGACCTAAGGCGTAATCTCATATCACTCGGTTCACTCGAATCCAAGGGTTGTCGAGTGACCATGGAGAATGGAGCTCTGAGGGTGACCAGAGGAGCAATGATCGTGATGAAAGGGAAGCACCAAGGTAGCCTCTATTACTTGGATGGCTCAGTCGTAGCTGGCACATCAGGTCTGACTCGTAAGGCTAAGGAGAACGACTCAATGTTATGGCACATGCGACTAGGTCATGTGGGTGAGAACGCATTGCAGAAGCTTATCGTTGGGGGTCGTCTAAAAGGAGCCAAGACCGGAAAGATCGAGTTCTGTGAGCACTGTGTATTTGGAAAACAGACACGTGCTTCATTTGGAACGGCCATCCACAATATGAAGGCATCGCTCGACTATATACACACCGACGTATGGGGCCCGTCTAGGTTGGCCTCTTGGGGAGTGAAACACTACTTTGTGTCGTTTATCGACGATTGCTCACGCATGTTGTGGGTGTTTCTGACGAATTCGAAGGACCAAGTTCTTAGCACTTTCATCAAATGGAAGAAGATGTTTGAGACTCAGACTGGTCGGCGTGTCAAGCATCTGCAAAGTGACAATGGTGGTGAGTATAGGTCAGATCTCTTCGAGAAGTTCTGCAAATCGAAAGAGATACAAAGACACTACACCATTGCTGGTACGCCACAGCAGAATGGGGTAGTATAGAGGATGAATCGAACCTTGCTGGAGAAATTTCGATGCATGCTGTCAACTGCTGACCTATTGAAAGAGTTCTGGGCAGAGGCTGTGGCGTATGCGATCTACTTGGTCAATCGGCTACCATCTACTGCACTGGAAGGAAGACCTCCTTTAGATGTATGGCCGAGAAAGCCAGTTTTCGACTATGGATCACTTCGAGTTTGGGGATGTCCATGTTACCATGCCATGAAGGAAGACAAACTCGATGCTCGAGCCAAGAAAGCCATGGTGTCCGACACAAAGGAAGGTGATCCTGAGCAGAGACGTAACGTTTGATGAGTTGGCGTTACTGAAGTAGGAGAGTGAGTCAAAGGTGGAGGTCGAACAAACATAATTGAAGCAGGTTTTCGACAACGTGTCTGATACTCCAAAATGGTCAATCGACGACTCAGATTGACCTACACCCGATGTAGCAGAAGGCAGGCTCCAGGCCGTCGATGGTGTAGTTGGTGATCAAGCTCATTTGATCGAGATAGCTCGTCTCCTCGGGTCATTCAGTCGAAAGATTCCATAGCAGTTCAAGCCCGAGGAGTAAGATAATGAAACCTGCAAGGTACTCGGAGTCGATTTCATTTGGCTTTTCTGCAATATGTATCAATGTTCCAAGCTCATTTGGTGAGGTGGAGCAATCCGAAGACCCGAAGCAGTGGAGAAGTGCGATGGATGAAGAGATAGAATCATTGGCGAAGAATGACACATTGGATCTCGTAGAGCTTCCGAAGGGTAAGAAGGCAATTGGGTGTAAATGGGTCTACACCAAGAAGTAAGGGGTCGAATCAGGAGATGTTCACTATAAAGCTTGCCTCGTAGCAAAGGGATTCACATATAGAGAAGGTATCGATTACAATGAGGTCTTCTCTCTTGTGGTGAAGCATTGCTCGATTCGGATCTTGTTGGCATTGGTTACAAAGTTCGACCTTGAACTGGTGCAACTAGATGTCAACACGTCATTCTTGCATGGAGAGTTCGAAGAGGAGATCTATATAGCTCAGCCCGATAGCTATGGGAGTGATGACGGTCGTGCATGTCGATTGATGGAGTCACTCTATGGGTTGAAGCAATCACCATGGCAGCGGTATAAATGTTTTGAACGCTTTATGCCAGATGATCAAGGGTATGTTTGCAGTCCCTATGATCATTGTGTGTTCTTTCGGAAGTTAGTTGATGGGTCCTTCATCTATCTTTTGCTTTATGTTGATGATATGCTCATAACTTCATTGAATAAAGAGGAGATTCGGAGAGTGAAGTCTCGGTTGAATTTTTCATGTGAGAAGAAGGATTGGGCGAGGCATGGAGGATTCTTGGGATGTAGATCATTAGAGATCGAAGTGGAGGTACTGTACATCTTTCACAGAGTCGCTATCTAAAGTCTATTATACAGAAGTTTGGCTGTGAAAAGATGAAGACCGTAGTTACTCTGCTTGCACCTTACTTCAAGCTTATGCCGAGCAGTTTCTGAGGAACGAAGAGGAGAAGAAGCTCATGATGAGCATACTGTATGCCAATGTGGTAGGGGCCTTGTTGTATGCAATGGTATGTGCTTGGAGGTGGGAGTCAGCTCGGGCAGATCGGTTCGAGGGTGCGAGGCGGCTCAGGTGGATCGAGTCAAGGCGGTTCGTCTACGAGGAGCATCAGAAGACGGTGCGGTACATCTTGCCCGCCCCAGGGTCAAGATTCCGGGTATGTGGTTAAGCAATTTTTAGTATAGATTTAATTTTGTCGCTATAGAATAGATCCCTCTTGGGGTGGTCAGATCCACCCCAAGTTGGCATAGATCTGGCTAGGTTCTGGATCCCTCAGAGCCAAGATAAATTGTTTAGCTAGCTTAGTTTTTGATTTTCCGCTGCGCTTTTATGCCCCTGTGGTCCGTCCGACTTAGGACGACACAGATCCGAGCTCTGAGGGTCCACCAAAACCCAACAGGTCGGACCCATCCCAAGATAGTAGAGAACCTGGATAGGGTCTTGAAATACTTAGGGCTTTTTGTTAAATAGTTTAACGCTTTCTTTCCGCTGCCTTTCCTTTTGCCTCTATCGTCCGTCCGAGGCATAGATTTATGCCCTAAGGGTCTCTCAAAACCCAACATTACCTTCTTGGGTCGAGAGCCGGTAAGTAGCCGAGCCGAGGACCTCGGTGATCCTGTATGGCCCTTTCCATTTCACGACGAGCTTTCCCTTTCGAGCAATCTCCGGGTTGAATATGGCTTTCCTCAGGACAAGATCTCCTTGGTGGAAGACTCTTCCCTTGGCTCGGGAGTTGTAGTAGCAAAAAATTCGTTGCTTCTGTCAGATGACGGAGGCTAGGGCCTAGTCACGCTGCTCGTCCATGAGCTCTAGATTGATTTCTAGGCCCTCCAAATTCCTCTCTCCATCCAAGTGTCTAAGGCAGAGTGAATCCTTGCCTAATTCGACAGGAACAAGTGCCTCGGTCCCATAGGCGAGCTTGAAGGGCGTTCTCCCCGTGGCTTCCTTATAGGTAGTTCAGTATGACCAGAGTATCCTGGGGAGCTCTTCCGGCCAAGCTCTGTGTGCTTCCCCTACTTTCTTACGCAATGGTTTGATGAAGCATTTGTTAGAGGCCTCTACCATCTCATTGGTCTGGGGACGGGCCACGAAGGCGAATAGGAGTTTGATCTTCCAATCCGCACAGAACTCTTTGAACCCATCGCAGTTGAACTGTTTTCCATTGTTCGTGACGATGGATCAAGGGATTCTGAACCAGCAGATAATGGATTTCCATACGAAGCTCTTTACCTTCTTCCGGGTGATGGTAGCCAAGGGTTCGACCTCGATCCATTTGGTAACTAGTCCACCGCCACGATCAGGAACTTCCTCTACCCTTTTGTGAAAGCAAAGGGGCCGAGAATTTCCAGCCCCCACTTGGCAAAGGGGATGTGACTGATTATAGGTACAAGGTTGGCTGGAGGTGATGAACTGAGCTTTGGAAACTTCTGGCACTCTGAGGATTTTTGAACATACTCCACCGACTCATGGACCAGAGTCAGCCAGTAGTACCCATGCATTATGATCTTCATCGCGACCGTCTTGCCTCCGTGATGGTTCTCGCAGATTCCTTTGTGGACCTCTCGGATGACATAGTCCGCTTCATGCGGTCCCAGGCACTTGAGGTAGGGTAAGATGTCGGTTTTGGTCCAGCGCCTTCTGTATAGTACGCCTTCGTGGAGTACGTACCGAAGAGCCTTCTGCTCCAGTGTTTGACGCTCCTCCTGGTCCACGGGGACCTCGTCGGTGGCGAGGAACTGCACGATGGAGTCCATTCAAGAAGGTTCTCCGTCGACATTCATTATCTCCTCTCCCTCTGTGCTGGGATTTTATAGGCTCTCGACGTAGATGGCGCGACCCAACTTTTGAGGGAAGAGGAGGCCAGCTTGGAGAGGGCATCTACGCAAGCATTTTCTGATCTTGACATGTGGATGGTCTTGGCATGCTTGAACCTGGACAGTTCGGACTTGGCCGAAGCTAGGTAGCGATGCATGGTTTTCCCTCGGGCTATGTAGTCCCCTTGTAGTTGGCTGATGACAAGCCTGGAGTCGCTGGGGAGGCACACCGAGTTTTCCCCCATTGTACGGGCTAGTTTCAGGCCATTGATGGCGGCCTCGTACTGGGCTATGTTGTTGGTGGCTGGAAATTCAAACCTGAGGGCGTACTCTGTGGTGTTCACGTCAGGGGATCGGATGACGATGCCCGCTCCGCTGCCTACCTTGGTTGCGGGCCTGTCCATATGAATGACCCACGCGTCCTTGTCCTCCTTTCGATCATCAGAAGCGTTGTTAGTCAAAAAGAGGAATATGTGGTAAGATGTTACCATGTCCAGACCTGCCCTGTCGGGAGGCATCGTATCGCCAAGGGTACACTCGATGATGAAGTAAACCAGTTCTTGCCCTTTGATGGCCGTCCTCAGCTTGTATCTGAGGGCAAACTCACTCAGCTCAACGCCCCAGTTAAGCATCATTCACATCCGATCAAACCTCTTGAGGTTTTGCTCGAGCTGGGAGTCAGTCAGAACCAGGATGATGTGGGCTTGGAAGTAGGGTCGGAGTCTTCGTACCGAGAGGATAAGTGCGTAGGATAATTTCTCCAAGGGGCTGTACTGCTCCTCTGTGTCTCGTAGGACTCGACTGGTGTAGTAACCGGTCTCTGTACCCCTGCGTCTTCTCTGATTAGCACTGAGCTCACTGCTTCCCCGGTGCTAGCCAAGTACAGGCTCAGTGGTTCCCCTTCCTTAGTCTTAGAGAGGAGCAGTGGGCTGTGGAGGTACTCCTTTAGTTCGACAAACGCATGGGCACGGCTTGTGTTCCATTCTACAGCCTTTCTCTTCCCGTCCAGCTCGGCAAGGGCCCTTCTCAGGACCTTGAAGAACAGGAGCGATCTTTTTGTCGATTTGGACATGAAGCGCCCCATGGCCGTGATACGGCCGTTCAGTCTCTGTAGCTCCTTGATGGTGGTTGGTTCTCTCATGTTGATCAGAGCCTCAATCTTGTCTCGATTAGCTTCGATGTTGCAGTTGGTGATCATGAAGCCCAAGAACTTTCCAGACTTCACCTTAAATGTGCACTTTGTGTGGTTGAGCCTAAGTTGTGCTTCCATAACTGTTCGAAGGTTTCCCGAAGGTCGGCGATGTGGTCAGTCGGGCTCTTGGACTTGACCAACATGTCGTCCACATAAACCTCCAGGTTCCTTCCAATCTAGGAGCCGAAGACTCTGTCGACCATACTTTGATAGGTCGCCCCGCGTTCTTCATACCGAATGGCATTTTTGTGTAGCAGAATGTCCCACGATTGGTGATGAATGACGTCTTCTCCTCGTCTTTCGGGTCCATTTGAACCTGGTTATATACAGAGTAAGTATCCATGATGCTGAGCATCTCGTAGCCTGAGGCACTGTCTACGAGGTGATCGATGTAGGGCAGTGGGTAGTTGTCCTTGGGGCAAGCCTTTTTGAGGTCAGTGAAGTCTACGCACATTCGCCACTTGCCTCTTCACTTTTTTACCATTACTATGTTGGCTAGCCAGTCAAGGTACCAGACTTTCTGATGAATCCGACCTCGAGCAGACGCTTCACTTCCTCGGCCGCGGCCCTCATCTTTTTGCTGCCCAAATTCCTCTTCTTTAGCCTGATCGGCTTGAAGTTAGGGTCGGTGTGTAGTTGGTGAGTGATTACCCGGGGGTTCATGCCAGACATGTCCTCAGGTGAGTAAGCGAAGACGTCCAGGTTGGCTTTCAGGCATCCGATCAGTTCCTCCCTCATGGCAGGGTTGAGCTCCGATCCGATAGACACTAACATGCCTTCCACGCCGGTGACGGGAAAGGGCTCTGTTTTCTCGACAAGAATGGATCTCGAGTTATTCGAACCCCCTCTCTGGTCGAGAAGGTACATCGGTTATATTATTCCGTGTTATGCTCCTGGCTGGACAGCTGGTGGTAGGTTCTTGATCTCGCCGGGTCACCCTTCATCCTCCCGACTCCTTCCAGGGTCTTGAACTTGACCATTTGATGGAGGGGTCGAGACTATAGCTCCGGCCAAGTTGAGGAGCAGCCGACCGAGTATCCCTTTATAAGCCGACCCGATTTTCAAAGCAATGAACTCTATCGTTAGAGTGATTGAGTAGGGAGGCTCCCGGCATCACTGGGAGGCGGATCATTCCTATGATGGGAGCAGAATGTCCCGGGAAGCCGACTACGGGACCCGAACAGGGTTGCAAGTCGTCTGCCTACAACCCCATCTTCTCTAATGTTGACATGAACAGGATGTCACACGAGCTTCCCGTGTCGACAAGCAGTCGTCGAACCAGTGAGGTGTCAATGACTGTCGAGACGACTAGCGCGTCATCATGCAGCAGCTCGACCCCCTCCAGATCCTCCTCGGAAAAGCAGATGCGCTGAGGGCCATCTCCGACCTTCTCTCGGCCTATGTACATAGCCGTTGCTCGCAGGATGCTTGGTTCCTTGGTTTGTGACGGGCGTATGGTGGCCTTACAAAAGTGGACATTGTCAGAGTCTGGTGCGGGTGCTGCCACGGCCGTGCGCCTCCGTCCCTTGGCGCGCAGGTGCACCATTTTCGGTGTGGTTGTTTGACGTGGATTTAGAATTGTCGTTCCCACAGACGGTGCCAAATGTTTTGGGGTGTTTTCTCACCACTAGTTGGTTGTTTGGAGGTCCAGAGGTCGTCGCGGTCACGTGAGTCGTGTGCGGCCTTCAGGATCGGTTATCCGAGCATTCGCTTGGGCGGGAACACGTGGATCCATGAGTCGATGTGCCGAAGGGCAACTTCGGAAAAGCAACGGTTTCCTGGAACGATCGGTCTAACGGGCTCGGGCTCGAGAGCATTCGGACCCGAACAATGGAGCTCCGAAGTGTGGCTTTGGCTGGTTGATGTCTCCTTCGATCTACACAGACGAAAAGGCTTGTCAGAGGGGTCGGACCTTGGTTCCGACCAAGTCTCCTCTGATGCTTAAGTCAGACAATGACTGATAAGTACCCGGTGAAATCGAGCTTGGTTCGCAGAGATACCAAGCGTGTATTCTCGAGCCAGGTTATGGAGAAAAAATGTAAGGTGGAAGAAAGGTATTGAGAGGTGGAATACCAGAGACTTGAGTATTCAAGATTCGATCCTTTGGCGTCCCGTTTTTTGGACCCCTTATAGGAATCTCGCTAGATAATGCCTTCGTGGTGTCCACTCCTTCCGTCCTTCGCGCCCGCCTGCTTTAATGGTCCCTTCAATGGTGATCAAGCCATGCGCAATCTGGGGAGCGGTGTCCTCAAAGGGCGGGAGGCCAACAGTGCACCGGGTGACGGTGCCGGACCGCGATATCCTGGACCCGCTGATGGGGCCTTTTGGGCTTGGGCCCAATTCAGCTTCTTGAACGTGAGACTGGTCCGTCTCTCATCGGCCCGTTCGGGGGGGGTCATATCAGATTGGTTTAATTTCAACAAATGGGTATAAGAAGCAGAGGTCCCAATAGATAAACGGGCCAATACTGGATCTCGTCAGTTTGACCCATTTCATGCCCTTATAACAAAATTACAAAACACGTAAAATCTTAACCATCGAAAAGACAAAAGACATGTTGTTACATGTATCTGCTAATTTCTCATAGGGATGTCCATATAATATCTTGCCGGTTGAATTCATAAAAGATATTTTCTTTTTTATTGTAGTAGATTCAAAAATTACGAGTTTCTAATTTGTTAAAACACCTGCCAATATAAATCTTGTGCTGACCATGAATATTTGCATTTCATTGAGTAACTGTGGAAGAAGGCACTATGCCTATCCATTAGGAGTGGAGACCGTTACTCCATTAAACCGATCCAAACCCGATTCAAAATTTCAGGTTTGGATAGTAACTTTAGACACATTAAAAATATGGGATAGGATTTGGATTTAAAATTCGTATTCAAAAGATTATCGGATATACATTTGAATATACTTGTTTGCAACCCCACTAACCCGATAATCACATCCAAATTTTTGGTAGTTGCAAAGATATTAGGGGTAATGATAACATCAGAAGAGTTATAATAATCATAAAGTAAAGTTTCTCGTTATTTATTTTAGTATTAATTTATCTAAATAGAAGATTTATTTCTGATTTACATTAATTTCGAACTTGTAGGCCTATCTAAACACATGTGATAAGTTTCTGAAAAGCGACCAGAATCCAAACAATGGATTCGGATGTTTGGATATGGATATGATAAATACCCGACCCAACCATGAACAGGTGCTTTTGTGAATTCAGAGATGTTGCTGCATTAATCACAAAAGCTCCGATTGTGGTTTGGGGGGAGGAGATGGCTGCAAAGGGGAAGGTCCAATCTCGAAGTTCTATTATGTTTCTTTACTTCTTTTTTCTTCATATCTATTAGTAATGGTTACAGCTAGGCTTTGCTCTTATTACTTGGTTTCTTGCATATTGAAGAGTAAATATCAAATTTGATGACGGTGATATATATAACTGCAACCAACATGATGTTGGTTTCTTGCATATCGATTTCTTTTACAGGCCAATGCGAGGAGAGGGCTGGGTTTGAGATTGGACAAAACCCCGGAATTCATAGCAAAAACCGAGGCAAGGATATTGGAGGGGAGAGATGAAGGCCAAGTTGTGAAAATTATAAGAGGGTATAAAAGTCGGCCCGAGTGGGAGAAGCTGAAGGTTTCTGAATTGCCTGCGCGTAGGCTCGAAATTGGGCGTTGGGAGGTAAGTCGATGTCACGGTCAGAACTTCAAGTCGATATTCAAACATGTTAACGAACATTAATTTCTTCCAACAAAATATGTTGCATGTGCAAAGAAAGCGGCGAATGGAGACAAGGACATTGTGGTCAAGTTCTACTTCTCAATGGAAAAGCTCATGTGGGAGGTCACCGACGACGGGGGAGTGAAGAAGAGGGTTGAGATTTCATGGCGCGGCATTTCAGCCCTCGGAGCAACATTTCCGAAGGGCCAACCAAGCACCCTGTCCATCGAGGTACTAACCATATATTTTGGCGCATGCTCTTCGATTTCCTGAGCTTGACAGCGCCGCATATCTGGCAGCTGGAAAGGCCGCCGGAATTCTCTTATGAAAATACCCATCAGCCGAGGAGGCATGTAGATTGGATAGCAACTCAAGATTTTACAAATGGCGAAGCCCAACAGTGCAGGTACCTTTCAAGTTGTTTCTAAAATTGTTCTCTATAAATCTTTTTTTCTGCAGCGTTCCAATTCTTGTACGTGTCTTCATTCTTTCAGGAGGCACACTGTTACATTCGCAGAAGGGGTCCTGGAGGAACACTACCAGAAGCTCGTGCACAGCAGTGGATGGTTGTTTGTAAGGAGTCGTGGGACTTTCCCTCCATGCAATTCTCCCTTCTTCGACCCCCAACATCGAACGCCCGTATGCGTTGCCCCCAATATTAAACGGGTTCATCCTCCCGTTGCTGCCAACCCGACCACGTCATGGCATCCAGATTTACCTCCAGCTATTCCCTCCGATTTTGGAAATGTGCCCATATCGAATAACCCAGGTGGGTATCATTTAGAATGCATCATACCATACCGTATCATTTACTGATGCCTTACACTTTCAATGCAGATTCGCAGGATGCACACATGGAAGCTAATATTGCAGGTGAGGATGCGGGTATGGATGCAATGCTCGCGTGCTCGGGTATGGGTATGCAATGCACACATGGTTCTTTTCTCCGTATGTTCAAATGTCAAAATGCCGCACATAACTAAGTTAAAGCTTTGTCTGAATGCAGCTTGGTCCCTACTCGATAGTCCACATGTCAACATTTGTTCCGATGAACTTGTGCACGATGCACCCGCGAACGCACCTTCTGCGAATCATAACACGGCTACGGATGCACACATGGAAGCTCATATTACAGGGGATGATGCGGGTATGGATGCATTACTCGTGTGCTCGGGTATGGATATGCAATGCACACATGGTTCTTTTCTCCGTATGTTCAAATGTCAAAATGCCGCACATAACTAATGTAAAGCTTTGTGTGAATGCAGCATGTTCCCTACTCGATAGTCCACATGTGCCCATTTGTTCCGATGAACTTGTGCACGATGCACCCGCGAACGCACCTTCTGCAAATTATAACACAGCTATGGATGCAATGCAAGGCATGCTGATTCAAAATGAAGCACAATGGGTCTCTCCAGACGTTCCACATCAATTTGAGGAATGGGGGCAACATGATACTTGCTGGTTTTCAAAATATGGCCAACCTTTCGATAATTCCTTGCCAGCAGAGAATATTGATCAAGGATTCTTGGAACCTACAGAACCATGGTATACAGAACCGTGGTATCTCCCTCGTTATAGCTTGTGATTGCAGTTTATTTTCTGTCCAAAAAACAGATCCGGTGCTCATCCTAGTGGTTGAATCACCCGACTGCCTCAGTGGAGGCCCGGGTTCGAATCCCACTACTCGTATCCCCTCTCAATTTTCTTTATTTTCCAGCTTTTATGGCGATCAGGTTAGGTGTACCGGTGTTCCACGACCCATATTTCCTACTTTCTGATGGATAAAAAAAATGAACAAAAATATGTAAAAAATAACTGATTGTGGAAGCTGTTTTATTGTTTCAATGCAAATTTCGGTATTTTAGACTGAAGATTCATATGCTTTCATCAGTGTAATTTGATACGGTATCGTCTGATCCTTAAGGCATGTTCTTGATAGGTTGTTCTTGGCACATCCAGTCTTTGATGTAAACAAGTACATCAAGGAAAGCAGAAACCATTGAGGATGGGATCACCAAGTGTAGCATCCCCATGCTCTTGTTTCTTGTTTGTAACTCTCTCGGCAGTAGTATCCTGCAACCATGATCTTTCTTTTTACCATTTTCTCCTTTCATATCTGATAGTACTTTAGGTCTATCGTTAGAGTGTGATGTTTATGTTATCATGCGTTATGAGGAATCATGTGAATGGTTAAAAATTATCCACAGTTTGTTTGACTTAATCAAAATTATAGTAAGCATAGCCATTGCAACTATACTTCAATGCAAAACATAACCATTTTATCTTAAACTATGACATGTAAGGAAAACATTTCATATGATTCAGTGCATAGAAGTATAACTATTTTATTGCAATTTACAACATGTAATGATAGATACTCCTGACAATTATACATTATAACTAGTCATAAGAGCAATCCATCTAGGATATAAGAGCATATGAGTGTATGCAAATAATAACTAATCTTTTCAAGGAAATAGCACCATACGTATTTATGAAAAACAGAATAGCTCTTTATGATAATATTTATTTAACTAAGATAAATGCATCTAATCAAATAAGTCATTGACGCACCCGTAATCTACACCTAGGATCCACCTGGCGGTGTCACGATCGCCAGGCGTAATGTGGCTCCTAGGCTACGACTTCGGGCTCAATCCGCAAGCGGACGGTGTCGAGTTATAGTATAAAAGATAGTCGAATCCCACAGAGACGGTGATAGTGTCTGTGATAATCTCAGTCTATTTCTAAATCGATCTAGAAGTGGTGTAGCAGTCGGAGTGAAAGATTTGGGTTGATTGTTGTTGTTATGTAATATAATAAAAAGGACTAGGGCTTCAGGGATCACCGCTAGGATCGTTGGGGTTTGATGTTAGATAGGTTCCTAACGTTGCGTTATGACTAGGGAGTTAATCCCCCATTTCGTACCACTCTCGTGGGTTAGAATTGCGGGGTATTTCGATGGCTCTTATTGACGCAATGGCGGTAGCCGTCAACGTAGCGGTATAGTTCGTCGATGGATCCCCTCAAGGCGCGAGCCGGGCATGGTCATGTGCCTTGATTGGATCCACCGATTTTCCTATTCGAATCCCTAGATACCCCTTAAGCACATCAATTCCACAGACCGTGGGCATGATCTCAGTACGGGTTATCTGCGGATTCGGTAGGATCTACTGAAATACAACCCTAAATCCCCAATTTAACGTGGGGATCCAGATCTACATTTTCCCCCTAAAATCCCAGGGTTCACCCTTCAACCCTAGAGTGGATCTACTAACTCATGATGATAGGGACGCACAAAAATATCAATTTCGCAGAGGAAAACATTTTAGCAATAAAGAAGTTAGGGCTAAAATAACTTACAGCGAGAACGAACGAAGAACAGATCCAGAAAAGAATAATAAACGCCAATCTTCAATTATCGATCCAGAAATTAGCTACAAGAATTAATCCCAAAAGTTCTCTTACAAGAAATCACTCTCGCTCCTCTAAAAAAATTCAAAACAAAAGCCAGAATGAACCCCCGCAGCCGAGCCCGCAATCGCGAGCTTCAGCTGCTGCCCAAATCGCGCGCATCGCGCATTTGAAAATCTTTCCAAAAATGCCCTGAGAAGTGCTGACCGAGTAGGCTACTCGGTCCGAGTTGATGCTGCTCGGTCAGTAGTTCGGCCTGAGTCGATGAGCTGCTCGGTTCTGAAATGAACCTACCCGGACCGAGTAAGATCTGCTCGGTCCAAGTAGGGTTGACTTCGTCAGTTACTCAGGCGCTGCTCGGGCACCTACTCGGGCTGTGTAATATTGGGCTGCTCGACCGAGCAGATGAGCTGCTCGGTCCGTGTCAGCCCGTATCTGCTGCTTCTGCTTAAAGGTATGGCTCGGTCCGAGCAGCAAGCTACTCGGTCCGATCATTTTCTGGGAAACTCATCTGCAGCAACAGGGGCTTCTCTCTCTGCTCTCTGTCGCTCTTTCTTCTCTTCCTTCTCTCCTCCAACAGCTCTGAGAACACGGCAAACTCCTCCAGAGCCCTGCCAACAAGCTCATGAGCGCGTCGGATTTTCCATACCTAGACGAGGGTCCAAATCGCTCCAAAATCCCTGAAAACTCAAAATATACTATGAAACTCGAAATATCGTCATAAATACCAAAATCGCAGTAAAAGTGGGATTTGAACACGAAAATGATATGCAATGAAATGGAAACATGATATGAAAATGATGTAAAATATGGACACATCAAAATCCCCCAAGCTTACCTCTTACTCGTCCTCGAGGAAGACGAATAATCGGTACGCTGGGAGGAAAACAAAATGAAAAATAAGAAAATGAAAATAGAAAGAAGTGGAAAACAAAAAGAGAGAAATAAGAGAGAAGTGCTAAGGATGATCGATCAGATCTTAGGCCTAAAAAATCTATCATGATGCTCTGAGTGCTAAACATGCATGCTATTGGTAATTTCTAGCTTTATATATCATATGACATGCAGTACAGGTAGAGAACATGGATCTACTGAAATAACACCGTCAAATCCTATCAATCTCATGCAATCCCTAGAGTCTAGTATAAATGAGTTGGCAACGCCCTTTCAATCATAGATACACAAGGAGCACAAAAGATTCACGCAACATGCAATAAAGAATAGGAAAGATCATGTCATTCAGATATTCAATTAGATACATGAAAAATCTCCAAAACTAAAGTAATTCCTAAAGTTTGGGTCGTATAAAATCTCCCTAATGTGCACCGTCTCCACTCTAATGTCAAGCTCACTCGTATGATCAGTTGGTTTACCCCACCCCCCCCCCCCCCCCCCCCCAAGCTTAGCTTGAGGCGTCGCATCAATGGAAATGATATGGAATTTAAATTTTTCTTCCCAGAATAATTAATATCTTCTAATGAAATGAAATAAAATCATATTTATTCATTTTCTTTCTTTCTTTCTTTCTTTTCTTTTTCTTTTTTTCAGATATGAATATATACACAAATATATAATTTTTCTTTTCTCTTTTTTTTCATTTTCATTTAGAAGCTATTCTTTTTCTTTTTATGTTTGGGAAGTAGGATGCGGTAAAGTAGCTATGCGGGCGTAACCAACTGATATATAGAGATAAAATAGATATGTGGAGAAGGAAGATAATGGGACTCTCGGTTCACTCATAAGATGGTGCACATCAGTTTAATAAAATAAAACTCGAACTTAACTTATATAAAGTATGAAAATTTTCACTTCTCTAAATGAACACTGAAAATGGCATGCGGTGATAATCACAATATCATCAGGCATGCAAGCAGAAGTGAATAAGATAAGAAAAGCAGGTGCTCCAAGTGTTCTAGTGATGCGTGAACCTGGGTGCGTTTCCCAACATAAATCATACTAAATACTAGTTCATGCAATTCGATTTTCAATTCATATCAAGTATTAAATCAGACAGACCATCAACAGAAATTGCATGCATATAGATAATAAAGCTCAAATTAACCCTGATAGCATGCTAAAGAGATGAGCATCGCAAAAACTAATAAAGCCTAGAGAGATATCATCATTTAGACCATCCTTAGCAAAAAATAAAAAGAAACAAATAAGAAGGGAAATAGATAAAAAGAAGATGCATGCATGGAGAAAAACAGAAGATATGATGCAAAATGAGAAAAAATAAAATGAGGCGGAAAAATGGTGAAAAAGTAAAATAAAAACTGAAAATAAGGGAGGAAATGTGAAAATAAAAATAAAAATAAAGCGGGAGCGCTCATCCCCCAAGCTTAACCTAGCAGTGTCCTCACTGCTAAGAAAAAGCCCGTCAGCGGGAGATGATGCTAAAGGGGTGGTGTGGGTGGGGAAAGAAAATAGAAAATAGAAAATCATGTAATAAAAGGAAAATAAAACATAAAAATATGATATGATGCAATGCAATATGAAATGATGTATGAGTGTATCCTCCCCCAAGCTAGTTGAAAGCAGGGCCCCGAAGAGACAGATGGGCACTAAATAAAAAGGGGAGGCAAAAGCTGGGGTGGACTACATCAGGCAGAGGCACCACCCTCTGGGGGTGGTGATCGGTCCCTCTACTGTGGACCCGGGGTGGTGGGTGGTGGCAAGTCTGGTCGAAACTCGTGCGGGGAGTCGGTACGAATGTGACGCATGAGGCTCTGAAGAAAGGGTAAGTCACGCTCGACCACCTCTTAAGTTACCGCACCACCATAATATCCTACTAGTAGGATCATGGCGCCAAAGCGGTCTTCTTGATCATCATCACGGAATGTAACCTCGTATTCTGCGTCACCGATGTAAAGGGGATCGGAGGGGCGTGGGGCGGGAGGTGGTGCAGGGGCGGCAGTGGATGAATCGGTGGCGGTGGTGGCTCGGGTGGAAAAGCGTGTGCGACATGTGCACCGGGTAGGCCTAGGGTTGGATGTGCCGGTGTTGGCGGGTCTAGCACGGCGTGGAGTCATTGTGTAGGTGGAGAAGAATAAAGAGGTAATAAGTAAATCAGATAGGGGACGAGTTTACTGACTCGAAAAAGATGACGTTTTATTTCGATGTCGTGGTGGATGGCGATTCGGATTATCCCCAAGCTTTTCAACGATGTATCCTTTATTGTTTAGAAATCCAAACCTGAAAGAGAAACAGAGAGGACGTCAGTATTTTCAGACAAGGGAAATAACAGATTCAACTTGTAAAAAGTGCTCGGTTGAATGTTGAACGATGGGATGCGGCCTTTTGGAGAGAAGGAACGGCTCCAAGAGAGATGGTGATGGCTGCAAGGAGGGAAGGAGGGTTTGGCCGAGAGAAAGGGGCGTATTCGATTAGGAGACGGCGTTTAAATGGGCGCAAATGGGCCGGTTGAGAGGCACAGCGATCCGGTCAGCGGTAAGGTGCGACTCGGACCGAGTCGATAAATTGCTCGGTCGGGTGAATTGGAGGTGAGAACGACTCGGTTCGAGTTGGATTTTGCTCGGGCCGAGTTAAAATTACTCTGCCCTGGTCAACAGATGGCATTTTCTTCTCAATTCTAGACCCTGTAGTACTCGACCGAGCAGATAGATGCTCGGTCCGAGTCCTATGCTGCTCGGGCCGAGCCAATAATGTTCTGTCTGGGTCGACAGAGTGACGTTTTATCCTCAGATTCCTCAGCCTGTAAAACTCGACTGAGTACTTATGAGCTCGGGCCGAGTCTATTTCAGCTCGGGCTGAGCACCAATTTACTTGGACCGAGCTGACATTGCAGTTCTCCTTACGGTTTTTCGTATCTGTATCGCTCGACCGAGCAGATGACTGCTCGGTCGAGTCGCCTGTGCCTCTTCCACCAGTCTTCCTGGGCTGTCTCCCACTGCACTCCACCTTCCTCCTACTGACTTGCCTTTGTATCCAACCTGCACAAACTGGGAATTTATCAATTCTAGGACGGTTTTCATAATTTTATATCTAAAATACATAACACGAGTAAGAATCTGAAAAAGAGGATCAAAAAATCCAAGGAATTGGGTTGCCTCCCAATAAGCGCTCGTTTTTAGTCGTGAGCTCGACTCCCCTTAATTTATCAGTTGTCGTTGGGGAATCCCTCGAGGAAGTATGTCTCCTTCGGTCCTATAGGTTCTCCGGCTCTGTAAGGTTTAATTCTTTGACCGTTGACCTTGAAATTTCCGTTTTTTCCCTCGAGCTCGACGGCGCCTCCTGGAGATAAGCTCATTATCTTGTAGGGACCGGACCACCTCGATTTTAGCTTCCCGGGAAAAAGTCGTAGCCTCGAGTTGTATAGAAGTACTTGGTCGCCGACATCATGGCGAACAACCGTGATATTTCTATCGTGATATGCCTTGGTTCTTTCCTTGTATATCTTCGCATTTTCGTAGGCATGACGCCGAATTTCGTCCAACTCGTTGCAATGAAGGGCTCGTCGGGTGGCGGTGCTTTGGTAGTCAAAATTCATCTTATTTATCGCCCAATATGCAATATGCTCTAATTCTACCGGAAGGTGACAAGCTTTTCCATATACCAGCATGTATGGAGTTGTACCGATAGGGGTCTTGAACGCAGTACGGTAAGCACAAAGGGCATCGCCCAACTTGTGTGACCAATCCTTCCTTGAGGCGCTTACTGTTTTTTCCAGGATGCTTTTTATCTCCCTATTAGATACTTTCACTTGGCCGCTGGTCTGAGGGTGGTTGGCGAGGGCGACCTTGTGATGAACCCCATACTTTTTCAGCATCGCCTCGAATTTTCTTTCGATAAAATGACTCCCTCTGTCGCTTATAATCGTCCGAGGGACTCCGAAGCGAGGGAAAATAGTATTCTTGAAAAATTTTGCTACTATCCTCGCGTCGTTTATCAGGGTGGCTATGGCTTCCACCCATTTCGAGACATAATCAACGACGACCAAGATATACTTGTTGCCGTTACTAGATGGGAAGGGCCCCATGAAATCGACGCCCCATCAGTCAAATAGCTCTATCTCCAAGATACCGTGGAGGGGTGTTTCATTCTTCTTTGTGATATTCCCAGTCCTCTGGCATCTGTCACACTTCCTTATGTATTCGTTAGCATCCCTGAATATAGTAGGCCAGTAGAAACCACTTTAAAGAATTTTCGTCGTGGTCTTGGTGACCGCTGCGTGCCCACCACATGGTTGATCGTGGCAATGTGACATGATGGAAGTTGCTTCTTCTTTTGGGATACATCGTCTGATGATCCCATCGACGCACGTCCTGAACAAATATGGGTCATCCCAGAAGTATCTTTTTGCATCATGTAGGAACTTCCTCCTTGAATAAGTTTCCAAGCCGTGCGGAACTATCCCACTCACCAAATAATTCACTATGTCAGCGTACCCGGGGGCTTTAGAGGTATCTGCCGCAAAGAGCTGTTCACCGATGAACGAATCGTCAATCGGTAAGCTGTAGGCCCCGTGCCTCTGAATCAATCATGACAAATGGTCTGCTACCACGTTTTCTGCTCCTTTCTTGTCCTTGATCTCGATGTCAAATTCTTGGAGTAGAAGGATCCACCGTATTAGACGTGGTTTAGCATCCTTCTTGCTCAGCAAATATTTCAATGTCGCGTGGTCCGTGTGGATGATCACCTTGGACCCCAGAAGGTAGGATCTAAACTTCTCTATAGAATAGACTACGGCTAGCAGCTCTTTCTCCGTGGTAGTGTAGTTCTTTTGAGCGTCGTCCAGGGTTTTGCTAGCGTAGTATATAGCATGGAGTTTCCCCTCCTTTCGTTGGCCGAGCACAACTCCCACTGCTTGGTCACTAGCATCGCACATAAGCTCAAACGGCAGAGTCCAGTCTGGTGGCTGTATAATCGGTGCCGAGATGAGAGCTTCCTTTAGCCTGTTGAAAGCTAACAAACAAGCATCAGTAAACACAAAAGGGGCGTCCTTAGCTAGGAGCTCCGTGAGAGGGCGAGCAATATTGGAGAAATCTTTTATAAAACGTCGGTAAAAACCGGCATGCCCCAGAAAACCACGGATACCCTTGAGGTTAGTAGGCAGCCGCAAGCTTTTGATAACCTCAACTTTGGCCTTGTAAACCTCAATTCCTTTAGAGGTAATGACATGCCCAAGAACCACTCCTTCTGTCACCATAAAGTGACATTTCTCCCAATTCAAAGTAAGGTTGTTATCTTGACATCGCTCCAAGACCTTGGACAAGTTAGCTAAGCAACTATCAAACTCGGTGCCATAGACGGAGAAATCGTCCATGAAGACCTCCATGATATTCTTGATGAAATCCGAGAAAATGGACGTCATACACCTTTGAAATGTGGCCGGTGCATTACAAAGCCCAAATTGCATTCTTTGATAAGCGAAGGTACCGTAAGGGCAAGTGAACGTCGTTTTCTCTTGGTCTTCCCGGTGTAACGGGATCTGGAAAAATACAGAGTATCCATCTAGGTAGCAGAAATACTTGTGCTTAGCTAGGCGTTCAAGCATTTGGTCAATGAAGGGCAGAGGGTAATGGTCCTTCCTTGTAATGACCCCAAAATTCATATACGTGTATTAATACGTATTCTTGGACGTATATATATGCGTATAAATTTTTGGGAGTCCTTATGAATTTTATTTAATTTTGTCAAGCTAAAAATTATTTTTAAATAATTTGTATGACATGATTTTATTAAATGAAGTATATGGTTGGAATACTAATGTCTTGATGAGTAAGTATTGCATGTGTATTAAGTGTGTATAATTATTTTCCTAAAAGACAAATCCTAATTTTACCTAAGTGACACATCACCCTTTGATGTGTCAATAGCTCCTTGATCCTTACCTAACCCAAGGCTTGGTGGCATGCTAAGAGGATTTTAGGGAGATGAGGTGGCTACTCTAGGAATTAGAGAGAATCTTTTATTCACTCACTCTCTTCCCAAAGATCAGACCGAATTCATCACTTCCCGTTGTTCTCTCTTAGACATTAGGGGGACTGAGCACCCGTAGGGCTACGTCGCCCTCACTCTGCATACTCCTGTAGCATCCCTGTCGTCATTTGGGTTCTGTTGCTCATTCTGGGAGCTTGTGAAGGAGAAGAGAAGGAGAAGGAGAAGGTTTGAAGAAGGAGGAGCCATAGGGATTTGAGCTACCCCCTTGTCTCTCATCACCCCTGAGGTAGGATTCCATCTCCAACTAGTATTAGAGTTGCATGCTTTTCATGGTTGTTGTTGTAGTAGTTTTACCTTTTCTTATGTTAATCCTGAGTTTGTATGGTTGTGTGCGATGAGTAATCCTGAGTTTGTATGGTTGTGCGCGGTGAGTAATCTTGAGTTTTGTATGGTTGTGCGCGGTGAGCAATCCTGAGTTTTGTATGGTTGTGCGCGGTGAGCAATTCTGAGATTTGGGTGGTTTTGTGCGGTGAGCAATTCTGGACAGATTTACATGCTGATTGTTCTGCTTAGTCCTCCCAATCTAGAATTGCGTTTGCTCTGAAATTTTTATGGCTTAAAGATTGGACTGTTATCTATAATTTTCACGTTGTGAACTTTTACTAATTCGGCCTGTAATTAGGATTAATAATTCCATCTTTACAACATGTCAGAATTTCATCTAGTCTGGACACAGTTTGGCAAAACGTAGATCAGTCTCTGCACACTCAATAGAAATTGATGATCTTGGTCTCGTTGGAAAGATAAGAACTTTTTCTACAACTTTCCCTGGGTGCACATTTTTGAGATTCTAACTGTAACATGTCTTAAACTACCAATCTTTACAGCTCTTAGAATCTGTCTGAAAAACAGATTCGACAGGTCTCACCAAATAATTCGCCATAAATCACTCAGTTCATATTTCTGCATGAAAATTTATAGGTGAATCCAACACAACTATATCTACAACTTTCATTTGTATTGTATGTGCATGTTTAATACAAAATTATGGAGTAATGTGATTCTTAATCTCACTGTTCTGCTTTTCTAGCAAGTTAAAAGATTTGAATGTTGTTTTAAGCTCTTTTTGAAGTTAACATTGCCATCAATGTTCTTAATTATTTCTGTTACATGGTGATATGCGGTTTATGTTCTTGATACATGCAAAATGATGATGTGAACATGGTTATACATTTTATGAGAAATGAGAAAGGGAATGCACAAGGCGATGCATGTCCCAAATATGTGATGAACTGTGGAAAGAAAAGAATGGAAGATGTTATGTTTCATGAAAATGACTAAGTCCTCTTAAAGGAGGGTGACATGGGGTTTGGGGGAAACACGGTTAAATTAAAGGAGTTAAGGAGCTGACAGATGATATGAATTCTCACCCGATGTATCACTCCCGGAAGGGCGAGTTGAAAGGGTTGGAGAGGCCGCTGGTGTACACGTGATACACCATGACGGTAATTGATGGTTTACTCCGTTTGTCCGACAGAAAAACCGAGCAGGTCTCGCTCCAGTACCTTGCCCCGTTCGGGTATGGAGTTGCGAGAGGCCCCCTCCGGTGCCCGTGTTGCTGGTTGGGGTACCACTTTTCACCTACCCTGGGTGAAGTCCGCCTCCTTAAGGTCCTAAGATTTACCCGGGTTCCAAAATGATAACCAATGAATTAATTGTTAATCCTTATTACTCGTGTAGCAATGGTAAATGTATGGGTTGTTTACTTGTGTTTCCTTACTATAGTTCTTTTATGTTGTATATCATTGTTGTGCACCTTACCTGTTGCACGTGCAAGCTTTCACATGTTCATAAGTATAGTTGTTACTTCCTTTACTACAGTAGATGTTTATGCCATGACATACACGCTGCCTGCTCACGTGCACCATTTCCACACTTCATGTAAGGACTAGTTGAGATATGGAATTCCTACTGGGTCACGCGTTGACGTGCCCCACCGTTTACTTTTCAGGTTGGTTCTTTGAGTTGGAGGCCCCTTGACTCAGTTGGTTGGAGTTGCGGGTTGTGAGAAGTGTGGATGACTTGGGAGTGGTGTTGTACTTGGGTGAGATGTGAGTTTTTGTACCTTATTGAGATGTGGGTAATATTGTATATGGATTTGTATAAGGAAGTTGTATACGAACAGTTTTATTTATATACATCAGTGCTTGAGTTGTTGGTTCTCTTGTGTTTTAGGTTGACTGGAATGCTATATGTACTATCCCAGCAGTGCGCAGTGGACCTGCTTGTGTTTGTAATTTCGTATTTTCTTCGTAGCACCCGTCTCTTTGGGAATACCTGATACGGATTCGTACTTATCCGGTATCCCGGGGATCGGGGCGTTACATTCCTGGTGGCTTTGTTCAGCTTCCTATAATCAATACACATGCGCCACCCGGTTACAGTCCTAGTAGAGATTAATTCATCTCTTTCATTTTTCACGACTGTCATGCCCCCCTTTTTAGGGACAACCTGCACAGGACTAACCCACTTACTATCAGAGATGGGATAAATGATGTCAGCATCTAAAAGTTTCAGGACTTCCTTTTTCACCACCTCCTTCATGTTGGGGTTTAACCGCCTTTGAGGCTCAATGGAGGTGGCATCCTTGTCCTCAAGGTGAATCATATGCGTACAAATGGTCTTGCTAATACCCTTCAGGTCAGAGATGTTATACCCTGTCACTTTTCTGTAAGATCTAAGGATTTTTAGGAGACTCTCTAATTGGGGTTCCGTGAGGGCCGCATTTACAATGACGGGATAAGTTGAATCTTCCCCCAGAAAAGCATATTTCAAATTAGCGGGGAGGGGTTTCAGTTCTACCTGAGGAGGCGATGTATCCCCGGCGTCTCTTGCTTGCGAGAATGACGCATCCTCGATCTCGGGTTCGGAGGGTGGAAATTCTTCATTTGCGAAATCATAGGAGGAGCAGGGAGATGATGGCGTGTCGAGGCACATGCTTGCAGTTTCCACTCCCGTAGCGCACCTGTCAAAAGAAGCAAGGTTTTCATGTATGTGTTCACGGTCAGAAATAAAGTCCGGAGTACTTCCCTGATTGATGTGGTTTTGAGATAGAGGTGGATTTTGGGGATTCTTCATAGGCGTGTTCCTCACATGCCGAAATCTGCAAAGGGATATCGTTATAGAAATGTAATGTATCTCCCTCATACCGTAAATAAGTTCCATCAGCTATGGCAACACCATCCAGGGCGTCTGCATTATGGAAAGCTGTTGCGATGAAAACTGAGAGTTCTTACGTAGACGGGTCGTCTGTAGGGAATTCAATTGGGCCATGGGCCCATACGTCAGCCACCACGCTCTCTAATATCTCAAGCATCTAAGAATTGTGTAGCGATTCCAATTGATGAGCTTCTCCCCAGTAGGCATCAATAGGTGGAGCCTCAATGGTCTAAAGATGCATCACGTCCTCTTCAAGGTTTACTTGAATATCATCTTCAATTGTACCTGCATCAGAAACCTGATTCATTAAATAATCCATGACTAGTTGCTGATTTGCGTTACCTACAACATAGGTTCCCGAACCAATAAATCGAATTGCATCGATCAGTTCTCTCGCTGCGCATTCAACCATGAACTCGTCCATATGCGAGTCTTAGAAGCCATGTAAATGATAAGGAGAGAAACTAAACTCCTCTGAGTCGCTATCAGAGTCACAAGTCCATTGCACTTGCATTACCATCTCCATTGTGCCTGATTGGTAAGGAGGTAATAGCTAGCTGGAGGAGGATGTTAGCAACAAAGAAGATAAAATAGAAAAAGAATGAAAAATGGCGGAAAGGTGAGAGATGATAAGGATGCTAGCAAACTTCTCAAAGATAAAAAACAACTGAGATAATATCACTATTGCCGTCCCCGGCAACGGCGTCAAAAACTTGACGCATCCGCAATCTACACCAAGGATCCACCTGGCAGTGTCACGATCGCTAGGCGTAATGTGGCTCCTAGGCTACGACTTCGGGCTCAATCCGCAAGCGGACGGTGTCGAGTTATAGTATAAAAGATAGTCGAATCCCACAGAGACGGTGATAGTGTCTGTGATAATCTCAGTCTATTTCTAAATCGATCTAGAAGTGGTGTAGCAGTCGGAGTGAAAGATTTGGGTTGATTGTTATTGTTATGTAATATAATAAAAAGGCCTAGGGCTTCAGGGATCACCGCTAGGATCGTTGGGGTTTGATGTTAGATAGGTTCCTAACGTTGCGTTAGGACTAGGGAATTAATCCCCCATTTCGTACCACTCTCGTGGGTTAGAATTGCGGGGTATTTCGATGGCTCTTATTGACGCAATGGCGGTAGCCGTCAACGTAGCGGTATAGTTCGTCGATGGATCCCCTCAAGGCGCGAGCCGGGCATGGTCACGTGACTTGATTGGATCCACCGATTTCCCTATTCGTATCCTTAGATACCCCTTAAGCACATCAATTCCACAGACCGTGGGCATGATCTCAGTACGGGTTATCTACGGTTCGATAGGATCTACCGAAATACAACCCTAAATCCCCAATTTAACGTGGGGATCCAGATCTACATTTTCCCCCTAAAATCCTAGGGTTCACCCATCAACCCTAGAGTGGACATACTCACTCATGATGATAGGGACGCACAAAAATATCAATTTCGCAGAGGAAAACATTTTAGCAATAAAGAAGTTAGGGCTAAAATAACTTACAGCGAGAACGAACGAAGAACAGATCCAGAAAAGAATAATAAACGCCAATCTTCAATTATCGATCCAGAAATTAGCTACAAGAATTAATCCCAAAAGTTCTCTTACAAGAAATAGCTCTCGCTCCTCTAAAAAAATTCAAAACAAAAGCCAGAATGAACCCCCGCAGCCGAGCCCACAATCTTGAGCTTCAGCTGCTGCCCAAATCGTGCGCATCGTGCGTTTGAAAATCTTTCCAAAAATGCCCTGGGAAGTGCCGACCGAGTAGGCTACTCGGTCCGAGCTGATGCTGCTCGGTCAGTAGTTCGGCCCGAGTCGATGAGCTGCTCGGTTCTGAAATGAACCTACCCGGACCGAGTAAGATCTGCTCGGTCCAAGTAGGGTTGACTCGGTCAGTTACTTGGGTGCTGCTCGGGCACCTACTCGGTCTGTGTAATATTGGGCTGCTCGACCGAGCAGATGAGCTGCTTGGTCCGTGTCAGCCTGTATCTGCTGCTTCTACTTAGGGATACGGCTCGGTCCAAGCAGCAAGCTGCTCGGGCCGAGCATTTTCTGGGAAACTCATCTGCAGCAACAGTGGCTTCTTTCTCTCTCTGCTCTCTCTCTTTCTTCTCTCCCTTCTCTCATCCAACAGCTCCGAGAACACGGCGAACTCTTCTAGAGCCCTGCCAACAAGCTCATGAGCGCGTCGGATGTGTCCATACCCAGGCAGGGGTCCAAATCGCTCCAAAATCCCTGAAAACTCAAAATATACTACGAAACTCGAAATATCGTCAGAAATACCAAAATCGCAGTAAAAAGTGGGATTTGGACGTGAAAATGATATGCAATGCAATGGAAACATGATATGAAAATGATGTAAAATATGGACACATCAGTCATCCTTTTCGAAATCTACACAGCTGTAAATTGCACTGGAGCTTGGGAGTAGTTCGCCACCAGATTTGACTCGGACTTTTTCTTCAAGCTCTCTTAGTTCAAATCTTGTATGTGTCGCGAAGTTATGCACACTCTTGACCAATGTCATGTCATATCACAACGATGTCACTGGTCTTTCTAATCATTCGTTGGTGGGGATGCTTCATTATTATTATTATTATTATTTATCTGCCATGTGAACTTCCTCTTCACTGTATTTTTGTTGTTTCGGTGGCATTGTTCTCTTGCATGCTTTTTATTTGGCCCCCCTTCTGAAATTTTCCTTTTTTTCTTCTGTTTTGAAAATGCATTTTGAGCTTCAGGGAGAGAGGCCATGCCAGGAGGGACATATCAAGACTGGCGAGGAGAAGCTCTCTATTCTGTTCAGCCATTAATAAGCATACCAGCAACTTAGGGTACTTAGTGAATTTTCGTTCACGGTATTATTGCATTAATATTGCATCTTTTTCATGAAAAGACGTATAAGTCTTTTCTAGCATGCGTTCGTCTCAAACTTCTTCACCACACAACTGCAGGCGTGAGGTGATGCGGAACAGAGCTGGGTTGTACTCAGCTATGGACTTAAAGTTTGTAGTCTCAGGTTCTCCCACTCATAACGGGCCCTTGGGAGTGTAACATTTTTTTGATGTTTATACCTAACCTCAAGGGCAGTCCACATCTCTAGTGGATCATCGACCGTAAGGTATTCAGCCTTTAGGGTCTTATCCACATGGCGATGAATATATATTATAGCTTTCGCTTTTTCAATGTCTGGCGTAGAGCTATCTTTTGTAATTGTGGCAATAGTGATTGAGCTCTCAGATGGAATTTGATATCCAACTGCCAGCTAAGGTCGTTCTTCCCAGATGCTTCCAAAATTTTGAAATTAACACTTATGATTTTTGCCATTTATCTAAAAACACAATTTGCATGAATTAATAATACTGAAAATTATATCATGTAGAGGCAATTTGTAATGAATAAGCTAATTGTGTGGATCGGCCAGTCGCTATAATAATGTCCAAAGTCCAAATTATACAGTCCCTGTTTTACAAAAATGAAAAAGAAAATACAACTTTGGAAAACACGTGGGTCCCAGAAAAATTCTTCTTCATCAGGGGGTGGTCTCTGCCTCCATGAAAATGGCTATCGGTCTTGAGTATTACATAATATCCTCACTACAATTTCTCTCAAAAAGAAAAGACAACTGCAGGAGAAATAAATGTGTGACTTAAAGAGGCCGATCCAAAGCCACAATACAGACATTCATGCAAATTTGTGTTCGGAAACATTTTCATCACATTTAATCATATATCACATATATCACAGATTCATAGGATATAAAATTAAATATTTTATGCTTAATAATTAATTGGACAACGGGACGACGTCATACATCGTTAGGTTAGGTAACTAACGGCATAACGGTCGCAGTATCCTCATAATTATTAAGAAAATGCTTACGAAAATAAGCGTAATATTATCCCCGAATTCATGATAGGTATTATATCATATGGAGCATGTTAATAAGATCCTATAATAGTCATCATAAATAAATAATATGATGAAAATAATTTATGAGCAAATGGTCTAGTCTAGTAACTTTTTTTTAAAAAAAACAACTATGTCCCTTTTTATTATAGGAATTATTCTTATTCTCTCCTCTTATTTTTCTTTTTATTTTTCCTTTATTCCCCCATTTTATATTCTCTTTATCTCATTTTTTTCGGCTTTTGGCCCCATATTATTCACCCTTTTTTCTTTCGCTGGCCCGCTTCGGCCCGCGATTGTGCCACACTCCTCTTTTTTTCTTCACTTGGCTGAGGCCCTCAGCTTTTGGTGCGAGCTTCGGCCCGCGCCCCCTTTTTGTTTTCCCCATATTTTGTGTTTGGGCCGAGGCCCAGAAGGAAAAAAAAATAGGGTTTTTTTCCGAGCGAAAGTCCATTGGGGGGGCAGGCGGGTGGGTGGGCGGGGGAGGGGAGGGGTCGCACCGGCATCCGTAGCGGCGACATCGCCGCTACGGTGGGGGGGGGGCGGCGGAATGTTTTTTTGTTTAAAACTCTATTTAGGGTTTTTCGCCACCGTTGGTGGCAGTGTGACATCGCTTCGGGGGTGGTAGTAATGGCTAGAGGTAGGGTTGGGGGGAGGGTGTAGGGGGGATTGCCAGTGGTGAAGGTGTTGCCGGCCGCCAGACCATTTCTTGGAATTTTTTTCTTTTCGGCTGGCGGCCGCAAGGGCTGGCGGCCGTTAGGCTGCCGCCCTAAGGTCGGTAGTCAGAGGCTGCCGCCCTTCCTCAAACAGTAAAAACTGCTTTTTTTATTTTGATCTTGTTCGATCTAGGGACAGGAAACATAGTCATGATAAAAAAGTGCTGAGTTTTAGGTATACCTCAATATCGAAGAAAGCAGACGTGGAGTTGTAATTTGTCGTTAGCGCGCGGGCATTCCTCCACCATCCTTCAAAGCTTTCGCAACGTTCGGTCCCTCTCTTACAGGAAGAGCATGCTGATAACGTGTTGTGAAGTATCTCATGGGGGAGACCAAATGCCTTTATTTATAGGGAATATGAAGAGTTCATACAATGATAGGATATAGTGTTTGAGTATGATACAAACTCCTAATTGATAATGTATTCATAACACAAATTTAGTATTTATTAGAATCTTATTTGTGTTGTGAACGAGAAACAGGTTTGGAGAAGGTTGAGGCTAGGAAACCCCTAGCCTCCTTTATATAGTATTCATAATGGGTACTCATGTGGGTGGATACCCAATAGACCCAATGGGTCCTATTCATAACGCTTCCCCTTATCCAACCAACGTGGTATACTCGACTTTATGAATACTGAATGATTCATTTGTAACGACTGCTTTTCATGTATTTGGATTTATTATAATATAATATATGTTTTGGTGAATTTTCTCCTCATGTGTGGTTTCTGTCTCCGTAGCTTTCATTTTCGATCGATTCGTCGTATTTTCTCGTTTCTTCCTTAGGATTGTCGATTCCGAAGTATGTCATTTGTGACGGACTTCATAACGGTCGTATCTTACTATTAGATCAAGCCTAGGAGTCTTAGGAATCGATCCCGGGGCCCCGCGCTCCGTATCGGAACTTTTCTGTGCTCATTAGCCGGTGTAAGAAGGGCCACCGACCGACTAGATGACGATCCAGTCGGTCGGCAATCCTTCTTGGACCGACTAGTTAGCTTTCTAAATTTCTCCGGAGTTACTGTTTATCGTTAGTCGGTCTAAGAACGTTGGTTGACCGACTAGGTTGCAAACTAGTCGGTCAGCAATGCTTCTTGAACCGACTAACTCATCATATTATTTTTGTATCAGTTACTGTTTACTCTTAGTCGGTCTAAGAACGTTCATCGACCGACTAGATGCTAAACTAGTCGGTCAGTACTTGTTCATGGACCGACTAACTCTAAAATCCTATTTTCGTTCAGGAGTTACTGTTTGCACTTAGTCGGTCTGCGTTGGTCGACCGACCGACTAGTTGCCAAACTAGTCGGTCAGTGGTTGCTCTTTGACCGACTAACCAGTGTTAAAACCATAATTTCTGGGCAGCCGCCAGCTCAACCTATTTATACCCAACCCAAACGATTTCATCTTCTCCAACACGACCCAAAACCCTAAAATCTTCCCCCTTGAGCCCCCATCTTCCTCCAAGCTTCAATCCTTCATTCCAAGCCCCAAATCCATCATCCAAACCATCCATCCACTCTTTCTATCTCTCATCTTCCCCAAAATCTCACCAGATCCATCAAAATCCCCAAAATCCCCCAAAACCCTAGTTTCCCCAAACTTCTCCATTTGTTTCCAGATCTGATCCTAGGGTTCCCCAGAGTGTTTCTTCCGCCTCCTCTCGGTAAGAAATCGATCTACCGTTGTTTTCATATCCTATTGTAATTTTTATGAAACCCTAATAAAATACTTGTGTTTTGATGATTGTTCCCCATAACAGCGATTCCCCGTGGGCTAGCATCCGCGGAAACGAACTTTCGTAACCGTCATCCCCGGTGATAGGCAAGTGAAACTTGCATCTTTCGAATTGGGCCATGTCTTAGGCCATTACCTTGCTTAGCGTAAAAGAGACTAGGCAGTGAAAGGATAGCTGCCTAGACGCATTTGATCTAGCTTGACAACGAAGCTAGATCCGTCACCCTCATCATGCTTGTATGTCACATTTAATTTCAATTAACGGTACGCAAATATCTGTTCATGTCATTGCATTTTGCCTGTCATGTTTAATTCCTATTAACGGTACGCAATTATCTGCCCATGGCATTGCATAGTGATTATTTATTGTGACTGCGTAGCACACGCTACAATACCATGTTTCCTGGCTCGTGTTCCAGAAGCGAGCCCTGTAGTTGCTAACCCCAACGCTCGGATACCGGCTACGTGTACCCCTATGCCAAACACACACTTCTTTTCCTGGCTCGTGACCAGAAGCGAGCATAATGAGTTGCTAACCACAACGCTCGACACATGTGGGTGGGGTAAGAGATAAGCGGACTGAGCCCGAGTTGGCTTGATCAGCCACTCCGGCCAGCAGGCGAAATCTCTAGTGTTTAAGTGATTGATAGTGATAGAGATAAACGAGTTGGCCAGCAAGTGGACTCTCTATGCACTAAGTGTTAAGTGATAAGTGATAATTGATAAGTGATAAGTGTTAAATGATAAGTAATTAGTGATTTGGTAGCTTTTGCTACGTCGTGCGTGCTTGCCTCTCTTTTAAACTGTTGCATCATATTCAACTGCCATGCCATTGTTTAACATTTAAATGCTAGGTTGTTAGTCACTTTCAGTTACCTTGCCCAAGTCTTTTTAGACTTGCTGACATGTGCCCCTTTCTCTTTTGGGTGACGCATGTTAGACCTTGAGCATGAGTTGCTTGCTGAGGGTGAGGTGTTTGCGGACGCCGAGCTTGCGCCCGTGTTGGACGGGGAGTACGTGGACACTGGGGACCAGTCCTAGTGTCTTCGTGGTGTTTTACCTTTGTTAGACAGTTGTTTTGTTGTCGGTGCGTAGCACCTTTACTCTGTTATGATGTTGCTTTTGCTTGGCCTTGTTCTGGGCCCTTAGACTCTTTCTTTTAGCCTGGTGGCTTTTCTGTGATGTTGGATATTTTGTGGACAAACCTTGGGATTGGTATTTCATATCCGTCTCATACTATTATTATTATTGTTGTTGTTTCGATTGCAATTACAGGGACCTGCTTATACTAAATTGACGCTTATCGGGTTTGGGGCTTCACCGCTCCGCTCCCGTGCGGGCCTTTTCACGTCTCGCCTCCATTTTAGGGAAGCGGGTCGTGACAGGTTTTAGTGGTGACCCATGCAGGTCCTCTGTAACTGCGATTATCGGGATAACAATAATAATGCAAGATTGTCCAATAAATAAGTTCGACATCTGAGCCCTAAGCTGTGAGTCTAATTGTTTCGTTTTCTGCGTCATTAGATGGCAGGAAGGCGAATCACCCGTGGTGGTGGTAGTGGTGCGCCCCCTCATGACGAGGAGCCTGAGCGGGAGCCCACTAATGGAGAGATGATGCGGATGATGTTGCAGATGATGCAAGTTCAGCAGGGTGTGCTCCTGCAGGTACAGAATGCTCCGGTGACTCGAGCTGCTCGGGTGGTGGAAGCCCCTCGCCCTGAGCCCGGGGCGAAGCAGTTCAGAGAGCTGTGTCCTGCATATTTTGATGGAACCGAAGGTCCACTAGCTGCTGATGAATGGATGAGGAATATCGAGGACAATCTGAAGATGTCCAAGGTCAACGAGGTTAGTTGGGTTGACTTGGCGAAGCGCCAGCTAAAGGATAACGCCAGGAACTGGTGGGATGCTGAAGAGAAGATGTTAGTGGAGCCGATCGTCTGGGCTACCTTCAAGGCCAGATTTGATGGTGAGTTCTTCCCGAATGCTGCCATGGAAGAGATGCTGCAGCGTTTTATCGATCTGAAGCAGGGGAACTCGTCGATGGACATGTACCACCAGGAGTTCATGAGGCTGAGTCAGTTTGCACCGAAGATGGTGCAGGACGCTGAGGAGAGAGCTCAGAGGTTCCTGCAGGGACTTGCTTCGGAGCTCCAGAGCTTTGTGACCTCTTCCGACCGGGAATCTTATCAGAAGGTTTTGGTCGCTGCCAAGAGGCAGGAGCTGCTTGTGAACCAGAGGAAGGGGTCTATTGTTGGTGCTGGGAAGAGGCCTTTGGAACAGGCGAGAGCTGTGGTTAGGTCTGGATTCAGGCCGAACCCGCCTGTTCAGTTTAAGAGGCCAGGAGGGCCTGTTCGGAGGACTTGCCATTTCTGTGGCAAGGAGGGCCATATCAAGGAATCGTGTAGGAAGTTCTTGGGGCAATGTATTATCTGTGGAGATCCCGCCCATGCTATCCGGGAGTGCCCGAGGTTGAAGCAACCTTGGAGGACACCTATTGCTGCCCCGCCGTTGCAGCAGAGAGCCCCGGTGCCCGCTGGTCGTGGGGTGCCCCTCATTCCGCAGAAGCAGGCTTTTCAGCAGGCCGCTCCGCCGAGGAGGCAGGCATTTCTGATGACTGAGGAGGAGGTTTTGGCCATGGATGAGGTCATTGCAGGTAACTTTCGATCTAGATTGTTCCTTCCTTAATTAATTGATTGTTAAATTATGTGAATGCTTGTGTATGGTGTTGCTAGAGTAAGATTTGATTGATTAGACTGTTTGTTAGGTGTGGTTTTGGTTTGCACGTTCCCTGCCCGAGTCCTCTTTGACTCTGGTGCATCGATGTGCATTTTGGCCCAGAGCTTCGTGGAGAAGCATTCCTTGTCGACGTCCCCTCTCTCCAAGAGTTGGGACATCGTTACAGGGAATGGAGTAGTCACGGTGCATCGTGGATGCAGTCCTTGCTCTGTGGTGGTTTATGGACATGAGCTTTATGCTGATTTTATTGTCCACAACATCATCAACTACGATGCGGTCTTTGGGATGGATTGGCTTGCGAGCTTCTATGCTACGATCGACTGCAGGAGGAAGAAGGTGGTGTTCGAGATTCCCGTACATCCAGTGTTCGAGTTCAGTCGTGGTAGCAGTTCGCTTGGTCCTGTCAGATTTCGGGCCAGGCCGGTGGAGGCTGTGGCTATGCAGATGGAGCTGGAGTGGCCAGCTGTGGTGCGTGATTTTGGTGACGTCTTCCCCGAGGAGATGTCTGGTTTGCCGCCTGATCGAGCTTTGGAATTTTCTATTGATCTCTTTCCAGGTGCGCAGCCGATTTCGAAGGCGCCGTATCGTATGGCACCTGCAGAGTTGGAAGAGTTGCGAAAGCAGTTGGATGAGCTCTTGCTGAAGGGTTATATTAATCCTAGTGTGTCTCCGTGGGGAGCACCGGTGTTGCTGGTTAAGAAGAAGGATGGTTCGCGTCGCATGTGCGTGGACTATCGGGGATTGAATGCTGTGACCATTAAGAATAAATACCCGTTGCCTCGCATCGATGATATTTTTGATCAGCTTGGAGGTTCGAGGGTGTTTTCTAAATTGGATTTGAGGAGTGGTTACCATCAGTTGAAGGTGAAGAAGGATGATGTTCCGAAGACAGCGTTCAGGACGAAGTATGGACACTATGAGTTTGTGGTTATGCCATTCGGTGTAACTAACGCGCCCGCAGTTTTCATGAATCTGATGAACCTGATTTTCTACGACTTTTTGGATAAGTTTGTCGTTATCTTTATTGACGACATTCTGATCTATTCGAAGTCGGAGGAGGAGCATGCCTCGCACTTAAGGACGGTGTTGGAGATTTTGAGGAAGCATCGGTTGTATGCTAAGTTTTCGAAGTGCGAGTTTTGGCTGGATCGAGTTGCTTTTCTCAGGCATGTGGTGACTGGAGATGGTATTTCAGTGGATCCTGAGAAGATTCGGGCCATCAGGGAGTGGCCTGTTCCGTCGTCGGCGTCTGAGATTCGGAGTTTCCTTGGACTTGCTGGTTATTATCGGCGTTTCATTAAGGACTTTTCTCGTATTGCTGAGCCGATGACCAGGTTGACGCGGAAGGATGTTGCTTATGTTTGGTCGGGTGATTGTGAGAGTGCTTTTGGTATTCTGAAGGAGAGGTTGACGAGTGCCCCTATTCTTGTTGTGCCTGATCGCAGCGGTGGATTTGAGATCTTTTGCGATGCTTCTGGCAAGGGTCTCGGTTGTGTGTTGCATCAGCACGGGCATGTTGTGGCGTATGCGTCTCGTCAGCTTAAGGTCCATGAGAAAAATTATCCGACGCATGATTTGGAGTTGGCTGCCGTTGTGTTTGCTCTTAAGATTTGGAGGCACTTCCTGTTGAGTGAGAAAGTGAAGATTTTCACCGATCACAAAAGCTTGAAGTATATTTTCACTCAGAAGGAGCTCAACATGCGACAGCGTCGATGGTTGGAGCTTATGGCGGATTATGAGATTGATTTGCAGTATCACCCTGGCAAGGTGAATGTGGTTCCAGATGCTTTGAGTAGGCTTCCAGCGGTGATGATGTTGACCTCGCAGTGGAGATTGCAGCAGGATTTTTGTGAGTCTGGCGTGGAGATTGTTCTTCCTGGAGAGGCTTCTTCGTTGATGTACATGCAGGTACAGTCGACAATCGTGGATCGGATTAAGGCTGGCCAGGCTGAGGATCCGAAGCTGGTAAGGATTCGGGAGCAGGTGGAAGCCGGTCTGCGGACTGACTTTTTGATTCATGAGGATGGCTCGCTGAGGTTTGGAGCCAGGTTGTGTGTGCCTGCTGGGGATATCAGAGAGGAGCTGATGGTGGAGGCACACAGTTCGCCGTATTCTGTGCATCCCGGTGGCACCAAGATGTACCAGGATCTTCGTCTGAATTATTGGTGGCATGGTATGAAGAGGAGTGTGGCTCGGAGTGTGGCCAAGTGCTTGGTTTGCCAGTAAGTGAAGGCGGAGCATCAGCGTTCGGCCGGGTTGCTACAACCGCTTCCGATTCCGGAGTGGAAGTGGCAGCACATCACTATGGATTTCGTGACTGGACTACCTCGGAGTCCGAAGCAGAATGACGCGATTTGGGTGATCGTAGATCGATTGACCAAATCCGCGCACTTTATTCCGTTCCGAGTGGGACAGTCCACTGAGGCGCTAGCAAGGAGATATATGGAGGTAAATTCTTTTTACTCTCCGTTTTATTTCCTTTTCCTAGTTTGGATAGTGATGTAACGTGAATCGTGCAGGAAGTTGTGCGACTTCATGGAGTCCCCGTGAGTATCGTGTCTGACAGAGACACGAGGTTCACATCTCAGTTCTGGCAGAGTTTACAGAAGAGCTTGGGTACGCATCTGAGTTTCAGCACGGCGTACCATCCGCAGACGGATGGCCAGTCCGAGAGGACGATTCAAATTTTGGAAGACATGCTGAGGGCGTGCATGTTGGATTTCAAGGGTTCGTGGGAGGACCATCTACACCTGGTGGAGTTCTCTTACAACAACAGCTTCCAGGCGAGTATTGGCATGGCGCCTTTCGCCGCTCTTTATGGGAGGAAATGTCGATCGCCATTGAGTTGGGATGACATTGGTGATCGGGAGTTGTTGGGACCTGAGATGATCGTGGAGGCCGTGGATATCGTCAGGAATATTCATGAGAGGTTGAGAATTGCTCAGGACCGTTTTAAGCATTGGGCAGATGCTAAACGTCGTCCTTTGGAGTTTCAGCCGGGCGACCATGTGTTCTTGAAAATTTCCCCGAATCGTGGTGTGATTCGTTTTGGGAAGCGTGGGAAGTTGAGCCCGCGATACATTGGACCGTTTGACGTTTTGGAGAGGGTTGGCGAGGTAGCTTATCGCTTGGCCTTGCCGCCGTCTTTGGAAGGAGTTCACGATGTTTTCCATGTGTCGCAGCTTCGTCGATACATTAGTGATCCATCTCATGCGGTGGATTTTTCGGAGATTACCGTTCGCCCCGATATGACGTATGACCAGCATCCAGTGCAGATTCTGGACAGGCGTCAGAAGTCGCTTCGGAACAAGATTGTCAATCTTGTGAGGGTGATGTGGCGACACGGCTCACCTGGAGAGTCTACTTGGGAGAATGAGGATGAGATGCGAGAGCGTTTCCCACTTTTGTTTCCGGACTCGTGAGTTTTTGGAAATTCCGAGGACGGAATTTTTCTTAAGTTGGGGAGGATGTAACGACTGCTTTTCATGTATTTGGATTTATTATAATATAATATATGTTTTGGTGAATTTTCTCCTCATGTGTGGTTTCCGTCTCCGTAGCTTTCATTTTCGATCGATTCGTCGTATTTTCTCGTTTCTTCCTTAGGATTGTCGATTCCGAAGTATGTCATTCGTGACGGACTTCATAACGGTCGTATCTTACTATTAGATCAAGCCTAGGAGTCTTAGGAATCGATCCTGGGGCCCCGCGCTCCGTATCGGAACTTTTCTGTGCTCATTAGCCGGTGTAAGAAGGGCCACCGACCGACTAGATGACGATCCAGTCGGTCGGCAATCCTTCTTGGACCGACTAGTTAGCTTTCTAAATTTCTCCGGAGTTACTGTTTATCGTTAGTCGGTCTAAGAACGTTGGTTGACCGACTAGGTTGCAAACTAGTCGGTCAGCAATACTTCTTGAACCGACTAACTCATCATATTATTTTTGTATCAGTTACTGTTTACTCTTAGTCGGTCTAAGAACGTTCATCGACCGACTAGATGCTAAACTAGTCGGTCAGTACTTGTTCATGGACCGACTAACTCTAGAATCCTATTTTCGTTCAGGAGTTACTGTTTGCACTTAGTCGGTCTGCGTTGGTCGACCGACCGACTAGTTGCCAAACTAGTCGGTCAGTGGTTGCTCTTTGACCGACTAACCAGTGTTAAAACCCTAATTTCTGGGCAGCCGCCAGCTTAACCTATTTATACCCAACCCAAACGATTTCATCTTCTCCAACACGACCCAAAACCCTAAAATCTTCCCCCTTGAGCCCACATCTTCCTCCAAGCTTCAATCCTTCATTCCAAGCCCCAAATCCATCATCCAAACCATCCATCCACTCTTTCTATCTCTCATCTTCCCCAAAATCTCACCAAATCCATCAAAATCCCCAAAATCCCCCAAAACCCTAGTTTCCCCAAACTTCTCCATTTGTTTCCAGATCTGATCCTAGGGTTCCCCAGAGTGTTTCTTCCGCCTCCTCTCGGTAAGAAATCGATCTACCGTTGTTTTCATATCCTATTGTAATTTTTATGAAACCCTAATAAAATACTTGTGTTTTGATGATTGTTCCCCATAACAGCGATTCCCCGTGGGCTAGCATCCGCGGAAACGAACTTTCGTAACCGTCATCCCCGGTGATAGGCAAGTGAAACTTGCATCTTTCGAATTGGGCCATGTCTTAGGCCATTACCTTGCTTAGCGTAAAAGAGACTAGGCAGTGAAAGGATAGCTGCCTAGACGCATTTGATCTAGCTTGACAACGAAACTAGATCCGTCACCCTCATCATGCTTGTATGTCACGTTTAATTTCAATTAACGGTACGCAAATATCTGTTCATGTCATTGCATTTTGCATGTCATGTTTAATTCCTATTAACGGTACGCAATTATCTGCTCATGGCATTGCATAGTGATTATTTATTGTGACTGCGTAGCACACGCTACAATACCATGTTTCCTGGCTCGTGTTCCAGAAGCGAGCCCTGTAGTTGCTAACCCCAATGCTCGGATACCGGCTAGGTGTACCCATATGCCAAACACACACTTCTTTTCCTGGCTCGTGACCAGAAGCGAGCATAATGAGTTGCTAACCACAACGCTCGACACATGTGGGTGGGGTAAGAGATAAGCGGACTGAGCCCGAGTTGGCTTGATCAGCCACTCCGGCCAGCAGGCGAAATCTCTAGTGTTTAAGTGATTGATAGTGATAGAGATAAACGAGTTGGCTAGCAAGTGGACTCTCTATGCACTAAGTGTTAAGTGTTAAGTGATAAGTGATAAGTGTTAAATGATAAGTAATTAGTGATTTGGTAGCTTTTGCTACGTCGTGCGTGCTTGCCTCTCTTTTAAACTGTTGCATCATATTCAACTGCCATGCCATTGTTTAACATTTAAATGCTAGGTTGTTAGTCACTTTCAGTTTCCTTGCCCAAGTCTTTTTAGACTTGCTGACATGTGCCCCTTTCTCTTTTGGGTGACGCATGTTAGACCTTGAGCATGAGTTGCTTGCTGAGGGTGAGGTGTTTGCGGACGCCGAGCTTGCGCCCGTGTTGGACGGGGAGTACGTGGACACTGGGGACCAGTCCTAGTGTCTTCGTGGTGTTTTACCTTTGTTAGACAGTTGTTTTGTTATCGGTGCGTAGCACCTTTACTCTGTTATGATGTTGCTTTTGCTTGGCCTTATTCTGGGCCCTTAGACTCTTTCTTTTAGCCTGGTGGCTTTTCTGTGATGTTGGATATTTTGTGGACAAACCTTGGGATTGGTATTTCATATCCGTCTCATACTATTATTATTATTGTTGTTGTTTCGATTGCAATTACAGGGACCTGCTTATACTAAATTGACGCTTATCGGGTTTGGGGCTTCACCGCTCCACTCCCGTGCGGGCCTTTTCACGTCTCGCCTCCATTTTAGGGAAGCGGGTCGTGACAGGTTTTAGTGGTGACCCATGCAGGTCCTCTGTAACTGCGATTATCGGGATAACAATAATAATGCAAGATTGTCCAACAAATAAGTTCGACATCTGAGCCCTAAGCTGTGAGTCTAATTGTTTCGTTTTCTGCGTCATTAGATGGCAGGAAGGCGAATCACCCGTGGTGGTGGTAGTGGTGCGCCCCCTCATGACGAGGAGCCTGAGCGGGAGCCCACTAATGGAGAGATGATGCGGATGATGTTGCAGATGATGCAAGTTCAGCAGGGTGTGCTCCTGCAGGTACAGAATGCTCCGGTGACTCGAGCTGCTCGGGTGGTGGAAGCCCCTCGCCCTGAGCCCGGGGCGAATCAGTTCAGAGAGCTGGGTCCTACATATTTTGATGGAACTGAAGGTCCACTAGCTGCTGATGAATGGATGAGGAATATCGAGGACAATCTGAAGATGTCCAAGGTCAACGAGGTTAGTTGGGTTGACTTGGCGAAGCGCCAACTAAAGGATAACACCAGGAACTGGTGGGATGCTGAAGAGAAGATGTTAGTGGAGCCGATCGTCTGGGCTACCTTCAAGGCCAGATTTGATGGTGAGTTCTTCCCGAAGGCTGCCAGGGAAGAGATGCTGCAGCGTTTTATCGATCTGAAGCAGGGGAACTCGTCGGTGGACATGTACCACCAGGAGTTCATGAGGCTGAGTCGGTTTGCGCCGAAGATGGTGCAGGACGCTGAGGAGAGAGCTCAGAGGTTCCTGCAGGGACTTGCTTCGGAGCTCCAGAGCTTTGTGACCTCTTCCGACCGGGAATCTTATCAGAAGGTTTTGGTCGCTGCCAAGAGGCAGGAGCTGCTTGTGAACCAGAGGAAGGGGTCTATTGTTGGTGCTGGGAAGAGGCTAGGAAACCCCTAGCCTCCTTTATATAGTATTCATAATGGGTACTCATGTGGGTGGATACCCAATAGGCCCAATGGGTCCTATTCATAACGCTTCCCCTTATCCAACCAACGTGGTATACTCGACTTTATGAATACTGAATGATTCATTAGTACTACTGAGTATCTTAAAGGGTGGATACTTCTGGATCCAAGTTAAGGGTAACTGCCTCGTTAAAAACCCTTAGCTATGGAAAACCCTGTGGAAAAAACCGATAGCGAAGGGAAAAGAGTACAGCACTCCATAACTTCCCCAGATTTGGGGATGTGTCGAGGGGTGGATACTTCTGTATCCAGAGTCAATGTGGTTGCCTCATTAAAACCTTGACTATGGAAAACCCTGTAGGAAAAACCACTAGCCAAGGAAAAAGAGTGCAACTCTACAGTTGACTCCCCCTTATCTGATCAAGCTTCAGGCTTGCAGATATCCTATATATCTATACATTTATCTCCTAGGTGTCTATACATCCATCTCATCTATAACATTCCGAAAGCAAAAGTAAAGTACAAGCATCACTCATCTATACAAGTACGTGGCTTTGTATGTTCTTGAACTGCTCCTTGGGTGATGAGCTTCTCGGGATGGTAGAAGGATGTAGACTTGGGAGGATTCTGTGTAGATCGTCAGGAGGTGGACGTCCCTTTTATACTATTCATCGCGATGATCTGTAACCTGCATATGCAAATACATTTAACATGGAGGATTTTTCCTCGACCCTTGGAGATAGCGCAGAAGCTACATATCTCAGGTCCAGTGGTGCGCTGCAGGCACGACATTGTACCTGGCTAATAGCTATACTGCTAACGCTCAAAAGAGACGCATGCAGTTGACCAGGTAAAAGAGTGTTCCAAAGACACTTAAGGTACTTCTGGACCTTGTATATTATTCCCCTCTTCCAGCTAACGGAAAGGGGTCTTTTAATGTATATCCATACAACCAAATAGGTGTATTTAGTGGAGAATTATTTTAATGTTTCTTCATTAATCGTCATTGACTGAAGTTTTCATCTTCGGGATGATTAATTAATGTCATCTTCAGGATGATAGTTCATTTCCAGGATAATAATTCATCTTCAGGATGATAGTTCATCTTCAGGATGATAGTTCATCTTCAGGATGATTAATGTCATCTTCAGGATGATAGTTCATCTTCAGGATGATTAATGTCATCTTCAGGATGATAGTTCATCTTCAGGATGATTAATGTCATCTTCAGGATGATAGTTCATCTTCAAGATGATAGTTCATCTTCAGGATGATTAATGTCATCTTCAGGATGATAGTTCATCTTCGGGATGATTGTTCATCTTCAGGATGATTGAATTCTGTAAGCCAAGAATTTATGCCTAGCTAGGACTTTCATATCATATCATATCTGATAGATAGGCTTTAACAGATATTTCGGTATTTTCTCTTTAGGATATCCGATAATAGTTTGAGTTATTAAAATAATCTCAATTCTTTTAATTTGCTCTCTTAAGAACAATACTGTTTTTAAGAGGTGCAAACAACAACCTTTTAGTATGAGTCCTTTAAGGATCTTTGTCTAGGTTGTCTTTCCTTTAATCATATTATTAATATGTGTCCCAAAAAGAAAGGAAAGTAAAGAAAAAAAATTTATATATGCAGTTGAAGAGATTTTATATCGGTAATGTTGTCACATCCAATAACAACATCAACCAAAAAATTCCCTCTTTTTGCCATTCGTTGGGTTACGCCTTGACATAAACCAGTCGATGCATCAGATTGATCTTGTAAGTGAGTTCAGCTCATCTTACTTGATTACTTCCTGGTTTGAGCGATTTATACCTCTAAAGCTATAGTAAATTAAAATGCTTATAGCTAACGATTTTATTTTAATTCTCCTTCAATACTCAGTTATCCCACAGGATTTGATATCATTTTTGATATCAGGACTTCAGGTCCATACACCTCATATTTCATAAGTGAGTCCAGCTCACCTTATTATTGCCTCATTCCACATTATTATAATTTGGCCAAATCTCTATCTTTGCTTCAGGAAAAGCAGAGTTGTGGAATCGATATTAACTGGCAAAGTGAAATATGAGAGAATTTGTCGACAAAATGTGTTCTTTCTTGCCTAAAACTCACCCCGTATGTACTATAATCATTTGATTTCTCCCAAAGGTGTCTCCTTCACGACGCGTTAAAGAAGTGAAGGTTCTGGGACGGGTAAAGAATATGGACAGATCCAGAATTGGTCCTTAGCAACCAAGTTGCAATAAGGTTCTGGATTTGAGCTCACTTTCCTGTGGTGGTATTGCCTTTTTCGATCTCCAGGAGTAGATTTCTCTCTTTGGAGCCTAATGGTATGTCCTCTCATCTCTTAAGGACATCCACTTCTGCTACTGGTGGATTACATCCATTATATTTGGTATGTCAATCCTAGCTGGATTTTTAGTAGCAGGGATGTGATAGTTTTGACAATATTTAAATTGTCAGTCTGATTATAATCAGATCATATGTATTTACTTTTTAAATGGTCAATTTGAGCTTCAGGCTCATAGATGATTTGAACCAAATAGGGAATTGAAGGATCTTCAGGATCCTTTTTACCATCAACACACAATCTATAAGACGTGCATAAATGCCTTACTCATACGAGATTTTGGAATCTATTCATCAAAGTTGGTTAGTCCTGATGAATGTGTTCTCTTTGTGGCATCATGACAGTTTATGTAGTGTTGCTTCAGGAACACATACACAGCGTTGCAGACGAACCATCTTTTAGATGTGCTCTAAACCCATTCTTAGAAAATGTTTATATGGAGTTGATCAGACTCATATAAAAGGGTTCTAATGGTGTGTTTAGCTGAGTGTACGCAACCACTGTTGCTAATTATTTATGATTTCCCATTTTTATCCAAAGTTGCCACTATTTTTAAAAAAATTGTGGTTGGATAATGACCATTTTTAGAGGATATATTGATGAGTACACCAAAGGTACATCATCAGTCCTATTAAGGGAGTGGACGAAGCATATTTATTTCCCTTAAATACTCTCAAGAGACCTAAAGGTCTTCATTATCTTTAATGATGATAGTATATCATCTTAAATCTCTTTGAGGAAGTGGGGAGAGTCAATGTCCATGTGAATGGAGATGATCTCATTATCATTTTTCCCTTTTGAATAGGACAATGAAAGTTTCACCCTTTTTGAAGAATCTTCGGGTTCGTCTGGTTGATGATGTCTTGCATCATCACTTCAGGGTGATATCGATCCAAAGTTGGTCGATTCTGGACACTTCTGGTGTTCCAAATTAATTCCTCTTTTTTGAATTTATGTGGGACTTTTGAAAAGTCCATTAAAATGCTCAAGTTAATTTTGTCCGGTAATAGTTGAACTGTGTTCAAACTGTGAAGGATTACATCTTCACATTGACTATTGTACGGATCATTATGGGACAAAGCTTCAGGCTTCATTTATTTCTTGAGTCATTAGGAATTTCATTTTGACGAAAATCCTTTGAAACTGTATAAGTTTCAGAGAGTATATGGCATCCTCATTCTATTTTTAGGGGTATTCAAGATTGCAAATCATTCGCAGTAAAATAAAATGTATTAAAACTACAGGAGAATAATACAGATGATTTTGTTAAGTCAACAAGTGACATAGTGTGATGTGTGCTCTTGAAAACATACAACAATAATTATGCTCATTAAGACTTATGTTATGACAACAGATTATATTTGATTTCAAATTTTATTTGTCCTCGGAGAGTAGTTAAATATACATAAGGTCAATTAGACTTTCGTCGTTTTGACTAGATATGTATGTATTTTTATATGCACATTCATGTTTGTAAAAACATTATGGCTCTTATCAGAACTTCTTTGATCTGATATTGGCTTGCCATTGCTTACTCCATGTCGAGGTATATCATATCTTCCCTTTCCCATTTAATTCAAGACTTCCCTTATTTTAAGTTTTCCTTATTTTTATTTCTGGTCATGTTTGATCCTGAACTTCCCCTGATTTCAATATTCCTTATTTATAAATGACAATGAAAATTAGTCTTGCTAAGGAGACATAAGCAGGGGTTTGAGCAAATTATTTATACTTCCACTTTTCTAATTATTAAGAGACTTTTAAAAAGTCTATTTGAATGCTCGAGTATAGCTTCAGGCCATTTACTTGAGTCGTTCAAATTTTATGTGGATATTTTATCATGCTCAGAGGGGAAAACAAATACATGGTTACGAAATTTATAATTTTTCACTTATCTATTAAGTCACGACTTCGGGCGTACACTTAAAAGTAAGGGGTAGATTCAAAAATCATACATTGTAAAGTGAGACGAATCTAAAAGAGTTTAGCGGTGTTATGACAACTGATGGTGTCAATGTTTACCGCAAAATGCGCATCTCTAAAAAGATCGCATAAATGGTTTTCGCATAAGCCATCGTTTTTGTTGATATTTATTTTATTAGGGGAAAGTGTGCTGACTTTTGATTTGATTTTGAACTTCAGGTTCATTTTGTCAAAGTGGATATGATGTTAAACTTTTTGAAATCATGATTGTCTTATTGTCATAAATATCATCATATCATGAGCCCATCATACATATAATGTAAAGCTTGTAAACTAAAGATTATGCTCAATTAAACTGAATTGAAACAAGTATGATGTATACACATGCTATTTATATGCTTCAGGCATTTAAATAATCTCATCACAGATATATAGTCTAGCTATAGGCGTTAAACTATATCAAAGTGATTTTAGCATGCTTTTTAACAGTTTCATTGTAACATTAACATAGCATGAAAATAGTTAACATCCACGCATTTAATGTATAAGCAATGAAAAAATAACTTAGGACTATGGGGATCAGCCAGCCGACACCGAAAAGAAAAAGACAGTCCGAAATTACATCAAAAGTTGCATGAAAGAATAAGTACAACTCGAGAACTTCAGAGAGAAGCCCCTTTCATCTTTGTGCATACGCCTTCAGCTCCTTTTTGGTGTCCGGCGGTCTTCTTTTTACATTTATATCCTCACTTACAAATTTCTCTCAAAAAAGAAAAAAATTACAGGAAATTAAAGTGTCGGAAACCTGGCTGATCCCTAAAAACATAGCCTAATTCGCACATCCACGCAGATAATATATGGAAAATATACAACCACGCAGATAATCATATCACAGGCATGTAAAGATTAATTAAATAATCTAAATAGTGTGTGACGTGCTAAAAATTAGTTTTGAAATTTTTTTTACCTTTGATCCATTTTTTAATGTTTTGTTTACCGCTTTAACCCTTTTTATAAAGTTTCTTTAATTATTTTGGGTTTTTGGGGCCAAAAATAAAAAAGGAAAAATTATTTGTGTAAATGTGCTAATTTTCAGGCTTTTGGGCCATGAAAACAACCCATTAGGGTTAATTGGGCCTCCCCCGGAAAATTGGCCTGTTAAGGGCTAGGGTTTCCGGAAAAACTCTAGGGGGGCCCGCGGGGCGGGCCGCCTTGACGGCTGGCCGCGGTCGCTGGCCGCTGGCCTGAGGCCGCGGCAGCGAGGGCCGCGGCCAGCGGCCGCGGCGTCAGGCCGCGGCCGATGGCCGCGGTGTTTTACCGCCGGCGGCGCTCGTAGAGCGCCGCCGTTTAGCCCTTCGGGCATGCGGGGTATGGATCAAGGTTGGAGGGGTAAAAACAGATTTTTCAAGCATTTAGATTTCTAAAAAACTGATTATTATTATTTTTAGACATGCGGATCTAAATAAAAATGTGATTTTTATCGTGTTTTTAAACTTTTTGATCCTAAAACATGCAGATCTACGTGAAACACAAGTTTAGATCTAAAAAGTTTTGATATTTACCTCTAGATTCGACGAGGGAATCTAGACGACGGTTGGTGAAGGATGCCCTTTTCGCTCCCCGTTGAGAAGATTACGATCTTCTTAGACTGTGCAGTTGATGGATCTCCTTCCTCGCGCGTCGCCGCCTTTTCCAACGAGCGTGATCGTGCTGATAACATGTTGTGAACGAGAAACAAGTTTGGAGAAGGTTGAGGCTACGAAACCCCTAGCCTCCTTTATATAGTATTTATAATGGGTACTCATGTGGGTGGATACCCAATAGGCCCAATGGGTCCTATTCATAACAATTTGATAATTATATTTCAATCTAAAATAATGTTTATTTTTATTTTTAATTGTTCTTATTTATGTTCTTCTTTAATTGGATAAATATCTATCTTTCTTTGGACAAATGTTTAAGAGTATTTAAATTCATTATATGTATAGCAACAATATCTTTATTTTGGATATATATATTTATACCGTATTGAAATGAAATCTTTAATGGATGAATACATTTTTAACTTTAATTTTGGGGATAAAATTGCACATGAAAATTTTCTTTTGTACCTTTGGAGTAAAAAATAGTAAAAGATATCTAAATGCTAATTTCGAAGAAAACTCTAATATAAAACACGGTAAAACAGAGAATTACACACATGCTATTGTCCTACTGAGACAAAGTGGTTGACAGAGTGGTTGCCATGATTTGGTCACCTCAGTCTGGGGGAGATGGAGGGCTGGGGTGTGGAATCTTGGCCACCTCAGGCGGATGGAGATGGATGGTTTGGATGAGGTTTTTGGCGGCCCTGGGCTGTAGGTGTGTCTCTGGGTGTACTATTGGTACCACTTAACACCTCACCACCCAAAGAAAGAGCCCATTCGTGCCTATTATTTACATGTTTGTCATTGCCCTTTCATGAACCCACAGAATATATGTCTTTGATTGGAGTGAGTTGATGAGAGGAAGTGATGGGTGAGGGGATCTTGATGGGTGAGTGACGGGAGGGAGTGATGGGTGATGGGGGAAGATCTACCTGGGATACCAGCAAGATATGCCTGAAAGATCTCCATGGAAGACCACCCTGGAAGCCTGGAAGACATGCATATAAGACCTCCGTGGGAGACCTAACCAGTCTGTGAGACCCCAATGGAAGACCTATCTAACCTGAGCAACATGGCCCCCATTCACCCCAGAAGATACACACACATACACACATACACTTTTCTCTCCTTTGCGCACATGGGTCTCGCATCTTGTGTATGTGTGTTTTCTTAGGGTCCCCGCGCACTATGGGCACATGTTATTTCTAGTTAAGGTATATAAGAGCAATAAAAAACAATTAGTTATATCAAACTATTTGAAACATTATGACATTTAAATACAAGTTAGCCTTTCTTTTGTTTCGTTTGTATGCACCAGCAAAAAAAGCAAAAGCAAAAAAGCAATCACATACCATTGTAAGATTAACCAAAATGGATATGCATCCATATCCAATGCTTCATAATTGATCCACAAGTAGATCTTCTCATTCTAGGATGCGATGTGGCCTCAACAGCCTCATTTTGATGCCACGTTAAAGACACAATGGGCATGGAGGGAGTTGCTATAGACGCGGACCAAATTGCTGAACACACACCATTTATTTACAGGATTGCCTTTCAAAATATATTGGTTTGCCATTGAAGCCTTTTCATTTCCACCCTCCAATTCTCTTCTTCTTCCATTATCTATATCTTTTTCTCCGTCATCGTCGCCGCCGTCCCGCAACCCCCCACTCCTCGCACAGCCTTCTGATCTATTCCATTCCGTATGCTGTCACCTCTGACTCCTCTGACTTCTCCCCTCTCTTCCTTCCACATCCTCTCCACTCTTTTGCCACTGTTGTTGTCAGGAAACAACGGCGGCTAGTGACGTCAGCGAAAGTGGGGAATGAGCCGGAAGTGGAAATGAGCAATTTTTTTTTGATTATTCGGAAAATAAGAAATGGGTAATTTTGGGATACCTGATACGTGAGCAAAGTGAAAAACAGATTTTAAAATATTTGTGTGTAACGTGGTATGTGGTACAGCAACCGGGTATGTGCGTATGAATTACCCAGGTGTAGGCTCCAAAATGTAAGCAAAATTTATCATACAATATACCGTAAACTTGCGCAAGCGAGGCGTTCTCTTCTTCGTCGTTTGAGAAAAACCGTCCATAGTGAGAGTCCCCTCGTCATTTAACTCTAATAAAGCTCCTCTTTTTGGGGTATCATCCGGTCATCCCGCATCTCTAATTCACAGATCTCGTGTTCATTACTCAGATCTCTTTAAATCGCCACATAAAGTTCGGTCCTCTCTTGATCTTCTCCCTGACCTCGCCATTCATCCACCAGATCTAGAGGTAAACACCAACGGAATCTTTTTAAGAGCATAGGGATGTTTTGAGCTTAATTCGGTCATTTTCTCGATGGGAAATCGTCGTGATTGATTCAGGTAGTCGGCGCGATGAGTAAAGGGATCTTCGACGGGCTGCCCCTTCCTGCAGACAAAGAGGTAATCGTTTGTTACGGTTCAATTCGTCCATATTTCGTTGCAGCTGATGAATGCGAATAATTTGAAATTTTTGATGAAACATAAACAGATCAAAATTAGATGGGGTGCATTACTGTTGCTCTTGACGTTTTCATTAGTAAAAAAAAACGGTCAAATTAAAAAAAGGAAAAAAAAAAAAAGATCATGCTTCACCTGCTGACGAAACCTATATGGAATTTTCTTAATTGCATAACTTTCCAAGAACCTGGGCGGCATACGAAGCTTTAAATTTATACAAGCTTTCTGCTTTATTTTTTTTCTTTCACATAGTCGGCGCATCATTGAATATACCTCAAGTACTTGATTCAGCAGTAGCCATTGTTATTTTCCCCTGCAGATTGCATATAAATAATATATACATCTCTAGTCAAATAACATGATATTTAGTGTATGAATTCATTTTTATTTGACTTGAATGATAAAGACGTTCCCTGATGTTCCTGATATAGAAATATTTATAGATGGAGTTTTGGGGCATGTGATAAAATGATAAGATTCTTGATCAACTTCAGTGAAAACAAACCTACAAATGTCTATTTTCGTTATCAGTACTTCTCATGGATGACTGTCGTTTCTTCAAGTTGCACATTTTTCTTTGAAAAAACCCGTCCAAGTGGTGATAGAACTCCAGGATACCTTAATGATTTTTCGGCTTCCGTGACAAGTGAATACATTTCCTTTTCGACCATTGAATAATGAGTTTGAATTAACTATTTGGTATACAATTCCATTTAGTAATTAACTTTTCCTTTCAATTGCATGTGAACTATGTTATATATGTGTACGATAATCTTGTAGAAATTTAGTCACATGTTATCAGATTACCTGTTGCTATCTTACCATTCCCATTTTGATCATGCAGTACCTGCGAGAAGGGCTCTTAAGAGTAGATGAGAGTTGGGCAGCTGCACGGTTTGATTCTTTGCCTCATGTGGTTCACATTTTGACATCTAAGGATCGTGAAGGTGAAGTGCACTTCTTGAGGGAACAGAGTGATCTTGTTGAGGATGTGGTAGATGAAGTTGTGCATGCCTATCATCATGGTTTCAATAAAGCAATCCAGAACTATTCCCAAGTTAGTCCTAGTATTGTATAGTTTTATTTTTAATCGTCTGTTGATTATGCATTTTTCAGTTTCTTATGTTGATTGACTCCGCTGATTGTTACTGTCTATGCCATGGGTTCTCAAATTTAACCCTGCCCTGTGTTTTCCTCCCTTTTCAGATATTGCGGTTGTTTAGTGAATCTGCTGAGAGCATTTCTGTTCTAAAGGTCGATATGGCAGATGCAAAGAAACTTCTAGGTTCTCGTAATAAACAATTGAGTCAACTATGGTATCGATCGTTAACACTACGCCACGTATTATCTCTGCTGGATCAAATTGAAAGTGTAGCCAAGGTCTGTTCTGCATGAGTTACCTGATTCTGCTTCCTAATGAGTCCATATGATGACTTATTGTGTCTTCCTATCCATCAAAGATCCTTTTAATACTGGATCACATATCACATGTGATCATATTAGCATTATTCAGATGACATCATTAATTTCTTTTCGTATCTTTCACGATGGCTGCTGTCATTTTCTTGATAAGCGTGATCATGCAGTTGACCTTTTAGGGATTTAAGGGTTGTTTTACTTTTATCATGTTTTCGGTTCAAGATGATTGTTTATGCAAAGACTTTGTACGTTGAGGAGGTTTGTGTGATTATTTGAGCAATTCTTATACAAGAGGAGACTTTGCTGGTGCTCTAAGAAGCCTCGGATATGTTAACCTTTTTCATTTATTTTCTTTCCCTTCGCTTTTCTCCCTTTTACCGCCATCTTTATCTTTTGATCTTATTGGTAACTAGAAAAATTTGCATAATGATATTCTGTTCATCCTTGTTCTCTTTAATTTTTCCTGTGAGTTTTATTTACTTGAGAGGCTATCTTGTGCACTACTGAATAATGGTTTTGAAACCTCATATACATATAATTGTTAAAAAAGAATCAAAGTACTCACCTCATTTGAGACATCTAAGAACTAAGAGGATGTAAATCAATATTTTTAGACATTCTAAAGGCCACCAAAGGGTATTGAAATAGGCAACGATGAAGACTATTTTTAAAGATCTGGATACTAGAGCTAACCTAAACCAACTTACCCTTTTCTCACTACTCTATTATGCAAACCAAAGTGGTATAATTGGAGCTGTGTATTGGAGAAGATGCCAATACAGAGAGAGTTACCATTCATATAATTGAGGCAAGGACGTCCATTGAACCATTGTTGCTAAGTATGTACCCAGCTGCTGTTGATGGACTAAACTCATACTATCAGTTTTTCTTGGGAAAGTCTAAAACACAGCTTCAGTGGTCTGGTAGGACTTGATAAGAAACCAAATAGAGTAATACTCTCAAATGTTTTCTAATATGAATATGGTAGTATACTTGAGGACTAAGAGGAGGTCAATCACTCAAGACATTCTGAAGATCGTCAAAAGGCAATGAATAGTAGGCAATGGCATGATTAGGCTCACATAATTCTCAAATATTTTCACATAGGACCTAAATGTTAAGGCCAGTTATTAAGTGCGGTGGCACAAATCAGAACACTGGGGGGGGGGGCACGAAACCCTAGGAATGAGGCATCAACTCAAAACCCTAGGGAAGGGTAGTTTGGAAATTTTGTTTATTTTCCTTATTAGAGTGATTTGTTATAAATAAGTGAGTGAGAGATCATTAGGGTTTTATGCGGAAAATTATGAGAGACTAATAGTTATTTAGATTAGTAACCCAATGTTATTGTGAGAGTTGGCCTTCCTCTTGAATTGGAAGCCAAATCTTGTAGTTCCATGAAATTTCAATAAAAATAACATCTTTTGCCCAAATTTCTTTTCTAAACCTATTAAATTGGTATCAGAGCGATCGAAATTGGGATCAATGGCGGAGGTGAAAAAGGTGGATGCCTTAGAGGAAAAATTAGAGAACAAAGTGGAGACTCTTAAGAACATGACCGAGGAACGTTTCAGAATGATGGAAGAACGGATCACCACCAACCAACATGTTTCATCACTAAAAGCCATGATGAAGCAACTGTTGAGATGCATAGCCATTTGCCACTAGCGGTGGTATCTATTGAGACGGATCTTAACGGAGGTGATACAGAAGAGGGCGGCACGGTAACAGATATCATCAATATCAAAGGAAAAATAGTCATCGTTGAGGAAGAGCAAACCAAACGATAGGTTGAGATGACGGGACACACCAGTCTCGAAGGCGGTTGGATCTGTCCAAATCAGATCAGATCCACATGCAACGAAGGTTTTTAGATGGGTGAGGATGCAAAAGAGCATGGCAGCATGCGTTTTCCATGCGCCTAGATGTGAAATACCCCCCGACCCTTGGGGGAGCGATCGAGGGTGGAGGCGGCGACGGCCCCCCCGGAGGTGGCAGATGGCCCGCATAGGGTCGGTGGCCCACCCGGGGGCGATGGCCCCTGAGGAGGCGACGGAGGCCCTGCAGGGGCCTGTGGAGCCAATGGAGCCCTCGTGGGGGCTGGAGAAGGATTGACGGCCTTGTGGGTGGTCCGACAAAGGCCACAGGGGGCATGGCCCCTGGGCTGGCTTTGGCGGCCCTGCGGGGTTTCCGACAAACCCCACCGGGGGCGGGCGGGTGTCGCAAGGGAGCAATGGCCCATGGGGATGCGGCGACGGCCTTGCAGGGCGCTAGCGGGTTACGTACGGAGGCGAGGGGTTGACGGTAAGCGGCGACGAAGTTACCGAGGCTTGATGGGGATTCGACAACAACAGATTCAGTAGTGGATGGTGGAACCCACATGATGAGTCAGCGGATGGCCCTCAATTGAGGGGACACGGGGCGATCGATATCCCCTGGCGGGCATCGGTTGGGCCGTGGGAGCTCGGCCAGTGGGTGTGTCCGGTGGAAGATGCATGATCCCTCGGAATCGGCCGGGGTCGTGGCGGAATTTTTGGATAGCAAGGGGTCACGATGGAAGGTTTTTGACGGATGATTTTGGCGCCCCACGGCTCCTAATAAAAACACGTACCATCAATTCTTCTATGGATAGTCCTGAATATGAGTTGGACAAAGGTAGTTCGGAGTAGACTCGAGGAAGCTAAAGATACCAATCTTTGCGGAAAAGACGCTTATGGATGTGTGCATCACGTCGAACGACACTTTGCAATGTAACAGATTTACAGAGGAAGAGAAGCTAATAGTGGATGTGTGTATCGCGTCGAATGACACTTTGCAATGTAACGGATTTACAGAGGAAGAGAAGCTAATAGTGGGGACCTTATGCTTGGATGGAAATGCACAGCCTTGATTCTAATAGAGGGAGCAATGACAGTTCGTACAGACTTATGAGTTAAAAAATTGTCTCTGGAACGGGTCTATGATATTCAGGATGGAGATCTGCACAAACAACCATTCACACTCAAGTAAGAGGGATAGTCCAGAAGTATAAGGAAAAGTTTAAGTTGCTTTCATGCTCCGTAATGGGGATATCAAAAGTGGTGTTGGAAGGAAATTTTATGAAAGGACTCAAGATATTCATTCAAGCTGAACTGTCTTTTAGGTTGAGGGAGTTAGGTAAAATGATGGAGAGGATACAGATGATTGATGACATGAACTTAACAGAGCGACGTGTTAAGAGAATATCGAGCATGTTTCCTTCTCGTACTAATACCACAATGAAGGTACAGAAGACACAGCTAGTAGAGGTTCAACCCTCCAAGAACATGATCAATAAGACACGACCCGAAAGTAAGTTCAAATGCATCACGAAGACAGATATACAAAATACGTGCGCGAAGGAGTTGTTGTTTTCGCTATGACGAGTAGTATGGTATGTGACATCGCTGTCGAGATCGCACCCTTTAGGTTCTGACTATCGATGATGACGAAGACGAGTGCGTAGCAGTTGAGGAGGAAGGAGGAAAGGACGAGCATCCTCATTTGGAATAGGCCGCGACAAGGGGGGCCAATCGGCGCAATTTGATAATAGTTTTCAGAATTTCAGTGTCTCATTGGGAGAAGAATAATGTTAGGCCAGTCATTAAAGGGCGTCAGCACAAAGTAACACACACGAGGTGGAGGCACGAAACCCTAGGAAGAGGTGGCGGCTTGAAACCATAGGGAAGGGTGGTTTGAGAATTTTGGTTATTTTCCAAATTATAGAGTTTTGTTATAAATAAGAGGGTGAGAGATCATTAGGGTTTTATGCAGAAAATTGTGAGATAATAGTAGTTATGCAGATTAGTTACCTAAGGTTATTGGGAGAGTTGGCATTCCACTCGAATTGGAGGCCGATTCTTGTAGTTTCACGAAATTTCGCGGCACAAAGCATCACATAAGCGGCGGATGCACGAAACCCTAGGAAGGGGGCGACGGCTTAAAACCCTAGGGAAGGATAGTTTGGGAATTTTTGTTATTTTTAATTAGAGAGTTTTGTTATAAATAAGAGGGTGAGATATCATTAGGGTTTTCTGCGAAAAATTGTGAGAGAATAGTAGTTATGTAGATTAGTTACCCTAGGTTATTGGGAGAGTTGGGATTCCTCTCGAATTAGAGGCCGAATCTTGTAGTTCCACGAAATTTCAATAAAAATATCATCTTTTCCCAAATTTCTTCCACAAATCCTATCACTAAACTCAACCAATTTAATCTTTTCACACAAGTTAATTACATGTCGCAAGGTGGAATAACTAGATATTGTGAGAAGATGCTAAGAGACTTCGCAAATTTTATAGCTGGCCAATATCTATGGACGTATACACACCTATAATGAGTTATTCTTTAAAGTCTAAGTGAAGCTCCAGCCGCCTGCTTGGTGTAGATAACAAACATAGTCAAGTTAAAATCCCAAGGCTTGTAGGATTAAAAAGGACAATTGAACGAACTAAAGAGTTACATATTTTTGAAATTCTAGATCTTCTAGGTGATATATTCAAGTTGGTAGCAAGAAAGTATTTGACACCTTGCTCCGATACTGATACATTGAGAAAGTAGTATTGTGGTCGTAGAATGCATAGTCTATTAGTAAGGGTGCTATCCTATTATGTGCCATATAAATTTATATATAACAACTGATCACTTGTAGAGACAGTACATTGATAGTACGAGACCTAATGCAACAATCTTGTGCATATGTGATTCTTCTTACAGATAACACTCATCAAGAGCTAAATTTTATTGTTCTAAAAATGGATTTGTTTACATGATCTAATATCATTGCTCATTACCTATTGACATTACAGATTCCTGCTCGCATTGAGAAGCTAATTGAAGATGGGCAGTTATATGCTGCAGTTCAGTTGCATGTCCAATCATCATTGGTGCTCGAGAGGGAAGGCCTTCAAGTGGTTGGTTCTTCTGCTAATCTTCTTATTTTGTGGCTTCACCATGCCACCAAATTCGTTTAAGAGCTTTGGAGCTTTAATAGAATAGATGATTAAATATCATTTCCCCTCTTCTGGACCCTTTCTTAGTCTAGTAGTAATTTTTGAATGGGTTGTTGGCTTCATGAGGTTAAACTTCATAACCAATTATGTAGATTTTGTACTTGCCCAATGGTATATTGGGGTTATATCAAATTTCTTTCTTATTTATATCTTCACTGGCTAGGAATTGGACAGATAACTTGGAAGGTTGATGTTAGATTGTGATGGGAATGGGGGTGTGGCCACCTAGTGGCCATTTTGTGATTTTGGGCCTTAGTGGCAAACTTGTAATTTTGGTGCTTGAGGGTATTTTTGTATTATTGGGAAAATCTGCCCTTTGTGTTGGGAGTGAGAGGGCTTGGGTTATGTTGAATTTGGAGAAGAAGAAGAGAGAATATGAGTAGGGGATTGATTAGATCTTGGAGAGTAAGCACTTTATCTTCAATCAAAGGGCAGGATAGTGGTTTCCTCTCTAATTGAAATCCATACCTTGTATTTTTCCTTCATTTTCTACCAAAATATATAAAAATCACTCTTTTGTTCCTTAAATCCCCTTTTAGTTCTCATCAATTGATATCATAGTTCAAGATCCACATGGCGGAAACAAAGAAAAAGAAAAAGGTCGAAACTTTAGAGGCCGAGCTCAGGGAATTCAAGAAATCGACGGAGGAAAATTTCTCCTTGATGAACACGAGGATGTTGGGATGGAGGAAAGGCTCTTAAATCAGATCACATCCCAAATTGGCATCGAAATCGTTGCAAATCTGAAGATCTTCCTGGAAAAATGGAAGAGATGGGTAGAAGCCCTACATGGAAAGACATGAGCTCTCCGAACCCAAATTTGGAAGGATATGAAGCCGAATATGAAGATTTGCAAAGAAATGGCCGAGCTTTAGTCAAAGGAAAGGGGAAGCTCGTCGATTTGAGCAAGGAAGGTTTCGCAGAGATGGATGATGGGCTGATCGGGATCTCGAAGCACCATAGCAGAGGCGATGGACCCTTGCCGACTCGCTAGGGACTGCACTGCCCCTGGGAACCTTCAACCAGGGTCGACGAGCCCTTGCGAGTTTGACAAGGGCCACCACGCCCTCTGGCGACCTCGCCGGGGTGCGACGACCCTTGGGGACCACCCCAGGGGTGTCGCGTGCCCTGGGCGCAGCCCCTTGAAGCTCGCGAGCCCCAAGCGGTGCAACCAGGACATCGCGATCCCTGGGCGCAGCCACCTAGGGCTTGCGACCCTTGGGTGTGCTGCCAGGGGCTCGAGAGCCCCGGGCGAAGGCCCCAGGTGGTCGCCGGCCTAGGGCGCCCCCCTCCAGGCATCCCTTGGGTGCAGCAACAAGGGCCCCACGACCCTTTCCTTGGGCTCAGCGGCCCCCTTCGTGGCCATAGCAGGGCCACACCCCTCTCGCGGACTTCCGAAACGGCGACGGCCCCCCTGGGGCTTAAACAGAGGTCGGGCCCCCATGTTTCATGGGACAACTTCGAGCATGCCACGGGGTACCCGATGCGACTACGCGGATGCGGTTCCCATACTTGGGGAGGCAGTGATTTTGTGGAAGACTACCCGGGCCTTACTAATGGTGGAGATGATCCCGGTTGGGGGAACAATGTTTGTGGATATAATTTTGGGGCAGGCTGGGGGCCATGTGGAGGATTCAGAGCACAATTTGACGGTCCTCAGCAGCTTCACACTAGTTAGCCAAGAGGAAGAGCAAAGTAGGAGATCTTTGGTCCCGGGAGCAGGGTTCAGCCTGAAGATGATAGTCTTCGAAGGGGAGGATCCATATGGATGGATTTACCATGCGGAGAGATAGTTTACAGTAAACCGCGTTTATGAGGCAGAGAAACTGTGGGTAGTTGGAGTCTGCTTGGAGGGAAGAGCATTATCCTGTTTCTTGTGGAGGCAGCAATGGCATCAAGTGCGGTCGTGGAAAGAGCTCAAGGATTGCTTATTGGACCGTTTTCGTGACATCCAGGATGGGACATGCACAAGCAGCTTATCGCACTGCGGCAGGATGGCACAATACAAGATTTCAGGGAGAGATTTGAGGCACTGGCTTGTCGAGTGTAGGGGGTCTCTGAGGAGACGTTGGCGGGGTGTTTCATGCAGGGACTCAGACCCGACATCCGGGCTGAGCTTCGCATACAGAGGCCGAAGGGGTTGATGTAGACGATGGATCTGGCTTAGCTGGTCGAGGACAAGCTTACAATGGATCCGAAGCCCCAAGGGAGCGAATAGTGGGACCGTTTTCCATACTCCGTTGCTTGGGAAGACTCAGACGCCCCAACCAACTATTATTTCGACAGCCCCAGAAAAGAGCAACATGCCCTCAGCGGAGGGCATGTACAGGCATCTCACACAGAGGGAGATTTTGGACCAGCGCGTCAATGGATTATGCTACCACTGGGGCGAGATGTTCGACCTTGGCCACCGTTATCAAGATCGGGCGCTGCAAGTGTTGATAGTCGAAGACGATGAAGATGCAGACGTCGGAGAGAAGGGGACATGGGGAAGGAGTACCCCCATTTGGAATAGCGCATCTACAGACATCATGCGCCACCTTGAGGACAAGGTGGTTCTTTGGGGGCGAAGTATTGATGGAAATGGGGGTGTGGCCACCTAGTGGTAATTTTATGATTTTGGGCCTTAGTGGCAAACTTGTAATTTTGGGGCTTGAGGGCATTTTTGTAATATTCGGCAAATATGCCCTTTATATTGGGATGGAGAGTTAGGGCTTGAGTTATGTTGAATTTGGAGAAGAAGAAGAGAGAATATGAGTACGAGATAGATTAGATCTTAGAGAGTTAGCCAATTATATTCAATCAAAGGATATGAGAGTGGTTTCCTCTCTAATTGAAACCACTATCTTGTATTTTTCCTTCATTTTCCACACACACACACATATATATTGGTGTGATGTGTTCGCTGCCTTCTTCTCTTTCTGGTATGAGTGACTTGTTCCTTATCACCTTTCAAAAGAAGGATAGTATTGGCACCTTGGCCAAGACCGTACTGGCGGCTATGGTTTGGCATATTTGGAGGGAACACAACAGAAGAGTATTTGAAGGTGTTAGTTCACTCAAGACCCTCCTCTTCGATGTTATCTCTGCGGACGTCAGGATTGCACTTCGGCACACTGAGTGTGACCATCATTCAGCTACTGACCCTCTTGCTAATTGGGGGTAGATTTGAGACATGTGTAGTCTCTTGTGAGTTTATGCGTGTGGGAGTTGGCTTGTTTGCCAAACTTCTTGTTTACTTTGGAGCTACTGTTGGGAGGGGTGGGGGGTTAGTGGAGGGTGACGGCGCTTTTGCCCTCTCCCCTCTTTGGCTTCTTCTCTTGTAGTCTTGTTTTTTCAGATTAATATAGAAACTCACTTACCTTTCTCACACACACATATCCCTCTTTTGTTCCTCAAATCCCTTCTAGTTCTCATCAGATTGGCAGCTGATTGTCAGCTGGTTGAGTCTTTTTTTCAGTCTTTTCAATTTTCTGACAACCACCTGTTGCATAAAGAGCAATAAATATAAAAATTTCTTTTGTAGTATGAGGATGCAGTTCTGTACTCAACTGAGTTTTATTCACGGCCTGCTGTCCCCAGGTTGGCGCTCTTCAAGATGTACGATCGGAACTAACAAAGATACGAGGTGTATTATTCTACAAAGTTCTGGAAGATCTACATAGCCATCTTTACAACAAAGGGGTTTACAGGTACAGTTTTCAAGTGTTCTAACTATCATGTCTATTAATTGTGCACTTCCCTAAGTATATACAGTGAAGTCTGCCTAAAGGTTTATGAAACATCCTTCTGTAAATTTTTTAGCGATATTGGGTTCTATAGATATGGTTGGCTTTCCAATTTATACTACTAACTGTCCAATTAATTGCATGGAAGAATGGCTCAAAATCACTTTTCCATTATTCCATTCTATGGAAAAGGTATTTTATTGGGGTATAGACTAATAGTTCTCCAATGTTCTAGAAAATTGTTCAGGACATTTAAAATATTCTACTGTATGAGAACTTGGGCCGTTCTCCAAATTGAATTATTATTATTTCCCCTTTTCCATTATTTCAAATTATGGGAAAGGAAAGATAAAGTCTATCTATTAAAAGCTTACAATTAAGAAACCTGGTGCATTTTTCTTTTTCATGGAGACGCTTTCCCTTGCCTTTTCCTTGCAATCTAATGCCCCGAAGTCTGTGCCAAGTCCTTTGGAAGAAAAAAAAGTTTATTTGTGGGTTCCTGCTATTCAAACAAACCAATCTTCTGTTAACAATATCTGATTCTTTCATGTTATTAATTCACAGCCAAGGACATGTAGATATAGAATACATGTTCTATCTGTAAGCCCCGAGTTTTAGAATTTATCGTGATATACAGCATTGCCACACTAAGTATTTTCTGCAGTTAGCTATATTGTCACTGGAAAGAGAAGATGACAAACCAACTACTACTAGCACTGCATTTTCAGTAAGCAGTTCACATCCTCTTTCTAGGAGAACCAGATCAATAAAAGTTGATAATTGCTTTGGCAGTTCATCATTTGGAGATGGATCTTTTAGGCCAGGTTCTATTGATGGAGGGTAGGGCTCAAAACTCAGAGGTGACATTTAAATTTTTTTCTATGCGCGAATAGTTTGCTCACAGCATGTTCTTGCCATGATGGTCCAGCTTCAGTGTTTCTAATCATCAAACAATGCGATGATTAAAACAAGAATCAAAAGGAACTTATAGACTATTTAATATCTTATTTATGTTTGGCATCTTCACACATGAGGAACTTGCAACAGACACCAATGTGATGCTCAGATCAGAAGGGGGCACGTCGTCCCTTCTCATTTTCATGGATGAGTATTTTCTCATTCATCATTACTCTCTTTCAGTAGGATTTGGCTAATAGCCCGATTATGTGACAAGTTGGCAATTTGTATGTTTGAGAAATAAATATTTACCTACCTTATTCTTAATGAGAGTGAAAAAAAGAAGAAGAATTTTTATATAGACCCATGCTGTGAAACTACCGACAAACTTCGTGGACTCGTCTCATACATTTATCTAGATGATTGCGTTCTAACTACCAGACCGCTGTGATACGTTTAGGGATTTTGTGGAATAAAAATAGGCTTTTTGTGGATGGGAAAGGGAAAAGAAATGATTTTTATTAATTGAAAATCTGGAAATAAAAGATAAACGGTCACAATTCGAGAGGCTACCACTCTCCTAGCTTTCAATTCGAGAAGAAAACCTAGGATATTCAGAGTAATGTTCGTGGACACCTTGGACAAAGGGTTTCACAAAATAAATCAAGCATACCCTATAATGGTCGGCCCTAGACTATTTAACGGCCAAATTACAGATTTGGTCTTTTTACACAAAAACCCTCCAAAGTTCAGAATTTACAAATTAGTTCCTGAAGTTGCCGAAGTTACCGCGCACCTCCTCGTATAAGTGATGATCGTATCATTACTCCCCTTAAAAGAGCCACATTGTCCTTAAGGTGGAAGTCTGAAAATTACCGTCCGATCATCTCACGAGACTCCCATGTAGCGTCATAATCTGGTAGTCCCCGTCACCTGATAAGCACCTCCTGGGTCCATACTGTGCTATGGTGAATCCCTTTGACCTCCTGTGGCTCTAACAATTCCTCCATGTCGTTGGTCAAGATGGGTGGAAGGGTATGTGAGAGAGTGTCGTCTCCAATGGCACGTCGTAGCTGTGACACGTGGAACACTGGATGGATGGTGGATGTTGTCGGTAGGTTCAGGCGGTATGCCACCTTTCCAATCTTAGCTACAACCTCAAATGGACCATAATAACGGGTTCCCAGCTTCTCAATGCTCCGGTGCACCAAAGTCTTCTGTCTATATGGTCTCAGCTTAAGATAAACCCTTTCCCCACCTTATACTACACATCTCTCCTGTGCTCCTATGCCTTGGCCTTCATGATTTGTTGCGCCTTCAATAAGTGCTTCTTCAGCTCCTCTAGCATTATATCCCTCTCATCTAAGTACTCCATCTGAGACACTGGGGTCGAGTTACGGCTGTAATGAATCAGATGCAGGGATCCTGTCCATAGAGGAAGCAAAATGGTGTACACTGCGCTGACGAGTGGTAAGAAGTGTTATACCAGTATTCCGCTCAAGCCAACCATTTAGCCCACTGCTTCGGTGACTCTAAAGAAAAACAACGCAAATAAGTCTTCACGCTTTTATTCACCAACTCTGTCTGGCCATCAGTCTGCAGGTGATATGCCGTGCTTCTCTTCAGTTTGGTCCCCTGCAACTTGAACAACTCCTGCCAAAAACCGCCCAGGAAGACTTTATCTCGGTCAGACACAATAGAGGCAGTGAACCAGTGCAAGCGAACGACCTCCTTTATGAATGCCATGACCATTGCCACTGCTCGTGTATGGATGCCGCAAGGGAACAAAATGAGCATATTTGCTGAGGCAACCCACCACAACAAATATGACAGTGCAGCCCTCAGATCGTGGTAGCCCTTCGATGAAATTCATGCTGATATCCTCCCAAACCCTCTGGCAAAGCTAGCGGCTGAAGTAACCCTGCAGGTGCCTTTGCTAAATATTTGTGACGCTGGCAAGCGTCACACTTCGCTACCATCATGGTGATGTCCCTTTTCATCCCTAGCCACTACAGCTTTCTAGCCATCATCCTGTAGGTCTGCCGAACTTCTAAATGTCCCCCCATCGAACTGTCGTGGAACTCCTGAAAGACCATCGGTATATGGGAAGAAGTCTGCGGTAGCACCAACTGCCCTTGGTACAACAGCCTCTGTCCACTCAGTGTGAATTCAGTATAATCTGTAGATCCTTGCTATAATGCCTCCTGTATTAGTGTCAGCCCTTCATCAGCCTCTATCTCTCTCGCTAGCGGCTCCCAGTCCAGTAAGGCATGCACTTAAATCGTTGTCACCTCTGCCACCTCCTCTCTGCGAGATAAGGCGTCTGTCGCTTTGTTCTCTAAGCCTGTCCTATACTGAATCTCGAACGTGTAATGAACCGGTTTAGAGAGCCACTTCTGATGCTCCTATGTGACCATGCGCTGCTCCAAAATATACTTCAAGCTCTTTTGGTCGGTCCATACAATAAACCTTCTCCCAAGTAAATATGGCTGTCACTTCTATATAGAGAGCACTATTGCCATCAACCACCTCTCATAGTGCTGACAGTACATGACTAAAAATAAGTCACTAGGTGCTGATCCTGCATAAGTACTACCTCCAAACCGTACCTTGATGCATCCGTCTCCACCACGAATGGTCTGCTGAAATCTGGCAATGCTAGCACGAGTACCGTCGTCATCGCCTGCTTCAGGGCCTTAATTGCATTGGTTGCCTCATCCCCCAGTGGAATATATCCTTCTTCAGCTGCTTCGTCAAAGGCCATGCTATTGTGCTGTACTCTTGGACAAACTTTCGATAATACTCCATCAGGCCCAAGAATCCCCGCAAGCCTCGCAATGTTGTAGGGCGGAGCTAGTCCAACCTAACAGAAATCTTCGTCCTATATACCATTACCCACTCTGTCGATACCACATGTCCCAAGTACTCCACATAAGGCTGTCCAAAGTGACATTTCCTGTGGGCGAATAACTGATGCTCCTATAACTCCTGTAACATCGTCTGTAAGTGCCCTACATGTTCCTCCAAGCCGCGACTATAAATCCGTATATCATCAAAAAAGACTAGCACAAACCCCAGCAAGTATGGGCGAAAAACCTTGTTCGTTAAGGCCTGGAATGTCGCTGGGGCATTCGTCAAGCCAACGGGCATGACGAGGAACTCATAGTGCCCATCATGTGTTCTGAACGTCGTCGTCGGGACATTTACCGTCATCATCCGAATCTGATGGTACCCAGACTTCAGATCTATCTTTGAGAACACCGCCGCCCCATGTAGCTCGTCAAGCAGCTCATCAATCATCGGGATAGGAAACTTGTCAGGCACAGTTTCCTTATTCAGGGCCCAGTAATCTACACAAAAGCGCCAGTTGCCATCCTTTTTCATGAGCAGGACCGGATTAGAAAATGGGCTCACACTCGGTTGGATCACCCCCGCCTGCAACATCTCCCCTACCATACTCTCAATCTTATCCTTCTACACCTGAGGATATCGATAGGGGCGCACGCTGATAGGGGACACCCACTCCTGTAAGGCAATCACGTGCTCATGGTTCCGTGGTGGTGGAAGACCATGCAGGGTTTGGAAAACCCCCTCATACTAGCTCAACAGCTGCTCCAACTTTGATGCTATTTCCCGCTCCTGCCGCTCTTCCGCCTCCTCAAGTGATAACTCTGGAAGCTCCACCAAGAACCCTCTTCCTGCCATCTGGAGAGCTCTAGTATTGGTTTTGTAGAACACCATAGAGCGACATAAACTGGGGTCACCCTGTAACACTACCATCATCCACCCCTCCTGCTACTCCAGCCTAAGAAGCTTCCAATTTGTGTTTGTATCCCATAAGGTCTGCAACCACTTCATGCCCAGGATGATGTTTGTGCTCCCCAACTCCAGAGAAAAGAAGTCTGCAATGATCTAAACCCCTTGAATAGTAACAATTAAGCACCGACATACACCGCTGCGCTGCGTCATATGCCATGTCCCCATCAGTACTCCGAAATGGCATGTGTCACCGAGCTGCAACCTTTGTCTCTCCACTAGCCGGCGAGAAATGAAATTGTAGGTAGCCCCACTATCCACCAACACCGTCACATCCAAATTTGCAATGCGCCCCACCAATTTCATGGTGTGGTTTTGTGTGAACCCCACCACGGAATTGAGGGATACCTCTGCCATGTCCAAGTGCAAGTGCTCCTGATCCTCCTTGCCAGCTTCAAGCTCTATCATGTCCTCTTCCTCATCCTCATCGTTCATTATCAATATCTGCAAGGTACGGTTGCCACAATGGTGTTCTGGAGAGAACTTCTCGTCAAACTTGAAGCATATACCATTGGCATACTTCTCTCGTATCTCAGCCTCTATCATCCGCGGTATCTGCCTCCCTGGTCGTGCCTCCATACCCTTTTCCTTGCTGGTCGCGCCTCCATACCCTTTTCCTTGCTGGTCGCTGCTCCTCCCGTGTGCGCCTCCTTCCCCATATATGCGCCTGCCCTTGAAATGAAGGACCTCCCCATGTCCCTCGGGCTCTCCTCTCCTCTGCCAGTCTGTCCTTCACCATCCTCGTTAGGCACATCCGATCTAGCAAATCCCTAGGCCTATGGATCCTCAGCTTTGATCTGATGGTGGGCTTCAGTCCCTTCATAAAACACCCCTCAAGGGACTCTCCTGACACCCCCATGGACTCGGTCCGCTAACATCTCGAACTTCTTGATATACTCTCTAACTGTTGTCTCCTCCTGCCTCAAAGTATACAACTTCTCATATGCATTGTCCGCTTGCACCTCCCTGAAACGGTCCAGTAGGAGTCTCGTGAACTCATCCCAAGAGCGGAAAGGCCGCTGTTGTTGTGTCCATCGATACCACGACAGTGTCTTTCCCTCCAGGCAAACCCCAACTGCACTCAGCCACTCTGTCTCCTGCATTATTGACATCTCAAAGTACCACTCAGCCCTGTATATCCATCTATCTAGATCATCCACTTCGAAAATAGGCATCTTCAGCTTCCTGACCCTGCTCTCTGCGATAATCCCTCCAGGTGCACCTCTCCCTACTAATAGTCATGACATCGTGGCGGAGGGGGATGAGGGATGTCATAGCCATAGTCTCCAACAGAGTTCCGATCCCATCCATCCGCTCCATTCCACGCAGCTTCACCCCAGTCCGCTCCTCCATTAGCAAAGCCCCCACGATCATCCTCGTGGTATTGATTGTAGTCCTCGTAGGGCATCATTGGGGGCCCTCGATGTCCTTGTCAATCTCCAGAACTTACACTGTAGGTCTGTTGATGTGTTTCAGCCCTAACCCATGCTGTCCGGCCCTGTCTGGGCTCGAGAACTCCTCCCGGTGGCTGCAAAGGGGTCGGCAGCCCCTGCCCTCCCTTCTGTAGGGGCTGTCGGCCAGATCTGGGGCCGACAGGCCCCCAGGAGGCCTCTGCAAGGTCGATCGACCCTGCAGATGGCATGCAGGGGTTGGCCGGCCCGACCGGCAGGTCCAGGGGGCTGGTCGACCCATCTGTAGGTCTGCCGACCCTGTGGGGCTTCCTCAGGGTTCGACCAGCCATGCGGGTGACTCCCGGGGCTCGGCTGTCCTTTTCCATCGCTTCTAGGGTTCGTATGGTGGCGTTCTTCCATCAAGAGCTCTTCCTCCTCCACGAAGTAATTGTCGATGTCGAAAAGTAGCCCCTCTTTAAAATCTTCCATCTTCTCCTTCCCCTTTGCCAAAGTCCCCGACTTTCGCTCCGGATCTAGGGTTTGGGCCTGAATTGAGTCTACATTCTGGGTAAGCGCCGCCACGTTCTGATTTGTTTGATTGATGGCTTCCATGAGTTATGAGAACCTATGATCTAATTGATCTTCTACGTCCTTTTTGATCCCTTAGATCTCGCCTTCAAACTTCTCCATCTTCTCTTCCAACGTGTCGATTCTATCATTGGTCCTTATAGTTGCCATGGATCGACGCGCTCTGATACCAAATTGATTCGTCTAGGGATTTTGTGGAATAAAAATAGGTTTTTTGTGGATGGGAAAGGGAAAAGAAAGGATTTTTATTAATTGAAAATCTGGAAATAAAAGATAAACGGCCATAATTCGAGAGGTGGACACTCTCCTAGCTTTCAACTCGAGAAGAAAGCCTAAGATCTCCGGGGTAATGTCCGTGGACACCTTGGACAAAGGGTTTAACAAAATAAATCAAGCATACCGCCTAATGGCCGGCCTTAGACTAATTAAAGGCCAAATTACAGATTTGGCCTTTTTACACAAAAACCCTCCAAAGTTCAGAATTTACAAATTAACCTCTGAAGTTGCCGCGCGCCTCCTTCTCCTATAGGTGATGATCGTATCACACTGTTAAATGGATTTTTTTTGAAAAATATTTCATGAGTCTTCAGGTATCTTTGAGTTCCTTACACTTGCTCCTTATTCTTGCATAATCCATTGGTACCAAAAAAACTACCGACCAAGAACCAATCTGCTATATTTTGAACGCGAGTTACAGTTTCATACATGGACCTGGAAAGTGTTGGAGGATCAGACGTCACAACTAATACTCACGTGGCATGCCTGCTTTTGTGTGTTTTGGGGGGGGGGGATCTGTTTGTTCTTTACAGACATCGAATTCTCTAAGCACTTGACGCATCCTAGGTTACCTGGTTACCTGATGATTTTCTTCTTGCTTATAGCTTGTTTTCATGCAACATATAAGTCATCCACATCCATAAGCAAGCTTGTTTTCCTGCAACATATAAGTCATCCACATCCATAAAAGACCTTGGATCACCTATTTGGACCGATTCCCAGGAATATGAAACATAGATACCGACATGGGACATGGATACAACACAACACAGACATATGACACAACAAAAGCACAGGTATGGGCATGAGACACGGATACAACCCGACACACGGCACATGACAGAACAAATTCTTAAAACATAGAATACGGGGACACTGGGATATAACTGCGCATGTGTGTGCATTGTATTCATATATAATACATATCAGAACCCTTGTGATTAGGATGGGCAAATTAAGCATAAAAAGAAAAATAATACAAGACTTCAAAGGAAAATCCATGCTTGTAATCAAGTAACAAGTTCAATAAAAAAGGAACACAAAAAATCTAATTGATACTCAACATTTAATATAGTCCAAATGGCGTTTAAGCTCTGTTGTCTTAATATGCTCTTAGTTAAGATCTTTTTTATAATTTTTAAGAGACGTGGTTCTAAAAGTATCTGACACATGACTTTTAGATTATATTTTAAAGCCGACATGGCTCAGACACCCAACTTTTGGGATTATATCATTGGACACGGTTTTGAAGTGTCTGATACGCGTCGAGCAAGTATCATGTGTGCTGGTGTCCGACATGTACTCGTTACCCATTTTACTCTGTCCGCACTTCATAGCCTAGGATAATACTCAAATTCTATTAAGTGAGCATATGAGTGATGTGTTGAATGAATATGATTTTCTCAATTGCAAATATACCCTTCATTATACATTTAAGCCAAGCAGATGCCCTTCCTTGTCATCAACTACATAATGCTATGAACATGTCTCGATGGTTAAAGTATTATGAATTAAGTGTGATTTCTTAATGAAAACAAATAAACTTGGAATTGAGATTAACTACATACTTCAATAAGCACAATTCATTATTGAGATTAACTACCTATTGCTATGAACCCATATCAATCGGTAACGTATTATGGATTACATGCGACTTCCTAATGAAAACAAATAAACTTGAAAAATGCAAGTTGGCTTACTTGACATATTTCAAACTTGTGAACTCTTTAATCCCTAGCATTGTGATAGGAACCAATGCAAAGATTAGATTTTTATTAGATAAAAATTGAAAATATAAAGATCACTGATCACAATTGAAGAGGTGATCAATCTCTCAAGACGCCAATTATAAAGGACGTCCGCACTCTTCTGATTTAGAGGGATAATCTTACATCTCCTTTGAGTTTTCTCTCACAAAATAGCCTCCAAAATTCCTCAGCCCCTGCCACCTATAAAAAGAGTTTAGAAATATGCAAAATTACAGAAAAACCCAAATAGAGTGAAAATTTCCAAAACGCCCCCATAAATCCGAAAATTGCCAAAATGCCTTCGCTGTCCCAAAATGCCTTTAATGGGCCAAAATACAGATCTATCATTACTTCGCCGTCGAAAACCACCTTGTCCTCAAGGTGGTGCATGAAGTCCACGATGGTCCTACTCCAAGTGGAGATGTCCATCTCCATTCGGCTCTTCTTCATCCACCATAACTTCCTCGTCTTTCCCCGCTATCAGCAGAAGCTTGCACACTCCACAATGGTGCCCTGTGGTGAATCTCTCATCGCATTTAAAGCATAATCCCTTCTGCCTCCTCTCCCACATCTCCGCATATGTCATTTTCCTGAACTGCCCTTCTTACGGTCGCACCCCGCTCTTTTTCTGACTGGACGAGTCTGTCCCTATCACCGTCTTTGTCGTCCTCATATCGCACGCTGGCTATGGAAAGAGGAGCTGCCTCCGGTCCATTTAGATTTATTTTCATCCATCAGCAGATCCTCCACTATCTGGACTAACTCCATGGCATCCATCAGATCCTGGGGCCTCTGTAGGCGAAGCTCTGTGTAAATGGTGGCCTTCAGTCCATTCATGAAGTTACTCTCCAGTGTCTCATCAGAGATCTCTCGAACTCGATCTGATAGTGCCTCGAACCGCTCTTTGTACTCTTTCACCGTACCATCCTACCTGAGAGCTAGCAACTGCTTCTGCAAATTTCCTCCATGTGCCTCACGGAACCTCTCTACCAGGCAGTCCTTAATCTCCTCCCAAGATCGGAAACGACTGTTGGATACAACGGTGTTGGATACAACTATATTTGATTTCTTGCTTAATGATAACAAACATTCATGATATTTTTGATGTGATTGTTAAGTGTTTTACAGTCATAAATGAAGAAAAGAACGAAAGTGGCAAAGTTGCAATTTGTGAGCAAAAGCTTGTGGCCACAAATCTTTACAAGAGAAATTGAAGGGATTAATGGTTTAAGTGGAAGAAGTGCTTGCCACTTAGTTAAATAATTAAGGGAACAATTAATTAAAAGAATACAATAAGTGTTTAAGGGCTAATGGTGTGTGTGCACGGTGCGGCCAAACACAAGAGTTAAAAGCAATTTGATAAAGGGGCATTGTTGTAATTAACCTAGCATTAGGTCGGATAAGTCCCTTTAAATAGGGAGGTGTGCGCCTAGGAATTGGAGGCTGAAAAAAACCTAGCAATACTAATTTTTGGTCGGCCCCCCAACTCATCGCCGTCATCTCCATTTATCTTTGCACGTGGCTATCCCATGCAAGCAACCAAGTTTTAATGGGAAGAGAACAAAATTGAAGGGGGAGATAGAAATCAAAACACAGATGTGCTGCCATCAGAGAGTGAGAATGTGCTGCCATCAAATTAGAGGTTTGTTTGTTTTGCTTTGATGATTCAAAAGTGATGTTTTTTGTTTTCTTATGTGTGCAGGAGCAACACAACACAACGAAATTAATTAAGAGGGTGATTTATTAAAAGGATTAATTGAGAAGAGGAAACATGCATCCCTTAGCTAACGATGAAGTGGCTGCATTTAATTGCAGAGGACAGAGTGAAGGCCCGCCTATTCAATCCAATAGCCATAGAGAAGCCCACAAATTAGTAGAAGGAGAGGGAAAAAAGGCAAAGTGAAAAAGTAAAGAAGCTAGTCCGATAGCCCAGCTGCGCACGCACATCAAGCCACGGAGAACTGCAGCACCCACGGAGACATTAGCCCGCTCTGTGCAAATCAAACAGAAGCCGACACAACAAAAGCAGAGCAGAATTTTTAGAGAAGAGCACCAAACAAGTCTGAAATTGCATATTTGATCCCGAAACTTCGAAGCTTCATATCTTTCGATCCAGACATCAAATTGAGACGCCGTTTGTACCAGCGCAAAACTGACATAGTGCTGATCGACAGAGACTAGCCAAATATCACAAACTGAGCACTCTAAACTTTTTATATTATTATTATTTGTGATTGTTATGGTAGATCTTTGTATTAGGTTTTAGTTCTCTTTTTTGGGTTCTTTTGAGGCTTTTGATTAGTTGGGTCTAGTCAAAAGTAAGTATTTGCAAGGATAGTAGTGTTCAACACTTTGGGGAGTGATGTATAAACTTGGTGAGCTGAGTGTTGGGGCACGAAGTTCCGGGTGTTTGTATCTTGATATTATTATTCTAGTGATTACTTTGGGGCTGTACGTTGGTCGTTGGGGCAACCAAACTATGGTAAATACTGTGTGCACTCTGTGTTTGCTTTCTCTTTATTATCTCTGTATCATATTTACTCTGTATCTGTCTGATTGAGTATGCTACTATTTTTCTATTCGCGAAAGGTTTTTATACGCATATTAAACATCCATCTAGGCTTAGATCACGATCCATCAATTGGTATCAGAACATGTTAAAGTATCTAGGCTAGAAATCATGGATCTTTCTGATTCAGCTTTTGTTGAAGGTATTCAACCGTTAGACACCCAAAATTCAATTGCACAGATTTTGCATATTGGAAAGCTAGAATGAAAATATATCTTCTGTCAGTTGATTATGATGTCTGGAACATTGTAGAGAAACGCTATACTCCTTTGGTTGAAGTAGAAAATATTGAAGTGCCTAAGCCTAAAGACAAGTTGGACAATAGTGATAAGAAACTCTGTTCTTTAAATGGTAGAGCTATGAATGCTATAATTTGTGCTTTAGATAAAACTGAGTTTAATCGTATTTTACATTGTCTTATTGCATAGGAAATTTGGCATACACTGGGGTGACACATAAGGCAACATCACATGTAACGGAGTCCAGATTGGCCCCTTCTATGCAAAAATATGAAACTTTCCGCATGCGACCATCAGAGACCATCAAGGAGATGTACACCATGTTTACAGATATCATGTACAATTCAAAGGCTCTTGGAAATCCATACTCAAGCTTGGAGCACGTTATAAAAATCCTGAGAGCGTTACCTACCACTTTTCATTCTAAAGTTACTGCCATCTAAGATGCCAAAGATCTTTCAAAATTGAGCTTGGAGGAACTGATTGGAAACTTGATGTCGTATGAGCTTGAATTGAAGACTATGGAATCAAGAGAGAAGGAAGAAAAATCTGAGGCTAAGAACTCCAAGACTTTAGCTTTTAAAGCCAATGAAGAAAGCGATGATGAGCTTGATGAGGAGCAAGCGTTGATGGTGAGAGGATTCAGAAATACATCAAGACTCTCTAGGAAAGAGCTGAAATGACTAAAATGTTCAATCGCTTCGATAAATTTAATCTTGCAAATAATTCCTCTGAACAGAATACTGCTAATTTAGTGTAGTGTTTTTATTGCAGGAAACAAGGTCATTTCATGAAAAATTGCCCAGCAATGAAAAGCAACTATGTATAGAAGAAGGAGAAGTCACTTGTGACAACATGGGATGAAGATAGGATGACAAACCACAAGATGAGACTGCCTACACTTCTCTATGCTTAATGAGAGATCTTGATGAGGTACAATCTTACTCTATGGCTGAGTTTGTAAATATTTGTGAGAACATGCATGCTGAAATAGACAAGTTAGAATCCACTGTTGAGTCCCTTAAATAAATAAATTTTGAATTACAACAAGAAAACTACAACACGTCTCTAGACGATGAAAAGTTAAAAACTGAAAACAATACACTTAAGGCCACTCTTGCAAAGATTAAGAAGCAACCGCCCATTGTGGATGAGACCTTAAAGTGTGATGTTAGTCATAAGCTAGAGACCTCCATGACCCCATCGTCGCTGTCATCTCTTGGGTACTCCTCATACGTCGGGGGTGACCGTCGTCGTCTCTCTGCAACATATCGAGGGCCGAGTGGCTCTCGAAATTCATCACAGTCATCGTTGGGCTCCCACAAGTACTTTGGAGGGTCGTCTTCGTTGTAGCGCATCGCCGGGTGGCCTCGGGGGCCTCGTCGGCCTCCTGTCCATGTTGGAGGGCCACATGCCCTTCTGCGATACCCAGGGGCCCTGCGCCCATGCTGGAGGGGCAGGGCCCCTGCATATGGTTCTACAGGGGCTGGTGCCCCTACACAGCCCCTTGCAGGGGCTGTCACCCCTGTCCAGCCCCCTGCAGGGGGTCCAGTAGGGGCGACAGCCACTGTTTCGCTGCCGAATTAGCGTTCAGCCCCTATTTTGGCTTCCTAGGGTTTCGGGGGTCGCCGCCTTTCATCGTGGGCTCCTCGTCCTCCGTGTAATACTCGTCTGCGTCGAAAACATCACCTCTTCTTAACCATCCATCTTTCCCTTCACCTTCTCCAAAGATGATGCCTTTTGTTCTCGATTAGGGTTTTCGTTGACGTCGTCCCGCTTTGTCGCGATGCGCGATAGTATTTGCACGATTTGCTCTAGGGCTTTTCCTTATTTCTCTTGAGTTTCTACCACCTTCGCTAGAGCTTCTCCGTGCTTCGCTAGGCTTTGCTTCACGCCCTCAAGTTTGCCGTTGTATTTCTCTTCAAAAGCATCGAATTTGTCCTTAGATCTCGTCGCCGTCGCCATGGATCTAACCGCTCTGATACCAAATTGATACGATCCGGATCTGGTGTTGGGATAAAAATGTGATATTTATTGGTTTTTGGGGGTGAAAGATGGGGGTTTTAATGGAAAAGGTGGGATTTGAAGGGCTAAGAGTGGGATTTGGGGGAAGAAAGGAACGCTTTTTCTTGATAGAAATAAATGGAATACAAGATAGATGGCCTTGATTTGAGAGGAGGCCGCTCTTTAAGCTTTGGATTCAAGATCAAATCCTGACTCTCCACTTGATCTAAGAGATCTACCATATTCTTCTCAAAATTCAACATCTCCTCCCATTTCATCTCACCCTTTATTTATAATTAGACTCCTATTGAGCCGTTGCCACTAAATTACCATAATGCCATTGACCTAGGATTTTTACCCATAATTACAAATCTGCCGATGGACACACAAAATTACAAAAATGCCCCCTGTGCCTAGAAATTACAGATTTGTCATTATGTCCAAAACCCTAATCCTATCATTACTCTACACCCGAAAAACCACATTGTCCTCAAGGTGGTGCATGAAGTGCGTGGACAGCCATTCCAAGTTGGTCGTCTACTCCTGGATCAAAGGGATATGATTGGTCTCCACCACCTCCAACGACGTTTGGAAGAAAGCTACGGTTGTCATCAAGCTCCTTGGGAGGTCTTTCGCGCCCAAAGTATGAATTCTGAAGTTCCGGAGGTCGTCCATGTACCAACCACGAGCCTTGGGGCCCCGTAAAAGTGTCTATGCGCCTTGGCGGGTCTCGGATAATGTTGTTGGGCCGTGTCAGGCTCCAAAAAACGTCGTCAGGCCATGACGGGCCACGCAAGACGTCGAACAGACGCTAGCGGGCCCACGGAACTGCGGACAGGCCTTCTAGGACATGCAGGCCTGCCTGCAGGTCTTGGCGGGCCTACAGGTTGCCTGCAGGCTTCTTGCAGGCCTACGGGTGGCTTGTAGGGGCCCCGCGGCTGCCTGCAGGGCAGCAGTTGCCCTGCAGCGAGGCGCGTGGGTTGTCTCACCCGTCGTGCCCCTCGGTTTGTCTCGTCGCTTCCTGGAGGTCCTGATTTGCATCAGCGTCGTCGTTGATGTTCAGATCTGAAGCTGGATCGCTTTCGGAATAGATCTCCTCATCAAAAGGGCGGACTTTTCCCTCTTTCTTGTCTAAAGTTGCCGCCTTTTGATCCAGATTTGTATTCTCGTCCAAATCTGAGTTTTTCTGAGTTGCACTAGATCTCTAGATAGGGCCTTCCCATCCAGACACACAGTCGTCGCCTCCAGCTTCTGTTCCTCTGTCATGTGGGACGCTGTAAAAAATCTATCCGCCATGTATATCTAGATATATGGATCATCATCCTCGAAGATGTGTATCTTTAGCTTCCGGATTCTGCTATACACTCCAAAATTCCACTGCTCAGCTTTCCTCTCGTGGTGTCTATGACGGTGGGGTTGATATGTGTATCTCAATCGGTCTCTATGTCCATCCAAGCCCCTCTTTTGACCTCCATCGTTGTCCCCAAAATCTCCACAGTCATCTCTGCCAACAACGAAACCTTGATTGTCATCCTCCATGACCCCCTCGCCGCCGTCATCTTCTGGGTACTCCTCATATGTCGGGGGTAGCCGTCGTCGTCTCTCTGCAGCATATCGAGGGCCGTAGGACCCTCAAAATTCGACACTGTCATTGTCGGGCTCTTACAAGTACTTTGGAGGGTCGTCATCATCGTTGCACATTGTCGGGGGGCCTCGGGGCCCTCGTCGGCCTCCTGGATTCACACCGGACCTGTTCCGCTGTTGTCGAAGCTCAAACCCTTGTTGTCTTGGGCCCAGTGGGCCCTGTGCCCATGTTGGAGGGCCGGGGGCCCTTCTGCTGTGCCCAGGGGGCCCTTCGCCCATGCTGGAGGGCCGAGTGCCCTTTTGCTGTGCCCAGGAGGGCCTTCTGTTGTGCCCAGGAGGGGTTGGCACCCCTGCTGGCGGGGCGGCAGCCCCTGTCTAGGGTTCTGCAGGGGCTGGCGCCCCTGTCCAGTCCACTGTAGGGGTCCAGCAGGGGCGTCAGCCCCTATTTCGCTGCCGAACCAGCCTTGTTTTGCCTTCGTAGGGTTTCGGGGTAGTCGAATTTCATCGCGGGCTCCTCCTCGTCCTCCGCGTAATACTCGTCTGCTTGAAAAAGTTGTCACTCTTCGTAATCATCCATGTTCCCATTTCCCTTCTCCAAAGATGACGCTTTTGTGCTTGATTAGGTTTTTCGTCGAGGTCGTCCTCCTTCGCCGCAATGCGCAAGAGTTGTTGCATGATTTGCTCTAGGGATTTTCCTTATTTATCTTAAGTTTCTACCACATTCGCTAGGGCTTCTACGTGCTCCGCTAGGGTTTTCTTCACGTTCTCAAGTTCGCTGTTGTATTTCTCTTCAAAAGCATTTAACTTGTCGTTAGATCTCGTCGCCGCCGCCATGGATCTAACCGATCCGATACCAAATTGATAGGAACCAAGGCAAAGATCTGATTTTTATTAGATAAAAACTGAAAATATAAATATAACTGACCACAATTGATGATGTAATCGCTCTCCCAAGACGTCAATTATAGAGGACGTCCGCACTCTTCCGATTTAGAGGGATAATCTCACATCTCCTTTGAGTTTTCTCTTACAAAATAGCCTCCGAAATCCCTCTGTCCATCCCACCTATAAATAGAGTCTAGAAATATGCACAATTACAGAAAACCCCCAAAAGGCCGAAAATTCCCGAAACGACCCTAGAAATCCGAAAATTACCAAAACGCCCCTGCTGTCCCAAAACGCCCCTAATGGGCCAAAAATGCAGATCTATCACATTGGAACTTGAAATTTAATATTCTTCAGCAAGAAGTGCTGGAAGCGGCTTTGACACAAGGGCTGAACCATTTATTGCATACATCAACTAAGTAGTTTTGATGGCCATCCAAAATGCCCAATACAATTAATCGACCATATTGGAGAGTTCACCATTCTGTTAGGTGCGCTGGAATTTGCAAAACAAAACACCGTACTGGCAGTTTTTCTATGTTTTAACCTTGCATGTCTTTGCTATAATACACTGTTAACATCTGATGTCTGAACTCTGGCAATGCTGACTTATGATTTCTAAATCATTCAGAGATCACATATATCCGTGTCTGCATGTTCAGCTGGTCATTGTTCCAGTTAAATAATATGTATAGTTCTTGTCTGTTATTTAAATGAAATTTCTTATAAGTGACCTTTACAGTTCTTCGTTTGATGGTCATGACGATGAAAGTAGTCTGGAAATTGAGGGGGTGGCCCCAGATGGTGTAAATCCATCAGTGAGGACCCATGCTGGCGAGGGACATATAAAGGATGTTAGAAGGGCTTCTCGCCAAATTCCAATGTGGCTTTCTTATGCTACACCAGATGAGTTTATTGTAAGACTATGAAATACTAAGAATGTTGCAACACAGGCTAATCATTTTTTTTTAATTCGTAGTAACTGGAACTAAAATTTTTATTGCCCTTTTGTTGTAGGAATCAATGACGAAGAGCGATGCACCCCTCAATGTGAAGTATTTACAGACGCTGATTGAATGCCTTTGCATGCTTGGCAAAGTTGCTGCTGCTGGTGCTATGATATGGTATGCTACGACGATTCATATATTATAATATGTATTTAATAAGTGAAAATGGGTATCAAGTACCCATTTTCTCTTTGGTAGCATGGAACCTACACCCACATATTTATCCCTTTGATCCAAACCGTTGATTTAGATTTTCATGTTCTAAAATACCAAAACACCAATTTTCAAGTGAATCTAAAGAGCTTGTTCGTTCACCTGTTTCAAGTTCAACGGTTTCAGAACAATATAACTTTTTACAAGTGGATTGATGGTCAAATACCCATAGGGTTCACCCATATTTAGGGTTTTAGAATGTGTACACCAACTTTTAAAAAAAATAGGTTTTCATTATAGTTTCCTCTTAGTCGTTTCACTGATACTTTAAACCAATTCTAACCAGACCCATTCAATTGTCATCACTGTCATTGCCCATCATTATCCTTGCCTTTACAGGAAATTGGGTTTCTTATAGAGCCCTTCTCCCGTGAAATCTGCTAATTTGTCTTGATGATTTATTTCAATTCTCCTTGTGAAACAGCCAACGGTTGCGGCCTACTATCCATGATATTATCATTTCTAAGATTAAAACACATTCATCACGGAGTTCATCTAGGTCAAGTATAGATCAGAGAACAAGGTCATCTGCTTCTGAGTTACTTGATGCAAAGGAACTGCTTAAAAAATTCCAGATTCTTAGACAAAAAGGTAAAAGTGGGGCATCTTTTCTGGGAACACAAGCGGTTGTTAGCCCGGTACCTCCAGCATTGGCGCCCATGGGAATGGCACAGTCAGCAGCAAGTGAACTTCTTTGTTCCACATTAGATTCTGTCATTCATATACTTGGTAAGACACCTGTATATTAGCATGTGTATTGCTCAATTGAATTTAATATTTACCATTCAATTGCTTCATTGATTTTTCACTGTCTACAAACAGAAAACCATATTGTTGTTGGGGAGCTTCTGGAATCAAAATCATACCAGCAAGGTGACGTTATAAACACCCCTAGGACTCTGAATGGGGACGGAAGCTGGAACCTAGAGTCTGAATCTTCTCAAGCTACTGGAGGCTTTAGCGTTGGATTTTCATTGACTGTGATACAGGTATCTGGTAATTGCAGCTTTTTCTGGATTTTGGTTTCCAGTTGTCTTAAAAGAATATGGTTAGTTTATGTCAAAGTCAAGGTCAACTAATGAATGTTATGATTTGTTGTTTCTTTATCTTTTGTGGAGGAAGAGTGAATGCCAACAGCTAATATGTGAAATTCTACGAGCAACTCCAGAAGCTGCAACTGCTGATGCTGCTGTCCAAACAGCTAGGCTTGCAAACAAGGCGCCTGTTAAGGAAAAAAGGCAAGTTCCAGTGCTTTAGTGAACATATATATAACATAATGCATGCATACATAGGCACACCCTCCTCTTCATCCATCCATTGCCATCTTCTATCTGCATCAGGATCTTTCTTTCTTCCTGAACTTCTGGCATTGTAAAGTTACTGGCTGATCAGTTGGAACATTGGATTTTCTCATCTTTAAACAAGTGACCTGTGTAATAATATAATTTTTAGCAATCAACGCTGTTAAGGAATACAACTATATTTGGGAGTTCCTATTATTTAGACTTCCTTTATAAGCACGTACCACTTTAGGTCATTCATATCCTCTCTCTCTCTCTCACGCACTCACTCTCTCACAGTGTGTTCCACCCTCATTATTCAGCAACGAAGATAAAAACTTTTTCCTTAACTTTTCCTATTCTGAATTCTTCTTCCTCAAATCTTCTTTGCTGTTGTAATCGTCATGCTAGCTACTAGCCTGCACTGGGCCATGCTCATGTAGCGCGAGGCTAATAATTCGTTTATCTTGTCATCAAATATTCTTATTTGCTTCATCATAGATTTGTGTTTGGCACCAGCACCCCATTTGCAAAGCTTAATGCAGGATCCCATATTCAATCATATGATCTAGAGTTGCACTTCGATTGACTTGCCCGTACATTCATTGTCGGTTATCCCTCTTAACAACCAGTTCTTCTACTTGATTGCCCATGATGGCAGCTGACTCGCAACTTAACTCAACCTTGAGGCCTGCATTTTTATCCCAACCTTTGGCCTGCCACTTCTATCTTAGCATGTCTGATTTGATGCCCATCTCCTTCTCTGACAGCTCCTTCTAGCTCAACTTCGGGTGACCAGCTATCTGCATATAATTATTGTCACCCTTAGCATTTTTCTAACTCAGAATCAAGCATGGTGACCATGGGTTAGCTCTAATTTCGTTTCTGAATTAGCTTAAGATATAAATAGTGCGGATAGAGGCCAAATGCGAGCCTTTTGATAGAAAATGTGAAACATCACATGCACTGGCTTCCTTCAATCAAAATCTTGTTATTTGATAGGACAAATCTTTATGGTATTATAATTCCTTGTTGTCTCTCCACGCTATCTGAACTTCAAATAAACTTGGCATTTGGAACAATGCCATCAGACTTCATTAGAACTTATAAGGGTAACTATTAGGTTCATTTGGAGTAAGCAACAGTTAAAATGTTTAAGTGTTGTAATTCTTACTGTTTTCTAGTTGCCACTTATTTCAAGCCAAGGGGCACATGGTCTGAATGTGGAAATGGCTTGTGTTATGTAATGAGTATCATATATGAGGTGTAATTTTTTTCCTTTTTATTTTCCTTTTTTCCTTTTTTGGGGGAGACTCTACCAGCATTTAATCTTATTTCCATTTTGCTACGACATCTTGTCATTCACAATAGAATAACCATTTCTAATTAATAGCTTGATGTTATATTTTGCCTGAGGCTGCTGCTACTTCTTACACCAAGAGTTGATTCTTCTGGTCTGCCCGCCACCTTTCCTTGACTTTATCTATGCCTTTGAGTTGAAAACAAATTTTTTCAGTATTTATATTATAGGAATAAATTTATCATCATTCTGCTTCTTCTGGACCGATTTTTTAATTCTAGAGGAATTTTGGTAGGTAGCCACTTGATTGCACTATCTTAAATCGCATAACCAGATTTTCCTCCCTATCACTTACCTACTGGGATTTATAGCAAGGCTTTATTTTGTCAGTAGTTCTTTCATCCAAAATTTGGTATCAACGATTTAAAGTTTAACACCATTGTTACAGCCAGTTGTAAAAATTTTGTCAAGCCTTCCAAGGAGTCATGGTCTGTTAGCCAACACATTTTGAGAGGGCAAAAGGAAAAGCTAATACTGAAGACAATGATGGAAGGCTTGTGTGAAAATATTCATTCATGTCGCTTTCTACTCAAGAATGATGATTACTTGTGAGCTTCTCGTCATGTTGCTCTGTTTTCGTGTTTGTCCCTCATCTGTTGCTCATACCCAGCTGTAACAGATAAAAATCCAGTATGGGCCTCTTTTATTATTATGACTCACCATGAGATTTTGTGTTAATCACATATTATCAGCTGATACTATCTTTTCAGATTATTTTATTTGTTCCATTCTGTGCTGCATCTGATCAACCTCTTGGACCATGAACACATTATTTTCATCTGTACAAATTTCAAACACAATACATATGTATAAGATACTATGGAAATACAGTTTGCATTTAATTGATATCTTGGCCATTTACCTTGTTGTTTCAATTAGAACAAATTGTTGAATGAAATTATAATTATATGTTGACAGGGATGGATCAGAAGGCCTTTCTTTTGCTTTTCGCTTTACAGATGGAACATTATCTATGTCCAATCAAGGTATACATCTAACCCGTAATGACGGGGTGATTTCTGTTAATTCCACATTACTGGATAATCACCTGTACGGTGAGAAAGTGAGAGGAAAACCTTTAAAACGGTTTATTTGAAATATCCAGTCGAATATTTGTATTAATAAAATTTCCTATCTCATAACAAAATTTTAGGATTTTTAGGCCTTTCCTATAAAGAGTAGTAAGTGCAAATTATTCTTACAAATATTTGAGTTTTCTTATTTTGTTAAAAGGCTGATATTGGGCTTTTTCCCTTTTGGTTGTGTAGTCAATAAATTTTTATTTGCTCAATTGTGGGGACTTTTTAGAAATCGCTAGATAACTGGATCTCTGTGTAGCTATGGCTGCAACAAGCTTCTCACTCCAAACTCCTAGTGCAGGCATGTCTGTTGTGACAAAGTGAGTCTGTGATTAGCATCTTTTATTGGGCTCAAAGAACCAAGTCTTGTTTAGAGGGATTGCTTATTTGGGTTTTAGTTTCCTCATTGTATGTGACGGTTTGTAAACTCTAGTTGGAGGCTAAGTGGTGAGTGAACTCTTGTTGTAGGCAATGTGTTTGTAAAAGACATCGGTTTGTGTGACAAGGAAAAATTCTCATTGAAGGTGAGTTGGTTTGTACTATTTACCGAAAATCGTGTAGTAAAGCCCGAGAAAGTTCGGGGACTGGACGTAGCCCTAGAGGGATGAACCAGTATACAATTTGTGCGTTTGCGAATTGTGTTATTTTTCTCTTGCATTTATTTCCGATACGCATCTTTATTATTGCAAGTATTGTTGGTTGATTAAGATAAAATTAGGTAACACTAATTTTGATCTTAGGAAAATTTCTAAAGGTAAAATTTTATTTGTGAAAACACTATTCACTCCCCTCAGTGTTCTATTTGTCATCTCAGTTCCCAACACATGATATCAGAGCGAGGTTACTAGATGGCGTCAACCAATCATTTCCCCGAAGGTTAATCAAGCAACTGACCACCACTTCTCAACTGATCAAATTATTGAGCTTGGAAGAATCAGATGCGAATGTATCTTCTCTCTATCTTCTACGAGCTATGGAAGATGGTGGATAGTCCTTATGAAGCACCCGTTCTTGAGGAAGAAAAGTGGACCAAGAAGGAGACGGACAAAGTGTATATCTAAATGCCAAGGCGATATCCATTCTATGTTGCGGCCTTGCCACAACGGAGTACAATCGCATCTCCATGCCTACTCTGTGCACCAAAAATAGAAGATCCTTGAGGTAACGCATGAAGGTAACCAAAAAATTAAATTATCAAAATCTTCTCTTTATGTTGATAGGTACGAACAATTTATGATGGAGAAGGACGAGCGCATAACAGAGATGTATACGCTGTTTACAGAGATCGTCAACACACTTGCAGGATTGGGAAAGAAGTCCACACAAGAGGATTACGTATGCAAGATCCTTAGATCTCTCACTCCCGAATGGCAATCCAAAGCTTCGGCCATTGAAGAGGACAATGACACTTTAAGCTAACGTTGGAGAAGCTCATCGGCAATTTAATGGCGTATGAACTCCAATTGCAAGAGAGAAAGACCAAGGAGCATGGTGAAAAGAAGAACATCACATTCAAAGCCACATCAGATATGGAGGAGTCCGATGATGAAGTCAAAGATGAAATGGAGAAACAAATGACACTCATCTCCAAAGGATTCAAGAAAATCTTCAAAGCACGTAAGTCTCAAAACCGATAGTTTAATTCTACTAACAAACCTATTTGCTATGAATGTAATAGGCCCAGTCACATGAAGGAGTGTCCACTAAAGAAAAACAGAAATATGAGAATGAAATCTTACAAGGGCAAAAGGCCAAACAGAAAAGCTTATGTAGCTTAGGATAGAAGCGATGATGAAGAGGATTCCGATAGCTCATCATCAACCGAAAGTGCAGGAGAAGCAAGTAAATGAAATGAGAAGTCATATATGTGCTTCATGGCACGTGGAGATCCCAAGGTAAATTCTAACCTTAACTCTAGTGATATCGATTGTAGCGATGATGATATTGATTATGAGGAAGAGTTTCATAGGCTTTATACTAAATATGAGGAAACACTAAGAGAGCTTTTAACTCTAAAAAAGAAGCATAAATCTTGTGGAATTAATTCTCCTAATATTGAGCTAGAAAAGAGCAGGGAAGAAAACTTAAAATGGACAAGTAAGAATAAACAGATAGAAGAAAAGAATAGATTGCTTAGCCTAGAATATAAAGACCTAGGAAATAGGTTTAAAGAGTTAGAAAAGAACATGACCGCCATTAAGGCAAAGCACGAGGACTTGGTTAATAATGTAGCTAAATTCAGTAAGGGAAAGAAAATTTAGATAGCTTGATTAGCTCACAAAAATCATCAACTAGCAAACATGGCTTATTTTACAATGTGACAACTCAAAATGCTAGGACTTCTCATCATCAAGCTAGAGTTCCTAAAACTAAAAATGGATATGTCAAAGTTTGGATTTCCAAAATTGGAACCGTCTAAATGAAAGACAATTACATTTCTAGTTTAATGAACAACATTCATTTATGTAGAGATTATAGATTTTCTTATGGAAATCAAAACCCAAATGGGTTTGGTTCCATATTGGTTGATATTTATATTATTATGTATGACTAATCCCATGGACTCAAAAAGTAAGGGTATCAAAATTATTTGATTGGTTTTCAGGTACCAAAAATATAAGGGATTATAGAGGAGCTCTATGTGAATCTCAAGATATATGCATGGATTAAAAGGGGACCCAATTTCAACGATGCAAACATTGAGGGGGAGCCTATGTAAGAAAATTTTCTTTTATAAAAAGGTATTTTTACCCTTGGTGTTAGAGCTTTGTCGCATAAGATGTATTTTTCATTAGCACTTGATATATTTCTCTTGGCATCATACCTATGTTGATATTGAGTCACATACACTCCGAGAGAGAGACATGTATGTGAATTATTTTTGATTTTATATTTTGATTTTTTTTCTTTTTAATGATGCCAAATGAGGAGAGAAAATGTGATATGGACACAATACACACATGGCATTCATTGCATATTTTTATAGTTTTAATGTTTTTATGCAATATGTCGTCATTATCATAAAGGGGGAGAATGTTGGATATTGAGTCTCTATCCCATGGTTATTTTGATGATGAACAACATATTATGGTATTAATGCTTTCATTAAGATTGTGCGCAGGAAATATATCTTGAATATAGGTGATGAAACATATGGAGAAGCTTAATAAAAAAGGCATACAAGCATATAAGCATGAAGCATGGATCCAAGATATGAAAGCTAGGAGCAAGCGTGGTAAACCATTCTCAATGGCATTGGAGAACAAAAGTGTTGAATATTGGATCCCCCAATGTGGTTTTGATGATAAACAAATATAATCAATTATGACTAATCCTCATATTTTGTAGTTAAGGAGAGCATCATATATAAAGTTAAAGTCATATCAAATGAGATGATGACTTAGATAATTGATGCAAGGACATCAATCAATGAAGCATGTAGATCTGGGAGTGAACGCAAGGAAGTCAAAGCATTGAACTCATCAAAACTCCTTCGTCATCAAAGAGTGATCTCAAGGAAGTCAAAGTGTTGGACTTCATAAGCTCAATGGAAGTCTTCAAGGTATTTAATAGGAAGTGAAGGGGATAAATATATAAATCTTTTTTACTTTACTTCTTAGTTGAATTAGCTTGTTAAGTCTTGAATAGACTCATTAGAATATCATTCATAACACTCACAAATCGCTTTAGATCATATATCATGAGTGTCGTAGGGTTAGAACTTGCATAAACTCAAAGAAGAGTTTTTCAACCTTCAACAGGCACTTGATGCTTGGCCTCCAGACGCCTAGTGCTAATGTCCATATAGTTCTCCAAAACCTTATTATGAACAGACGCCTGAAGTTCTAATTCCAGATGTCTGAACAATTCGTCAGTCGCCTGGATGATGAACTCCAGATGTCTGAATAATTCAAGCCGAAACTCCAGTAACTCGACCTCTATGATTGACAGAAAACAGATGTCTGGATGATATATATCAGAAGTCTGGGAAATTCGTTCAAATATTTCCAGTAGCTCATTTCTGTGGTCAGTTGTAACTAGGCGTCTGAAGTTGTATTATCAGGCGTCTGAACAGTTGACCAGGCGTCTGGATAATGAGCATCAGACGCCTGGACAGTCGGACCAACCTTTACAGTAACCAAGTGTTGCTCACTGTCTATTTAAGCAGACCTCTGATGCCTGTGCACCAGACGACTGAGCAGTGTACCAGATGACTGGGAAGTCTTCTTCAGCCGTCTGGTATATGTCGGTTAGACTGCATTTAATACCCAGTCAGAACAGTACACCAGCCGACTGGTCGTTCTTCATCAGGCGACTGGTGATTAGGATTTCTGTCCGTTAATAGCCGTTTACAACATTTAATGCTTGGGCTTTTCACACGTTTTGAGCAGATTTCCATGGCTTATAAATAAGGCTTTAATGTCTTAACTTGAGAGGTTAACTAAGCATCTAGACTTCTTTCAATACACTCTCAAGTGATCCAAAGTCATTAACTTCTCAACTAGAGCATTCAAGAGCATTCAAGAGCATTCAAAGCAATTCTAGCTCAAGCTCTAAAGATCAACTTGTCTCCAAAGCTTTCAAGATTAGCTTCTAGCATTTATTGCTGCAAATCTTGAAATAAGTTAGTAAGTGCTCTCACTCTCGTCATTTAGAGCACATCTCACACATTTTTATTGCCCATTCTTAAGAGTATTATTTAAGGCATATGTTGTGAAATTGTTTCATATTTCGATTCAATATTTTCTCTTGATATTTGAGAAGTTCTCTTGGGTGTGAGAGAAGTCCATTTCCGGTTGTGGGAAGTGGAAGAAAGGTTTCTCTCGGTTATGAGAGTAGTCCATTTCCGTTTTGTGTGAAGTGGAAGAAAGTTGTATTGATTTGCACTTGTCAAATTTTGCCAAGTGGGCATTAGTGGAAACATTAATCATTAGCAGGTTGCTAGTGGGTTGCTGGAGTAGGATTCAAAGGAGTCGGGAAGCCTCAGAGTCGGGAGACTCGGTGAATCCAAACCAGTATAAATCATTTGTTTGCGCTTGCATTCTCTATGTTGTTGCTCTCTTTCTCTATTCCGCACTACTGTTGCATAAGGATAATTTAATTTGGCATAATTTCCTTATTAAGTTTTATAAAGCACTATTTACACCCCTCTAATGTTTTCCCTATAGTTTCAGATCCTACAAAAAGCTTAATGAAGCCAAGACAAATGACCAAGACAATGAAGAATTAGAATTTTGGCTTGGTGTAAGTCATTAGATTGTCAAATATCTTGATAAAGCCCACACACACTTAGGATATTCCAAAAATGATTTAGAAATGTTTTAAAAATGTGCAAAATTAGTATATAATTAATTATAAATATTTTCAAAGTATTTTTATGTATAAAAACTCAAGTTTCAGGAATAGCCGACTATCTAAAACAGATGCCGACTATCTGCAGTCAGTACCTAGAACTCTCGGGTTTTGAAATAGCCTACTATTTTTTGGAATAACAGACTATTTTGGTAGATAGTCGACTATCTGAGCAAATAGCCTGCAATATGGGTCAACTTTCAGCTTCTAAGAATAGTTTGATTTTAAATTAACTAGCTGTTAGTAACCGTTTGAGAGACTTTTTGGTCTGATTTTAAGTTATTCTTTACTATATAAATAGCAAAGCTTCAAGAGGTTTTACACAAAAATTATTCATTTCTAAATCATTTTATTGCTCAAAAGTTCTCCAAGCTCTCTTATTTTTCCGCAAGTCTTCTTAGGCATTGTTCTAATTTTTGTGCTGAAAATTCTAGACTAATTCCATTTATTTTATTAGATTTAGGATAATTTTTAGAAATAATATCAATTTTCGACCAAAAAAATTTATTATCAAAAATCGAACAAGTTTCGCCACGTCAGCGGCGAGGAGCCACCGATTGGACAATACCGCACTTGGCAAGTGCGGCATTTTTGGCCGCACTTGCCAAGTGCGGCCAAAACCTGGCCGCACTTGGCAAGTGCGGCCAAAAAAGCTCTTCCACTGCCTTAGTGCTTTAGTTGGCATATTTTGGCATATTTTGGCAAGTATAAGCTTCAGCATTTTGGCCGCACATGTCAAGTGCGGCCAAAAATGCCGCACTTGCCAAGTGCGGCCAAAAATGCCGCACTTGCCAAGTGCGGCCAAAAATGCCGCATTTCCCAAGTGCGGTATTATCCACACTAGCCGCTGACGTGTCGAAACTTGGTCGATTTTTGAGAATAAATTTTTTTGGTCGAAATTTGATATTATTTCTAAAAAAACCCTAAATCTAAAAATTACCCTTTATTTTATTAGCCTGACACTTACTTGAGTTGATCTCCAAATCTTAAAGCTTTTATTTTAGAGATTCAAACTTCAAGTTTTCTCTTTGATCTTTGTGTTTTCTCACTTATATTCTTTCAAACATCAAGTCTTGAATATTGATCTCTATAAAGCCCAAGTGCTAATATTTTAGAGAATCAATTTCACATTATTTCTTTTGATCAAGTTTATGTTTAACATTCAATATTTTATTTGATCAAAAGAATTTCAATTTCTTTTAGCCACGATACTCGCACATATATATTGGCTATAAGAATTTTGTGATTTCATTAAAACTTGTTTAAATCTCTATTTTGAAGTTATATTTTAAAGAGATTTAAACTAAGTTTATTTTTGATCTCCAAAGCTTTTAAGTTCAATATTTTTGAGATCAATCTACTCCTATAACAATCACATGCACAGGGGCTTTAGCAACTAGCTATATGTATTTGTTAATCTTCAAAGGTTATTAGTATCTCTTACTTAGGTTTTAGTAAGAGTGATTTTCTCATTGCATGTGCGGGTTTGTAAATCCTAGTGGAGGCTAGGTGGTGAGTGAACTCTTGTTGTAGGCAAGGTGTTTGTAAAAGATCTCGGTTTGTGAGGCAAGGGAAAATCCTCATTGGAGGTGAGGTGGTTTATACTATTTACCGAAAATAGTGTATTAAAGCCCGAGGGAGTTCGTTGCATTTATTTTCGCTACACATCTTTATTATTGCAAGTATTGTTGATTGATTAAGATAACATTAGGCAACACTAATTTTGATCTTAGAGAGATTTCTAGATGTAAAGTTTTATATGTGAAAACATTATTCACCTACTTCTAGTATTCTCTTTGTCATCTCAGGTCCCAACATTTATATATATTCCGACCTCACACCTGTCGGAAAAACAGAACCTCTCATTATGGCAAGGGATCCTAATCCCGAAGGGAGGTCGGAGTTTCTCAGCTTGGACCTTCGGAAGCGAAAAAACAGATACCACAGATATCAGATTTCCAATCTTCTCGGGTACCAAAATTGCTCTTCCTCAGCTCGTAGGATTGGAGCATTTGAGCTGGGGGCCTCAGGGGCTAAGCCCTTTCCTTTATCAAGGGTACATTTAGACCCCGAGGGCAGAGTGATCTCTGGTATGTCATCAGAGCATGGATGCTCCTCTATACAGGAAACTCCTTCTGCACTATCGATGGCAGTATCGGTCGAATCTTCTTCCAGCCGTCTTGAATTGATCGGGATTGTGGCCGTTGCAGTCGTCTTTGTTCGCTCCATTTCGGCCGTCAGACTACCCGATTCACAGTCCGATGAAGAAGATGAAGAACTCATCAGCAAAGGAGGAGGACTACCTTGCTCGAACGACGGCGAGATTGATCGGAGAAGAAGCACCGGTGGGAAAGAGCACAAGTCAATCGGTGAAGGAGCGAAGAAGTTTTCTCCTTTCCCCTTTCTATTTATACAGAGAGCCGCATGCTTTGGGATCGAGCTCAACCGTCCGATCTGAGACACGTGCAAACATCTTGGAGCCCAGATGCTTCGAATCCCGTACCAGTGTGGCGGCCAAGTCCTAGGGTTTGAGATTTTGGTGGCCATAAATCAAATTTCCCACCTTGCCTGCCATGCCCAATTAATTTGTCACATCACACGACCTTAACTATAAAAAAGGTTGAGCTCGGGGGATGTAGGCTATTGTCACAGCATAGGGTTGGCCCATTGATCACTTAATCACTTGTTTGGAATGGCGGAGTCTAAAAGCCCAGGAGAGTCAACAACTCCGGCCCACCAGCCCAGAGACCCCACATGCAGCCAATCATCTCCTTATTCAATACGACAACTGAAATAACTGTTGAGCTCATTCATTAAATGCGTTGGCTCATAACGCAAACATTCAGTGACTTACCATTAGCTCAGCATCAATGGTGATGGCTCATATCCAAAGGTAGTAAATCTTCATAAAGGCTTGGACTTTATTACCTGACGTTTGTGGCCTATAAGTAGCCTTTCAGACAACGAGGAGAGGATTCTTCTGGCCAATTTCACACTCTCATATTATGATAACCACCAGAGTCAGGTACTCCCACCTTCATATTTGCTCCACCTTATACATTTTCTCCATAACTCGGTGCGATTGCGATAACTAATGGACGACCTCCCAACAGGTCGAATATAGTTACCTCGAGCCTCCTTGAGTCGCCTACTGATTTAAGCATATGAGGAGATTAGGTCTGACCCCAGATCCGACTCTCCTGACGAGTTTCATGTGTTGCAGGCAGCTAAGATATAGCTCAGACCCGACTCCCACAGCTTGGATCGGAGCCCATACAGTTCGTGGTTGCTTGCCCAGTGCCCAGTCAGCTGTCCACGCCATCCCTCATCAGCTGTCCACGCCATCCTTCATCAGCTGCGGCAACCGACCACTTTTCCAACAACTTCAGTAGTGAGAAAGCACCCCTAAACATGGTGAATAGCGTTTATGAAATACAGCTTAAACTTTAAAATTAAACCCTCTAATCCATGTCTAAGATTCCAATGAGTGTTACCTCATTTGGATCTTATTTAACAAAGCATAAACTTGTAAATATGAAGCAACATAATGTTAAGAACAATTGGAAGTATAAAGTAGCACAAGAGTGAACGCAATAATAGAAAATGCTAACACAAGGAATTTTTCTTGGTTCACCTCTCTACGGCTACGTCCAGTCCCAAAGCAACACTTAGATTTAATCCATTAACCTAACTCTCAAATAAGAGAAAGTTACACTTGCCTCTTCAACAAGAGGACTTTCCATCTCTACAACTATATGATTTACAACCACACCTTTTCAACAAAAGAATTTGCACCACACATCACAAATGAGGATTTTTCCAAATAACAACAAAGTAATCTTACCACCTCTTCACCACGAGGATTTTCAACCTATACTCTTTTGATGAAGATTGAAGTACACCCTTTCCTATAGCCTTTGATTTGAAGCTTGTGTGAAATGTGGCTAAGGAAAACACAATTGATCTCAAATAATATAAAGATGAAGCTTAAAAGATCAAAATAATTTTGGCCAAGAGATTTTTCAAAAAAATATTAAAGCTTAGGCTAAAGAAAATCTTTTTGCAAGATGGCTTATAAGGCTTTTGAAAACTTATTTTTCTTAAGAAAATAGATCAATAAATTCATACATAACTCCATCAACCCTCAATATATAGGGTGCAATTCAGGTCAAGATAGACTGCCCATAATGCCCCTACAACAGTCATAAACGGATAGTTAAAAATCTTTTCGTTATAGGCCAACGGCTAGTACTAGTCGACAAGCATCTGCTAATCGATTAGGTCAACACTAGTAGTTGGTTAGTCCAGCAATGTCCAGAGAGCTAGTCAGTCAGGCTCTGAAAAATCTAGTCGACTATCGTTCTGTTCTTAGTCGACCAGAGCTCATGAGTTAGTTGACTAGGTCCATAGCTATAGTCGACTAAGATCTGACATGCTGCTAACCTAAAATCTAACTTACAGCTAATCGACTGGGTGCTAGTTTAGTCGATTAGTCTGCCTATTAAAACATGTATTGGCATATAATACTAAGGAAATCTTTTCAAAATAATTTAAAATACTTTTAAAATAATATAAAGATTTTTCTAAGTGTGTGACAAGCCTCAATCTAGACTGAACAATGAATCTAAAGACAATTATATATTACATCAGAAATATATACTCCGAAGTTTTTGTTGTAGTCCAATATGCTCAATTCCTTGAACTAGAGTGAGTTTTATCACTTTGACTTTGAGCTCCTTGCTTTTTATAGGCTTCACACAACTTGATAGAGCTCTAAAAGTCATTGGTGTAAGTCTTTTTCATAGCCTTGAAACTCTTTATGATCTTTTGTATCTATTCTTTAATACCTACATGCACAAACTTAATTAACACACAATCGTTTGTACATCATCAAAATACACCTAGGAAGGACTCAATATCCCAACCATATTATTAAAGGAAATGGGTCGGGTTTGGGTTATGTAATTGGATTTGGGTTAACAAGTTGCGGGTTCAGGTCTGAAACGAGCTTAGAAAATATAAAAATACAAAAAATCACCATTAATTTTAATAATTATTTAGAAAGAGAATTGACATTTTAAAAATATTTGATTACTTGAAAATCCATATGTATGAGGGTAGTTACAGTGATAAAACGAAGATCTAAATATGGTTGAATTGTAGAAGATGGAACAATAGAATGAGCAGGCTCTTCAACCGTGGATGGTAGAGTAGTTGGGGGTAGAGTAGTTCCCATTGCAACGTCTAGTATACACCTGCAATGACTTGGTAACTTCAGATGTCGGTTGATACCAAGATTGGAATAATTTGGATATAAATAAAGGTAGATCTTTACTAGCAGAAAAATATAGGCCACACTCAAAGGTGACTTGAGTTAAAACATAATATTTGCGATGTGTAGGATCAAAGCAATGATAACCTTTTTAAGTTCTAAAATATCTAACAAATATGTATTTAATCTGATTAGGATACAATTTATTAAAGTCTGGCTGAAGATTTTGTACAAAGCCAAAAACATGAGATGCACTAGATAAGGTGTGTTTGTCAGAATTTAAACACTAGAAAGGGATCTTACCACAAAGCACAAATGAAGGTATTCTATTGATTAAATGACAAGCAGAACAACAACACCCTGAAGATACTTGAGAATGTGCATATGAATCATAAATGTATGAACTACATCCAACTGATTTTTAAGTTTCTTTTCAGCAATCCCATTTGGAATGTATGGGAACACTAAGTTTGATTCAGAATACCGTTAGACATGTAAAAACTGGAAATATCAGATTGCACAAATTTAAGAGAATTAGCCATGTGTAAAGTGTGAGTAGATGTTAAAAATCGCGTCCTTATTTCATTAAATAAATGAATGATAATTCATTTATGTATGATCTATCCTTCAACAAATATGCTTAGGTCATTCTTGAGAAATCAACAATAAAAGTCAACAAATTTATGTCCTTAAATAGATGAAACACGACACGAACCATAAACATCATAATTTATCATCTTAAAGGAAAATGCCTACGACTATGGTGGAACATACAATGGTGTTTTTCTAACTAACAAGAGTCATAATGTAAAAAAGAAATAGATGAGTCAGTTAACACTATTGACAGTTTCTGTATAGGGATACCTTAGATGATGATGTCACTGAAGTGGTGTATCAGAAGGGGAAGATACAACCACACTAAAAGGTGTGCCACCACCATCAATAGTAGAGATCTTTTCGTTTCCGACCCAAACCAATTTTCATTCTGGTCTATATATACTGAATGACACATTGTGAGGGAAAGAAAGTCATCGATCAGTTTTCATCTTTGGTAAGGTGACTAATAGATATGAGACTACCTGGAAAATACAGAACATGATATGCATCTTGTAACGATAAGGTATACTTAACTTGAACTACATATGTACAAGAGAAAATGAAAGATGTACCATTCACATACAGAAATGATGCATAGAATTTGTAAGGAACAAAGAATAAGAAAGATCTTTATTAATTGCATGTGAGATGTGGCTTCTGATTCTAACATGACTTAACAAATGAAGCATAGAGTGCATAAGTACTTGAAGTTGAGGCATGAACATCAGTATAGGACCCATGAGGTTTCTTATTCTTTAGCTGAGAAGTTTTTCATACGTCATGGTCATGCCAGATAGGGTATTGGGATAGACTAAGGGGTGGAAGGAGATGAGCACAATGGTAATCTCCAGTTGGCAATAAATAGAATTCCATTAGGAATTAGGCAGCAGTAATCAACAATAGATAGGAACATGTAGACGGCTATAGAACCCGACTGCACATATCAGCAACAGATATAATGCCTTTAAGTAGTAGTAACCAATAACATAGGCAAATTCATAGACATGAGTAGAACCTGTAAATACTAGAACTCATAAGCAGCACCATATATGAAACATGTAGGTAGCAGTATAAACAAAACCACCCGAAAGCAGTAGTTACAACCTGTAAGCAATAGTAGATACAAAACTCCTAGATGAACCTGTAGGTATCAACCGTCATAGAACTCGTAGGCTGATGGAACTAATCTGATCTAGATCTAATTGGATAAAAAATATGAGATGTCGATCAGAAAAGAGAGGAGGGTGATGGCATCAAAAAGGATATGAGAATAAGGCAATGACATCTTCATGAATGAATATGAACAGTACCGATGACGGTGATGAGGTAGACGCTGATGATGATGATGGTGGCACGGATGTCAGAGGATGATGACGGTAGGAGAGTAAATGATGATATCTGTAGCATAGGTGGAATACGATGTCGGTGGTGCAAAAAGATGACATAGAAGATGATGTAGCATGAGATGAATTTATATTTGTTCTCTTTTGCTTTGATGCAAAAAGATGACATAGAAGATGATGTGGCATGAGATGAATTTATATTTGTTCTCTTTTGCCTTGGTACCATGTTAGAATTGAAGGAGAAACAAAAAGAAGAGCTACAGTTGACCTAACCCATTTGTGTTTGTGTCTTATTTATAGTAGAGGAATTACGTGTGTTACACATTTAGATTCATCATACATACCCCTGATTAAGGGATATCATATGGTACATCATACTTCAACATTATTGATCATATGCTTGAATTTTAACCGCACCATTTTAAACGATTTTCCCAAATTTCATTCTCGAGTTGAGCTACCTCTAGCATTGTCAAAAAATGCTTATTATTTCTTATCTTATTTTTAACATATTGCAGCTCAAGCCATCTCCAACCAAAATTTATTAACTTGTCTATTCCTATATTTCTTTAATTGTCAATGGATTAGAAATTGCTCGTGCTCGGAGGGCACAGAGGTAGTCGTCATCTCGGCACAAATGCAGAGAGAAGCGAGGGTCAAAGAAAAAATTGCTCGTGCCTGGAGGGCACAAAGGCAGTCGTCGTCCGGGTGCAAATGTTGAGAGAAGTGGAGGCCAAAGAGAAAAAAGCGTGGGTGGGGGGTGTGTGTGAGGACGTCAAGGGCAAAAGGAGGAAAAAATAGGGAATAAAGCACACAAAAACACGGGGTGCTAAGTGGAAAAAGAGCTATGGAAAACCTGTAAATAGGGGAAAGAGGGAGATGCATTTGTGTTTTATGAAAAAGCAATGGCAAGATTGCAAATAAGGGGAATGAGGGGGCATTTAATCCAAATCTCCAAAACCCCACCCCAAACCAAGCCCAAAATCCCACTGCCCCATTGGGTGCCACCGAGATGAGGTGGTGCAGCCTGAGCCAATCGTTTGTCCTACTGGACTTGTGACTGGGACAAACGTCACAACAAGTCCCTCATTTGTATAATGTATTTACCACTTTCAAAATTTAAAGATCTCTTCATTGGGAAGACTTGTGAAATTTCACATTCCTTTACTGTGAAATGGAAAGCCCAATTATTGCCCAATCCAACCCAGTTAAAGTAATTAATGGCCTTATGGCTGCCTAGCTCATCAATGCTAGGACCCTGGGCCAAGCCAGCTTCCAGGTGGGTCAAAGCCGGTAGTGTGAATAACTTAATGACTTAATGTAATCAATTTACATCTTAGATCTTGTGTCAGTCTGGCTTACTTGATTGCTTGCATAAATATAGTAGATCTTGTGTTAGTCTGGCTTAATGTAATCTATTTACATCTTAGATCTTGTGTAATTTATTTGCAGAGTTCAGTGATTGATTCTCTTTAATTCCCTTCGTTGTTAAACTCTTGTTCCAATTTTATCAACAATAAATATCGTGTTATTCTTTAGGCAGTTACACAAATATCATTTAATATCATTACATTTGAATGCCCAGTGTAAATTGAAGCTTAAATTTATTGGTCAAGTAGTTATTGTTCCAGGGTTATGTCTTTAAAGGTCTGCAGAACCTTCTATGTGCAATCAAGTTCTCATTTTATGTTCAGTTGGGTTGGTATGGAGATGGTAATATTGACATGAGGAAATGCCAGCCTGATGTGGCAATTGCATCCATCTACGCTTCTTAAATCTTCATTTGTAAATAAATGTCTTAAGTATATTGCACCATAAATATATTGGAACAGCAGTAATTGTTTCATGACAAGATCTTTCAGATATTCTTAAAACCTGTTCTTTGCAATCAAGTTCTCATTATATATGAGTTGAGTTGGTATAGAGGGAGGGAAGGAGCGAGGGACATGATGAAGATGGCCATCCTGGTGTGGCCATCTACCCTTGGCAAATTTGTTGTGCTGGGAAAACAAGAATACATTTAAGAGTAGTTACTTACAGTGCATTAGAAACCAAAATGGGTTTCAGCCCTTTATAAAGCTGCTTGTAAAATAAACTGCCTTTTTGAGCCCATTAGTAGTAAGATAAGATCAAATTGATATATAGGTGATTTAACACACTTCAGATGGGTATGTAGTTCCAGTTAAGTAGTGCTTCAAGCAGTTGCTCATCTCTTCTTTTTTCTATGTTTTTTTCTCTTTAATCTTGTAACTTAAAATTTTCTTTGATTTCATTTTTTAAGGACCAGGATGGAGGAAGGGGTCAAATGCACAACAAGAGGGTTACGGAACTGCTGCTGTGCTTCCAGAGCACGGAATTTATCTTGCAGCTTCAATCTATCGCCCCGTACTTCAGGTTTGACATGCAAAACAAGTTATGACTTCTGAAAACTTTGTTGTGCAGAACACAATTTCTACAGACACTGAATCACTGACGTTTTGCAGTTTACTGATAAAGTTGCATCAATGCTTCCTGAAAAGTATTCACAGCTTGGGTATGATGGAAGTTTTATATCCTTTTCATGTATTTGTTTACACATTTGTCTATTTTTCTTGTGATCTGTCAACATATTTTTCTTTCTTTGTTCTTTGTTCTTTTCTTTTTTTTACAATTTCCATTAGTCTCTGATCTGGTTGACTATGTTACAAGTTTACTTTTTTATTTTTCTTGAAACGCCTCATTTGGCAAGAAAATTTTCCTTGTCACAAATCGTGTTAGGCGTTTATATCTCCATTCTCTTCTGTCCATGTAGCAGAAAGGACAGCTGGATTTATGTACATGACCCAAACAATCACATAGATGCAGCTGTTGCTGTTGTGGTGGGGGTGATGAGAATAATGTGTATCACATGATATATAAGCACTTGTCTCATCATGTGGCTTTTAAGTCCACTCTATAATTTTTTGGATGATCAACATGTTCATTTTGATCTATTTATCTAAAACCCAAACACACCAAAGGTCTAGTTATCCCAAAGCTTTTTACTTGCTAATCTATTTGTCAGAGAATTAACCGTTTTACACCTGTAGAACTTCTTAGACCATTAAATCGATAAGCAAAATTTTTGGTTTCATTTGGTCTTTGATGTGTTTGGTTTAGAATATGATGTTCAAAATGAACGGCCGATTGTCCCCAAACAAAATTACTGAAGTGAATTTTCAAATCCCATCATATGCCACAAGTTCTCGTATGTCATATGATACCTATTGTGCTATATATATAGTAGTGATCCCGTAGGAAGGACTTCTTAGGTGAGAAAGTGAGAAGATTTACATGGTTTGTTGGATTATTACGAATGGCTAAGATCAAGGCAGATGCAATAAGAAAACTATTTTATCAAAATACATCTTCATCCCTACCCTCTCCTTCTTTACCTCTCTTTATCACAGATTAGTCTTGATTGGCACCATGTTTTCATCTCTTCTTTGTTCTGCCCTCTCAAAAAATCGTTGCAAGCAGAACAAGAAGATTTTTTGCTTTACGAATATATATATATATATATATATATATATATATATATATATATATAATTAAATGTCACAAGGTTGCAGCTAACATATAATTAAATGTCACAAGATTTTTTGCTTTACGTATATATATATATATATATATATATATATATATATATATATATATATATATATATATATATATATATATATATATATATATATATATAGCTTGCAGCTATTGTAATCTGAAAGCTTTGCTTACGATATTTGTTTTTTTGCTCGATATCAGCATCAGTCTTTCTAATTTCCTATTTATGATTTCTATTCTTTTCACACTTATAATGCGAACTTGTTTGCAAAGTTCTACAATCAAGGAACAAAAGGAAAAACATACAATCAAAGAATAACAAACTATAAAACTGATGTTATTGTCTATCACATACTCTCTGGGTGTGTGTTTTAGATGTCGGTTTCATGCCGGTCTTAAAAATTTAATGTCGGTTATCGGATGTCTATAAAATTTGTCAAATTTTAAGGTGTCATGTCAGATGCTAATGATATAGATCATATCAAGGTTTGAGGTTTCGGCCGATACCCTTGGGTATCGGGCGTATCGTTTCGGTATCGGTGAGCAACGAGACCGAAACTAGGGGTCAATTTCGGTATCGGCCGATATTGAACGGTATCGGTCAGTTTTGGCCGATACCAGCCGATACCGATCGATACCGTTCAGTATCGGTCGAAGACGGAGAAAAAAGAATGTGTGATTAAATAAAAATTCTATAAAAAACCCAAAAAATGAGATATTGACACGTTATTCACACCCTACATTTGTCTAAACATATTACGTATTATTTACAAGTTTGCCATATTGTAACTAACGAGAGAGTATTTTTAGCTAAATGGTTAACGCGAATAGCATATTTTTAACTAATATTGTTCATAATTATGTTATAAGTTACAAATTATCTTTATTAGTTTGTCATTATCTTATTAGTAACAAATTTTAACTAATATTGTTAGTTACATGTAACTTACAATTTTTGAAACTGCCGATACAGACGAATCGAAACTTACTTCCGAAACTGTCGAAACGGACGATACCAATACCGAAACCTAAATTTTCGGGAGAGCGATACCGAGACCGAAACCGTTACCTCAAACCTTGGATCATATAGATATCATATACTTATATGAATGATATAAACGCATATAAAGATTGTGTAGAGTTTACTTATCATGAATCCTTGATAAGCTACATTAAGCAACAAACACAAACCCATCAAAACACAAACACACTAAATGTTGTACCTTCAAAATTAGATTATTTGGTGAAGTCAAGATACATGTTTCTGACAGGATTTTCTAGGGGTTATAGAATAAAAATCGGGGTTTTGGTGGAAAGATTGGATTTTTTTTTGGCAAAGGTGGGATTTTTAGGGCTAAAAGAGTAGATTTAGGAGAAAAGTATTGGGAATTGGGATTGCGGCCATACCGATGGAGATTTGATAATTTTGGAACCGAGTGGAAATTTTGTAATTTTCGGCCCTAGGGACATTTTTGTAAATATGGGCTAATCAGCCCTATATATAGGAGTGAAGGGTTAGGGTTAGGGATGAAGAGTGTGAAGAAGAAGAGAGAATATAAATATAGTAAGAGTAGATCTTGGAGAGTTAGCCCTTTATTTTGAATCAAAGGGTAGGGTAGTGGTTTTCCTCCAATCAAGGCCAGTTATCTTTTATTTCCTTTTTATTATCTATAAAAATATTTTTTTTCTTCCAAATCCCCAAATTCCTTCCACAAAAACCCTAGAATTTCCTATCAAGTTGGTATCAGAACCTAGATCATCATGGCGAGACTAAGAAAGGTCGAAGTATTGGAGGAAAAATTGGGGAGCGAGATGGAAACCCTCAAGGAACGACAACAAAAATTGGTAAGTAAGATGAATCCCTCAAGCGAAGATGTTCTACGATGGAATCCATAATGAAGGAGATCTTGGAGTTCTATTGCCACCCTCAGCACGAGAAGGAGCCTACATGCTCAGATTGAAGATTAAAAGCCCAGATCTATCGGATCTGAAAGGGGAAGAGGCGAACAACACAGACCTGGAGCCAAACGTCGATGTTCGGTAAAGATCTGAGGCCGACGGAAGTGAGGGAGCCCCCACCTGAGGTCGGCAACCTCCGACAGAGCCACCAGGGGGGTCGCGGCCTTTAGGCGGCCCCGACTGGAACGGGCAAAACACTAGTGGGTTGCCTGGGGCCTCGCAGCCTCCAGGCGAGCCTGCCAAGTGCTGGCAAGCACTGACAGGGTCCCTGGGGACTCATAGCCCTCAGGCGACACTGCCAGGCTTCGGCGAGCCCCGCCAGGGCCAGCAAGGGGCTAACGAGCCCCGACGGGGTCGCCTGGGGCCTCACAGCCCCCTTGTGACCCTGCCTGGGACCAGCGACCCTCCGATGGCCCTCAACGTCTGAGGTCGACTAACTCATAGCGAGCTGCTAGGTCCATAGTTGGCCTCTATTCACTGATGAAGGAGCTTTTCGACGCTTCCGTGTTGCTGATTTTGTTGGCGGAGGTGCTTTAGGAAAACAACGACAGATTCTGGGCTATGACAACCCTCTGGTAGGGTCAAGTGATGGCTTGGAGCAATTTTTGGGGCCTCACGGCCCTTGGATTTATGGCGACCAGCTACGACGATGTTTCGAGGACAAAGCTCTTGGGTGGGCCTTTGATCCATGAGGAGCGGAGCATTTCTTTGATCCTGAAAGAGGTGATCATCCTTTTGATCCAGGAGGTGACAAGCATCTCGAGCAATCCATAGCACGTTCGTGGACTTCATGCACCACCTTGAGGACAAGGTGGGTTTTCGGTGACGGATTAGTATTGGGAATGGGGGATTGCGGTCACACCGGTGGCGAGTTGGTAATTTTTGGCTTGAGGGGGGTGATTTTGTAATTTTGGGCCATATGGGACGTTTTGTAAATATGGACAAATCAGTCTTATATATAGGAGTGAAGGGTTAGGATTTGGGATGAAGATTGTGAAGAAGAGAGAATATGAGTTGAGTAGAGTAGATCTTGGAGAGTTAGCCCTTTATCTTGAATCAAAGGGTAGAAGAGTGGTTTTCCTACATAATTGAGGCCAGTTATTTTGTATTTCCTTTTTATTATATATAAAAATACTCTTTTCGTTCACATTTCCAAATTTCTTCCACCAAAACCCTAGAATTTTCTATCAAAAAGACGATATTTTTATTGATAATAGAAAGTGGATATAATGATAAATGACCTCTTTCGAGAGGACTACTCTTTTATCTTTTGATTCGAGAGAGAAAAGCCTAACTCTCTAAGATCTAGGGTTCTTACTCCTGATTCTTCACCTTTCAATATTCTTCTCAACATTCAATATCTCTCTCTTTAAATCTCTTACACTTTATTTATAATCAAAACTCTTAATGAGCCGCCACCCCACAATTACTAAAATATCCCAGACCTAGAGTTTTTAGCCTAAAATTACATGTCCGTCCTTGAACCCTCATAATTACAACTTTACTTATATGCTCAGAAATTACAGATTTGTTATTGGTTGTCGCCGTAATCCAAGCCTATCATTATTCTGTCCGCAAAGAATCACATTGTTATCAAAGTGGTGTATGAAGTCCATTGGCCACACTAATCCAAATAAGAGTGCTCATCCCCTCCTGGGTCAAAAGCTCGAAACGCCTCCATCAAAATCGTCGTTGCTCTTGAAAGAACCGCCATCTTCCCGTGGACCTCCTTTGGCCCTGTCGAAGCCTTGGGACTTTTCATGCTATCATTGATACACCTGATGTCTCCATCGCCATCCTCGAAGCCCGAACGAAAGTCACGGTGATCGTTAAGCCTGCCTGATGGTTTGTCGTGCTTAAAGTGCTGTTGCCAAGGCCCAAAATGGGCTCCGTCCATAACCCACGACCTGCGTGCCATCTGAAAATCCTCCGGAAAACGCAAGAACCTGATACGGCTCGCCCATCAATGGGCCTAGCTTGGGCAGCCCGTCAGGAGGCTAGATGCCTCTTGGCGGCCTGACCAGTGGCTGCCCTTGGGTAGGCGGCCTGCAAGGAGGTTGGAGGCCTCCTGGAGGCCCGCACATGGATCACCAGCCCCCGTCACACACCCACAAGTCTGGGGTGGATCTCGTCCTTTGCACGTGGTTCCTCATCGTTTGGGTGAAGATTTTCCTTAAAGTCGACGAATTTCCATCTTCCTTGGCCAAAGGCATCACCTTTAGCTCTATATCTGTGTCAGAGTTGTGTCGGTGACTAGATCTGAAGTCAGATCGCCATTTTGATAGATCTCTTCCTCAAAAGGGATTGGGTTTCCATTGCTTTTGTCCTAAGATGCCGCCTTTGGTCCCAGATCTGCGTCATGGGCTTCGTTTTTCTTTAGATTTGGCTTTGTCGTCCACTTTAAAGGACGGTAGATCTCTTTTAACTCCTTCATTTGCTTCACCATGGAATTCAACCCCACCAATTTCGCTTGCCATCGTTCTTTCCCAAGCATATATCTTTTTTACAGGCATTGATTTCAAGATCGGTGTTCTGATACCAATTTGATATGATTTTCTAGGATTTGTAGAATAAAAATAAGATTTTTGATGGAAAGATTGGATTTTTATGGCAAAGGTGGGATTTTTAGGCTAAAAGAGTAGATTTGGGAGGAAAGAATATATTTTTATTAGAAAATAGATACATCGATAGATGGCTTCATTCGAGAGGAGGACTGTTTCCCTAGCTTTTGATTCGAGAGAAAAGCATAACTCTCTAAGATTTAGGGTTCCTACTTGTAATTCTACTCTTTTCAATATTCTTCTCAACGTTCAACATATCTCTCTTCTAATCTCCTCCCCTTTGTTTATAACCAAAACTCTTAATGAGCCGCCACACCACAATTACTAAAATCCATTTGATCTAAGGGTTTTAGCCTAAAATTACATATATGTACCTTCAAAATTACAGTTTTACCAATATGCCCAGAAATTATAGATATGTCATTGGTTGCCGCTGCACCCCCAAGTCTATCAGTTTCATCCAATCATAGAATAGCAAGTTAACAATTACACAATTACAAATTGATAAGCCGATAATAGCAAGACTTCTTCGTGCTTCATCTTTATTCCTCCAACTTGTAATTATGTTAAGTCTAAATATGTGAAGGATGCACGATCCCCATTGCTCATAGGCTCGCAACCCTTTCATATGGATCCCTAAATTATATAAAGTATATGATTGGCGCAGTTACCTTTTATAACCTCATCAGCAAACATCTTCAACCATCTTCAGACTCTAAGAAAAGAAGCCGGTTGTTGCCACACCGTAATCACCATCATAATAACTTTTCATTTATACCCAAAAATAAATGGCTTAAACTCGCACGAAGTCATCATCGGCCGTCTTCTTAAGATGAAATATATTGTCGAGTGTAGTATCAACTCTCAAGACTGAGGGCACTCATCATAGCCTTTTAATTTGTATATCATCGTCAAGGAACAAACAACATCAAATCAATGCCGGATAAAAAAACCATACCGATGTGATAAATACAACCGATATGATAAAAAATTAACAAATTACAAGTAACAGTTTACAGTTAAATATGCTTATAAAACTAATAAACTATTAACAATGAAGCATGAACATTAAGCAGACACCATTTAGATAATCATAAATTTGCATCAGAAAGTTGCAGGAGAGATCATATGAGAATCTAGGATTGTGAACTTTTTACTAAAGAAAGCTGGTTATGGAATCAGTAATTGTAGAAGGTAATTGGTATTTAAAGATTGGAGATGAATGTAAATAATGCAAACTTTCGGAATTATACAGTTGAAAGACGTATGAAGGTAGTCAGCAAGGTTGAATATTGGTTTATGGAAACTTATATGAGAAGTTAGGAGCTAGTGAAGAAGAGAGGAAATATACAAGCTTGCCAGGATGATGGCAAGAAGGGCTAGTTTGGCTACTTATCCTACTCAACAAAAAATTAAATATGGATTAAGTATTGGGACACACTTATACGGTATGAATGTTTGAGGCTTAACAAACATTACAGACTATCAGGGATATAAAAACTTACGAGTTATACCATATAAGACATTAGAGTATAAAATTCCAGTGACATAGGCCAGGCTAGCAAATGTATTTATGATTCAAAAATTAGAGTTGGTCGAGTGATGGTAATGTTAACACAGGTGGAGTAGGATCTGGTGACATTCTAATGGAGTTTGGAGGTATGTCAGTATGTGAACGATGGATTAGTGTGGTCAAATATCATATTCGCATTAAAAAATTAAGAACAATAAAGCGTTAGATGAATAGATAAATATTTCCACATGTGTATGAGTTACATATATTGGAGACACATGAAATTGTTTAGACCATCAAGAATAGAGCTCTTAGGAACTACATCATGAATCTGTGGAAACAGGGTTCTTGAGAGTTGTGAAAGACTAAGATGCATCACCCATATGTGAGATTCATTTGTATTTTACTGTAGAGATATACTTTGCAATCTATTTAGTACAATGCAATTGGCAGATGAAAATGAGAAGAATGAAAATCTTCGTTTTGTTTTCTTTACTGGGAAATAATGGCTGGAGTTATGATTCCATAGGAGCCCTTGTGGTGGTGGTTTTGAAAGGATTGTCTGGTAATTATATTTATTATCTGGTCTCTAGTGCTGTAGGTTTACAGGAAGGCTTAGCAATAAGCATTTTGCATTTTCCATTAGTTATTCAGGAATGCTTAGCAATAAGCCTTTTACATTTACCATTAGTTATTCAGAATGAGAGTGCTGGGCACATGTTTGCTGATTATATTCTCCCAGTTTATGAGACTAGAGAAATGATCGAGATAGAAGAAGCGGAGACAAGCACTATGGTGTAAGGTGTTTACCATTTAGAATCTGGGATAATGACAGTGCATATGAGGTGAAACTTTATTAAAATTAAACAACAGAGGGTGCATAGTAATATTGATGGCCATGGAATATCTACAGTTACAGTTTTCATTATTCCCATTTGATCCTTGATGAAAGGATTGCACATGATTGTCTTAAGCAAGAGGATGGAATCACAAATGTCTTTCTGCTGTCTGAAGTTCTGCTGGATGGGTCTAGTGTGGAAGCCATATGAAACTGAAGTTGAAATTCTACAACATGGCTATTTGGCCATAAGATGAGCCAAGGTTTGAATGTCAAAAGATTAAAAAAGAACATGACATTGAAATAACTAGCTGAAACGAAGATGTTTGTATGGAGAGCAAGATAAAATAGAGAGTTGAATGGGTGCATTTGCAAGAAGTTGGAAGTCGCAAAATTTATTAATAAAGATGAGGGGAAACCATATCTGATTGCTAGAACATTTTACAACCAATACCAATGGCTCCACCGTCTTTGAGTATTAGTATCACAATGGATGCTACACCTATGATGAAGACAGACCTACACTGTAAAGAGAGATGAAAGCTGATAGTTTAACTGAAGAGATGGCACTTAATAACTATGATGGGGGGACACTTCTTCCAACCAAAAATTACCGTGTTTGACACACGTGGACACAACACACGTCTATCCATGTCCAACACAAATATGTACGTTGTTATTCCCCATAAAAATATGCAAACATGAGGCCCATAATACCCTTTTTGATAAAAGCTATATTTTTATAAGTCATTAGATTAAAATTAAATTTTCTATATGAATATAAACGTAATATATATGTTTTATATGAGTCAAATATATGTACATGTCGTAGAAAATTTACATATATAGCCATGTCCTCGTGTTTGTAGCTTGGATAATTTCAATGGCTGACACACTATATCCGTGATGGAGTGCCACATTCGTACGTGCCTGCATATTATAGATTAACAAAGCTAAAAAGGAGGAAACAGATTCATCGAATGTTAGAAGCATTGTTATGTCGGTGTTGGATAATCATGTTCAACTCTTTATGAACTGTCATTTGCTTATTTACTTCAATGTGCAATTAGCCTAATTTGATGATTTTGGTGGAATTTATCTCTTCTATTCAAAGGGACCTAAATTTGTACATGTATTATCAGGACAGATATGTACATTTCATTTAATTCATTAAAAAGCATCATACATTGCCTAAATATATGCTTTGTGTTGACTCTACTGACACAGAATGGAAGTGGGAAGGGATGTGGTGGGAATTCGAAGAAGAATCAAAACTTGGTAACTTTTCGGATCTCACATCCCAGAAATTTGATGATCACCGACTCGCATGCCTCGCATGTGAAGATTTTTTGGACCTCTCGTCCAGGCAATCAAGTCCACTCTCGAACACCAATGCAAAATATTTAAGTTTGTGGAGTAACTAAAAGTTTACAGTAAAAACTATTTTCATTTATTTTTACCAAAATAAATAAGTTTGTGGCCTTTAAATAGTCTTCCAATTTGACTCTCAAATGCTGCTAGGACTAGAACTTTTAGTATAACTAAAACTCTTAAAACAACTAAAAGCCTCATAACAACTAAAACTCTCAAATAACAAAAGACTCAAACTAATTAAAATTCTCCAAAGATTCAAACTCATCACGTATAAAATCATTTAAAATAAAAGAGTCCATATCGAATTTGATCTCCATCATTCTTTCTGGTTTAAGAACTTCACTACTTGGTGAATGGCGATAGGCGTAGCAGAATCGAGCAGAATTCAGTAGTCCTTTATAGCTGAAGAATACATTCATGAGCTTTGAAGTACAATAGGATGTAGATCTGTAGACAAATATCTTTTGCAAAATTCTCCTAAATAGCAAAAGAGGTAAACACATTTAGAATCTTCTTGGGAGGTGAAGAATTAGGGATGCCAAACTCGATGTGCTCAATATCCCTAAGCTTATGTGAAATACTCGACTCAATCACATCAGGATTGTTACTCAGTAAAGCTCGTTGATAACCTGTATGATGCATGCAAAGTCTCCTCATTGGTTCTAGTACGAACCTCTCTAGGCAAACTCAAATCCTTTTGTCATCCCTAACTATAAATTTCTGAAAATTTCTCTTTGATTCTGCAACAGACTTGTCAGTATAATTGTTTATTGCAATTTTTTTATAAATCTCGATATACAAGGCACTCAAATCATATGCAATATGCTCATAGAATGCATTATGAATAATGTCAAAGCTAGACTCCAATGAACTGTGACTCACATGATGAGTTATTTGAATTAGTGGTTGTTTAATGATTAACCCATTATTTTGATTTTAAATTGTGTTCTTGGGGTTACAAGGGATCAACACATTTTTTTCCTCCAAATTTAAATGTGCATGTGTTGGATCTCCGAGAATATGCAACATTTAAGTCATACAACCAATGCCTATCTAGCAAAATATGTGAAACATACATATGTATGACATCACACCAAATGCCATCGTGATAACTTGAAATCTGGATAGGCCCTAAACAATGTTGGGTAACAGAATGTGACTAATCAGCACATATAATTTTATAAGGCTATGGATGAGGTTCATCTTTTAGTTCTGTATTTTCAATAGCTGAGTTAGCAATTAAATTAGTACACCTACCTCCATCAATTGTCATATAGAAAATCTATCACCAAATTTGATGTAGGTAAAGAAAACATTAGTCCTTCACCAATCAGCCTCACTCCTAGATGTAGTATTTAGACACCAAATGACGTGTAATTGTGCACTAGAATCATCTTCATCATTATCTGTAACATCAGTAACATCACGACTCATGAGTATATTTTGTGAAAGTATCTTATGCCTAATGTCTGCTCTCAATCCAGAGCGAAACCTAGCAAAGATACATCATGGGTCTTCTTGTAGCTCACGTCTAAAAAATAGGTCACTGAACTTAGTCATGTGTTTCTGAACACTCATGCTTCCTTGGTGTATTTCGTTTAGTTTTTCTAGTAGGTGATCGTTATAGATAGGAGACAAATATTTTTCTTTGATCTTGATCTTTGCATTCAAATTCTATATAGATATCAGATGATCTCTTTCGCATTCTCTTTATAGATGTTCAGAAAATTTTAGCAGATCATACTAGTTTTATCTTAGCAAATTGGATCTTTCACTCGTTTGATAATTGGTATCACTCAAACAAATGATCCATCTTTGCTAACCAATCTGAAAAGGTCTGAAGATTATAAGTTCAATCAAAATTAGGAGAATCTACCTTAATTCATCGTGCAATATTATCTCGTCCAAAGTTATCATCAATATTCTCATCTTGCCTCCTATTGTTTCGATTGTTTCTATTTCTGATCATTCTAGTTTCCTCATTAAATGTGCTTTGTGTGCCATCCTTAAAATTTTGTTCTTTGGTCCGCTTATTTTCAATGGCTTCTAGGTGATCTCTTTTTCGATTTATATCAGCTTTTAGTTCTAGATATATCTTTTAAAGTTAATTTTCATGACTGAGTTGCATTATCATCCATGCCTGATACTATGATTTTGTCACGATGCAATGACATGCAATGCCAACCAATCACAAAAATGCAGATGCAAGACCCAATCACACAAATGCAGATGCAAGACCCAGTACACCAATTAAATGTGTGCACTAATTATATAAAGAAAATAAAATCCTACAGTCCAAATCTATATGTCAGAATGTAATCTTAAGTATGCTAATACGACACATAGATCAAGATCAAAAAATTATGCAATAGAAATGATATCGACTAATCTGAACAAAACGAAATAGATGATTTTTTTTTAAATTTGACAATTGATGATTTGATCATATTAGAGGTCATTGGAGTGCAAATCATCTTTGTAGTATCATGTAAGGCCTCTAGAACTTGTAGAGCTTTAATCTAGACGATTAGGGCCAAAAACTTATAAAAAAGCTTGAGAAAGTACCAAAATACACTGAGAATATAGTTAGAAATACAGCTAAAATATGTTTTAATTTGGCATGAAAATCCCAAAAATTGCAAGTCGTCTTGTTGCGCTGCAGCTTCGGTCAGTGGGTCAAAAGATCAGGGTCGGATCGGGGGCAAACCGATGAACAGTGTCGGCGTGTAGTTTGGCTTGGCTTGATGCGTTAGCTTGGCTTGTTGGGGTCGGCTCAACCGAGCCGACACTGTATTATGTCGTCTCAGTCGGCGCCGATGTCGATTTTTGGCAACTCTGGCGACGGTTCTTTGCTAAATTGTTGCTGGAGGTTCGTCTTGAAGTTGTGCACATATTGGTGGTGTCTGCTCCACTGATTGTCATTGGTGGTGGGTCGGTGAGTGTCAAAGGCGTGAAGTAACGGTTCGACAAGCTGTCGGACATTTTGGCGGCGGCTTTCAACATGGCGAAGTAGTGAGAATGTCTTGAGTGTGACTTCGTGGGTCGCTGGAGATGATTTGGATGGTGACCGTCACGATGGAAATTCTTGGACGTGAATTGGGCGGCGCAGGTTCTCGGTGAGCGGTTGGGGTGATGCGGTTCTTTGAGGGCAGCGTTGAGGAAGAGGAGCTGCTGTGATCTCTTGAGGTGGCATCAGATGTAGATGAGTGAGGTGACGGTGGATGGATTGTGTGGTGACGGTGGATGGATTGTATGTTGACAGTGGAGATCATACGTCGGCGATTAAGGTTTGACGAGTTGACACAAGCGGCAACGTCAGACTCAAGCTAGTGATGTTTCCTCTTTCATTCTTTTCACTCTTTTTTGTAAATTGTTTCTCTATTTTTTCATCTTTTTCCTTTCGAATCTACTAAAAAGAGATTTTTTATGTATGAAGAAAAAAAGAAAAAAGACCTAGATTTAGCTATGAAAACTTTTCGGATTTAGCTATGAAAACTTTTCGGATCTAACACATCAAAAATCTAACAATTACCAACTCGCATGCCTCGCACTTGAAGATTTTTCGGACATCTCACACATGCAATCAAGCCCACTCTCGCATACCAATGCAAAAGATTTAATTTTTTGGAGTATCCCGAAGTTTACACCAAAAACTATTTTCATTGATTTCTAACAAAACAATAAAGTTTGCGGCCTCTTAAATAGGCTTACAAATTAACTCTAAAATCCTACTAAAACTAGAACTTCTAGAATAACTAAAACTCTCAAAATAAATAAAAGACTCAAAGCAACTAAAACTCTCAAATAATAAAAAAGACTCAAACTAATTAGAATTCTACATGGACTCAAACTCCATCACATATAAAATCTTTCAAAATAATAGAGTCCATTTCGAATTTGATCTGCATCATCTACTTCTTACTTTTTTCTTCTTTTAGGATTAAGAAAGAAGAGTTTGGGAGTGACGAATTTAATACTTATTAGAAAACATTCATTGTTAATTCTTATCTTTGAGCACATCCCTTCTGTTGTTAAATGAATTAGCAGTCGGGTTAGTGAATATTTGTACCATCTCTTGTCACATTGTTATAAATCCAATGAGATTTCGAAAAGCATACATCATATGCATAGTTAGATTTTTTTTAAAAACATCTTACGTATGTGTATTCTTTAGATATCTAGTTCATGCGTAGATATACAAAAATTATTATCTGTAGATGTCTGTTTTTATCAAAATATTCCCTGTTTTTGTCAATTCCTTTGTTTGGTTATTCTTTGGCCATTATCAGAAATTTGAAATGGTGTGCCTATCAATCCTGATATTATTTTGTTGATTTTGCTGCAAAGTATATTTGTTCTGCAAGAACGTAACTCGTTTATGTAAGTTTGTATGCATGAATCTATGTATGTATATGTGAGTTGGACTACAAATTTTTTGTTTATCTTTTAAACGAATACTTAACGACCAAAATTTTAAATATTGTAAACCCAAATCAAAAATCCACTCCATTGGTTGTGGTGTAACTCATTTTAATTATCTAAACAAAAATTTAAATGATCTTGCTATGTTTTTTATCCATGCATGAAATGGCGACAAAATCAACGTTACATGAGTTTATTAAAATTGACTATTTGTTTCAACTTGATGCATGGATAAATTATACCAAAATCATTTAAAAGTTTATTTGTAGATAGTTTAAAATTTAAATGTGTTAGATCACATCCAAATTTTTGTAGTTCAATCAAGGATTGCAAATTTTCGATTTGGATTGCAAATTTTTTGATTTTGGGTATTTATTATTTGTTCAAAAAACAGACAGAAACTTCCTAGTCCAATCAAGGATGTGTGTGTGTGTGTGTGTGTGTGTGTGTGTGTGTGTGTGTGATACTGTAATGAGATGGTGAGATGTGATTCTTATCGTGAAATGACCGAATTGGTTAATCCAATCAAGGATTGGCACTACCATGTAACATCTCAATTAATCTATACCCTACCGTTAAAAATTAGATTATATTGAACCTTAAAACCTATGAATTATCCTATTCCAATATTGATGCATTTCCACACAGCTAGATAGCCATCCATGTAGCAGACACTTGATGCATCTGTTAAAAGGCTCCAAAAATCCAGATTTTTGTACATAGAGATCTTTTGGTAGATTGATCAAGATGTATGAGCCAATCATCCGGTTGGGCCATCACATGATGAGGATCCCATCTCATTCATCCGGTTGGGCCATCACATGATGAGGATCCCATCTCACCACCTCAGTTTATCATTTTTCTATGCATGCACGCAACATGGACGCATGCAACATGGACGTTTGTATATCAATTTGTTTTCACCTTTAGTGATATGAATATGGTATTATATATAGTTGGATAATGATATATTTTTGGATATGGAACTTGAATTGTAGAAATGATGGATTGCTAGCATTTGTAGAGAAGTTTCTGAAAGATCACTTTCTGCCAGCAATGTTCGTAGATTATCGCAAATGCATCCAGCAGGCTATCTCAAGTAAGTCTCTAATTCATCTCCTGCGAATGAATACAACTTAATCCTTCAAAATGATCCCATCCTTAAAAATATTTGCTCCAATGGAACATATATGTATATTTATTGTGGATGTTCTGTGACTGAGGAATTCATTTATCCACTTAGGGGTTTAATTTTTTATGTGAATATGTTCTGGTATTCTTCTTTATACCCTTCTTTGCAGTATTTAGTCAGGTTGAGAGCTCCGAGGTCATCATTTATGATTGAACGTTTTAATTTTGATTGAGATTCATTGTTATCAAAACTAGTTTGCTTAAGCTTTGGATAAATCGCTTGTCTAACATGGTATGAAAGTACATGTTTCAAGAGGTGATCAAAACCTCGTCATAGGATGTCTATGTCATCTTCTATGCTGTGGTTATAACTGTGAGTTTTATGGTTTTCCTTTTGTTTTAGGATTAATCTCAGTAACCCGCCTAAGTTTAGCCTCGTTTTCATGAAATCCTCCTAAGCCTTTTCCCTCATATCACAGAGCCTTCCTATGCCGTTTAAAAACTATCTCCGTTCAAGTTTTCAAGGGTTTGGGTCAGATGATTGGTTTTTAATATTTCCCCATATGCCCCTTAACACTCTATTAAGATATAAAGTATCATGTTTAATTATTTTATTTTGGAAAAGAAAACATCATTTGGGAAATTCTTTTAGCAATTTTGTTTAAAAAACGATTCTTTTCTTTCAATTGGAAGCTATGGATTTGAAGCAATCAATGGCAATTTTGGTGGTTGGGATGAGATTAGTTGGGAAAAATTAGGGGAATTGAGAGAAAAAATGAAGTTTAATAGGAGATTAGGGTTTGATGGAAAAGTGGGAATGTGAGGAAGAAAGGATTGGGGATTTTTCAGAGAAGAAGCAAAATTGGGGATTTTTTTAGTAAAGATGACATTATATTTCATCACTTCAATGTTTTCGAGTTCAACAACAAGAATTTACGGAAGAAGTGTGCTGCAAGAAGGACAATATAGGCATTTCAATTTAAAAATTAAACTGTATCAGTTTTAAACCAGCATGGGGGTTCCATGAAACGGAAAAAATCTTGGGGGGTTTGTGAAAACGGGGCAAAACACATGGGGTTTAGTGAAATTAACACTTGTTTTAAAGATAAGTTTCCTAAGATATTAACATAGTACTACAGATCCTAAGTGCTTGCAGATCTGCAGTGCTCATGAAACTGGAGTAGTTGCTATGCCGTCATCATGATTTTCATCTGAAGACATCTTTGAATATGGCTTCTTTGATATCTGCTCCATAAGCAGCTTTATTTCCATTATACAGTCCAAATGTTGCTCCCTCAGGCAAACAAAACTAATTTCCACACTTGGTAGTTTGTTCAAGAGTTAATGGACATGGAAGAAGTTAGCAAGATTGTGTTATTTTTGTTATGAATCTTGTCATTCCTATAATTCTATGAACATGAAGACCTTCATCTTACTATGAAAAATTTATCCCAGGTCCAGCAGCATTTAGGCCACGAGCACAGGCTTCCGTATATAGTCCATTAGTGGAGAAGGGACGCCCTGTTTTGCAAGGTCTTTTAGCTACTGATTTGTTAGCTAAAGAGGTGCATCTCTATAATGTTATGTTTTTATTTATTGTAAGCTTCTGGGCTCTCAAACTAATAAAAATGTCTTTTCCTTAGGTGCTTGGTTGGGCTCAGTTAATGCCGAAGTATGCTTGCGAACTTGTCGAGTATGTGCAAACTTTTCTGGAACGTACTTATGAAAGATGCCGCACATCATTCACAGAGGTACAACTACAATATGTTACATGCAGAATGTGGTACATTGTTATATAAATGAACTGTTGCTTGAGCACTTGAGAAAATATCATATAAGCTCACAAGATTTTGTTCAGTTCATGATCGTTGCCATCAGGTGATACGCCAACACTGGTTTTCTGTAATATGACCATTTTGTTGTGCTCCCATGAGGGACCATATGTAGTCCATAGACCATATGTATTCCATAGACTAATAATGACCTTTCTTTTCCATGTTTCACCCGTGGCTTTGAAAGTAAGATAATGATCTAGTAGTAGCGTGCCTCTTTGATATGATGTACTTAGAATTGGAGTCATGCTTTCTTGCTTCTTGCACTTAAATTAGATCTAAAACTTAAAATACAAAAGATTTTTTTGTTCCTCATTTGCATTATGAGTAAACTTGCATGATGCATCTCACCCATGAATGATTACTGGTGTACTAGTTAGGGGTTTTGGTTTTTAGATAATTTAAATGATTTGTTCATGTTGAACAGTATGGATCTTCCATTTTTGCACCATATGTACTTTTTAAGTGACATGATCCATGCTCAAAGTTTCAATAGTATCAATCGTATGCCCTCCCTCCCTCCCTCCCTCCCTCCCTACATTCAAACAAATACATGTACACACACCGATGTTTTTATGTAACACACGCACATAGAGCCATATATATGCATGACACACACACACACAAATGTATGCATGACTGTCAAAACACAAATGTATGCATGACTATCCCCATACTTTTTTGCTGTTTAGATTTCTAGTTTGACAGTTCAATATAGATTGTGTTTCTAATCTTTAACCCACAAAAATCCCAGATTCCTTTGGGGGGAACGCGGGGGGGGGGGGGGGGGGGGGGGGGGGGGGGGGGGGGGAGTGCAATGGAAAAAATCAGACCCATCAGATTTTTGAAAGGAGCCTGCTGCTTTCTACCACATGTTTTCTTAAGCATAAGATTTGCTTGGATGACTAAAAAGAACAGTCAGCAGTGGTAATCATTCACACACAAAAGGAAAAAAACTGACAATTGTCAAAGCGATTTGTAATTGAAGAGGCACATGACCCGGGGGAAGGCAGGGGTTTATCTTCAGCAATTCTGACGTATTTTTGAAGCCATAGTAGGATGCCTAACAGCGAGAATCATATATATGCCTGTGAACAGTGTTGACTGGTAAATTAGAGTAAACAAAATTGACTTTGGCTTGATGTCTTGATGTCAAGTAATTGGTTACATTCATTATGGAAAGTGAATTATAAAAGATAGAATTAAACATGTTTGACGTTTTTGATGTGTTAACAGAATCCTGAAATTATGGGTGGGTAAAGTAGGTCAAGTACTGTTATGTTGCATCATAATCTATCCTTGATTGTTTTTGTCTGGAAAATTTGATGCATGTCTTCATGCTTACTAACCGGTTTTGGGCCTTCTGAAAATCAAGTATTATCTTCAATAAATTGGCTTTCTAATCTGACTGATAATGGATTACCTCAAAATGTATCAGGAGTACGCGTCTTTTAGTCCATCTGTATCCCCATTGCCTTAGAGAAACCCATGATTGCATAGCAAGAGATGTGTGAAGGCAACATCTGCATATATTTGCATCTGTTGACGGTCCTATACATACCAAGCACACATTTGTAAACACAAAAACATATGCAAATATATTGTCCTATTAAAAAACACATGCATATAGATCTAATTGCATATTCGACATAGTGGGAGACCAAGCACTTATAAGGTGAACCATGTGAAAGTATGAAGCTAATCGGGAAATGATTAGTAACTTCCTAGGTGTTTGCTGCAATGACCCTCCACCATTAGCATTAACCGTTTCACTGGCAAGCCCTGCATGAAGTTGACTAACTTATTAATTGAATTGTTGTCTTTATGATATGGTCATATGTTGTTGATCAGGAATACTTCAGTCAAGTGCATGCTAATTACCAACTTCGAGACTTTGAGGATTGATATGCTAAGAAATTCCCAGCCACATTAAATTCATCGTAGCTGCTATATAAGGCGTTAACAGATCCCAAAGGGCCAAAACACAATCATATGAATGCTTAACAAAATTGGAAAAAATGAGGGGAAACACTGGAGATCCCAGGGATATAGCAGCACGGTGGATAAATTGGAAATTTCTTCGATTTTTGTGATTGACATACCTATATATGTTTTATGAATGTGAAGAATGATGAATATCTGAGGAGCTTTGCAATTTAACATAATACTATATGCTTGAATGAAAAGGTCAGGGATTGATAATGATTCAGAAAATTTTTAGAAGTCTTCGATAATAATGGTTGCAAGGAATATTAAGAGCTCATCGAATGGAAATCATTGCACTCCTTCAAACTAGCATATTTAACTTCTAATTCATCAATAAGCTTCTATTTTATTTTTGAAGCAGCTCAGTTTTTGAATTTAATTTTTTCCGACTTTTATGGTTTTGTTAGAACTTGAAATGATACCAGCTTGTTCTGATCAGAAGGCATGTGCAGGCTGTTCTTGAAAAGCAGAGTAATATGCTCATTGGAAGAAGTGATGTTGAGAACTTGATGCAGCTTGATCCAGCCAGTGCTTGTTTACAAGATTCATCGTTTATTGAAAATAGTGTTCCACATGCCGAAGCTGTTGAAACAGAAACAGAAATGAGTGATCTACTGTTGAGCTTGCGTCCAATTAAGCAGGTATTCTCTTAGGACGTTAGCGAATGCTTTTTTATCAACAAACTCACATTCGTGCAGCATATATTTAAATTCATTTCTATATTCATTTCCATTCTGCACGATTATACAATGTCGTTGTCTATTCAAATAAGAAGGAAATATATTGCTGTGGATGCTACAAAATTTTAAAAATACTCATGGAGCCGCCTGATGGTACAAGGTTCGTTGCTATATGAGAATCTGCAACACTGTAGACTGATTGAGAACCAGTTATCACCACAGACAATGTGATTCGAGAAACTGCAGAACTTACTTACCGTTCCGTTTTTTTGTAGGAGCTGATGTGATTTGGATGTCATTTAGTTCAAAGCATATGCCTAGGGAGTAGTGTTCATTCTAGATATAAATTGTATCTTGTCTTGTGTGCAGGAGCATCTGATCCATGACGATCACAAACTGATTTTGCTGTCATCTCTCAGTGATTCTCTGGAATATGTTGCAGATTCTATTGAAAGGTAACTCAATACATGCCACATTTTCCGTTTATGTTTTAGTTGTGCAGTTCTATTATTATCTCATTTCTCGATTGATGTCCATTTGGAGACTTGAGTCTTTTTGGAAGAACTACAGAACTGTTCATGTTCATGTAAGGCCATCCTAATACCCATTCAACAAATTGTTTACAGGCAGTCCAGTTTGTAGGCGTTTTCCAAATTCAAACTCCAAATTCACTCCTTATTTGAACTCTATGCTTCATAGTGAATTCCATGTCATATAGTATGAATGCAATAGGCGACTGGATGCTTTTCCTTTAATTTTTTCTTTGGGTATTCCTGATCCGATGGTGTAGAGATGGCCAGAGAACTGAAAGTAGGAAACTTTTACTTCTCTCCATAGGAGTTGTTCATTAGTTCTAAGGGTTATTATGTGTAACGACCCGGTTCCGGGGCCATCACAAATTACATTCATTATGTAGATCCTGCTGGTTACCTATGAAAGCAGAATAGGACTAAGCAGAAAATAATACCGAATTTTAAGTCATACATGTACAATTAGTCTTAGAAATTTGATTCACGATCAAAACTGTAAAATCTCCTACTAAACCTGAGAAGAAAGATGAACGGAGTTAGAAAGTAGATAACATCTAAACCAAACTATCAGTTTCAATATAACGAAAACAGTACAATCAATGAGTAACAAGTCATTAATATCTTAAGGGTTGGTGAAAGGTTAAACTAACTAGTCTAAGTCGTGACTCATGTCCAAGGGTGTGAGATGCATTAACTAGTTCTGTAACCCCGCTATTGGTGTGGATAGCGGACAATTGATATTGAACCACTCGTTTCAGAAGAAAGAGGAAAATTGTATTCTAACACTCGTTTCGTAAAAGGAGGAGGTAAATCGATAATATGACATACTTTCATCAGGAGAGTGGTAAAGCGAATACTGTCTATAATCACATTCATTCCCCTTGGGCAATGAGCTAACTGTAATGTCACCTTACTTGTTGGTTTAGTGTCAGGCATTTCTCGAGTTCTCAATAACGTTATCAACAACAAATCAGTTAAAGTAAAAGACTGAAATAAGAGACTTAATAAACAAATTAATTAAAGTTAAAGATTTGTAGTTGTAAACGAAAGATAACTGGAAACAAACACAGTTATTTTTAAGAAGCAGTGGGATCATATTCATATGGCACGTGGTCTACCATCCAAAGGAGGGGTTGCCGTAGTTTTGAAATATGTAAAGAGTAACAAGTCCTTAGACTGAAGTAGCAAGGCACTGAAAATCGTAGGTAATACACATGCCGATAGTATCCAGAGAACCAGGTCTATACATTGCTAGCAGAAGGGAGAAAGGCATATAAGCTAACCATTAAAGAATATATTTAGCAAATAGGCTACAGCAGGGGCACGTGGCCCATGTAAGCAAAGTACACATTTTGGAGCCCAGGAGCAACTCGATGGCATGACCCAAAGAAAACAACAGTAAATTGTACCCAACAACAGAGGTAATCTCGAAAGCAACATCGGAGGCTTTCAACAACGAGCGACCACGGTGGCGACATGGACCTTCTCTTGGCGGCCGACCAAAATAGAGAAAACCAACAAGAAACAAAGGAGGCAGAGTTCGTAGTGCCGGCTTTCATAAGAAAAGGATTCTTCGAATGCGTATGAATCATCACATCCCAAAAGAAATCAAGAGAATATAAACCAAAAGCTTAGAGTAGAGGCGATCTACCTCAATGGCAAAGAACGAAGGGACTCGAAAGCCCTAAAAATCCAGATCCGGAAGGGGGCCAAAAACACCAAATTGAATCAGAAAATAGAGAAGAGGAAGAGGATTTTTCATCTCCAAAAACCCTAGGAACCATGAGATAATTATAAAGAAGGGGAAAACACATGAAACGTTTCGAATCAGCCTCAAATCCCAAAATTATCGGAGAAAATTCTCAATCGGATCGGATCAGATCCCATTTAAAGTGGCGGCTAGGGTTTCGTATCCAAGAGAGGGGCGGCGGCACTTGGATCTGCAGCGGAAGTGGATTCGGTTCGAGTCGAAGGCGAGAGAGGCGGGGGCCGTTCGATTGGAAGAGGAGGAAGGGCGGCCTCCGATCGATCGCACGCGAGGAGGCACCGTTGAGTTTTCATCGCAAGAGAAAAAGAACAGGCATTGGGGTTTGATTATTTGTTGGGGTCGGGTTACTGTCGAAATCAAATGAAGAGGGGGGTTAACTAAAGACTTGAGCCCTTTATCAACTAATGATGTGGGCTTTTGGGCTTGCAGTTGAATCAAATAAAAAGAACAGCATGGGTCAAAGGCTGTGAAGACTTGGGGGCTCGAGTCTATTAAAATACAAAAGACCTGAGCTTGTTAGTTGGTACGTTGGGCCTCTTCAAAGACATGGATTAAATATGAGCTGGGCCTGTCCAAGTGAACAAGGGAAAAAAATAAAGGAAAGATTAAAAGCTAACTTTTCATTAAGCAGAATTAAAGGAAAAAAATAGGAAGAGAGAAATAAGGGAGGAATTAAAGAAAAATATTTGAAATTATGGATCATTACATCTTCCCCCTAAAAATAAATTCCGTCCTCGGAATTTTCAAAATACAAAAAATACTAATAGCAAATGCAATTAAAAAACATAATCTAAGATAACTGATGATGTCTTCTACGATGAAGGAGCATCTGTCTCTGATGTCGTCAAGATATACACCGGCGCCTCTGAGGTTGAGTTGGTAGACGTTGCTTTTGCTGAGTAACACTAGCAGTGGTGTTCTCCTTCTTCTTAGGACAATCTGCAATAGAGTGCTCGGACGCACCGCAAATCAGACACAGCTTGTTGTAGCGACGACAGTCCTTCTGCACGTGCCCATGTCGTTGACAGTAACGGCACACCACAGATCGTTGAGTATTCGTTGGAGTTCCGTTCTTGAATTGCATGGTCTGTGATGTCTGTAAAGTAGACTTCTTTTGTTCACTATGACGATCGTTCAATGGAGAGGGCGTCGGTTCTGTTCTTCTCCAGCTGCTGATGTTTCTTGTTGTGTTGGAGGGGCAGTCATCTGTAGTTCTAGCTCTTCCTTCTGTCGTACGTATTCGTAGTCTCGGGCTGCGGAGAGTACCTCGGTGTGGGTCTTCAGCTTGTGCCCTACTGGTTGCTTCTGAATCTTCATATCCAGTCCTTCTTGAAAACGCTGAGCTCTGTCCCATGGATCGGTCATCACGTTCTTTGCGAACTTGCTAAGTCTAGAAAATTCGGCGTTGTACTGTTCCACATTCTTGAAACCTTGCTTCAGGTTCATGAATTGGGCCTGCAATGCCCTCTTCGCCTCTGAAGAGAAAAACAAAGCATTTTACTTCTCTGTAAATGTGCTTCATGAAACCAGCTGAGTCAATCGATCTTTCTCTGAATCCCACCACGACATGGCGTCTTCAACCAACTGTAGCTTTGCCATGTCCACCCATGAATCCGGCGCGACCCGCGCTGCTCTTAGCATAGCCGCTGTGCATAGTAGCCATTCTTCTGCTGCAAGAGGTCCCTCGGTTTCTTTGAAAATTAGAGGACGCGGTGATCTGAATTCTCACACTCCTTCGGGCCTACGCTCAGGTTCCCGCTGTAACGCTCTAATCATTTCTTGTAAGGTCTGCTCTGATATCTGGATCGTCGGTACAGGCCGCTCGGTGTTGTTGCCATCATTTCCATTGTGACGTGGTGATTACCGCCATTGACATTGTTGTCAGGACTGTTGGGGTTGGGATTGGCGTTGGCATTCGCGTCGTCGACGTAATCGTGAAGCTGGTCATCGATGTCGTAGTTGTCGTCATTATCGTTGCCGACGTTCTCGTGGAGATTGTTATTGGCGTTGATACCGACATTGTCGTTGACGGTGCCTGAGTCACTTCCGTTGCCTACATTCCTCGTCACATTTTCGTTAATTGCAATGGAGTCGTTCGCAATAGGACGTGCGCGACGGTTATAAGCTTTTGTCATTCTGTTCAATCAAAGTACCGCAATTAAGTACATGTATAATTTACGGTATATTCTACTTGACCTATACTGTTCACGAGGTGGTCAGCGGGGACCTGCATGTGCCACCACGTGTAACGACCCGGTTCCGGGGCCGTCACAAATTACATTCATTATGCAGATCCTACTGGTTACCTATGAAAGCAGAATAGGACTAAGCAGAAAATAATACCGAATTTTAAGTCATACCTGTACAATTAGTCTTAGAAATTTGATGCACGATCAAAACTGTAAAATCTCCTACTAAACCTGAGAAGAAAGATGAACGGAGTTAGAAAGTAGATAACATCTAAACCAAACTATCAATTTACATATAACGAAAACAGTACAATCAACGAGTAACAAGTCATTAATGTCTTGAGTGTTGGTGAAATGTTAAACTAACCAGTCTAAGCCGTGACCCATGTCCAAGGGTGTGAGATGCATTAACTAGTTCTGTAACCCCGCTATTGGTGTGGATAGCGTACAATTGATATTGAACCACTCGTTTCAGAAGAAAGAGGAAAATTGCATTCTAACACTCGTTCCGTAAAAGGAGGTAAATCGATAATATGATACACTTCCATCAGGAGAGTGGTAAAGCGAATACTGTCTATAATCACATTCACTTCTCTTGGGCAATGAGCTAACCGTAATGTCACCCTACTTGTTGGTTTAGTGTCAGGCATTTCTCGAGTTCTCAATAACGTTATCAACAACAAATCAGTTAAAGTAAAAGACTGAAATAAGAGACTTAATAAACAAATTAATTAAAGTTAAAGATGTGTAGTTGTAAACGAAAGTTAACTGAAAAGAAACACAGTTATTTTTAAGAAGCAGTGGGATCAGATTCATATGGCACGTGGTCTACCCGCCACAGGAGGGGTTGCCGTAGTTTTGAAATATGTACAGAGTAACAAGTCCTTAGACTGAAGTAGCAAGGCACTGAAAATCGTAGGTAATACTCATGCCGATAGTATCCAGAGAACCAGGTCTATGCATTGCTAGCAGAAGGGATGAAAGGCATATAAGCTAACCACTAAAGAATATATTTAGCAAATAGGCTACAGCAGGGGTCCGTGGCCCATGTAAGCAAAGTACACATTTTGGAGCCCGGGAGCAATCCGATTGCATGACCCAAAGAAAACAACAGTAAATTGTACCCAACAACAGAGGTAATCTCGAAAACAACAGCGGAGGCTTTCAACAACAAGCGACCACGGTGGCGACATGGACCTCCTCCTGGCGGCCGGCCAAAATAGAGAAAACCAACAAGAAACAAAGAAGTCAGAGTTCGTAGTGCCGGCTTTTATAAGAAAAGGATTCTTCGAATGCGTATGAATCATCACATCCCAAAAGAAATCAAGAGAATATAAACCGAAAGCTTAGAGTAGAGGTGATCTACCTCAATGGCAAAGGACGAAGGGACTCGAAAGCCCTAAAAATCCAGATCCGGAAGGGCGCCAAAAACACCAAATTGAAACAGAAAAATAGAGAAGATGAAGAGGATTTTTCGTCTCCAAAAACCCTAGGAACCATGAGATAATCATAAAGAAGGGGAAAACGCGTGAAACGTTCGAATCAGCCTCAAATCCCAAAATTATCGGAGAAAATTCCCAATCGGATCGGATCAGATCCCGTTTAAAGTGGCGGCTAGGGTTTCGTATCCAAGAGAGGGGCGGCGGCACTTGGATCCGCAGCGGAAGTGGATTCGGTTCGAGTCGAAGGCGAGAGAGGCGGGGGCCGTTCGATTGGAAGAGGAGGAAGGGCGGCCTCCGATCGATCGCACGCGAGGAGGCGCCGTTGAGTTTTCATCGCAAGAGACAAAGAACATGCATCGGGGTTCGATTCTTTGTTGGGGTCGGGTTACTGTCGAAATCAAATGAAGAGGGGGGTTAACTAAAGACTTGGGCCCTCTATCAACTAATGATGTGGGCTTTTGGGCTTGCAGTTGACCCAAATAAAAAGAATAGCGGCCAAAGGCTGTGAAGACTTGGGGGCTCGGGTCTATTAAAATACATAAGACCTGAGCTTGTTAGTTGAGTACGTTGGGCCTCTTCAAAGACATGGATTAAATATGAGCTGGGCCTGTCCAAGTGAACAAGGGAAAACAAAATAAAGGAAAGATTAAAAGCTAACTTTTCATTAAGCAGAATTAAAGGAAAAAAATAGGAAGAGAGAAATAAGTGAAGATTTAATGAAAAATATTTGAAATTATGGATCATTACATTATGGAATGAGCAAAAGCCTGGGCAGTTGTATATAAGTCACTAGTGCTGTACATGGCTTAGGCCCAAAGCTGAACATGTCTGAAAATGGGGTATAAAGTGAGTTTGAAGCCGGCCCGAACCAAACCGGGTGAGACTTAAAGATATTCAATTGGTTTACATACATGGATAACCCATCCAAACCTATACCCACCGGAACCTACTTGAAATCCTCTTAGTTTATATATGTACTAGTCATAACCCATGCCTGTAAGGCACAGTTCATTTAAGATATTTCCCACTCAAAATCTTAGCCCCCAAACCTAGAATGGCCGAGATCCGGCAGCTACTGTGAGGGGCCGAGATCTGGCAGATAGATCCTGGAGTGGTTGAGATCTGACAGCTCTCGCGAGGGGTCGAGATCCGGCAGATGGATTATGAAATGGTCGAGCTATGATAGATCTGTCTCATGAAGCAGAGATCCAGTAGTTTTCAAGAGGCAATAGACTCTGCTCCGTAGAGATCCAGCCGTTTTCAGAAAGAGGGGGAGAGAGAGGCCGAGATCCGATAGCTCCAGCAGTTTTCATGCAGCACGGGGGGGAGAGTATATGGGAAAGAGAGAATTTTGGTTGAGAAAGTGAGACACGAGGTGAGAAATGCATCGATTTTAATCCAAACCCATTTCCCCATAGGTTTTCAATGTATTGGGTTCCCCCAATTCTTTTACCCCAAAATTCAAAAGTTTTTCCCAAAACTTTATCAAAATCTCATCCCAACCATTCATTCTTCAAAATTGAACCCGAGTCGTTAACCAAAACTTTGTCCTAGCCAGCTTGTCCTAGTCAGCAAACCAATTTAAAAACATCATTCAAATGTATAGTAGACCTAATCAGCTTATCCAAGTCAGCAAACCAATTCAAAAACATCCCTCAAAATGTATAATAGATTGAGACCATAATCAAAGTTAGGAAATGAAATTAAAATAAATAGAATGAAGATGTGCTCCACTTACAAAAAATTTGGTTTTCACCGTTACACTACGATGAAACATTCTTTACAAAAGATGTGCCCATCAAAATTTCATGTAGCATATCCTTCTCCTCATAAAAGACCCGTCAATGTCCGAGACACCCAGATAGGCTACAACTTTCAAAAGATATGCAGTATCTCGCTTCTAGATTATCTCTACTGATTTTCATTTGGATCATGAAACACTCCCTCATGTTTCAGTAGACAATTTCTTCATCACATTATAAAGAGAACAAGTATCAATCATAAGCCATAATGGAGTGTCATTTGGATACGCAATAACCTGGAAAATTTACAAACATAAATTTAATAGAGAAATGAAGATATATTTGCTAATATTAATAATTTTAAGTTAAAACTTTATTTACCTTATTCTGTTGGAGCGTTGGTGGTCGTGCTTTGTGTAACCAATCAAGCTCATCAAGAATCATCTTCCAATTATATAACACAAATGTTATTATGATGTCGAAAAAATTCTTCTATTTTTATATTACCTCCAAAAAAACAAGTTTCTTTTTCATCAATATTACATGTCGCATTTGCTTCTACAGTTCTTTTTGCAACTTTCTGAAAATAATAATAATAAATATTTACTGATTTAAATAATTTTAATATGAAAATGATAACTTCTGTAATGGCAAGCATACATTATCCCACCAAATTCTCGTATAATCACGTAACTTAACATCTATATTATTGTTTTGAAGTAAGTTAATCTAAAATTACAAAAATGATTAAGAAAACAAATGAAATCCAATATATAGCAAAATTTTTTGATTAGTGCCTTACAGTTTTCTCCGAGTAAGCATCCATATTAGCATTCATCTGTATAAAAATACAAACCAATATTTTACAAATTATTCGTATTGGAAGAAAATTTAAAAAAAAATCATTAAATGACATTTAATAAAGTTAAAAATTTATTACATGGCCATAAATAGTAATACGTGTCCACATTATGCAGCTCGAGATCATATGATAATGATATACATGTATGTTAGACACAAATTGATAAAGAATTTTTTTTCGAAGAAATACTAAATGAATAAAATAAATAGAACTATTTAAAGAAAAATTTAAAAATCTTACATATAATATTCATCATTGAAATTCATAGCAGGACTTTTGGATAAACAATGTTTACTGTGTTATTTGAACCAGACTGAATGACACTAACACGGTCAAAAGATGTGCATCTAGAAAGTGCCATATAAATGTGTTCATGACTGAAAACTAGGTTACACAAGTCTACTCCAATGAACTTCACGGATTGTCCTTGAGATTTATTAATTGTCATTGCATAAGTTACACAAACAGGAAATTGTCGTCTTGTCATATGAAAAGGTAATTATGTAGCTGATGGTGACAGAGATATTCTTGAAATAATGTAAGGGCCCACTATTAATAGAAACCCCCCCATTTTATTTTTTTTTCCGTTTGACTCGCCGGCCCATTTCGCAAGCCTACTCGGGGCTTCTTTTCCCTTCGATTCACTCGATCGCCCCCCTCTGCTTCACTCGACGGAGCCCGCAAGGGCATCAGGGTCTCTCTCTCTCTCACCATAGGTGTGGGGCCCTCGTAAGGGCTTTCGACCACCTCTCCGTCCTCCGTCCTCATCAACCATAGGCGTAAGGGCACTCGTTGGTTCTTCGGCTATGATTTCGATAGACTTATCTCCCCTTACGTTCAGTTTTCTTTCGATTTCTCGGATACTTTAACTGAATTGAAATCGTTAGGGTTTTGAGAGAAAAATTGGATTTTTAGCAAAGGGAGAGGATGATTTGCGAGAGTAGAGTAGGGTTTGAGTCCCTACGGTAATCTAGTGAGGTTGGTTTCCCTCGCCTACTTGTCGTGTGGTCTCGGGGTCCTCGCATGAGGCAAAGATTGGGTTCGGTTTGTCCCTTACTCGCTGATGTGGTTGCTTGCGGTCTGTCCTTTCCTTGCTTGAATTGGGGTTCGGTGGCTCCCCTTGCTTGCGGCTTTGGGCTCCTTGCTGACTGATGGCTGCGGCTGGCCTTTTTCTGTTGATTGTACGGTTCGATTGAATCAATTGCTTGCTGTCTTCGGGTTTCGTTGTGGTTTACTTGGGATATGAACCCTGTTCCCCTCCATCTTGGTCGTTAGCCCCTAGTTCATTGCTAGAAATACCGTGGATTTTGTCGTAGGCACATCCTCATGCTCTCCTCCATCTTTCCGGTCCCTAGAAGCACTGTAAACTTCTCCATGGTGCTAAGCTGCAACCAATGACGCTCCACTATCTGACGAGATATGAAATTGTGGGTGGCCCCACTGTCAATGAGCACTGTCACCCCTACATCAGCTAACTGTTCTGATAACTTCATGGTGTGATTTTGAGTAAACCCGACCACAGAGTTCAGGGACACCTCGCCAGGTGCGTGTGTTCCTCCTCTGCCTCAGCCTCTGGCTCCTCCTCCTCAAAGTACACCTCTTCGTCGAGAACTATAATGATCTATAGCAGCTTGCTCGCACACCTGTGGCCTTGGGAGAACTTCTCATCGCATCGGAAATACAAGCCCTTGGTTTGTCGCTCTCTCATCTCCGTCTCCGTCATTCACCTACCGAATCCCACCGTACAGTCTCCCCTACCTTCTCCCCTCTAGTGTTGTGGACCCCCGTAGTCATCTTCTGCGCCACTGGTGGCAGCTGGTTACGTGGGTTCTGGCCCCCCCACGTACCTTTAATCATCATCACCTCTGCCTGCTTCTCCTCCGCCTTCTGTGCAAGGCGAATGAGGTCCTCCAAGTCATTGGGACTCTGCATCCTCAGCTCAGCTCGTATAGTTGGCTTCAGCCCCCTCATAAAGTTGCCCACCAATACCTCCTCTGAGACCCCCTTCACCCTACCAAAAATCGTCTCAAACTTCTCAATGAAATCCCTCACAGTCCCCTCCCGTCTAAGAGTCGATAACTGCTCGTAGAAATCCCCACCCAGTGTCCTCTGGAAACGGTTAAGCAGGTATACCGCCAACTCCTCCCAGGTGGAAAAAGTGTGCCGTGCTATCCGCCAACGATACCACGCCAAGTCCTTTCCCTTAAAATATATGCCGATAGCTCGCATGACCTCCTCCTCCGTCAACCCCATCCTCTCTGCTCGATAGATCCATCCGTCGGGGTCTGTGCCGTCAAACACTGGCATTTTCAGCTTCTTCATCCTCCGATCTGCATTGATATTTCCCACCGTGCCTCCTTCAAACTCCCTATCCTGAGGTGAATACTCACGACCTGGTCGTCCTCTACCCAGACCGCCTCCACCAGCCCCAGTTGGGCCTCCATCTACATCTGCATTCTCCTCATCAGGCCACTTAGTCTTTCAAACCCATCTGGATGATAGCAGTGCCCTGGAAAGCCTGCAAAAGCTTCCTGTGGGTCCCCAAAAGGACCCGCCCCTTGTGACAGCCGCACGCGCAACGAAAGAACCCGCCGAGCCCTCCCTTAGCTTCGTCGACCCCTGGGAGTAGTCCCAGGGGTTCATCGCACATGGGCGACCCCAGGTGGGGTTCGCCCCGCTCGCGCAACCCACGGGAGGGGCCGCCTGCCCCTCCCAAGATTTTGTCGGCCCCTCCAAGGGGGGGGGGGTTCGTCCTGCCTGTGCGGCCCATGGGAGGGGCCGTCTGCCCCTCCTACGCCTTTACCGGCTCCTGGGAGAGGTCCCAGGGGCTTGTCGCCTTTGGGCGACCCCAGGGGGGTTTGCCGCCCCCTGGCGGCCTCCAAAGGGGCCACCGCCTCCTGTCGCCCCTAGGGGGTTCGCCACATCAAACCAAACCCCTTGGGGGTTCGCCGTTCTTCTTTCGGCCTCCTGGGGGTTTGAGGACCCCGATCCGCCCACCAGAACGCTTACCGGCCCAGATCCGATGAAGATGGTGGTCGCCTTGGCTTCTAGGGCTTTTTGTCGCTGATTTGCTACCTTTGATTCGTCGATAATTTCCTTCCCGGCTTCGCCTTGTGGTCAGTGTTCTAAATATCGAATATCAGTCGCATATCGACCTAGAAAATTTAATATCGGATTGCGGATATCGGGGATATATCGGGGATATTAACTAAATATCGGAATGTCATATCGAAGGCTTAAAATGATGACATATGCAAGCATAGATGTATCTAATAAGATATAAACTATACCAACTCAAATAAAAGTATGTTTTGGTTATACTTCTCTCGTTAAACATGAATATCGGGGATATTGACTAAATATCGGAGTGTAATATCAGAGGCTAAAAATGATGTCAAATAAAGCATAGACGCGTCTAAGAAAATATAAACTATAGAAACTCAAATAAAAGTATGTTTTGGGTATACTTACCATATTAAACGTGAATACTGATCATCAACTTGGTGGAATATTTCTTTAAGTGGTCACGAGGATCAATATTATTCTAATGAACACATAGTAATAGCTCAAATAAATAACTTTTCCTATTATTCATGTGGATCAATATTACCAGTATGAAGATGAAAATAACAAAACTGAAAAAAGGCAAAATGTAAAAAAGGAAAAGAATACTCACCTTGATCGAAAAACCCTCTCTTGTGAAGAACAAACGATGGACTGAAAAAACCTGAAACCTGAAAAAATTTAGAAAAAGAAAAAAAATAAAAAAGGTAAAGAATACTAAGTAGGTAGTACTAATCTTGATCAGAAAATCTCTTGCAAAGATTGACCGTCGGATGTCAAAGCTCGATTGATAGAAAAAACCCAAAACTGAAGGAAAAAATGAAAAAAAATGAAAAAATGAAAAAAAAAATAGGGCTCGACTACTCACCTTGATCGGAAAACACTTTCTTGCAAAGATTGAATGCCGGAAGCCGAAGCTCAATTGATTGTCGTCAGAAATTTTCGTCGTACGGAGCTGAGTGGAGCGGCGTGATTAGAATTTGGGCAAAGCAGTGATTATCTCTCAAAAATCTCGATGACTCGTCATTTTATGTAAATGATTAGGCCGGATGAATCGGGTCGGATCCACTTTTAAGTGGACCAACCTTCTAACTTTGTTTTTTAAAAAATGTGAATGAATTGCGGTCGATATTTCAAAGTGATATATCGACCGCAATTTCGCTCGCAACCCGATATTGCGGCGATATTTTCCTAAATTTCAAAAACCACATTATATAAGCCCATATCGTATAGGCCTAGTGATAAAACCGATATTGCGGCCGATATATCAGATATCGGTCTGGTATTTAGAACACTGCTTATGGTTTCTCCCTTTTTCCTTGTCAACAATTAGGGTTTGGACCAAAAGAACAATATTCGCCTCCATAGTTTTCAGTTTGTTTTGGTGATCTTCTTGAGTTTGCGCATGATCCTTGAATCCCGTGGTGATTCAATCGTTCATTATCTCCATCGCTCCGTGAATCTCCTTGTGCAAGCCCTGAATCTTCTCGTCGATTTCCTTGGATCTTGTTGAGGTCACCATCGGAACTCACCGCTCTGATACCAATTTGGTACGAATCGACCAACCAACAATGATAAAGAAAATATTTTTAAGTGGAAAAATTGAAAATAGTGGATAAAATTAATGAAGAACAATTGAACAAGATAGATGAGTCTCGTTAGGAGAGGAGACTCGCTCTTCAAGCTTTAAATGAACGGAATAAAGCCTAAGAACCATCAATGGTGACGCCTAGATTGTTCTTCACAGTATTAAGCATAAAAAGCCAAAAGACGGCTAGCCCTAATTATAAAAAGAGTCCAAAAACTCCAGATCTGAAGTAATAGACTAAAACGCCCTCCGTAGGCAAATGTGAGCGATATACTCCCTCATGGGTTGAGCCACTTCCTTCTCCTGAAGTAAGTCACGACTCGGCCCGCCTCTTGGTCCGTGCGCTCCGTCCCGTGGCCCGTAGGTGCGGTTGCATCCGCATCACTTACCTCCGTGGTTTTTCCTCCATAGTTAGAGCAACTTGCTGTTTTGAGAAATTGTTGTTTGAGATCTGGTGTTGGTTTCTGCTCCCCAGCTCAAATGTTCTTCTCTGTGTAACAGAAAGCAATGGTGAACCAAAACAAAAAAGTAATGGGTGTTTTAAATTCAATGTGGATGTTTTCTTTCAATTTTTTCAATGCGCGTGCGTTGAGATTGTTGGTCAGAATGATGTGCGGCAGATGTGTGGGGCCTATGCTAAACAAACGAACCATTCTCCCCTATGTTTTGGGCCCCGCGCTCAACCGACGGTATCCAGTGTGAGAGAGCAAAGCAGTGGGATTAATGTGAGAGAGCAAAGGGGTGGGCCCCATGTTCGGTCATTCTCCCCCTTGCTGTCCCTTACGCTCAATTGACCGAACACAAAGGTCTCCCCCCACTGTGAGAGAGAGCAAGGCGGTGGGCCCCAAAGATTTATTTGCTGCAGCAACAAGATTAGCTGCAGTAGCAAGATTTGCTGCAAATCTCTTCAATGTGAGAGAGCAAGGCGGTTGGTCCCGCGTCAAATCACTTCAACCTAGTTGATAGCAAGAGTTATCAATTCTTTCAAATCCTCAAGTCAAATTCCAACATCAAATTCCCATCATAATTAAAAATTTAAAAACAAATCAAACTCTTTCAAATTTAAACAGCAACTTTGTTTCCCCACGCCAATTATCGTTCAAATTTAAAATCAAAATCAAAGTAAGTGTTCCCCCAAAACAAAATACAATTATTTCACCAAACCCTTATTCTATCAAACCTTTTATCCTGGTCAGTTTGTCCTGGTCAGCTTGTCCTGGTCAGCAAACCAATTCAAAAACATCCCTCAAATGTACAATAGACGTATGTGTGTGTGCTAATGACGGCTAGGGTTTCATATGGTGATTGGTGGCTTCCTGTGAAGAATGATAAGCCATCTAATTTGGGGAAGATAGATGAGTTCGCCGGTCTTTGTTGAGCGGTAGATCAAGACTAGCCTCGAATGGCCTCTACTAACCGCCCTATTTCCTTCCAGGAAACTGAGATGGATGGTAGAATAAACTGATCTGTATCAATGAGGACGACCTCTGGAATCAAGGAGGAAGGCTTCTGTGTTGGAAACCAATGTGCATGGTACTCTGCTCTGAAACCAAGTGTTAGGAAACCAAGTGTTAGGAACCAAGTGTTAGGTATGGTACTTTGCTCTGATACCAAGTGTTAGGACCCAAGGGGTATGGTACTTCGCTTTGATACTAAATGTTGGGTTCAGATTGGGGATGAAATAATTAAATACTATACAATTATGATTAGTGAGAAGATTAAAAACAACCAAATTGCATTATAAATGACATCGAATTATAAATTAAATGAATGCAATATAGAAATAGATAAGAGACAAGCAAACCAAAAGAGATCAATCGTAATTACTGACAATTTTATCCTGATTTGGTCTTCTATATATACTCCAATCCCCAAGTTTCTCACTTGATATTTTTCTCTATAACCCTCTTGCAAACTCGTAAGAGAAAAACTGTGTAACTTGACAAACACCCGTGGTAATTGCACATCCCAGTCTCAACAACCCGAGACTGGAACCACTCATACCAAAAAACAAAAACACCGCATCTCTCTCAACACCCGAGGGAAAAGCCTTTCAGAATGAGTACACATACTCTTATAACCTTGAATTCACATAAATGAAAGATAGCGAAGAAGTGGAATTTTGTTCCATAGGATGAGTACTTTAACAAACAGAAATTTGGATAAAAGTTGACTTTTCTTTTTGCTCAAATATAATTAGAAAGCAAAGTTTACATGGGGTCAATTTTCTTATATTTTCTGAGACTTCTGAGGGTTTAATCCTATTTATAGAAGAGAAAAATCATCTAAGAAGATTGCACAAATAGCCCTTCTAATAGATACAATATGTTTATATTTTCAAAGTCAACTCAGCCAACGACTCTATTGTTAGTCGACCAATGGATCTTTTAGTCAACTAATTGTTCAAAATAGAGCATAGAGCTGATATTCTGTATTAGTCAACTAATGGGTGCATTAATGATTAATTGATGCATTAGTCGACTAATTGTCATGTAGTCGACTAATATTTCAAACCATGGAAATATTAATATTCAGTATTGTCAATTACCAAAGAGGTTTGGTCGACTAATAGAAGCTAAAATTTGATGTTCAAGTATCTGAGATATGTTAGTCGAGGAAAAGTTATTGGTTTGACTAATTTATACTTGGACGAATAAATTGGCTTGAAATCAAGGTTAATTGATCATGTTTAAGGTCGTGTATTTTAAGTCTTAAACATATAGTTTGAAGTGTGTGCCAGTGTGTTTGTAAGGCTTTAATATCATTACTATGATAAGTAAATAAGATGTACATCGATACACAAAATTACAATTTTGCTGGGCTCGATTGTGTGAATAATGTCTAAGTCCTTGTCATAGGTGTTGTCATCCATCTTAAGCATTGAGCCTTTGTCCAATGCTTCCTAATAACTGCATAAATCTTCTTCGTGCAAATCTTATGTATGATCTTCATCAAAACATATAGTAGGGTAATCCCTCATCGAATATTGTGGAATCAAGATCTACCATGTTTCCTTTCAGTAACAAAGCTAGAGGCCATGATCTAATCCGAACCGGACAGGCGGGTATGAGGGACTGCAGTGGCAAAAATTTCCAATGAAATAGCTGCTACACTTGGATGCTGAGAAAATACTCTTGTTGGATATGTAATCGGTGAAAAACTATTTTATAGACATTTGAAGGCATGTGTCAATCGTCTCTGGAAGCCATCATGCAGCTTACAAGTTTTTCCGTGATTTTTCTTTCGTTTTAGTGTAGCTGATGAGTGTAATATAGTCCTGTAAGAAGGCACATGGTTGTTTGATGGGTGATTTATTTTGCTAAAGAAATGGACGTCGAACCTTGGTTGGATAAATATCTACTATCTTTAGTCCCAATTTGGATCCGCTCCCTGTTTGACCCTCAAGTTATGGTTGTCAGAGATACTAACAAGATATCAAGTCTGATTGTACCCCTCTATAACTGATAGATCAACAACTATAACAGAGCACATTTCTTATGCTCATTGTTTTGTTGAAGTGTTCATATTATTTTACCTTAAAAGCTAATGATGGAATTTCATGATGGATCTCCATTAAGTATTTGATGTGAATTATGAGTGGATTCCTTTTAGAAACATAAAATGCAGGAGTTTTGGGCATATAGACAATCAATGCCCAATGAAGACAATGTAGGTCCAAAAACCTCTTCAAATTAACTAATCATAGCCTCCATGTGATGAGGATATGCATTTGAAAGAGATAGAAATAGATATTGCAAATGTTCCAAATAGTTTGGGAGATAATTTTCAAGCCGGATCCTCGGTAGCAACAATTACAACTTTGGTTCCGATTTTTGGATTGAATGAATGCAACATCACTACTGCTGAGAATCTTATCATTCACACTGAAAACATCATTGCCCACACAGAGGAAACTCGCATCCACCAAAGTATGAGGGATGATCGTACTTTGATGAAAACTCAGACGATAAGGTCGTCCTTTCTCCTATCCCAAATCTGAAGGTTTAAGAAAATTTAAGTAACAAGTTATCTACAATAGCAAGAAATGGGCCTACTTAAGCAAATATGCATAAAGCGGCAGCTACAATGATGCCTATTGTTGGGATGTAGAATTATGATGATTATGAGGACCAAGTTTCTCTTGTCTCTGCAAATGATTGACTGTAACATTCTGATTAAAAACATGATGGTTCCATCACTCTGCCTCCAAAACAGTAGCTATTACCAATCCCGAATGGAAAGAAGTATTGCATATACTTCAAGAAAATGTAGACTTCATGAGGGGTAATAAAAAGAGGAAAAAAATGAGACCCAAGCATGATGAGCAAAATAGTCAATAAATGTTTCAAATTGGTCTTGTAATTGAGTGATTTTTTTAATTTTTTGAGTCTGTGTGCTGCTTTTGATCGACCACTTGCCTAGCAAATGTACTAATATGTAGTGTTATTGGAACTTTATGATGCGATCCGCTAGGGTTTTGATGATAAAAAGGGAATTTTTATTGGAAATTCAGATATGAAAATAGCACAACTCTACTACAAATTCAACTACTCGCTAAATAACCACTATGAATGGATAAAACAACTAGCTAAAGATCAATCTAAGGGAAATATGGAGAATCCTAATACAATTTATCTAAGAACTAAAGTAATAAACTTGAAGGAATTCTTAACAAATTTCGCATACCCCCATTAGGGCCGGCTCCTCTTTATAAATAGAGAAAAGTTACATTATTTGTCAAATTACGATAATATCCATGGCCCACAAATCCAAGCCGCATCATTACTCCGCCTCCCGAAAAACTGCCTTGTCCCAAGGTACCGCATGAAGTCCATGAGTGCGGTCTTTCGAGTGTTGGAGCGTGTCTCTTTGCCTCCTGGATAAAAAAGGCCACCCATGAGCTTCATCTCCATCGAAACGTTGCTACAAGAGTGGGAAAGTGTACGTGGCTGAGTCTTCTACCCAGTGGCTCTTTTCGTCATGAATTTGGACTCCAAATGGGCCCGGAATCGTAAAAATATGGAAGCCGCACAGAATAACAGTCCAAAATCGCCCAGAAATCCAGAACAATTGTCGAGCCGCACTGTTCATTATTTTGAGCCGAGCCGACAGTCGAGCCGACTGTAGCCGTTGGCTCGGCTCAAGCCACGGCTGCGGCTTGGGATCGGCTGGATCGAGCCGATCCCGAGCTGCCGTCGGCTCGCCGGCGCCTATCGAGTTTTCCGACGGCTCCGGGGCCCGATGGTGATTTTCCCTCCCTTGGTTCGTCTTGGTCGGGCGCTCCCATTGGTGGTGGCAGCGAGCCGGTAGATCATCGGCGGCATCGTCATCGACGCCCGAATGTCCTCGCGGCCATCCTTTGTTGCTTCGTTGATTTCGCAGGAGCCCCAGGGGGCTCGCCGGAGTTTTGGAGGCCCTCAGGGGGCCGACGAGGCCCACTGGGGACTCGATTGGCTCTGGGTGCCCCTTCGGTTGGTCGCCTTGGTCGCTGTGCCCCCTTAGCGGGTCGTCGAGGCTGCGACGTTCCCCTGGAGGCTCGCCGTAGTTGAGGCGGTCCCCTGGAGGCTCGCCGTGGTTACAGCGACCAACTGGGGGCTCGACAAGGCTAGATCGGCTTCGTCGTCCCCCGTCGACATCAGATCTGAGTCGACGATGGCCGTATGCATCCGATCTGCAGTGTTCTTCTCCTTCTTCTCCGGATCTGTGTTGATGTTCGCCTTCTACTCCAGATCTGGTAGATCTACGCTTGAAATCTTCCGATCTGGTGCCGGATCACCTTGGGGATGGAGCTCCTTGCCCAAAAGCGTCGCCTTTAGCTTTGTATCTAGGTGTTCCTTTACTTCTTAGACAATCACCGCAACCGCTTGGAGATTCGATTGTCTGGCGGATTCCAGGAATGCGTCCAACTTTTCGTCAAAGAACGACCTTGCTGCCATCAAGATCTACTCGCTCTGATACCAATTTGATGCGATCCGCTAGGGTTTTGATGATAAAAGGGATTTTTATTGTAAATTCAGAATTGAAAACATCACAACTCTACTACAAATTCAATTACTCACTAAATAACAACTACAAATGGATAGAACAACTAACTAAGGATCAATCTAAGGGAAATAGGGAGAATCCTAATACAGTTTATCTAAGAACTAAAGGAATAAACTAAAGGGAATTCTCAACAAATCTCGCATACCGTCATTAGGGCCGGCTCATCTCTATAAATAAAGAAAAGTTACATCATTTGTCAAATTACGATAATGCCACTGGCCTACAAACCCAAGCCGCATCACTTTAATAAAACTTACCTTTCAAAATATATGTGTATATGTTAATAGGATACATGTGTCACCTGATCCTTTGGATCAGATGTGATGAGATATCACCCATTGATTGAGCCAACTCAAAAGAGATCACATGGGTTGGGTTTGCTTTCTTTTTAAAAATCTTTGAAAACCATGATTTGCAAATTGATCTTCCTCTTTCTCTGAAATCCACATCCCCGCTCATTCCGCTACGTCTCCTCATTGTCCTCCCATTTCCCTCTCCCACCACCTCTTCATCTCATCTACCTCCTTTCACGCCTCCTTTCCTCCGCCACCTTTCCTGCTCCTCACCCACTCATCATCAGTTTCTTCCTCATTAGATGGTCATTGTTAATGATGAGGCTGACAATGAAAGGTGGAGTGGGAGTGGAGGTGAAGAAGGATATGAAGCGTTGGAGGAGAGGGGTGGATGATGAGGCAGTGGTGGCAGAGGAGCTCAGCAGTAATATGATCGCAGCTCGACAATAGCGGAGGAAGTGCATGTTTCGTCGGTTAACAGTCTCAATCTCGATTGGTTACCATCGGTGAAGGGGCGACATATGATGCGAAGAGGTGGTTGGAGGAGGGGGCAGTGGATTTTCTTAGAGAAAGATGAAGATAGAGATAAGATGTGCATGAAATTATTGGTATTGCTATTTTCAAATACAACCAAAGGTTACCAACCTATGTGGTCCCTTTTGAGTTGGCCCAATCAATAGGTGTCAACTCAACAACACATGATCTAAAGGATCAGATGCCACTTGAACATTTCTAAAGGATTAGGTGCCATCCGTTTTAAAGGATCAGGTGCCCACTCGTTTCCCATTAATTTCATATATATGGCATATGAGCACTGATGTCATATTTTGGCCAAAATTCATTCTCATAAAAAAATTAGATGATTGGTATCATTCATTTTAATCTTCATATTCTAAAACCCAACCACACCAAAAATCTAGCGAACTAAAAGCTTTTGGCTTGTTGATTAGTGAAAAATTATTATGGTAAACAATTACTTTTTCATTAACTAAATCAATGAGCAAAAAGCTTTAGGTTCATGGTATCTGTGATGTATTTGTGTTTTAGAATATGAAAATCCAGAATAACTGAATTGGTGTTGATCTTAAAAAATAAAGTTGGCTTTTGGGGCTAACATATACATAAGTGCACATAATGTAATATGGTACTTGTTATTCTCATTCACACATACTATGATGCACATTCACTTCAGCATAAGTGTAGTTTCTGTGTCTGTGTTCGTGTTAAACATTGACACTTTCTTGACATGTATCAAACCCTCTGAATCTATATCTAATTTTATAACCCCAAAAAGTCATGTGTCCAAGTCTTATCCGCTTTAAATAAAAACTTAAACATGTGTCAGACACTTTAGAAGCACACGTCTCTTGAAAGAAAATATAAACACTATCTTCTTAACTAAACATGAACTATGTTAACAAAGTTTAAACATCACTAGAACTAGATTATGTATCGACTAGAGCATTTTAGATCTTTTTGTTTGCTTTTTTTAACTTGATCAAGTGTGTTGATCTTTAAAAAATGAAGTCGGATTTTTAGGGCCTTTATATAGCATAAGTACTTATACTGTAATATGATACATGTTATTCTCATATATACATTTATAGACACACATACCATGAAAGCATGGACACTTAACATAAGTGTCATGTCTGTGTCCATGTTTGTATCAAACACCGACTCTTGCTCAATATGTATTGAACACTCTGAAGCGATATCTAATTTTAATAATCCAAAAAGTTGTGTGCCCAAGCCTTTTCTGTTTTAAATAAAACTTATTAACATGTGTTAGACATGTAAGATGCATAAGTCATTGAAAGAAAATATAACCATGATCTTCTTAACTAAACAGATATTATGTTAACAAAGCCTAACATAGTTAGAACTAGATTTATCATCATCTTAGCCTTCATCCTGAAAGCATCGTTTTCATGTACTTAATATAAAGAATGTCATATCATGATCATATCAGATTCGGATCATGCTGTCAGATACTCGTTTTTTAACGTATTACGATCAAAAGCTTGCTCTTTCATTAAATCAAGATCTTTCATATCCCTTCTCATCACTTACATCCATATCTTCTTTGGATTAACTCTCTTTCTTTTGATCTTAACATTATTTATTCTATCTTTCTACATGCACATCAGTTGATCTTTAATATATATGATTACATCATCTTAAGTTATGTTATCTTATTATATCCTCTATATGGATCCAACATACTTTTAATCAGATATTCTCATTTCTTACTTTATTTTTTCTAATGTTTTCACACATTCATTGTACCATTTATTTATCTGCCACACACATGCTCTGATCATGCTTTTTGATGTAGCTCAACATTCTGTATCATACAACAAAGCTAGTCGGACAACACTTCAATACAATAAAGCTATTCTAATAAAGCTAGTCTAATCGTTAGTTGGTATCATGCTGTATCATACAATAAAGCTTGTCATTCTGTATCATACAATAAAGCTAGTCTAATCGTTATTTGGTAAAATTTACCTTTTAACTGTAATGTTGCATTTTGATCATACAACACTCCTTTTATAACTCTTCACTTTAACCAATGGTTCGATTTTATGATCAACATCTTTCTTTATCCATGCATCCTCTTGAATAACCGATCCGAGATACCTAACATACTTACTTCTTGAAATACTTTCTCCATCCAGCTTCACCACGTTATGATTTTTATGTCTCATTGTTTTAAATTTGCATTACATATACTCGATCTTGTTCTTGCAAAGTTTGAAACTTTGATTCTTTAATATCTACCTCCAAAGTTCTAATTTTACATTTACACCATTTTTAATGTTATCTATAAAACGGTTTCGTTTGTAAATAATATACATCAGAGCACATTATCTTGAATATGCCTGGTAAGCTGATCCATTATTATACCAAGAACTAGATTAGGTATCAATTAGATTATTTTAGAACGTTTTGGTTTGCTTTTGTAACTTTATTAAAAGTTATGGATTCACGTCATTGCAATTTTTATTGTTTTTGTTTTATGTTTTTACACATTCAAATCAAAATGAGTTTCAATGTATAGTATATAGAGATACTTATGCATGCAGATATATAATTATATTGACGTATCTCCATGTCCTATTTTTTAAGAATGTGCATGTCCCCATATTTGTGTCATGTCGTATCAATATCTTGTATATGTATTCATTCTTCATAGTGTGTTATATAAATACATACATACATATATATAGTTAGAATATGGTACACTCCGAAGGATTAGATATGCAGATCCTACTTTTCAAATAAAAAATGAGCATTCTATATCAACAATTCATTTCGTTGGATGTGAACTAACACGTTTTCAAATGATTGGACATGTTTTATGGATGCATCAAGTCGGTGTTAATTTTATAATAGTCTAGACGTCGATTTTTTCGTCACTCTTTGAATAGGAAGAACCTATTGAAATCATTTAAAATTTTGTTTTTAAGTAATTTAAACATGGTAGTTCACATCCAACAGAATGGATTTTTTATTTAGATTTTTTATTTTAAAATTTGGATTGATAGGTTCTGCATGTTGGATTTTTTATGTAGCATAGTCTAACTTTCTTTGTCCATGTGTGTATGTATTTATAAAGAGATAACAAAGTCTTAGAGCAATCGATGCAGGAAATTTCATACACTTCTTTTAAAACTTAATCTTTTTTTAAAATAAGATCTTCCTCCCTTGCCTCTTTACATGTCCCTTATGAACTGGGCCGTCCCAAATAGTAGAATAAATATCTGACGCAAGACTCATCTCCTATTGGAGTGTATGAGGCCATTTGGTGATTTTGACTGGTTTCTAGCAAAATTGGTGTGTATGATGTACTCTAAGATCAGTTCTCAAGACGTTTGCTTCAGGAAAGATCGAAATGGGGTGTTTCAATGTGCATATACTGCAACATTTTTACTGATTTTTTTCAAAGAAAATAGTTCCGGGATTTTTGTTATTGTTTTCATGGTTGTCCAAAATCCAAATATCTAAAGCATGAGATTGAACATTTCTATTCTAAATAGAAATTTCATACATCAATATTTTGCCAACTTCCAGTTTCTCTTGTAACACCATTAAATTGTAGCCAATTGCATAGCCCTTAAATCGCATCATTAAATATCAGAAATCTCAAATCAAGAAAAAGATTAAAAAGTCTGTGGTTTTACCAAATGATAATATCTAAATGCAACTGAAAAGCCAGTTAGTGATATTGTTGTAATTCATCCAATACGTTGAACTGGTCTCATTGTCTTTCCTCTATCTTTTGCATCATTCTTTACAGCTAACTCAGGGATTTTCACTGTGTAAAGTTCATTCATTCTTATCATTCTCTATTGCCGGAAGTATTGATTGATTAGTACTATGACATCTGTCTCCCCACATGGATCCACTTACTTTGAAGTTTTCATTCATTTAAACAAAATTCAGGCTTGGAGAGTCTTTCATACGGCCACAATTGCGCTCAGAGGAAAAGAACCATGTATATCCCCATCATCGGCACTCACGGACTACAAGTGCGCTTACTAAAAATCTTGCTACTCTTTCTGATGACTACAGAAGACTTGCAACTGATTGTCTCAAGGTTCTACGTCTGGAGATGCAATTGGAAACAATTTTCCACATGCAGGTTTGTAGTTTGTGAATTACGTATTTGTGTGTAATCTTGGACTGTGTGTCTGCTTGCATCTGCACGTGTTGCTAAAATTTTGAACCATGTGACACCAATTTTGTAAAATGGTTAAAATAACATTGTATATACATTCATCCAGGAACTGACAAAAAGGGAGTATCTGGACGACCAAGACGCAGAAGAACCTGACGATTTTGTTATTTCACTTACCACTCAGGTAAAGTTTTACTCCATTGGTTTTCGAAAGCAATATATATCTTGTGCTTTATGGAAGATTCAGCTGTAAAGATAATGTGCATTAATAATATTTTCTTGTTCCATATCTGGATGTTTCCTTCACATGGTCTTATTAGGTTCTTTATGTTCAGGTATTAGGTCTGCATATGCATGTATCTCATTTGGCTCTTTTGGCGTGTATCATGCCTCTGATTCTTTTCTGGCATTAGACTAGGAAATGTGTATTTATGGTTGGCCCTTTTGGGTCATATCGTTTATAATATACCTCTGAGGTGGATTTATTGCTCAATAAATCTTCCCTGTTTCTTTCTCCTTGGATTCGTTCTTAGTTCAGGACTTTTGGTTGCTTGCGTTGTGGTCACATTACCAAATAATTCGCCTGTTAGATTTGTAGATAGTGGATCTACTTGTCATAGTTTCCTTAGCAGATATTTTTCAAAGATTCAAAACACTCACGACAGGTTAACATATAATAAACAGTTGATTCACTGAGCTTTTTCAGTTTTGGGTTGGGATCCCTGGCCAGCCCCATTTCTGTTGGACGAGGCTTAGCTGATAATGATATGATACTTCCCTGTATATAATAGCTATTTAAACTAAATGGTGGCTGTGATCCTATTCATGGAATTCTCACCTACATGGTAGCTCTTCCCTTACTCATCCTGTTGTAGACCAATGATGTATTTGATCGTACCCAATTAATCTCACATACACATTAGCCGGTCGATTTCTCGCCAGCTATGTTGCACAGAAACAGACACATCAACACGGCGACAATATGACACACCACAGAGATGTTTAAGTATATTCTAGAAAAGAATATTGAAAATAGAAGTATCATGTCCAATACGTGCATCCGACATGTGTTCGACACGACATGGCTCCATGGTTGAAGTGTTCGTACTTTGTAGCTCTCCCATATACATCCTCTTGAAGATCAAAGTGCTCAACCGAGAGGAGTGAAAGAGCAATGATGCCTTGCTTAGCCCTGGATTCAATTAATTTTTCTTTTGTTCGCTCCGTTTTGGGAAAGATTTTGACCAAGAATTATGAAAGCTTCAAGTGTATAAAATCTTCACATTTTGGTTCTGCAGAGACATTAAGTTTACGTTATGTACTCTACCTTTTATGAGTTACTAAATTTGATGGATGGAACAGCTGCCATCTTTTCATGAATTATAATAGCATCGTTAACTTTCTAGATTTTCTTCAATGTACTAGTAACACGAGTTCTTACATACTGGATTTTTAATTGGAAATTTCAGATACTAAACAAAATAAACCAAGGAATTGGTATTAATAATCATGAGAATGATATTAGTATTTTTTTAAACGAACAAATGGAAAGAAGACCAATGAAATTGATGATGTCTGAGATGCTAGTTTCTTTTGAACAAGGAAATTGCAAAATGGCAAACTGAAGGGATAAGAGTTATGTTAATAGCTATAATATTGGCATCGAACAAGCTGATAAACTTAAATTAACGCCTGTAGTCAGATTATGATAAACGCCTGTAGTCACATTAACGTCTGCGATTATCACTCACCAAAGGAGGAGGCGAGGACTGACAGCGGTGCAACAAGGACGATGAGTTGAACCAGGGGCGTTTTGTAATTTTAGACTATTGGGGCATTTTTGTAATTTTCTGTATTTCTGGAATTTCTGGGTTGAAACCGTTATTATTAGGGGTGGTTAGGATTAGAGGGATTTTATGTTGATTATTGTGAAGAAACCTACTAGGAGTTGATTAGAATCCTAGTCCTGGGAGATTTAAGCTTTGATCTCGAATACAAAGTTTGGAGTGTGGCATCCTCTCGAAAGAGGTACTATTTTTATATCTTTCTGTGAGAATCTATAAATATCCCACTTTTCCCCCAAATCTTTCACAAAAATCCTAATTTTATATTATTTCTTTTTGCGAATCACATCAAATTAGTATCAGTGCTCCACAGTCCATGGCTGACGGCAGAAGTAAAGAAAAAGGTCGACATTTTGGAGGAGAAAATCGATGGCGAAGTGGCAGATCTGAAGAAATTGATGGAGGAGATGAGATCCGACGTGAATGCCTCGGAAGCGAGGATGAATGCGATATTGGAAGCCTTCGTGCAATCAAACCAACAGATTTTGCAACAAGTTGCGGTATTATCCAAGGTAAATGATTCAGTTTTGAGTAGAGTCGAGTGCATCAACTTAGATCCAGCGAGAAAGACGAGGCCTTTGACGAAAGGAAAGGATAAAATCGATGAATTTATGGGAGGGCTCATATACGACATAGTTCTGGAGTCCGAGTAGGAGGCGGAAGATCCCACAGGGGCGGCGACCCCCCGCCTGAACCCCAGGGGCCCCTCAGCCCCAGCAGAGCCCCAGCAACAGGTGGCGGGAACCAACGGCCTCCTGGCAACTTGCCAGGGCACCGCTGAACCCTAGCCAAGTCACCAGGGGCCTAACTGCACCCTGACGGCCTGCTAGGGCACCGTCGAGCAGCCACCAAGTCGTCAAGGGCCTCGCGGCCCCCTGGCGGCCCTGCCAGGGTCACATCCAGCTGCCACCGAGCTGCCAGGGTCCACGGGACACCTTAATGGCCTGTCCAGACAACGGTGAGCAAGTTCGAGGATGTCGATGCACTGGTGATGACTTGGAGAACCCCGGGGGCCCGCAGCCTTGGTCACGCAAGAGAGAGACCCCGACAATGATTACTGTACTACAAGGAGCTCGAGGAGTTTCTCGATGAGGTGTCAGGATACGTGGATGACGGAGGAGGATCTTATTCGGGAGAAGACGGTTGGGAGATTGAAGATGGAGAAGAGGGAGATAGATTTAGAGTCCTTGATGCATCACGGGGCCCACACTGGCAGTACTACTATGACCAATATCAAGGGAGAGCAGCACATGTGGAATTCAACACAGACAGCTGGGTCAAGAAATTAAAGATGCACATATTTGAAGGGAAGGACCCGTATGTGTGGTTCTGTAGGGCGGAGAGATACTTTGAGTTGATGCTCTTTGTTGAAACCGATAAACTGAAGGCAATGTGGATATGTGTAGAGGGTGAGGGCTTATCCTGGTATCGGCGAAGAGCAACTACGGCATGTGCGATCGTGGGAGAAATTTAAGGATTGCCTGCTACATCGTTTTCATGAGACTCGGTGGTGGCCTTTATGAGCAGCTCTTGACCCTTAGACATGATGTGACAGTTAGGTAGTGTATCTGGAGATTTCAGATGCTGGCAGACCGTGTTGGGGGAGTGTCAGGGGAGTCTCTGGAAAGGGTGTTTCATGAAGGGCCTTAAACCAAGTAAACGGGCAAAGCTACGTATACAGAAACTTATAGAGTTGTCGGACAGGATGGAGTTGAAAGAGATGGTGGATGATAGATTTACAAAGGAGCAGCGAGTCAAGGGAGCATGTGGCGGATTTACTTTCTGCAGCTAGGTGTTGACAGCAGGACAGAAGGCGTAGACAGGGGGGCACCAACCAACAAAAAGGTAAGATACGACCAGTGGGCAATTTAAGTGCATGACTGAGGCGGAGATGCGGGACAAACAGACAAATGGGCTATGCTTCAAATGCGACGAGAAGTTTACACCATATCATCGATGTGACGACTGCACTCTCCAGTTGATAGTGAATGTGATGATGATGATGAGGCAGTTGTGTAGCAATGGTAGAAGAGGAGGTAAATTAGGAGCATCCCCATGTTGACGTTGTGTAAGTTTTGCTAAACTCTGTGGTGGTGTTCACTCTGCACTACTCCATGAAGTTGTCAGAAAGGATAGCAAAGGACGTCACATTCTTGATTGACAGTAGGGTCACCTACAATTTCATCTCTAATCGAGTGATGGGTCAGCATGGGCTACATCTCTTGACACAGTGAGTTTTGGTGTTATGATGTGGACAGTGAAGGTGGAGCATAGCCGAGTCTGTAGTGGATTTATATTGACTCTCCAGGGTATACAGATTATGGAGGACTTCTTACCATTGAATCTGGAAAGTACAGATGTTATCTTGGGCATGAGGTGGCTACAATCCTTGAGGATACCATAATCAATTGAAAGTTGCTGAGAACGGAGTATCAGGAAGGGGAAAAGACAGCCACTCTCCAAGGCGATTTGAGTTTGTGTAGATATATGGTTTTCTTAACAACAATGGCCAAGGCCATCCAGATGGAGGGAGCAAGCGGGAGGAGGCTTGCTCGTGGAGCTGCAGGGCTTAGCAGTTGAGGACAGTAATACATGGCAGGATGTCCTAACTGAGGTACACCATGTTTTGATCCATTTAGAGGGGGTGTTTCAAACACCTCGTGGCCTTACGCACACGGGACCATAAGCACGACATTGTCCTTCAAGAGGGAGTCACCTTTCAGTGTGAGGCCTTATCGATACCTCAGGTACAAAAAGGTGAGATCGAGAAGATGGTAAGAGAGATGATCTAGGCCGACTTGATACAACCCATTGTGAGTCCTTTTTCTAGTCTGGTCCTGTTGGTAAAGAAGAATGATGGCATAGTGAGATTCTGCGTAGATTACAGGGTGCTGGACAAGGCCTGTCAAGTTACATGGAGCAGCTAAGATTGATGAGCTCTTAGATAAGTTACATGGAGCAGTTGTAATACCCAGTTTCCTTATGTACGGATGTTAGGTACGAATTTTTCGATCGTATTTATATGTATTTATATGTGTATGACTTTATGTATTTTTGGGTGTTTTTTCCTAATTTTTCTAAAATTATTATAAAAATAATACTATTTTTAAATATTTTAAATCAGTAGTAGTAATAATAATGTGGAGGTATTTGATGGAATACATTGTATTATGTATGGCTACTAGTAATAATGAGTGTATTTCTTGTATTTCTTTTTATCAAATATTAGGAAATCCTGATTTTTGTTAACATGACATCTAAACCCCTATGTGTCACCATTTAAGACATCTTCCACCAAATGATGACACCTACACTCCACATGGCATTTTCTTAGCTAGTGAAGGGATGATGCGGATTTGAAGGAAATTTAAAAAGAGAGATAAAAAGGGAAAAGAAATGCAAAAGGAGAAAACAAATAGAAACAAAATCAAAAACAAAAAGCCTTTTCATTCATCTTCTCCTCTCTCCCTAGCAAGGCCGAACCAAGCACCACCCTTGCTCCTCCCTCCACCACCATGGCCGGCCACCAACACCACCTTCCTTGGCCCACTCCCCTAGGCCGAATCATCTCCTACACACTTGGTACTCTTGGAGTTTGAAGGAGAAGAAAGAAGGTGCTTGGAGAAGAGAAGAGGAGTAGACTTGGAGAAGGACATAGCTAGAGTTTGGAGAAGAATTCTTCATCAAGGTAGGAGACTACAACTTTAGTTAGGATGTTGGGCTTAAACATTGTTCATAGGTAAATGAAATCCATGCCATGTTGGTTGTCATGAATATTATTAGAATGTTTTATGGTTATATGAATAGTATGCTCCATGTTGATAGTTTTATGCTTCATGGCTCAATTTTTGCATGTCATGTTTTAGTCTACTTGCTATATGTAATGGCTCAATTTTAGCATGACATGTTTTAGTCTACTTGCTATATGTAATGGCTCAATTTTAGTATGTCATGTTTCACTAGCTTGCCATATATTAGTATGCAAATATATTAGTATGCAATATGTTGGTATGACATGCGTTAGTATACTTGTTATATGTAATGGCTCAATTTTAGCATGCCATGTTTTAGTCTACTTGCTATATGTAATGGCTCAATTTTAGCATGTCATGTTTTAGTCTACTTGCTATATGTAATGGCTCAATTTTAGCATGCCATGTTTTAGTCTACTTGCTATATATAATGGCTCAATTTTAGCTCGCCATATATTAGTATGCAAATATGTTGGTATGGTATGTGTTAGTATACTTAACATATATTAGTAGCTCATTTTTTGTATAACATATATTAATAGCTTCATGTTAATATTGATGTGTCTTGTTTTCATGCTAAAATTAGGTGGAGAAATGCTAAGTGCCTGCTTAGATTAATGCTTTTATGTCATTAAATCTCATGCTAGTATGTAGTATGTAATATTCCAATATGTTCTTCTATGTTATGCCACCTCATTTTAATGCTAGTATGTAGTATTTCAATATGCCATTTTATGTTAATATATACTAGTTTATGTCCATGTTTTCACTATGTTTAGATGTGTTGTGATGTTATTCATGATAGTTTATATAATTAACACCATGCTTTCACCATGCTTGAATGTTAGCTATCCCGTAGTATGTGCAGTATGTCATAATATGTTGTTAATCTTCATACCATGATTTGGAGACTCACTACTTTCCTTGGTCTTGTGAGAATGTTACAATGAGAATATTTTAGTTCATGCATGTATTGAGTTGTTCCTTAAGCACAAATTATGAAATGAAATGGGGTCATGAGAACTGTAACATTGTTGTGATGATAAATAAGAATGAAATGATGCTAGCGGTAGTATGACCGCGAGATGTTCAAAAGGAAAATGCTCAAAGTTTGTTGAATATTAACCTGAGGATCTAAGTGAGCACCGAGGGTAATATAACAACCTGGAATATCTCAGTCTGCCTCGAGGTGGGGAAAATCGGGTACAACATGCACATAAGGACTGGACGATATTTATGTCTCACTCTCATCACTCCCATCCGGGTTGGCAGAGTTGGAGAGGCCATTGGTGTACTCGGGATGCACCATGAGGTAGTTGATGATACACTGTTCTCACTCCCGACAGTGGGAGTTATGAGAGGCCCCGTTAAATTTATCAGTGCTCGTGTTCCACTGGCAGGGTACCACATTTTCACCCACCCTGGGTGAAGTCCAGTGCCATATGTGTTACCTTTTATCCGCGTTTCCAAATCATAACTACAATAAAAATTATTATGGAAAATAATGTCCTAATGACCACTTTTGATTAATTATAGATGTCTAGTATGTTTCTGTGCGAATTTCCTCATATGCACTTAAGTTATCTTTTGCAGTCGTTCATTTAATGTCTGAATTTCTTTATGCATGTCACTTCTGCTATGTTTCCTTTCATAATTATGACTGTTAATATTTCTTATTTTTAATTGTAGAAAATAAAGTTTAGTTCTTTTCCATGGATATTACTTGTAGCCTAACCCATAGCTAGATAGGACAGTTTTGAGATTGGCATACCAAACTGGGTTTGTTAGTTTCCTACTGGGCACGCGTTGACCTATCCATCCCCCCTTTTCCCGGACTAGAGACAGTGATGGTGGAGCAAGACCCTATACAGGATATTACCCCTAGCTACGAGATAGAGATGGAGCCTGCTGAGGGTGACTTTGTATTGTCGAGTTTTCAGGGGTAGCTAGGGAATGCATTGTATAGTGGAGATACTTTTGTCTTTTGTGGGGGTTTTGGGAAGTTCTTTTGTTTCTCTTACAGTGGATGTATATGTAATGTACTCTTGTATTAATAATACAAGATGTTGAACTTCGTACATTATTGTCTGTTATCTGTGTTGTATCTGTGTTGGAGCATTACATGTACTTCCCAACACGTGCGCAGTGGCCTGTCTGCACTTTCTGTCGTACTTCTCTTCACATTTTCTTCTCTTTCTTTTTCCAATCGCTGCTCTAGGAATACCTAGGACGGATTCGTACTTTTCGGGTATCCTGGGAGCAGGGTGTGACAGCAGTGGTCTTCCCTAAGATCGACTGACGTCAGGATATCATCATATAAGGATGCAAATTGCAGATGTGCCTAAGACGGCTTTCGGGACACATTAGTGACCCTACAATTCTTAGTTATGCCTTTCAGCTTGATAAATGCTCTAGCCACTTTTCAGGCCCTTATGAATAAGTTCTTCCGTCCACACTTGAGGATGTTTGTCTTGGTGTTCTTTGACGACATTCTGATCTATAGCCGATCTATAATAAGCACATGTGGCACTTGGAGATAGTCTTATGAGAACTGCATGATCGTCAGTTGTATGCTAACAAGAAGTGCGCCTTTGCATAAATGAGGGCGGAATATCTGAGGATGTTGTCTCTGCAGAGGAGGTGGCTGCAGACAGATCAAAGATTGTAGCTATATAGGATTGTCCACTACCAATCACCCTGTGTGCGTTGCGAGATTTCTTGGTGCTAACACGTTATTACCGGAGGGTTGTCAAGGGATACATCACCATCACCTGATAACAGCTTAAGAAGGATAGTTTCTAGTGGGGAGAGGAGGTGATGTGCTTTTGAGGCCTTGAAGCAGGCCATGTCTACAGTGCCAGTGCTCGTCATTTCGGATTTCAACAAGTCTTTTGTGGTGGATACGGATGCCTCTGGCTACGGGTAAGATGTGGTGTTGATGTATGACTAGATGCTGATGATGTATTTCAGTCGGGTCTTGACGGCACGAGCACGACTCAAATTGGTGTACGAGTAGCAGTGCAGAAGTAGATGCCCTATCTAACGTCCAGCTCTTCGGGTGCCATTATAAATTCAAGTTGCGCAGGTCCTGCAGGTACCAGTAAAAGCAATATATAGACAGTAGGAAAAGTACCAAAAGTGAATATTCATTTTATTCAATTTTTCCTTCCTGTCGAGGAATACATTACTCATGCATGAAAAGTAAAGTACATTCTCTCTCTTACTCTACCTCCGCTAAAAGAAATAAAAAGAAATAAGTGAAAAACTACATAATACTATTCTCACTCAATCTGAAGTCGGAACTCGGCGTCCTGCACTAAAACTCAGATAACTTGTACTCGAGTGGCACGATGTATACATGTTCGTCACTTAACGAAAACCAGAATCAAACCATTATTTAATAAAGTAGACTCAATCTAAACTAAGCATTTCGGTTATGTACTAAACAAAGTTATAACACTATCGTGCATGCAAATACTACCACCAACAGAAGAGTAACAGTCCGTGTACATAAGTATGTAAAGAAAGCTCTGAAGTATCGACTAAAAAGTGACATAATTTGTTTTACTAACAGATGTATTAACTTATAATATTAATTAAATGTTTGGTTAACAATTTCTGTGTTATGACTCATAATGAAGAGAACGATGTGCAACCCGAAGACCACATTGTATCACAGGGACACTACCTGTGCCTCAGATCCATCGGACATAACAGTACTGGTCGTATAGGAATACTAACTAGGTCGGCCAAGTTCTGTAGCGGGATCCATCAAGTTCGGTCAGAAGCATAGCCCAAGTTGCTCCCGTTCCCTCTCAATTATGAGTTTCCAATCCCCGTTAATCATGTGTATAGTTGTTCAATTTCTAGTTCTATACCAAGTGTCATGTTAGGTTTGTAACAGTTTTCTATTTGTTCTCACGGGCAAGGTATAAGGTACTGGTCGATACCAACTATTATCGGCCGTTTCGTATCAGTACCCTAACGGTACCGGAACGGCCCCAAGATCTCAGTTTCGACCGGAACCCTAGGGTTCCGGCCAGTCTCACCCGGTACAAGGTATCGGCCAATACCAACTGGTATCGACTGTTTCGCATCCTACTGGTATCGGAATGGCCCCAAGATCTCAGTTTGAGGAATTCGTACCAGTACCGCACCCTACTGGTATCGGAATGGCCCCAAGATCTCAGTTTGAGGAAGAAGACGAACCCAAAAAAATCCATACCCCGTGAGTTAACAATAACGCCTGTGAGTGAACAGAAATTATCAGAAATTATCATGTGAGTGAATTGGAAAAAGCTATAAAAAGAGGGGAGATTTGTTACATACCTCGTCATCCCGAGAAATCTCCAAACTACATTTCAAATTTTCCCTGACTACCAAGTAGCCGATCTCTCGACGAAGAAGGATAGGGCAAGGACGAGGTGCAACAGTAAATGAAGAGGTGTTGAAGTCGATCGGAACCCTTAAAGGAGCAGTCGGCCTGAACTAGGACTTTTTGCCGATGGGAGAAACTCGAAGGCTCGAAGGCTCGATTGAAGTTCAGTCATTGTCATTGAACTCGAAGGCTCGATCGGAAGGCTCGAAGCCTCAACAGAACCAGAAGAGGCTAGCAGTCGCCTGAAGGCCCTAAACTTGGTCGAAGAATGGAAGAAGCCTCGAAATCGCAGAAAAGTCTCGAAGGCTCGATTGGTGGACCGAGTTCGAGGTTAGTGGGTCAAATTAGTAAATATATAGGAAGATATACTGATTTTCTTACCGCACCCACCATTTTACTCCGCGCACATACCACTATTTACAAGTTTGCCATTCAAGTCATGTGCCCCGTGGAGTAAAATGGCAAACTGTAAATAGTGGTATGCACGGAGTAAAGCAATGGGTGCGCTAAGCAACTCTCTTTTATCATTAGATTAGATGTATTTCATTAACAAGATTTAATATATGTAAATAAATATATGTAGGAATATATTTTAGAATGTGTATTTACAAGTTCGTCATGCTGAGACTAAAAGTCTAAAACCTAATTAATATACGGAATGTCATACTTGTAAATACAAAGAAAACTATAGACAACCTGAAACCTAATGTAGTTAAATTACTATAATATCCACAATGTTCGGTATATTTACAAGTTCAACATGATGAGACAAAACCATAATTAATTTAAGAAATGGCATACTTGTACATACAAAGAAATACATGGAAAATCTGAAACCTAATAGGATACTGTGATAGTGCTTCTAAACACACTTAGCATTTCGCTAAACACGCGTACTTTGATTACCATATTGCCATTAAGCCCAAAGACACGGAGTATGTTTAGCGAAATGTATACTGTGAATAGCTGATGTATATATGTGGTTAGACAAAAATACGACAAAATACTTTTAAAAATTCTTAATAAATCCTAAACATACTATTTAGAGAGTATTATACGGAAAAAATTCTTTAATATTATTTTAAAATTACTGGTAGAAATACAAAAAAGTGGTTAGACAAATAATAAAAAATTAGGAAATAATACATTTATGATTTAAAAAAAATTATGTTAGTAATTCCTACTGGCTACAAAATAATAAAAATAAACTAAAATAATAACAATCTTTAAAAAATTAAGGTTATAAAGTATAAAAAGAGGTTATGAAAATAGTAATACTAAGGGAATACTACAAAATTAATGAAAATAGTCAAAAGGACTTAAAAATAATTAAAAAATCAATATTAGAAATATTAAAATAGAGGTTAGACAAATAATAAAAATTTAGAAAATAAAACATTTAACATATTATGTTTGTAATTTCTAGTTGCTACAAAAAACTAATACTAAATACTAAAAATACTAACATTTCTATAAAAATGCGATTATAAATTATTAAAAAAGAATAATAAAATAATAAGGGAATACGATAGACATTGAAATAGTAAAAAAATACTTCAATAGACTTTAAAATTAATGTTAGACATACTAAAAAAGAGGTTAGACAAATATTATAAATTTAGGAAATAAGACGTTTAACAACTGTGTTAGTACTTTCTACTTTCTAGTTGCTACAAAATAATAATAATATATGCTAAAAATACTAATCTATATATTAAAACACAACTATTTTTGATCTATAGGGCTGACTAAGACAAGCTAAAGAGTGACTGGGATTTGTTCTTGATGAATCGACAGTTGGGACGAGGTTTTAAGAAAATTTGGGCGGAAACATTTGAATTTTTGGAAGTAAATATGTTGGGAAAACCAAGGTTTTGAAAACCAAACACACACTCTCTCCCCCTCTCTTCCCAAAAAAATCTGCATGTGTTATGGCTGGGCAATTATTTGGGCCTTACCCCCACCAGACACGATCATGGAGCCATGTCACGTGTTTTCTCTAGAATCTAATTGAATTATCTATTGTACTTTTTGTGTTTATGAGTCTGAGATTGGATCTTAGATGACGCCAACCATTGTCGGGTGCTTCAAGCATCTGTAATTTCGTACTGAACAAGAATTAAGAATCTAACGAGTGGTTATTATCTATTTAAGTTGCTTCCTATTTAAGTTGCTTCCACTCTTCACTCTTCTTAGTTGAGTGAATGAAAATCACGTGGGGGAAGGGTTTGATATCTTTTTTCGAACCAGTTCACAGATCAAGAGAGGGATATCCGTACACTCATCACCCAGTCGCGTGAGTATCCTCATACTTAACAGATGAAAGCATTGTCAATTGCATTTAATTTTATTTTTCATTTTAAAATTAACAATCTATTGTATAAAACACATTGTTTTTGAATCCACAACGATCAGGATGCATCGAATAACAAATTAGCGGCACGACGATCAGGATGCATCACGCCGAAGGCGCCCTCCAATTAAATTTTTTATGTTAATTTGTTGTTCCGAGCCGAATGCGTCCCCGCTAAATTAATTAGCGTAAAAAAATTTAGCGCCCGCTAAATTTTTTTACGCTAATTTGTTGTTCCGTGCCGAAGACGCTCGTGTCGCTTCCGCGCGGCTAATTTGTTGTTCCGCACCGAAGGCACTCGGCAATTCCCCACCATCAGCACGCGCCCGGAGGTCTGTCGTCGATTCGGGCCATGCGGCCATTGGACTTTGCCCCCACTGCACGGACAGTAGTCCCGTATTTTCCCATCGTCAGCACATGCCCGGCGGTCCATCGTCGATTCGGGCCATGCGACGGTCCATCGTCGATTCGGGTCATGCGACGGTGGAATTTTGCTCCACAGCATGGGACGTAGCCCCGCATTTCCGTGGTCGATTCGGGCCATGTGGCGGTCAGTCGTCGATGCGGGCCATGCGGCGCCGGGATTTGCCCCACAGGTCCATGTGTAGCCCTGCATTTTCCCACTGCGGTGCGGTCCGAGTGAGCCCGACGGAGCGGAATCGATTTGGGCAATTCAGCATCGTTATTTTGCCCATCCGGGGGCACATTGCCCTGCATTTTCCCACCACGGTGGGGTCTGAGCAAGCCAAACCTAATTTGTTATTTCGCGCCGAAGGCACCCCCGCTAAATTTTTTTACGTTAATTTGTTGTTCCGTGCCGAAAGCGCCCGCGTCAAATTTGTTGTTCTACGCTAATTTGTTGTTCTGCGATGAAGGCTCCTGCACCGAATTTGTTGTTCCGTGCCGAAGTCGCCCATGCCTCTAAATATTTTTACGCTAATTTGTTCTTTTAAATTTTGGCTGTGGAAATAATTTTTTTTGAAAACAAAGATTTCGCGGGGGAAAATCTTAAATGAACCGTGCCCGCGGACACGGGTTATGACTAGTATTTCTATAAAAATGAGGTTATAAATTATAAAAAAGCAGTTAGGAAAATAGTAAGGAAATACTATATATTGAAAATAGTAAAAAAAAACTTAAATAGACTTAAAATTAATGTTAGAAATACTTAAAAAATGTTAGACAAATAATAAAAATTTACGAAGTAACACATTTAACAAATTATGTTAGTACTTTTTACTTTCTAGTTGCTACAAAAAATAATAAATACTAAAAATGTTATTTTTACTACAATTTTACCTTCTTATGTTACAGTAATTAAAATGTCTCGACGAACTCCATAGGAGAAGACGTTGGATATTGTATGGTCTCATTGTACAATGATGGGAAATAACCATAGACATATACAGTACAACTATTGCCGTAAAGAAATACATTGATGCGTGACTCACCTTAAGGAACACTTGGCAGGAATTACCGAAGATGTGCTGACATGCTTTGAAGTATCGAAAGAAGTGCGTGCAGAGATGAAAGCACATGTATTTGAGAAGAAGAAATGGTGCATGCCAGATTTGAGAGGAAGATGATTGAGAAGGGGTTGAGGGTAAAACATTGAGGCAATCTCTGATGACTCAGATGAGTACGAGGATTGTCTGGGGCCTCTAGGCTAGCCAAATCGGGTAGTCGTGCCGGTAAAATGGCCGGTATGTTCGAACGTGTGGTTCTGGTCGTGATGTTGAACCAACTGGTAGACCAGCTTGTGTTCTCAGACTCTGTGCCGACCCTTTTTCTCTAACAAAGAGTAAATCCCGGTCAATCATAAAGAATTTATTCATGAGAAATGCCAAGTCTTTTGTCGGTCGAGCTATGGCCAAACTTGTCATCTTTAACCACATTTCATACAATATGACCAATAGCCCATATTACAAGCCCATGGTATGCTATTGCGGAAGCGTGTCATGGCGTTGATCCACCCACTGCGTTAGAGTTGTCACACACATATTTGCACATGGATTTTGAAAAGATAAAAAATGTTGAAACTTTTCATAATCAGTGGGATGAGTATGGTCGCATTGATGTGTGATGGTTAAACAACACAAAATAGAAGGAAGATTATTAATTTCCTTGTGTATTCGATCCACGGGAAGGTGTTTCTGGACCTGGTGGATGCAACCGACCAATTCCAGAATGGTCCATACATCTTTGATCTTATGGACAAATATGTAGAAATAATTAGAGAGTATAGAGTAGTCCAATTAGTTACCGCCAACGAGTTAAACTACAAATCAGCTGGGCAGCTGCTGATGCGAAAGAGACAACATCTGTATTGTACTCCATGTGCGGTGCATTGTATTGACTTGATATTTTCTGTTATGGCAAAAGAAATAGTCAAAAATATTGTCGCACAAAGTCAGATGGTAATAGGCTTTATATATAATAAAGGATATGTGCTCAGCTTGATGAGAAGAGAGATGTGTGGAAAAGAGTTAATTAGGCCCGCGATCACAAGATTTGATGCTCATTTTATTGCTTTGGACTCATTATACGTGCATCGAGATGACCTACGGAGAATGATAATAGACCGATAACTTTCAAAGGCTCAAACCAAAAGATAGGACGGTTGGACACAACATATACAATCTGAATTACGGTGATGAATTCTGGCAAGAAATCTTTAATGTTATCGCAGTATTTATGTCGCTAATGAAAGGTCTCCGCATGGTCGACAACGATGATAAAGCCGAGATGGGTTATCTCTACGAGGTCATGGACCGTGTAAAAGAAGAAATTCGAAAAAATATTAGTAAAAGATACAGAAAATGGTGGGACATGATCGACAAAAGATGGGATAAGCAGCTACATCAAGATATTCATGCTGCAGGCTATTTTCTGAATCCTCGTTTTCAGTACTCCTCCAAGTGCTGGTTGGACTCAAACGTGTTATCAATAGGTTGGAACTAGACATCTCGAAGCAAATTGATATAGACAGAGAAGTAAATGAACTTCATAAATTTTTATTTTAATATATGATTATATGAAGTCGTTCACATTCTGAAATTATGCTTTATAATTGTAGTTGAAGTCCTACAAGATGAGAGTTGGTTATTTCAGCTCAAGTAAGGTAGAAATGACGATAACAAGGGTCACTCCAGATATATATAAGGATATTAGATTTCTATATGTTCCTTATAAAACGATCCATATTTTCTGACCAATAGAACTTTTGTAGCTCAATAGTGGTTAAGCATTGGGATAGAGCAAGCTCCAACTCTTACATGCTTAGCTGAGCGTTTTTTGAGCCAAACGGTCTCTTCTTCCAACTGTGAACGGAACTGGACCACCTTCTCACTCATTCATACGAAGACCACCAACAGGCTAATGAAACACCTTAAAAGCTTGTCTATGTGCATTTTAATATAAGACTGAGACAGACACGTGGGAAGGAGCGAGAATGATGACCACCAACTGATTGACTTGGATCAGATTTTCCATGAGGATGATCCATTGCAAGAATGGACCAGGGAGGCAGAAGACAGTGTACTCGATGACAGAGATAATCCTTGGTTGGACGAGGCGCTTGTGGAAGCAGAACATATAAAAAGCAATCAGCCACTACCAAGTCACATCCCAGTGAATCTCAAGTACAAGCGAAAGAAGGCAATTCCTCGGGTTCGGCACAATAACGATGATGATTTGTCTCCAGATGACCAACGTCCTACATGCGGAGGTTGAGGTCCGTCGGAATCCGTTCACCCTACTGAGAGACGTGGGGACTATGCTTATGATACAACGTATTCGCATGTGTATAAAGATCATGATAGGCAGAACCAAAGTGAAGATTGAGGGGACGATACTTACTGTAGACAATCTGAATATCGCGGGTACCAACGTTCTTCTGATTATTATGGAGGTTATGAAATTCCTGTCATTCATGAATCGTATCCTGGTGCATACTCAGGCAGTAATGACGGTTATTTCGCACCGTACAGACACTCTAATGTCTATGTGGATTATGGTAGTCAATACATGTACGGTTTGAATGTGACTTAGCAGTCCAGCAGTCAAGACAGTCATGACATGGCTTTCATCGAGCTGAGCCGTTCCCCCACATATGATAATATGATATTATTTTTAGGGGCCGAAACAGATGCAGTATTCCTACCCACCATACTCATATGCACCGCACCCGGATGATAACTTCGAACAAGATTTTTGTATTGTTTATTTAATTTCTTCATTTTTTGTATCTTTTGATTTATTTTATTCAATTTTTGTATTATGATGTTATGCCTCATTATTTTTATTGTTATTCTTTTGTTGTTATTCTTTTTAATTAGTTAATTTGTTTTACAAATGTATATTGTGAACACGAAAAAACAGGGAAAATACAGAAAAAATACAGGAAAGTACAGAAAAAATCCAGAAAAATCAAGGAAAATGCAAAAAAAATTCAAAAATCCAGAAAAAAGTAGGCAGATCTTTAGATGTATTTCATACTTGTTAGATGTATTTCATAAATGCTTAAAACTTTTTATATGTTAACTCGTTATAGGCTTACAAGTTAACCATGGATGTGATGGCATGTTCCGAAGCACTGAAAGATGGCCGTGCATAGATTTTTCAACGTGAATGTGTCTTCCATCAATAAAGTGTTTGTTTTCCCTTTTCAAGTCGAGGACATGCCTGGCGAGAAATGATGGCACATCTAAATACCGAGTCATGAAATATTTCTTATATGTGATTATCTCTCCTCCCTTCAATTCAAAAAAAAGAATTTCAACGTGAGGTCACCAGTAAAAAGACCATTTTATGGCGTATAGACAACAGAATTCTGAAGCATGCAATCTGTAGTTTGAATCAAGCATGCACGTGGACTGATGCAGTGCTTGCTTATGATATTGGCCTTTATTCTGATTAATAAAAATCAACCAAGTTGCTTTTTCCATTAATCGGGTTAAGGACCAATATCATAAGCAAGCATTGATCAGTCCACGTGCATGCTTGATTCAAACTACATATTGCATGCTTCAGAATTCTGTTGTATATACGCCTCATAATGGTCATTTTACTGTATTACTGGGTATTTTGGTGACCTCCCATTGAAATTCTTCTTTTGAATAGAATGGAGGGAAGATAATCGCATATAAGAAATATAAGAGGCACTTGGCTAGTGCACAGTAGATTATGAAGGACGTGGATCAGCATCGAAGGGAGGTCCAGTTTGTGGTGGATACAATGCTTATTTGAATCTAAGGTCATACCGCCAGAGATCTTTGGCCCATGGGCGTAATGAGAAGCTTACCGCCTGCTACTTTGGTCCCTATGAGGTCAAAGCCAGGATCGGAGAAGTTGCTTACACATTGAAGCTACCACCACCATTCACCATCCACCGGTTTTTTTATGTATCACAGTTGTGGCAGACGATTGGAGATCATGCAAATTCATCAATGCTACCACCTATGTTGATTGTGGATATGGAGGTGATCTTGGAGCCACTGGCGCTTAAGGGGGTCTATCAAGGAGCTGCATGAGCTAAAGAGGTGTTGATTCACTAGAGAGGATTATCTGACCATGATGCTACTTGGAAATATTTCGGGATTATTCAGCAGTAGTTTCTTGACTTCCATATTAAGGACATGGTGGCTCTCTTGAGTGGAGTAATGATGCTATTATCACTTACCAAAGGAGGAGGCGATAACCGACAGCGGCACAACTAGGACGAAGAGCTGAACTAGGGGTGTTTTTGTACTTTTGGCCTATATGGTGTTTTTGTAATTTCCTATAATTCTGGAATTTCTGGACTGAAACAGTGTTTATTAGGGGGAGCTAGGGTTAGAGGGATTTTATGTTGATTATTGTGAAGAATCCTTTTAGGAGTTGATTAGAAACCTAGTCCTTGGATAGTTAGGCTTTGATCTCGAGTACAAAAATTAGAGAACAACCTCCTCTCGAAAAAGGTTCACTATCTTTTGTATCTTTCTTTGAGAATCTATAAAATCCCACCTTTTCCCCAAATCTTCCACAAAAACCCTAATTTTATACTATTTCTTCTTGGGGATCACATCAGATTAATACATTGAATGAGCATGTGAAATATTGAAGGATGGATGAAAATTTGTGCTTGGAGTTGGAGACGGAATAGGCATGGGTGATAGCATGTATATTTGCAGGAAATGGTATTATGATATTATGATACAAGCAGGGCGGGACGATATTTGGATTGTCATGAAATGTCTGAAGATGGTGTTCATATTTATGGTGGATGAGGATATAGCTCTACTAGAAGTGGTCTGAATATTGCACTAATTTATGGTTTCTTGACAAAAGCGATGAAAATGTAGACATGGTGTAGCGTCCCGATCCCTGGGTGTAGGGGTGGGCAAAAAACCCGGTTCCAATTCCGAACCCGGTTCCGTACCCGAATCCGATTCCGAATTTTCGGACAAGTGGAAATCGGAACCGGTTTCGGGTTGGAAAACTTGATCCGATTATAATCGGATTCGGAATTCGGAATGGAGGATGCAAGGCAAAGACCGACCCGATTGTCAAACACGGAAACCAATCAGCATTTGCCTGCAATTTCAAGTTCGGAACACAGCGTCTAAAACACCTATTTATACACGGATATACCTACGCCTCCCGTCGATGTGGGACTAATCAACATACCAATAGCAACGTTCTGTAGTGAAGAGAAAGGGGAGATGTTTAGTCCCACATCGGTGAGAAAAACCAAGCACTCATGGTTTAAAGTAATTTATTGTGCATCACCAGCCAAAAGCTTGAGGCCTGACTTCTCTCGTAACCACGTGCAGGGCGAGTTTGATGCGGGGGGAGGGTGCACGATTTTGTTCCCGTGTTTGGAGAATACGTATTCGGATTCAATTCGGGTTTGACTTCGTGTGCATTAATCGGATCATCGGTTTCGGAAAGCATTCGGATTCGATTTGTCCTTAAAAATTCGGGTTTAACCCGATGCCCACCCCTACCCGTGTGCCATCACAATTGAAATAAGTACGTGTAGGTTTCGCATGTGCGAGTGAAGTCAATGTGAAGCCGTGCAAAAAGTAACAAAGACACGCATAACAAACATGAAAGAACAATAAGAACTATACTACAGCTGAAACATAAATATAACACTCACCTGCCGCTAGCTCAAGACTCAATATCATGTACTGGAAGTCTGACTCCTCATGATCAAGCCCTCCATATGATCGTGTGCGTCGCCTAGTGGGCAACAGAGGTCGCACCACGGCTCAATAGAGTAGACAATATCTAAACAAGAGACAGAAAGGTAATGGTGCACAAAAATGAGATATGATAGCAACAGAGATAATGGTGCAGAAAGATAACATGATATGATGATTAAAATATGGTACCCGCTAAAGTGAACCAATCCTTGGCCGTGACTTATGAGAAAGAGTACGATGTGCAACAAGAAAACCCTCTTAAGACCGCAATAGCAATCAAAGAAATCAAAATTGAGAAACATGTGATAGAGTCTACCTGAAATCGAAACCGAAGAACCAAGATAATTAAGAACTGAAGGATGAAGCAACGAACAATGATCAGCTGAACCTAATCAACAGCAGCCGTAAGCCCAGTCAGACCACTCGCAGGCAAGACAACCTGCAACCACCAGCAAGAAACCCACAGCCGGAGACCGCACCAAACAGGAGCAAAAGGGGGCATCCAATAAGGGAAGGACAGTGCAACCCTCAATCAGCAAGAAACCCTAACGCAGCAGCAAAGCGGGCCACCGAGTCAATCTCAAGCAAGGAAGGGGCAACCCGTAAGCAAGAGGAGCCACGAACTCCAATTAGCGAGACCGCACTCCAAAACAGATGAATGGGCAAACCGTAAGAAGGGGGGTCATCGAACTCAACAGCAAGCAAAGGGAGGCCAGCTGCAAGCAAGGGAAGGAGAGGCGAGGGGGTCTTAAGGTTCGGAGGGACCCGAGAGAGGACGAAAGGGAGAGGGGCGTGACATGCTGGTACAGGACAGTGGAGACGGGGTTGATGTCGACGCGGAGAGGTGGGTAACAGAGAGGGGGGGGCCGCTTCATTGTCGCTGTCGAGAAGGACGAGAAGAGGACGAAGGGCATCGTCGAACATCGAGGCCCCCACAGCAGTGTGTTAGAGCGAGATGAGAGGGAGGCACGCGCAAAGAGTACAAAGGCACGAGCTCTCTGTTGCGGGCATGTCGCGTCGAAGAAAAGCGGGCTTCCACTGGCATGAAAGAGAGGGGAATATGGAAGGGGAAGGGGCCTGTGGGCTTGGGCCTGCTGCGGGCCAAAAATGAAAAAGAAAAAGAAAAGAAGAGAGAGAGATGTGTTGTTACATTCTACCCACCCTAAAAATTACATCCTCAGAATTCTCGAGTATCGTACTTTCTATAATGTACACTGTTCACGCCCCGATTCCCGGGTGTCACAATTAAAACCAGTCGTGCATGTCCTGCATGTACCAGTGAGTCAATGTGAAGTAGTGCAGAAAGTAACAAAGACACGCGTAACAAACATGTAAGAACAGTATGAACTTACTTCAGCTGAAACGTAAATAGAACACTCACATGCCGTTAGCTTAAGACTCGACGTCCTGTACTGGAAGTCTGACTCCTCGTGATCAAGCGCATCCGTATGATCCTGTGCGTCACCTAGTGGGAACAAAAATCGTGCCACAGCTCAATAGTGTAGACAATATCTAAACATGAGACATAAAGGTAAAAGTGCACAAAAAGGAAATATGACAGCAACAGAGATAATGGTGCAGAAAGATAACATTAAATGATGATTAAAATGACCACAAACTACTGTAAGATGGTACTCGCTAAAGTGAACTAAATCATAGGCCGTGACTTATGAGGGAGAGTACGATGTGCAACAAGAAGACTCTCTTGAGACCGCAAGGGCGCTACCCCGGGCCGAGCAACATACTACTCAGGATCCATACGCTAATGTTAGTACCATAGGAATAGTATCGAGAACAGTATAGTATCGAGATAGTATCGTGTGGAATGGAAATCCTCTCAGACAAGGCCGAAAGACAGGTCTCAGTTGCTCCCGCACTCTTCAATCATAAGTTACCCCAAAACCCGGTGAGTCAAACTGAAGTAATCCATTTATTAGTTTAGTCTCGTGATATGGTTTAATATTAATTAAACTACATAGTCAAGAGCCCGTGACTTATGAGGGAGAGTACGATGTGCAACAAGAAGACTCTCTTGAGACCGCAAGGGCACTACCCCGGGTCGAGCAACAGACTACTCAGGATCCATACGCTAATGTTAGTACATAGGAATAGTATCGAGATAGTATCGTGTGGAATGGAAATCCTCTCAGACAAGGCCAAAAGACAGGTCTCAGTTGCTCCCGCACTCTCCAATCATAAGTTACCCCAAAACCCTGTGAGTCAAACTGAAGTAATCCATTTATTAGTTTAGTCTCGTGATATGGTTTAATATTAATTAAACTACGTAGTCAAGAGTGGTCCATATATAGTAATTGAATGTAGCAACCAGACATGTCCAGAGTCAATCTCAAGTCCACCAGTCATCCAATATCGAGATAGTATTGTGCCGGCACAAGTAGCATCCCAAGACTACGCAATTTAACAATATTAAACTTCATGGTACTAGCAAGCTCAATAGACAACATGATAATGAAAATGTCATGTGATAAAGTAAAGGTATTGATGTTTCTCATGGCAAGATACTCCAACCTAAACTGATAATAAAGCACCCAACTGTCTCATGCAATGAACCAACAGAAAACCTGATAATTACTTAATAGAGAAAAGGTCAAACTCATAATGGCTCTAGAAATTCTAGGCCATGGGATCAGATTCCATGTGAACCACACTAAAACTCAACACAACAAGCGAGAAAACCAGTCGATATCAAATAATAACACAGGGGACCCAAGACATCATGCAAGGAAAGTTACCAAATCTAACAAGCAAAGAACCCAAAACAGTAAGTAAATAAGCCAGTCACAATCTACAACAAGTAAGGAGGGCCAACCACAACCCATAACAACCCAGGAACCTTAAAACAGAAAATAAGGTTTTCAGCCGAACCTAACAAGCAGCAGAAAAGTCAACCACAACTCCACAACCAGCCGGGAGCCAAAGCCGCACGCAAGGGTAAACAACGAACCCCACAACGGCAAGAAAACCCCAAACCCGTAAGCAAGGAAAGTTACTGAACCTCAAACCAGCAAGGCGAGCCCAAACCTCATGCAGAAGAAGCCACCGAACTCAATCATCAAGCGAGGAAGTCCAAAACATCAAGGAAGCCAACCGACCCAACTCAAGCAAGAAGAGGAAGACCGCGAGCAATAACAACCCCAAACAGCAAGGCAGCAAGTAAGGAAGAGCCGAACTCCAGACAACAAGCAAGAGGATCCCAAAACAGCGAGTAAAGAAGCCATCCGAACCCAAGAACAACAATGGACCCCCAAACCGCATGCAAGGGCAGACCCAAATAGTAAGGAAACCCAACCAAACCCAATGTCAAGCAAGAGAACCCAACCCGCAAGCAAGGAAAGACAAAATACCCCAATAGCAATCAAAGAAATCAAAATTGAAGTATATTGGATAGGGTCTACGTAAAATCGAAACCGAAGAACCAAGATAATTAAGAACTGAAGCCTAACGCAACAAATAAGAATCAGCCGAACCTAATCAACAGCAGGAAACAGCCAGCCGCAAGCCCAGTCAGCAATGAACCACCACTCACAGGCAAGAGGGGAGCCACAGCACCCCGATTTCAGTAAGCAAGGGACAACCCGCAACCACCCGTCAGCAAAAACCCCACAGTCGCAAGCAAGGAGAGACTACACCAAACAGCAAGCAAAGGGGAGCCATCGGGTCTCAAATCAACAAGGGAAGGACAGACCGCAACCCTCAATCAGCAAGAAACCCCAACGCATCAGCAAAGGGAGTCACCGAGTCAACTCAAGCAAGGAAGGGGCAACCCGTGAGTAGGAGGAGCCATGACCTCCAATCAACGAGTAAGGGGAGCCACTGCACTCCAAAACAGCAAGAAGGGGTAGACCGCAAGAAGAAGGAGGGCCCCCAAACTCCTCAGCAAGCAAAGGACGGCCAACCGCAAGCAATGGAAGGAGGAGGAGAGGGGAGGGGGTCTTATATGGTCGGAGGGAACCGTCGAGAGGACGAAAGGGAGAGGGGAGTACCATGCTGCTGCAGAGGACGGGGGAGAGGGCGGGGTTGTTGTCGACGTGCGATGGGGTGGGTGACAGCGAGAGAGGGGGGGCCGCTACTCGTTGTCGATGTCGAGAAGGACGAGAAGAGGACGAAGGGCGTCGTAGAACAGTCCCATTGAGTCCCCACGGCGAGCATGTGAGAGCGAGAGTGAGAGGGAAGCACGGACGAAGAGTACGAAGGCGCGGGCTCTCTGCTGCAGGCGTGATGCGTCGAAGAAAAGCCCTATGGGCTCGGGGCTTTCGCTGGCGTCGGGAACAAGAGAGGGAGAGAGGGAAATAAGGGGAAGGGCCCGTGGGCTTGGGCCTGCTGCGGGCCAAAAAAGAAAAAGAAAAGAAAAGCGAGAGGAAGAGAGATGGGCTGTTACACATGGTAAACTGATTCTGTTACAGAGGAGATTGACCAATGTATGGTTATAACTTATGATATGGACCTTCAGTGTTAGATGGCTTTCGGTCATCTGATATGTGATTGAGCTGAACCGATTCCAAACTTGCAGAAGTATGAGGAAATCAATGGAATTGGTGCAAGAATTTTGTGTCTGATATGTTGAAGTGAAGCGGCTCGACTCTATTTGATTGTCAATTGGACAATTTGACTTGGCTCCGCCTTGGCTTCAGCTTGATTATTTTTCCGATTAATTGCATTAATTAGGTATTAGCTTCTATTTGGGTCAAGTTGGTTTGGATCAGTTTTATGTGCTCACCTTCGTCTGTAGCATTAGCTGGAGCGAAGTGGTGGGCCAATGTTGACAGAAAACACAAGTAGATGATGAACTAGTGGAGCTAAGCCAAGGAATTTTTTGCTAGCGAGTTTTTATAAGGAAATTCATCTTTTTTTCATGGACATCAAGCTACTTTCAAGAAAGAGTGGGCGCTGGTGGTGGTGACTGATGTGTTGTTTTGCATCAAAGGAGATATTCTCCAGTATGAAAGTATATTTTATCACAGGAATCAGTGTAAATAAAGAGGTGCCAAGTAATTGATGGAGAAGTCAGCTGCTCAGACAGGCTCTAGACGCAATTTATTTGCAAATCTAAGTGTTAGATCTACCATAAAAATTGTTTTAGCTAAATAAGGTGATGAAAGTGTGGGATTTCAAAAAATGTATAGGGCCAGAATTCAATTAGATATAAACAAACGAGAGGAGAAAGAAGAAATGAAGGGGGAAATCAGAGACAACCATGGAGGATCAATATGGGTCAATTGACCTCTGATTTTTTTTGAAAACCATTATCTCCATCCTGTGTATCATTCTTTTGATACCCTAAACATGGATGAGTCACTCCTTTGATTAAAACATAGATAGATACGGTAGTTGAAGAACAATTTTTTAGGAGAGAAAATAGCAGTGCTGATTAAAGACAACTCCTAATTCAGATCTCATCTTTACTTTTTTTTTGTGAATTAAGCAGTCCAAACTGAAAATAATTATAAACCCATTATCTTTACCAGAGAAACTGGGAATTGTAGGGTATGTGAAATGAGAGAGAGAGAGAGAGAGAGAGAGAGAGAGGGAGAGAGAGAGAGAGAGAGAGTGTGTGTGTGTGTGTCGCCGGGGGGGGGGGGGGGGGGGGGGGGGGGAGGATTAGGGGGATGGTAGAACAGTTGGCATCAACAGGTCAATGTATTTGGTCTATAGACCACCCCCTGGTACAATCAGACCATGACCAAACACATGTGGGTTTTGTCCTGACTTAAAAGATCTTAGATGAGAATATGATAATATGATACAAAAATTTTAGGAGTGAATGTAGAATTAGCTACAGCTTTAGATGTCAATGTCGAGGAAGTGCATTCTTTTATAAAAGACCCCCCAAATTAGTAGTTGTTAATTCCGAGGCACATTTTTTTTATAATGAATTAAAAAATGGCACTATTTGTGTATCCTTGCTTTATTCTATGCTCAGTTGCTTGGTTGCATGACGTGAATATGCCTTTTAAATATACATTTAGGCATATAATTCTATTAAATAGATGACAATTATGATATTATACATGTGTTAAATTTGTCCATGTGTACATACATGAATCCGTTATCCTTCATCCACATTGTACCTCATATTAACTACATTTCATGACATGTCACTATGGCAATCGGGCCTGGAAGCCTCTCAGGCACCATGAACCCGAAAGAGTGCTGTTCTTTGCCTTGCGAAAAATGATAAGCAAACTACACCATCTAAGGATCCGGGTTTACTGCCTATATGCTATCTGGATTTTGTCCTGACTTAAAATATCTTATATGAGAATATGATAATATGATACAAAAATTTTAGGAGTGAATATAGACTTAGCTACAGCTTTAGATGTCAATGTTGAGGAAGTGCATTCTTTTATAAAAGACCCCCCAAATTAGTAGTTGTTAATTCCGAGGCACATTTTTTTTATAATGAATTAAAAAATGGCACTATTTGTGTATCCTTGCTTTATTCTATGCTCAGTTGCTTGGTTGCATGACGTGAATATGCCTTTTAAATATACATTTAGGCATATAATTCTATTAAATAGATGACAATTATGATATTATACATGTGTTAAATTTGTCCATGTGTACATACATGAATCCGTTATCCTTCATCCACATTGTACCTCATATTAACTTCATTTCATGACATGTCACTATGGCAATCGGGTCTGGAAGCCTCTCAGGCACAATGAACCCGAAAGAGTGATGTTCTTTGCCTTGCGAAAAATGATAAGCAAACTACACCATCTAAGGATCCGGGTTTACTGCCTATATGCTATCTTGGGTTACGATACTGTTATCGGAGATGCGGAGGTGGCAACTATGTACCAGAATGATGGTCATTTCCGACGATTCAGATTTCAAAAGTTCGGAGTTAAAGCTGGAAATAAAGAATAACCATCTGTGTCTTCACTTTCGAATGAAGGACGCTTGTTAGCTCACCACACCTTATTTTGTCTTTTTTTGAAAGGGGTAAGCTTAACATTTTTCATCCAACATTCCTATTTTATCCTATCCAACTCCTTTTCCTTTTCCTCCCTCTACCATCTCTCATCCTTCCACTGCCGCTGCCTCTTGCAGGTCCACGGAAAAATCTTTAAATATAAAGCAAACTATATGAGATCAATTAAACCAAAAAATCTTTAAAATCAATTAAACCCCAAAAATGTTTAAAATAAATTAAACCCAACAAACATGAAACCCTATTAAAAATCAAGTAAAATCATTTAAATCGACGCACTCGAACTTTTAGGGATGTCCAGCCTATATACCCGAACATATCAAATATCGTGCTTGGGCATATAGACCAAAATCTCACAAATAAATTTTCAAAAAATTGTGTGTTCGGGTTTGATAACCCTAGCAAATAATTGGAGCAAATTCTTTTTTGGTAATTTATTTGGTAATTTGGGGGGAGGAGGGGAGGATGATGATGATAAGATGGGGTGGAGGAGAGAAGACTGTGACAGGAGGAGAAAGAGGCATTGGAGAGGAAATAATGTTGTGTAGTTATGAATGGGTACAATAGGTATGAAAAATAATGGCAAACTTGTAAATAAAAGTGCGGTGAGCTTATACAGAATTGTAGTGCAAATTACAGCATTCAACCAGAAATCTACTATTTAGAATCTTGGTAATAATTGATTACATCACTTGAATGCTAATTATGTTGTCATCTAAAGCCACCATTGATTAGATGTAATATAGGATTGTCATTGAGTATGTATGCTGAAGTAGCGTCAGAAATTCTTAATTTATAAATTAAATCATGAACCAGCTCTATTTATAGCTCTTTCTTTTTTTTTTAATCTGACGGTTCTATATTACTCTCAGATAATGCGTCGGGATGAGCAAATGGCCCCATTTGTTGCAGACATTAAGAGGAACTATATATTTGGTGGAATATGCAGTGTTGCAGCTCATGCATCGATTAAGGTTGTATATTTCATAGTGTCTATTTGCCTTATATGGTCTACTTTTGAGCTTCTTTTGGCGTCCATTTCATGCATGTAAATGATGATATTTGTATATTTGCTTGTTTCTATACACTGATTGCTTGTTGGTGATACTACAAACACTTGATCAGGCTCTTGCTGAAATGAAATCCATTAACCTGTTGGGAGCCCAGCAGATATGCAGAAATTCTATCGCATTGGAACAGGTTAGGTTGTGGTTAAATGTTTTTAAATTGCGATGTTATCATTTAGTGCAATGTGAAATATATGGTGAGAGCACATCCTAGGTGGAAAGCAAAGTTTTTTGTTTGTTATTGAGGAGAATATTCTTTATTTATATTTGAACTTCCTCTGTCTCAGGAGGAACAGTTAATTATATGTTTCATTTGAGGTAGGATATTATATTCCTTGTCTCAACCTGCCTAAATAGCTCTTAGTGATATGTAGCATCACAAGATGAAATATATATTTTTCAATAAACGATTAACTATGTGTTCGGTTTTTTGTGTTAAATGGGGTGTTGGTTATGATTGAGATATTATCACTATTGCAGGCTTTGGCATCTATTCCATCAATAGACAATGAAGCAGTTCTAGAAAGATTAGATCGTGTCCGGACATACTATGAGCTCCTAAATCTACCATTTGAGGTGCTGTTCGAACCCCGTGAGCTCCTAAAGTTTCTCAATATTAATCCGTTCTACTTACTGACTCTGTATTTTTACCATGACCAGGCCTTGCTTGCTTTCATAACAGAACACGAGAACTTGTTTACATCCGAGGAGTAAGCTATCATCTTATGAGTAGAATCTTGCGACATCATTTCAATTCAGAGAGTAATGTAAATATGATTTTGACAGGTATTCCAGCCTTTTGAATATCAACGTTCCAGGCAGGGACATTCCAGACGAAGCACAGAAAAGAGTTTCCGAGATTTTGAGGCACTAGCATTCAGGGTAGCGGGCTAATTTATCAACGATTTATCACGATTTTGTGCATGCGTGCATGTTATTGTGTTTGGTATGGTATTTGTTCACGCAAGGAGTGTGCATGCCCAGGGAGCTGATGCATGCATGGGGGGATGGCATGCCAAAAAGATTTTCCATCAAGTGGAATCTCGTATTGTTTTTGTATATTAATTCATCATCTGGTTGGTTTCCTTCCTCAATGTTTTTTTTAATCAAGTTGTATTTTTGGTTGGTTCTTGTTCAGAGTTAAGTCTTGTTCCCTTTTTTGTGGCCTCCCTCCCATTTTGAGGATATAACCCCACTTTGTTGATAAAGAGGCAAGTGGAATTAGCTTTCAGTGTATTTGAGACTCGTGTATTGACGATTCCCATTCGTTCTTTTTATTTATTTATTAAGGGCTTTCAGTATTTATTTTTTTTAAGTCTCGTCTTTTGCATGCATGTAGCCAGTTTCTTTCAAAAATTAGACGTAGATGACTCTTTGGATTTTGGTTTGTAATACACTTTGGATTTTGGTTTTTGGTGTACAATACTCTTGGGCTGGTTTTGATTTTAAATTAGTATTTGGTTGAATGATATAAAAAACAAATTTAACTAGACACTGGCTTTTTAAAGATGGGTCGGTTTGTTCAAATGCTCTCGGTGAGCAGGAGCTCGAACCGAGCCACGAGCATCACAGACATATTACCAATTTAAGTAAATAATAAAGAACAAATATATTTTAAAAATGCATGTCTAAATGGTACAACTTTTTATGAATTAATGTACATTTACCCGTTGGTCTTGTGAAGATGAATGTTTACTTCTATGTTACACATGAATGGACATGAATGGACTTGCACTAATATTTAAACATTCATGCATTTGATGATTTGTTATATAAAGAGGAATTGGTAGAGACATTCATACTTATGTCATCAACCATAATCATTAAACCATTGTTTAATGGAATTATTAAGATGTTATAAGAAGATGAAGAATTTAATGAGATTTGTCTACTTACACATGAGGTTATAGTATAAATAGAGTTTATCTATCTGACTTGTGTTCTTGTTAGTTTGTTCTCCATATCAATAATATTCTCTCTACTGATATGGTAGACCCAATATTGTTCTCCATATCAATAATATTCTCTCTACTCATCTTCCATCTATTAGTGTTCTTGTTAGTTTTCTTATTACAATTTTTATTCGGTCTTCGTTGTTTCACAACACGTTATCAGCACGAAGGCTTTACAAAGTCCAAGTCTTCTTTATCTTCTCCTCTAAGGTAATATAAGATAGTAAGTTTTGATTTTCTTATAAGTTCAAATTCTTTTGTTGAATTTATTCTTCTTATACTCCTTTTTCATTTTTAAATTTTGGTATATCGAAATCACCACTTTATATTAGTGTTGACACCTAAGTTGTCATGTTATGGATAGATCTATTTGAGTATGAAATTGTTGCTTAATTTTTATTAAGTGATATTGACACCTGAAGTTGTCATTTAAATCATCACTTTGACTTATTGACACTTGAAGTTGTCATACTAATATTCATTTCTGGCATTATCAACACATATGTGTATTATCATTTGACACGTGAAGTGTCATACTAATTTTAGTTTTGAGTATTAAAAAATGTTGCCAAGTTTCTATAAGCATTTTGCACCTGAAGTTGTCATACTAAGTCCATTCATTTTGAAATCATTATATTGTAGTGTTATGGCTAATATTGAGAAATCCAAATTCCCAATCTTGGATGTGAATGAAAATAGCTTTCTTTCAATGTGCCTTGATACTGAATTGCAACTTCAAGGGCAAGGACTTATTGGTGCCATTGCTAAAAATGGAGATGCATGTGACAATGATAAGGCAAATGAGTTAATATTTATCCGCAAGGATCTCAGTGACAGTTTGAACGTTCAATATTTATCTAGCAGTGATCCTTTGATCTTGTAGACAAGATTGAAAGAAAGATTTAACCATACCAAGACTGTCATTCGCCCTCAAGCATGGTATGATTAGCAAAATCTGAGTTTGTAATATTTCAAATCTGTGTCTGATTATAATTCAGCACGCTTTGACATCGTTTCAAGACTGAATTATGTGGTGTTAAGCTCACTGAGGCTGAGCTTTTAGAGAAGACATTCTCAACCTTCTATGCTTATAATATTGTGTTGTAGTAACAATATCGACAACGTAATTTAAGACTTATTCTGAGCTCATATCAGTCATGTTAACTACTCAGCAAAGAAATGAATTGTTGCTCAAAAATAATGAATTGAGACATGCTGGCTCTAAGGCACTTCCTGAAGTAAATGCTGGAGAAAGCAAGATTATTGGCCATTCTAAATGCTTATAATATTGTGTTGTAGTAACAATATTGACAACGTAATTTAAGACTTATTCTGAGCTCATATCAGTCATGTTAACTACTCAGCAAAGAAATGAATTGTTGCTCAAAAATAATGAATTGAGACATGCTGGCTCTAAGGCACTTCCTGAAGTAAATGCTGGAGAAAGCAAGATTATTGGCCATTCTAAAAGCCATGAACGTAAGCATAGGAAATTTTCACGAAAGGATAATAGGAGATTCAATCTTATTAACTTCCAAAATAATCATATATCGGAAGCCTATGAAAAAGCATGGTGATAGCAACTGCTTGCGTTGTGGGATAACCGGTCATTGGTCACGTACATATCGTAAGGCAAAATATTTGGTTTATCTATATCAGGCATATCTAAAAAATAAGGGCAAGCAGGTTGAGACACATGCCATTGATAATAACCAAAATTTGGTTGAAGTTAATGCCACTGTTGTTAAGAATAATACATGCTATTGATATGGAGAAATCTTTTGAAGTCTCTGATTTTCTTGACAATCTTAATGGAAATTGCATGCCCTCTAAGTGGTGAATGGAGTTTTAGTTTTCCTATGAGACTTTACATTTTTATTATACCCTAATATGTATTTACTTTTGTGTGGATATGTTCCCAAAGATGAATTGCACTAACTAAATTTATGAATAAAGTCAAGAATTACATTTCATATTTGTTAAATCAATATGCTGATCGATTGCTAATTTAATTATTTTGTATTTGACACATGAATTTGTCAACATAAGTGCAAATGATAAATGTTGAGAAAAATGAAGATGTATATTTGTTAAATAGTGAACTACACATATAGTTCTTCATAACAAACAATTTTTCTCAAGTATGACATTGTGCGAGGCAAATATCCATACAATTTCTGGTCCTGTTAAACTCATTGATGGCTATGTGGATATCATTGTTGTTTTGCCTAATAGCACTGCCGTACATCTTGAAGATGCATTATTAAGTGGTAAATCAATGAGAAATCTACTTAGTTATAAAGATGTATGCCATAATGGGTATCACCTTGAGAATCTAGATGAACAAAATAAGAAATATCTTTGTATCATATCTTATAAGATGGCCCAGAAGACCATCCATGAGAAGCTTCTAACACCGGATTATATTATTTTTCCATATTAGATATAGAATTTTACTAATATGTTCTGGAAATTAGTGAACTCTGATGAGTTCAAAATTTGGCATGATCACATTGGTCATCCAAGCGTCACTACAATACATAGAATCATCACGAATACTTAAGGACATCCTTTAAGACTCAAAGGTCGTGTTGTCCAAGAATTATCAATCTTGTTTACAAGGAAAGCTCGTTACTAAACTTTCAATGACACAGATTGATTATGAATCCTCATCATTCTTGCAAAGAATTCAGAATGATATCTGTGGGCTAATACATCCTCCAAGTGGACCATTTCGGTATTTTTTTTTAGTAGTACTGGATGCATCCTACAGATGGTCCCATATTTGTCTATTATCTACGCACAACGTCGCATTTGCACGTTTGCTTGCGCAGATCATAAATCTCCTAGCATATTTCCCCGACTATCAAATTAAGAGCATAAGGATGGATAATGCGAGAGAATTCACATCAAAGAGATTCGATGCATATATATTGCACTTTTTAGTGATCGAAGTTGAACATCATGTTTCCCACATACATACTCAAAATGGATTGACAGATTCCTTGATTAAGTGCATTCAAATGATTGCTCGAACTTTGTTAATGAGGACAAAGCTACATTCCTCAGTATAGGATCATGTTGTATTGCATGATGTATCACTTATTACATTGTGCACCGCTACTTCTCATCAATATTCCCCCCTTAAGTTAGTCCTAGGCCATGTGCCGGACATTTCACATACTCGCACTTTTGGTTGGGCGGTGCATGTGCTTGTAGCACCATCACAAAGGACTAAAATGGGTCACCAACGTCGTTTGGGTATATATGTTGGATTCAATTTACCGTCCATTATTAGATTCCTTGAACCGTTGACGGTGATCTTCTCTTGGACACTAAAAGATTCCATGGATGGAAATAAAAAAAAGTTGAGAAATTATCATGGGATGAAAAAAAATTTATTACAATTAGACCTAAGAACTCTTGAAAGTGAAAATAAAGTCAACATTTGATCCATTTACAAGCTATTGCAAATAAAATTCTTGATGCATTTAATGAGATTGATAAAATCACATAGTCTTATATTCCAGTTGTGAATGTTCCAGCAAGGATAGATGTTCATGTAGAACATAATGACGTGGATCAAAATAGCACATGCCTGAAGCATGGTCGACCAATGGACTCTGCTACTTTAAAAGGGAGGGAAGAACGAAAGATCTACTATAGAAGAGATCATTGATCTTTCTTAAGGAAAACAAATTGCCCTTGAAGTAGCACAAAGTCTTATTCAAGGAGGGCATATTGTCTCTGAAGTGGTACAAACCCATGAAATGATCACTACCTTTGGAAATTATGAAAATTTCATAAATTATTGTAATGTGGTATATGATCACAATGAGATAATCATCGATGATGCATTTATTTTCTCTGTAGCTCATGAGATTATGAATCATGATTATGAACTTTAGTTTATAACCGAATGTCGTCAAAGACATGATTGGCCCAAATTGGAAGACGCAATCTAGGCTGAATTGACTTCCCTTCCTCAGCACGAAGTTTTTGGACCTATAAATAAAACCCATGATAATGTAAAACTTGTTGGTTTCAAATGGGTTTTTGTCCAAAAATGAAATGAGAAAACCGAGATTGTGAGGTATAAGGCCCGACTCATAGCCCAATTTTCTCTCAACGACCTGAGATTGATTATGATGAAACATATTCACCGGTGATAGTTACTGTTACCTTTTGTTTTTTATAAGTTAGATGGTCCAAGAAGATTTAGGGACCTGAAAAACATAGATGGGACGCGTCAATGCATGACCCAGTAGGATACCTAACTAAACTAGGTATGATCCAGTTTTAGAACCGGACTACATATCTAAAGGGTGGTCTACAAAGTAAAGTGGTCCACAGAACATACGTTAGTATTCACATCATAACAAGCAAGTGCTGAAAGAAAACTGAGGAACATGTCAACATAAGATAGCAACATTTATGAATTGATGACAATTGCATTAAAGTTATCAATTTACATGTTTGGAAATCCGTGTAAATCGTAAGACACTTAAGGAGCTGGACTTCACCCAGTGTGGGTGGAAAAAGTGGTGCCCCAAACAACGACACGAGCACTGTAGGTGCCTCTTAACTCCTTTTGTCGGGAGTGAGAATTCTCAGTTTTTTTGGTCAAAATAGCAAACCATCAATTACCACAATGGTGCATCATAAGGACACCATCAACCTCTCTAACACTGTCTACTCCCCCTACCGGCTGCCTGGAGCGTGGGTGAAAATCAATATTTGTGTCCACTCCTTAAAGCCTACTTTGTACACGTATTCCCCCCAACCCATATCTACAGTCTCACCCATTTCTGAATGGATCGAGAACTTTAGACTCTTGCACTCATCTCACTCTTAATCTCAATTTCATGTTACTTTCATTTTTGTGGTCTTAAAGCCACTTTCACCATTTTTCACATTATATCCATTATCATCATCATATACTTCTTTTCCTTTTCCAATTTCACATGAAAGTTTCATAGGAATTCACATGCTTTACTTTGTATGGTTAGCATATCAACAAATCATAGTGTTCATCATTTCAACATGAATTCTTAATCAAATGAACTGAATTTACAATTAGTATCAAAACCATGGCAGTTGTGTAACAAAAATAGCAGTAGAAGTAATAATTCAAGGTTCTGTCAAAACTGGGAAGGTGTGGCCACACGGCCGTTTAGGTCCTCCACACGGCCGTATGGAGGCAACTAATGAAACTCAGGAAAGCACTCCACACGGGCATGTGGGGAACTCCACACGGGTGTGTGGGGTTCAGTCCAATTCAAAAGCAAATTGACCACACTGTCGTGTGAGTAGTCTACTCGACCGTATGGTTTGAGGGGCACCACCTACCAACACGCGCGTCTAAGTCGACGCATTAAGGAGCTAATGGGGTCGACACAATCGTGTCGTACTTCGACACAACCGTGTGAGGCCAAAGTAACAACACGGTCGTTCTACGATCGTTTTAGCTTCCTAGTGGTCGAACAACCTCCATGCGATCGAGGCAGGACCGTGTGGGCATGACACGACCGAGGCACGACCGTATGGGCATGACACGACCGAGGCACGACCGTGACTCGGCCGTGTGATTTCTTCATTTCTACTGCAATTAAAACTGATTTACGTGATTCTAAACTACGTCCTAACTAGATTAGTTAAGATCATACCTGAATTTGTCCTCCAAATGGGTTGGGGCCCTTCTTCTTCTTGAATACCCTTTGAATTAGGTTCTCCCTCTCCTCCAAAGCTTAAAGGACTAGGGTTTGGGGGTGTGTTTTACTTGGCCATGGGTTGAAGAGCGACGGTGGCTTGTGAGCGTGAACTGGGTGCGTGAGTAGAGAGAGGGCTCTTCTTCTTCTCTATTTTCTTTTCTCTTTTTCTGATTTTTCCTTAAGTTTTCTTCTTTTTAACCCTTCAAAAATCCTTGTCATCTTCTCCCATTTACTCTTGGTTAGCCATGTGGCATGGTGTTTGGTGAAAGCTTAGGATCTAATGACACATCCTAGTGCTAGATGTCTCTCTTAGATATTTTAGGATTTGTATTTTAGAAAAAATAATTATACTTAGAAAAAACCCTACACGTCATAATACCATATACTTATCTTTTGCAAGTATATCTCTTCATATACTCCATATAATTAAATCCTAATGATGATTAAAAACTATTTAAAAATAATTTCTTAACCCCAAAAATTCGGAAAATTATAGAAATACTAAGAAATATTTATACGTACACATGCATTCAAAAATATGTACAAATATGTGTATATCCAAACTATGGTTATTACACTATATTAACCTCATATATGTGTGTGTGCGCGCGCGCGTATATGTGTGTGTGTGCGCGTGCGCGCGCGCGCGCGCACACACACACACACACAGAGAGAGAGAGACAGACACACACAGACAGAGAGAGAGAGAGAGAGAGAGATAGAGAGAGAGAGAGACATACATGAGAAATATGTATATGTGCTGATAGCGCAAGAAATTTCCCTAGCTGTCTGCACGGTTTACAAAAAATTGAAATTTTTTCTAGGTTATGTTCTGTCATGGATGATAACGACACAAAAAGTAGGACTTTTTACAACTTTACATATTCAACATTTTTGGAAGAATAGAACTATTTACAATGGGTGGATCACGGGTCAAATACGCATATGATTCACCCATATTTGGAGATTTGGGGTTTTAGAATGCATACAACAATCCTGAAAAAAATTAATTTTTTATAACGTCGTGACTTTCAGCATAGAATATTTTCATGCGCGTAGAATATTTTCATGCGCGGACACAACACACCCACACACATATAGGAAAGGTATTCTAAGGTGACTCCTTAGGAAATTATCTAAATAGTCTGCATAAAATCATATAATTGAGCTATTTTGTAAATGATCTGATCCGTCCATCATGATCTACAAGTTAACATATACTTATTTACAAAAAATCGTTAACTTTAAATGTGTTTTAACCATGCATTATGTGGTTATAAAATGAACGATTTCTTAACAATGGAACAAATAATGTCACTTGATTAATAGTTAAAAAGTATCTAAATCACATGAATTTCATACAAAACTATTTTGAAATATGAAGATCATGATAGACGAATCAGATCATCCACAAAGTATCTCAACTATGTGATATTAGGCTGACTCCTTTGATAATTTCCAAAGTAGTCACCTTAGGAACACTTTTTCCCCACCCATACACATATAATGGGTATCATATGGCAGATGAGGTTGAGCCTCATATGTAGCCTCCAAAACTCTACCACCTCTTATTTTTAAGGATCAGAACATGTAACGGCCTGTATTTTTCCAACACTTTCAAATTAAGTATTTAAAGAAAATTCAAATTTAATTGTATTTTATAATGGTTTGTTAGGAGTCTTAAACTGATTTCAAAAATTTCCTATAAAAATATTTTGGAGTACCAGACTAGTTATGGAGTATTTTAGTAAAATCGGATTTCATCAAATACCTCTGAAAGATCTGATAAAAATTCATTTTCAGATATTGCAGTTTTGGGTCAATGAATTTATTTTCTATTCAAACGTCTTCAAAACGTTTTCAAACTTCTGCAGTAGCATTCTATGATCATTTGGGGCTTCCCACATTAATTTCGTAATTTTCTGATATCATTTCAATAGGGAACCCGCAAACCCGCTTTCTAAATGTTTTGACCAAAAACTAGTATTTCCGTAGCTCAACCCCTGGAACGGTCTTCGTATTCGCCATCCTCGCGACGATACGATCCCGTGGGTATGTTTTCGTAATTTTTCGGACACGTTTACTAGTAGGGGCATTTTCGTAATTTCACTTTTGTATTTTCACAAATGACTTTTACTAAAGGAGTTTATCTATAGCTAATTACCCTCCTAATCACATTAATTACCCTAACCGTAGCTACCCACACCCGTATCTACCCACATTACCTAACCACCCACAGCTAACACACCCCCCTCTCATCTACCCTTGATTTCTAACCCTATAAATCAAACCCCTCCCCCTTGCTTTAACCCAAACACACATACCAGCTCTCTCTCTCTATCTCTCTCCCCGTTTCATTTTAAACCCAGAGCCCTCACCCTCTCTCGTCTCTCACACCCACGGCGACCCCTAGGCCTCGACCGCTGCCTGCCACCGTACCCGCTCCGCACGCTCCATCCGCCTCCGCAAGCAGTGGCACTTGCCCCTCCGAAGCCCACATCCTCGTCGACGTCCCCCAGTGCCGCCGCGGCTCCTCCGTGACGCTGCCGCCCTGACGACCGGAGCAACAGCTCCCGAAGCCCGCAACAGAGCGCTCGCCCACCTCCCTGTCGTCGTCGCCGTCATCGCCCTCCGACCACGAAGCCTCCCCCATTCCCTGCTCTGTCCCGCCTGCGAAGCCAAAGCCCCGACGTCCGCCCACCACCACCGCCTTGCTATCCCTCTCCTTCCTCTGTTCAAAACAGAGTACCCCGCTCAGCCCCGACAGCCTCACAGCGACCCATGCACGCTCGCCTCCGGAGGTCGACAGCCGCCATTCTCCCCTCCGACGACAGCGCCCCGAGCAGCTCCGAGCACCTCCACCGCTTCGAAGCTACCCCACCGCCCAATGCTCTGACGTTGCCCAAGACCGCCCGAAGCTCGCCGTCGCCGCACCGATCCCCTCCGACTCCCTCCGACGAGCTCGCCTCGGTCGCCGCCCCGCTGCCGCCTCGTGCCCCCATGCAACGACAGAGAACGGAACGAAGTTGCGTAAGTTTAATTCAATGGCAAACTTGTAAATACGAAGAACTTTCGTATTTACGTATTATTAAATAATTATTAATTGGGTTTTAGGGTTTGTAACCCATAACTAATTATACAGGGGCCAGAAAAATGTGTAGATAGCCTCAGAAAATCAGAAATGACATTCTGGACCCAATGGCGCTAGTTTCGTCTCAATCCGACGCTTAGTTTTTCCAGAATTAATTTTTAAGCCTATAAGTTAAATCCGTTATTTTCATTTAAAAATCCGTATCTTCTTATTTTCACGTAAACAAATATGTGATAAAAATATATGCTAAAGTACTCTTCGAGAAGGTCGTTTTGACACCTCACTTGCAACTTTCCGATGTAGATTGCACCCAGAATAAATTCCTGAATAAATACGTTACTAAATGGAAAATGGTTTTTAAATTGTTTTTGATCTTTTAAAAATCCTAAAAATTACTATAAGCCTCAAAAAAATATTCCCTCTTGCAGTAAAACTATTTTCATCATATATAGTTTATATAAAAATTTAGAACGCTTTTCGACAACGTTTTAACCGGTTTTAAAAATCAAAACGCTCAGATTATTAGAATAGAAAATAGGGTGCGCTTTAACCAATTGTTTCTTGTGATTGCAGGTACCATTTCTCGTGCACCAGCTCTTCCAGCTCCAACCTCGTCTTGCCACGACGAGCTCTAAAATCGTAAGTCACGACATATTCTAACTTTAGAAAACCAGTCTACTGTGCTTGCATGAACTTGTGACACTTCACTTATAGCCTCAGAACGGCTATTCAAGTTAAACCAAACTAGAGAACTAAATGAAAGTAATCTACCAAAGATTACTTTGCCAACTTTCAACTTGGGTAAATTGTGTGCTAGCCACACTACTCACGTGCTCAAAGCACGGAAGTAACAACTTTTGGTGTTGGACTTGTCTTTATCCTACTTGCTGGTTTTCAATGAGGAAGTCAACCAGTTAACCTGGTGTGACTAACTTGCGGAACATCGTGTGGAATATCATGTGTGGAACATCCTGTGGAACAATCCTGTCTAGAACTTGTAATTGACACGTCACTGGGGTATTGGGGTAACTCATAGTTTGCGAGAGTACGGGAGTGACTAGAGTTCGATCTACATGTCAAGCTGCCTGAGTTTTGGCATACCGTCCAGCTGCCTGAGTTTTGGCAAAATAAAAGTAACCTGTCTAACTGCCTGAGTTTCGACAAACCATCCTGCTGCCTGGGTACCGGCATTCGTCTGGGTAGCACCCAGGCAAGAGATGAACTGAACGGTCACATATTGTACTCTCCGACTTGAGTCACGTAGTTCTAGTATAGCTTGCACAGTTACTTTCTTTACAGTACTTGCACTTTACTTTCCTTACCAGTACAGTTACCATGCTTGCCTCACTTTACTTGCCAGTACAGTCACCTTTACTTTACGCATTCCATGCACGTTACTTTCTACACTTGTACAGACACTGCACCGTACTTTACTTTCACTTTGGTCTGCTTTGTCATACTTGTGCAGTACCTCTCTTTCTTTATTTAGAATTGTTGTGACTTACCTACGGTTCCATCTCCGTGGCACCGCAGACGACGTACATATGGAAGCAGATGCTCTTGAGCTAATAGCGCCAGACTTCGACCATGAGACAGCAGCTTCCAGAGCTATTTCAGTTGTGTTCTTTCTTTCATTCATGTATCATTGTTGAAACAATTTGTACGGTATGGATTGTAATAATTGGACACTATTTGGGTATCTTTGTACATCTCTGCATCGTGGCTATTTTGACTTCACTGGTTAACTGCAGAACCTGCGCAATTATCAAATAAGTAACGGGCCCCCGAAAGCGGGTCGTTACAAGTTTGGTGGCCCTACGCAGGTCCTCGCTAACTACCTCGTGAACATTATAGCAAGATCAGGATGTATAATATAAAATACTCAAATTGAACTCTCGAGTACAAGATGTCTCGAGTGTTCACCTGTATTGGATATATGGGTAAAGTGTCCTTATTACCATCTCCATTAGGTCTTCCTTACTTCCTTTGAACTCTTAACCCTTGCTTAGGAATTCGTGTTCCATTCTTGATTATACCTCTCTAGTACCCTCTTTTGCTAGCAGTTATAGTGATTTTTCGTTGGTTGGATTATCTACCCACTTCATCACCTTTCCTTCAGTTGATGATGGCACGCATTTAAATGATAAGCTTCCTTCAATGGACCATGATCCAGTCAATGTGCTTGGCTAAGTTGTTGGATCAACCTAGCTAGACTAGGTGTAAGTGATCCTGGCTTAGTCACTTCCCTGGCCGTGTCCGCTGGACCGCAAGGACGTGAATCATGATTATGTAACGCCATCGATCTTCATCACTAGCACCCCTTTCTTTAGCTAGTGATGGCCTCCTGATTCTTTTACTTCTTCCTAAATCGCTTTTAGTTCATCTGAACTCTAGCTACGTTTATTCTAAGGAGGGTAGCATTCAATTTTCGATCACCAGGAGTTCGAATTCGACAACGGAAGCGAATCGAAGGACGCTCAGCAGTATTGGAGGATAAAGCTGGTAATTGGAGACGAGCCAAACCTGACGTGTAAGTGTAGGCTGTTTGCATCTTTTGAGCTAGTGTTTCTCTTCTAGCCCTACTTCTATCTTGTACCCGTCTTTTTCTCTCCAAGGGTTTGATTTCCCTTCCCATCAACCGCCTTTTCCCCCCTCTTTAATTCGTTTGTCCGCTTCCCACCTCGAGCCTCGTTCCCGCCTAACACCGACGACTTTGGTGCCCCCCCTTTTCTTGTTTAACCCATCTCCTTCCTCCGCAAGCCACCCCGAGGCTTTCCCTTTTCGCTCCGACATCGCCCCCTCCCCCTCCCGGCCTCTTCCCCAAGCGAGCTCGATCGAACCTCGTATCGCCGCTCCGATCTCCGATCCGCCGGCCTCACCCGAAGATCCGCCAGCTTCCGCTTCGCTCCACCCCGGAGGCCCTCCCCACCATGGATCGACAGCCAGTCGCAGCGCTCGCCGTCGTGGATCGCCAGCCGCCGATGGCCCACCAACGATCTTGGGGTCTGTTGGGCTTAGCAGCAACCCTCGCCGCCACCCTTGCTTTGGCCGTGTGGTCGGGATATTGGGAACCCGCCGCCCTTGGTATCATTGGGAGCTCCTTTTTCTGGTTCTTCCCCCTTGAGCTGCCCAGCTTCAAGTGCTTCTTAGGGGTGCTCCTTAGTGCTTGTAGGTCCCTGAGTTTTTGGTCGTTGAACTGCTTAGGGCTGATGGTGTTTACCGTAGATATCGACCAATGGTGTTGGGAAGGAGTATCCTTAGGATTGGGTATTGGCATACTTTTGGGCTTAGGCGTTGAAGTTGGATGTCGGTCTTGTGCTCGGATTTGGGAGACGGCTAGGATGTTGGTTTCTTGTTGGATGTTATGGAGACTGCTGGAAAAAGTGGTAGCGATGATCTTGACCCGCGAGAATTGGCCTTACCTTTGCCTATACGTATCGATCTGGATATTGACTTGTAGTTTGGTAGCGTGGCAGATGAAGCCCTTTGTGCTCGGCTGGTTAAGTTGTAACCGTAAGGACGCACTAGGTTTATCCCTTACGCTTTTGTATGTTATGGCGATAATTTACATGATTGAGACCATGTAACCATCGTTTATATATTCTAGACGTTCCGTTCTTCTCTTTGGTGTGCTTGCTTCTGACTTGTCACCTTATGTCCCAAGTTCGTTCGGATGTCATCATCATCAGAACTATCTTTTTCATGTAGTGCCATTATCTCGTATTTTGGCTATTTGATAAATCGGAAGCAGCTATGGTGATAATATATATTAATCACATCCCTTATTTTCTTATTACATTTCATGTTATTTACAACCTGAATTATAAAGATTACTATCTTTTCTATCATTTATTTGCTTGAGCTTCTTTATAATATCAATTATTTTCAAAAGAGATTTTTAAATTCCGAGGACGGAATTATTTTTAAGGAGGGTAGAATGTAACGGCCTGTATTTTTCCAACACTTTCAAATTAAGTATTTAAAGAAAATTCAAATTTAATTGTATTTTATAATGGTTTGTTAGGAGTCTTAAACTGATTTCAAAAATTTCCTATAAAAATATTTTGGAGTACCAGACTAGTTATGGAGTATTTTAGTAAAATCGGATTTCATCAAATACCTCTGAAAGATCTGATAAAAATTCATTTTCAGATATTGCAGTTTTGGGTCAATGAATTTATTTTCTATTCAAACGTCTTCAAAACGTTTTCAAACTTCTGCAGTAGCATTCTATGATCATTTGGGGCTTCCCACATTAATTTCGTAATTTTCTGATATCATTTCAATAGGGAACCCGCAAACCCGCTTTCTAAATGTTTTGACCAAAAACTAGTATTTCCGTAGCTCAACCCCTGGAACGGTCTTCGTATTCGCCATCCTCGCGACGATACGATCCCGTGGGTATGTTTTCGTAATTTTTCGGACACGTTTACTAGTAGGGGCATTTTCGTAATTTCACTTTTGTATTTTCACAAATGACTTTTACTAAAGGAGTTTATCTATAGCTAATTACCCTCCTAATCACATTAATTACCCTAACCGTAGCTACCCACACCCGTATCTACCCACATTACCTAACCACCCACAGCTAACACACCCCCCTCTCATCTACCCTTGATTTCTAACCCTATAAATCAAACCCCTCCCCCTTGCTTTAACCCAAACACACATACCAGCTCTCTCTCTCTATCTCTCTCCCCGTTTCATTTTAAACCCAGAGCCCTCACCCTCTCTCGTCTCTCACACCCACGGCGACCCCTAGGCCTCAACCGCTGCCTGCCACCGTACCCGCTCCGCACGCTCCATCCGCCTCCGCAAGCAGTGGCACTTGCCCCTCCGAAGCCCACATCCTCGTCGACGTCCCCCAGTGCCGCCGCGGCTCCTCCGTGACGCTGCCGCCCTGACGACCGGAGCAACAGCTCCCGAAGCCCGCAACAGAGCGCTCGCCCACCTCCCTGTCGTCGTCGCCGTCATCGCCCTCCGACCACGAAGCCTCCCCCATTCCCTGCTCTGTCCCGCCTGCGAAGCCAAAGCCCCGACGTCCGCCCACCACCACCGCCTTGCTATCCCTCTCCTTCCTCTGTTCAAAACAGAGTACCCCGCTCAGCCCCGACAGCCTCACAGCGACCCATGCACGCTCGCCTCCGGAGGTCGACAGCCGCCATTCTCCCCTCCGACGACAGCGCCCCGAGCAGCTCCGAGCACCTCCACCGCTTCGAAGCTACCCCACCGCCCAATGCTCTGACGTTGCCCAAGACCGCCCGAAGCTCGCCGTCGCCGCACCGATCCCCTCCGACTCCCTCCGACGAGCTCGCCTCGGTCGCCGCCCCGCTGCCGCCTCGTGCCCCCATGCAACGACAGAGAACGGAACGAAGTTGCGTAAGTTTAATTCAATGGCAAACTTGTAAATACGAAGAACTTTCGTATTTACGTATTATTAAATAATTATTAATTGGGTTTTAGGGTTTGTAACCCATAACTAATTATACAGGGGCCAGAAAAATGTGTAGATAGCCTCAGAAAATCAGAAATGACATTCTGGACCCAATGGCGCTAGTTTCGTCTCAATCCGACGCTTAGTTTTTCCAGAATTAATTTTTAAGCCTATAAGTTAAATCCGTTATTTTCATTTAAAAATCCGTATCTTCTTATTTTCACGTAAACAAATATGTGATAAAAATATATGCTAAAGTACTCTTCGAGAAGGTCGTTTTGACACCTCACTTGCAACTTTCCGATGTAGATTGCACCCAGAATAAATTCCTGAATAAATACGTTACTAAATGGAAAATGGTTTTTAAATTGTTTTTGATCTTTTAAAAATCCTAAAAATTACTATAAGCCTCAGAAAAATATTCCCTCTTGCAGTAAAACTATTTTCATCATATATAGTTTATATAAAAATTTAGAACGCTTTTCGACAACGTTTTAACCGGTTTTAAAAATCAAAACGCTCAGATTATTAGAATAGAAAATAGGGTGCGCTTTAACCAATTGTTTCTTGTGATTGCAGGTACCATTTCTCGTGCACCAGCTCTTCCAGCTCCAACCTCGTCTTGCCACGACGAGCTCTAAAATCGTAAGTCACGACATATTCTAACTTTAGAAAACCAGTCTACTGTGCTTGCATGAACTTGTGACACTTCACTTATAGCCTCAGAACGGCTATTCAAGTTAAACCAAACTAGAGAACTAAATGAAAGTAATCTACCAAAGATTACTTTGCCAACTTTCAACTTGGGTAAATTGTGTGCTAGCCACACTACTCACGTGCTCAAAGCACGGAAGTAACAACTTTTGGTGTTGGACTTGTCTTTATCCTACTTGCTGGTTTTCAATGAGGAAGTCAACCAGTTAACCTGGTGTGACTAACTTGCGGAACATCGTGTGGAATATCATGTGTGGAACATCCTGTGGAACAATCCTGTCTAGAACTTGTAATTGACACGTCACTGGGGTATTGGGGTAACTCATAGTTTGCGAGAGTACGGGAGTGACTAGAGTTCGATCTACATGTCAAGCTGCCTGAGTTTTGGCATACCGTCCAGCTGCCTGAGTTTTGGCAAAATAAAAGTAACCTGTCTAGCTGCCTGAGTTTCGGCAAACCATCCTGCTGCCTGGGTACCGGCATTCGTCTGGGTAGCACCCAGGCAAGAGATGAACTGAACGGTCACATATTGTACTCTCCGACTTGAGTCACGTAGTTCTAGTATAGCTTGCACAGTTACTTTCTTTACAGTACTTGCACTTTACTTTCCTTACCAGTACAGTTACCATGCTTGCCTCACTTTACTTGCCAGTACAGTCACCTTTACTTTACGCATTCCATGCACGTTACTTTCTACACTTGTACAGACACTGCACCGTACTTTACTTTCACTTTGGTCTGCTTTGTCATACTTGTGCAGTACCTCTCTTTCTTTATTTAGAATTGTTGTGACTTACCTACGGTTCCATCTCCGTGGCACCGCAGACGACGTACATATGGAAGCAGATGCTCTTGAGCTAATAGCGCCAGACTTCGACCATGAGACATCAGCTTCCAGAGCTATTTCAGTTGTGTTCTTTCTTTCATTCATGTATCATTGTTGAAACAATTTGTACGGTATGGATTGTAATAATTGGACACTATTTGGGTATCTTTGTACATCTCTGCATCGTGGCTATTTTGACTTCACTGGTTAACTGCAGAACCTGCGCAATTATCAAATAAGTAACGGGCCCCCGAAAGCGGGTCGTTACAGAACAGCTCATTTTGGTCTTCATAGTCTAAGACTCCAAAATATTGAATATCCCGGGAACCCAAGGGTTTTTGCCCATTCATCCACCCATTGCAAAAGTTCTATTCATGTAAAACTATTAAATTTGCATTGGTTGAATGAACGAACAAACCCCTTTGGTTCACCTGATAGTTAATGTTATGTGGTTATAAAATATGTAAATCGAAATTAATGGTTCCAATCCTCTAAACATAGCTAAATGTTGAGTTTTAAAGGCGTATATGTAATGACCTCAATGTTTATATACCCATATGTATACGTATTTTTGGAATGTATACGTGCGTATAAATTTTTGGGATATTTCCATTATTTTTCTTTAAATTTTGGGTGAAGAAATTATATTTCATTAATTTCTAAAGACCCATTTAATTATTTAAAACAAGTGTTAGATAGAAATAATTGTATTAGAATGGTGAATACATAGTATAATGGGAGTTTACTTATTTTTTAAAAAAGTTAATTCTAATTAACCATATTCAGCCACATCCTCCTTGTGAGGTAGCATTAGCATGGTAACTTTCACCTAACCCTTCATAGGTGGCAGGATTAGAGTATTTTAGGAAGGATGAGGTGTCTTAGGGAGGGTTTAAGAAGAGGAAAATTCGGAGAAAATTGGGGGGGAAAGAAAAGAAAATTAGAAAGAAACTCTCAGCCTCTCCCTCTCACGCAACCAAGTCTCCCCTTGGTGTCGTTTACTTTCAAGCCAAAACCAAGACTAAATCTCAAACCCTAATCCTTTGATCTTTGGAGGAGGACGGAAAGCTAGCATCAGATGGTCTACACGGAGAAGAAGGGCCCCAGACAATGGTGAAGGATTTGCAGAGGTAGGGTTCTTAACTTTCTAGTTAGGATTTCAGTTTAGATCGCGTTAGTTTTTATTTTTCGTCGACGTCGAATTCGACAGGTGAAGATAACACACGGCCATGTGGACCCACCACACGACCGTGTGAAAGTTGAGTCAAGACTACACGACCGATTAAAGGCTGTGTGGTGGTCGTTTGGCTGCTAAGAGAATCACACGGTCGTCAAACCACGACACGGTCGTGTCGACCATTTGTAGCCCCAGCTGCACCGTTTTAGACGTTGGCTTAAGTTTCAGACATGACACGATCGTGTCGATCTTTTCCTCCCTCGCGAGCGTCGACTTAGATGCAAACGACCCATTGAACGACCCCTCTGCCATATGGCCGTGTCAATAGACGACATGACCATGTGGTTGCAAAATTCATTTTTCACCACCATAGCACCACAGGACCGTGTGGCTAAAACCACACGGCTGTGTGCCCCTCTTACTACCTATGAGCAAACCCCAGTTCGTATGGGGACTCTACCACATGATCGTGTGGGTCATTCTTCTCAGCCCACTTGAGCCACTCCACACGACCGTGTGGAGACCCCACACGGTCGTGTGACCCCATGTTTTCCCAGAAGTTTAGCAGCATTTGATTATTTGAATTGTTGATGTACTTCATACATATATGATTGCCATGTTGTTAATGAATTATACCTACTAGCTCATGATTTAATTACTTGCGAAATCAATCATGTTATAAAGATGAATCATCTACCATGTTATAAATCATGTTGAATTGTGACAGAGAAGTTGCATGGATATTATATAATGCAAGTTCCATATGAAATAATTTAATCCAAGTTTCCAAATGAAATTGAAAATGGAAAGTGCGTAATGTTGAGTATTGGACTTCTCCCTGCTTGGTGTTAATGATGAGCAAACATAAATACTTGTGACTAATCCCCTATTTGCAGTTAATCCATTGCCTAAGCATATCATGAAGATCAATTAGCAATGGATGACACTCAAAGATCAATGCAAGCAAGAAAAGTGGATTGGATGATCAAACATGGTGATTGAAGCTCCTTGAAGACTTCAAGCTCATACTTTGGATAGAAGAGAAAGTTCTACGTAATGTAATCTTCTTTTTCTCTTCTAGTAAGTAGCTTAGAAGTAGAACTATGTTGGAGCGCACACACACATCTTCATTTCAGTCATAGGAAATCATTAGATCGCTTTTCCTTTGACTCCAATTCACAATTCTTAAGAGTGTGCATGTTGTGAACTCAACAGTCGACTGCTGAACGTTTTACAGTCGCATGTCTAAAAAAAGTCGACTGTGTTTTGTTTTATAGTCGCCTGTTATGCACAGACTTGACAATGGATTTTTGGGCTTTCTAAACTTTAACTCTTTCAGGCATCTGTACTTTTTACAATCGTATGTCCAAGAGACAGTCGCCTGTGATTTGTAAATCAGTCGCTTGTCTATCTTCAGCCCAAAGATCATTCTATATCTTATGGCCAGTCGACTGGTGTAGTATTTACAGTCGCTTGTCCAAGGCACAGTTGACCATAAATGCTTCAACAGTCGCCTGTCCATGAGTCTTCTGCAGAACTTTCTTTCTAGAATATTTATCATTTTAGTGCCAGTCGACTGCTGTTGTATTTACAATCGACTGCCCAATGGCACAGTCGACTGTCAATGCTTCAACAGTCGCCTATCTTTGAACTACTCTACAGACTCAACTCTCTAGAAAATGTCAGGGTTTGTGACAGTCGACTGATATTGTATTTACAGTCGCCTGTCCATGGAACAGTCAACTGTGAATACTTCATCGGTCTCCTGTCCTGTCTTTCCAGTATTTTCTGAGAATGTCTAAGCTTACTCATCTTGCGGTCAGTCGCCTGTAGAAGGATTTACAATCGCCTGTTGGTTTAACAGTTGAATGTCTTCTCTTCATCAGTCGACTGTCCACGTGGTAAGTTACCGTTTGAATTCTTACCTACCCTCTGACACAGTGCAACAGTCGACTGTGTTTTGTTCAACAGTCGACTGTCGTATGTGTAAATTCTATCCGTTGGCTGTTTCTTCATGGATTTCAAAAGGGTTTTTGGGGATTTACTTTGAGGGCTTTGGGAAAACTATAAAGGTAGACTCTACTGTTCCATTGTGAGGTTACTCATCATTTTTATTGAAACCCTAAGCTTTCATCTCCAAGTTCTCAATTCCTAAAGCCCTAGAATTCTTATCGTTCAATCTCTTGCTCTCCAACATAGAACCAATGAGAAATCTTCTAGGCATTTGGTGCAGTCAAGAGAAAGGGCTTTCCTCTCTTCCAAGAGAGTCATTCAACACACAACCCACTCTCCTTCAAGTTCTACTTCAAGGCATAAGAGATTGTAAGTGTTGTTTATTTCATATTTCATAACTTTCATTATTTGATTTACTCTCGGGTTGTGAGAGTGGTTTGCTTGCTCCCAAGTTGTGGGAGTCAAGGACATCGAGTGTATTTTGATTTCACTTGTAGGGTTGCTACAAGTGGGTTTTAAGGAAACCTCAAGTTATGGTTCTAACTTGAGTATCCGTTGGTAACCGGGTGGAAGGGACGTAGGATTACCGAGAACAAGTCGAAAAGTAACTTGGGTAATCCGAACCCTTGAAACATCTTTGTGTTTGCATTGTTTCTGTTACGAGGTAGAACTTGCGTATAATGAATTTGTATTGAGGGAAACCAAGGGCACGGTGGTTATGTTGATAAGAGGGTTTAGGTGGGCTATTTAACAAGTGATTAGTGGGGTGAAGAGGCTAGACTTGCCGTCGGGGGTGGCCACGGAGTCAAATCTCACCGGACACGGCGGAAGAAGATCGGGTGGCAGGAGCCAAAGGCTGACGTCGACCAAGGGGCGAGCTTTCCTGCACCACGAGCAACTCATCAGAAGGGCAGGGTTGGGGTCCAACCCTTAGCCCCTCCGATGCCTAAGTCAGTAATATGACTTAAAACGGGGGCTAGGCACGTCGGTCGGACTGAGGGTGTGTCGACCGTACGTGGCGAGCTATAAGTGGGAGAACAAAGATATGGACGACCTTTGCTCTCGTGTGTGAATAATGGATTGAGAGAGAGAATTTGCCAACCCCCTTACCGTAAGAGGTGAGGGGGTATTTATACCTGATGGGAGATGATTAGGTGGGGCTGACCTGGCATGCTGACTCGACGTGCTGAGCTGGCTCGGCTGTCAGCGGAAGCTTCAGACGAGGATGTCAGGAACAGGAGTGTCTGCCCCGATTTTGTCAGATGGCGCAACGGCCAGGGGTGCTTTTGTCAGGGTGTCAAGACCGAAAGCATTAAGTGTCAGGAGGCTCATCGGCCAGGGGATGCTTTATCAGATGGTCGGGCGGCGTTAGTGTCAGTCGTGTCCTTGCACTAGTTTGTTTGTCATGCGCGAGGAATTGAAGGTCCGACGATGCTATCCCCGATGGCGGGGCTCGTGGGGTCCCGTCGGGTCGTCCTGTTCGGGGGTTGTTCGGCCCGACAGAGAGGGATATGCCCGTGCCTCTGTCAGCATCCCCGACGGCGCTGTCTGGGTGCTCTCTAGGCGCACTGCCCCTGGCGGGCCAAGCGATAGCGGTTGTACGCCTCAGCCGGGAGGGGGAGCGCTGCGAGGTGTGCCCATTCCCGTGTAGCCTCGGACCTCCGGGACGGCGGCACTTTCGCAAAGGGGTGAGTCAATGAGGTATGTCAGTGGATCTGGGCGGGAGTCAGACTCCCACGATCTTTGGGTCGTAACAATTGCCCCCGGCATTCGAGTGCGAGGCGAAAGCCCGGCTTGGCTCGGATGGCGTTACACTACCTCCCTTCTAACATGGTTCAGACTTGGGTCCACGCTCAGGAGTGGCGACGCGGCTCCCGCGGAGTATTTCCCGCTGTTGCAGGATCGTGAGATCTCGTTCCGAGTGGGAGCCAAGCGAGGAGGTGGGACACTGCGATTTGGGGAGGGGCGTTGCCCCTTAACGACGTGCCATTGTATGTGGCGGCTGGGTCGGACTTTAGGGGAGCCCGAATTTTTCGAGAAGGCCATGGTTTTTGTTGTGATGTGTTTACCGGACGTGGTTGTTATTTTTGCGGTGCTTTAGCCGCACTGTGCCTGGTGAAATTCCTAGCTGTTGTGCGCTTGGGCTTAGGGTGAGGGGTCCGTAAGGAAGAATATTATTCATCAGCCTTTACCGGAGATCTAGATGGTATTTACAACAATAGGGCAGGTGTGACCAAACCCGTGGTCGGGGCAGGAGGTTGTTTTAACTCGTCGCCCGCTGCATCGGGGTGAGCAGGTCCCTGTTGTGGGGCGGTCTTCCTTTCTACTGACCGCTGAACTCTTTCAGCCTCGCTGTTCGGGGGTGAGCTGACGTGCCATGAATCACCGTTTGGCTTCATCGGGGATGCAGCCCTGCGGTGACCCCCCTCGGGAGGGCTGACCCTCGTTTGTCGGGTGGATCTTCTTCCTTCCCCTCCCTTGCTTCATCACGTTCTGTCTCGCCGTCGTCGTGCTGGATGGTTGCCCGGCCTCGTCGGGGATCCCGTACCTGGAGGAGGCGGAGGACGAGGTGGAGGTGGTAGCGTTGCCCTCCGGAGGGGGAGTCCGGTGGGCCGGCCTCGCGGGGAAGGTTGGGGGCAGGCAGGTGGGTCGTGGGGAGACCTGTTGGGGGTTTCCACCCTCACACCCGGTAGGGATCGCCGTGGGGTGGATGTTAATTGGGGTGTGGCGGCCCGTTGCTAGCCTTCCGGACCTGATGTCTCATCTAGTTAAGAGCAGGAGGAAGGTTGGCAGGCGGGGCCTCCCATGTGTAAGGGGAATATCCTATCAGAGGTCACGGAGTGGAGGCGGTCACCGGTGGGGGAAGTGAGGCCCGTCGGTGGATATCGGCCTTCTCCGTAGCTCGGTGGGGTGTCCAGGGCTTTTTCATACCCGGTGTGAGGGGATGTGATTCCCTCTCGTGTATCTTCTCCTCCCCCCCCTAAACTCTGTAGTGGGGTACTTATAGAGGGATTCTGAGGAAGGGTTCGCCTTGGATAATGTGAGGGACTAGTGCCATTAATGGGCTCCGCCGAATCACGCGCTTTGGGAACCGTTTTTTCCTGGCGGCAACTGACACGGTTCGTCTGTCCTGGCCTCTCGGGTGGCGTGTTGCTGCTGATGGCGTGTTTTCCACGCGTCCTTTCATTTCGTCGAGTCACATCGTGGCGCTGCCTTATCGGGACCAGCCGTATACCCGACAGGCATTGTTTCGCAGTTTCTGGCTTGCGACCGGTCCGCCCCAGTTTACGTGTCCTTGTCCTTATTCCCAGGATTGAGTTTTCGATGATCGTGGGCCTAATCTGGCGGGGGAATCTAGATGTGGTTTGGGAGGCCGGCCTCGGGTAGTTGGTCGCTGTGCGGTCCGAACCGGGTAGCACCTACCGAGGCGAGCGAGTCGTCACTGGAAAGTCGGTCTTTGCCGTGTTTTATCACTGGTGTTACCTATTTTGTTTTCTTGCGTGAGTATACAATTATTGCCCCCAACATTCCCTTTTCCGAGAGCGCGAGGTTTGGGGGAAGGGGATGTTGATGGTCTATGTGTTGTCTTTGGGCGGGACGGGGAATCACCGGATAAGTTCGGGATGAGACATGCCGCCTTATCACGAACAGGAGCTACCCCCTGTATGGGCGACCCCTAGGTGTCCGTCACCAGTGGATTTTGCCTCGGGCGGAAGTGGCCCCGCAGGGCGGGCCTCAGTTCAACCCTTTCCCCTTTGACTAAAAGGTATCGCGGATTTTAGTTGGCGAGGGGTCTCGGTTTGAAGCGTAGTATCGGGGGGTTCTAACTGCTGGTGTGAACTTACTGGGCGTCCTAAGCTAGTACGAGGGGGTGTGATGCTCCGTTCCTACTTTCCCCGCCGCGAGGGGTGGTTCCGTTTCGTGAGCTCGCACGGCCCTTGGCAGGGGGATCGCTTCATGCTATGGCATTCTCAGAAAGTTAAAGCAAGTTTGCTAAGGATGAATGTTTTCATTTAAATTTACAAGAACTCTTCTATGGTTCGTACACGAGTACTTAGATTATCACCCGTTGGGGGGGTAAGATCCGGCCCTGGGGCGGGCTATGGAGCTGTCCTCGCCTGCGGTGAACGACCTCAGGATTTAGGGGTTACCCTCTGCTTGGTGGGCCTTTTTAACTTCAGTTGTTCTTGGCGCCTAGGTGAGCGTCCGCCCTCGGTGCTGACGGGTTGCAAGGTCTCCTCGGCCAGGAGGATGCAGTAGGGAAGCTGTCTTGCTGTGGCATTTGTCCCAGGGGGATCCTGACGATCGGGCCGCCTCCCCTCCATTGCTTTGTCATCTCCCTCCACACCTCGCGGTTTGGGTTTGAGGGTGGGGAGAGATCTTGACAATTGGGCCGCCTCCCCTCCACGCCTCGCGGTTTGGGTTTGAGGGCGGGGTTCGGATCCCGATTGTGCTGGGGCGAGCTGACACGCCATGACTTGCCTTTTGGGCTCGTCGGGGATGCAGTCTTGCTGAGGTCCCCGTCCGGAGTTCGAAGGCGAGGAGGTACAGGCCTGCAAGCCCAGGGGGGCTTTTGCCTTTCCTGTCGGCGGGGAGCGGATGCCTACCTTTCTCCGACTCGTCCTGTTTAGACCAGCAGAGGAGTGAAAGGTGGATTTCCCTTGTGTAAGTGGAATATCCTATTGGCGATCCGTTTGTAAGGGGAATATCCTATCGGAGGTAGTGGAGATGTAGCGACCGTCGCCCAGGGAGGAGGGAACCACTGGTGGCCGGTGACCTCCCTTTTGTTAGGACGAGGCATCTCAGCCCGTTTCCTAGCGGGTGGGGGTGTCGGTACCGATTTATCATATCTTTCGACTCTTTGTTCTTTTCTCTTTCGGGAGGGTGAGTGGTGTCTTTATAGGGGGATTTTGTTGAATGTTTCCCCCGTAATTATTGCGATGAGATGGTATTATTAATGGGCTCCTCGGAATCACGCATGTTGGAAACCGCTTTTGCCAGGTGGCGCTTAGGGAACCTCTTTTGGAGTGTACCATTAATGGTGGTGTATTTCCCGAGCGTCCTTTCGTTTCGTCGAGTCACATCGGGACCGCCTCCTCGGGAACTGACGCCTCGTTTGTCCCGGTTTACGTGCCCTTGTCCTCCTTCCCGGGTTCGACTTTTCAAGGATCAAGGGTCTGCCAAGTCTGGGGCGTGGTTACGCGGCGAGGCCTATGCCCTGCCCCAGAGGTCTTGAGGGGGGGGGAGCGGGCGTGTAGCCCGTGCCCGTGCCCTTCTCTGGTTTGGGTGGATAGCGTTGGCCCTGTCCCAGAGGTCTTGAGGGGGGGGAGCGGGCGCGTAGCCCGGCCCGTGCCCTTCTCTGGTTTGGGTGGCTAGGGTTGGCCCTGCCCCAGAGGTCTTGAGGGGGGAGCGGGCGCGTAGCCTGACCCGTGCCCTTCTCTGGTTTGGGTGGTTAGGGTTGGCCCTGCCCCAGAGGTCTTGAGGGGGGAGCGGGCGCGTAGCCCGGCCCGTGCCCTTCTCTGGTTTGGGTGGCTAGGGTTGGCCCTGCCCCAGAGGTCTTGAGGGGGGGAGCGGGCGCGTAGCCCGGCCCGTGCCCTTCTCTGGTTTGGGTGGCTAGGGTTGGCCCTGCCCCAGAGGTCTTGAGGGGGGAGCGGGCGCGTAGCCCGGCCCGTGCCCTTCTCTGCCCGGCCCGTGCCCTTCTCTGGTTTGGGTGGCTAGGGTTGGCCCTGCCCCAGAGGTCTTGAGGGGGGGGGAGCGGGCGTGTAGCCCGTGCCCGTGCCCTTCTCTGGTTTGGGTGGATAGCGTTGGCCCTGTCCCAGAGGTCTTGAGGGGGGGAGCGGGCGCGTAGCCCGGCCCGTGCCCTTCTCTGGTTTGGGTGGCTAGGGTTGGCCCTGCCCCAGAGGTCTTGAGGGGGGAGCGGGCGCGTAGCCTGACCCGTGCCCTTCTCTGGTTTGGGTGGTTAGGGTTGGCCCTGCCCCAGAGGTCTTGAGGGGGGAGCGGGCGCGTAGCCCGGCCCGTGCCCTTCTCTGGTTTGGGTGGCTAGGGTTGGCCCTGCCCCAGAGGTCTTGAGGGGGGGAGCGGGCGCGTAGCCCGGCCCGTGCCCTTCTCTGGTTTGGGTGGCTAGGGTTGGCCCTGCCCCAGAGGTCTTGAGGGGGGAGCGGGCGCGTAGCCCGGCCCGTGCCCTTCTCTGGTTTGGGTGGCTAGGGTTGGCCCTGCCCCAGAGGTCTTGAGGGGGGAGCGGGCGCGTAGCCCGGCCCGTGCCCTTCTCTGGTTTGGGTGGCTAGGGTTGGCCCTGCCCCATAGGTCTTGAGGGGGGAGCGGGCGCGTAGCCCGGCCTGTGCCCTTCTCTGGTTTGGGTGGCTAGGGTTGGCCCTGCCCCATAGGTCTTGAGGGGGGGAGCGGGCGCGTAGCCCGGCCCGTGCCCTTCTCTGGTTTGGGTGGCTAGGGTTGGCCCTGCCCCAGAGGTCTTGAGGGGGGAGCGGGCGCGTAGCCCGGCCCGTGCCCTTCTCTGGTTTGGGTGGCTAGGGTTGGCCCTGCCCCAGAGGTCTTGAGGGGGAGCGGGCGCGTAGCCCGGCCCGTGCCCTTCTCTGATTTGGGTGGCTAGGGTTGGCCCTGCCCCAGAGGTCTTGAGGGGGGAGCGGGCGCGTAGCCCGGCCCATGCCCTTCTCTGGTTTGGGTGGCTAGGGTTGGCCCTGCCCCAGAGGTCTTGAGGGGGGAGCGGGTGCGTAGCCCGGCCCGTGCCCTTCTCTGGTTTAGGTGGCTAGGGTTGGCCCTGCCCCAGAGGTTTGGAGGTTCACGCTGAAACACTTATGTGGAAACAACAATGTTGGGGAAAGCGGGTAGATGTGTATCTCGTATATATAAAAGAAAAACTCACAACTATTGGTAGAACTTTAGCAGGTGCTTTGCATTCCAAGGATGGGCCAGCTCATTCCCATCTGGGGTTGCCAAGATGTACGTGGCTGGTCTGACGATATCGATGACCTTGTAGGGCCCTTCCCATTTGGCGGCCAGCTTCCCCCGCAGGGCGGTCTCGGGTCTGAAGGTGGCGTCTCGGAGGACCAAGTCGCCGATCCTGAAAGTCCGCTGCTTTACCCGGGAGTCGTAGTGTCACGCCATCCTCTGGCTGTGCTTGACAAGGCTCGTCTGGGCCCGGTCTCTTACCTCGTCTATCAATTCAAGACTGAGGCCGAGTCCCTCTCCATTGATCTCTTCGTCGAAGAGTTTTAGTTGGAGCGTCTCTTCTCCAATTTCCACGGGAACGACCGCCTCCGATCCGTATGCCAGTATGAACGGGCTTTCTCCTGTCGAGGCCTTGTGGGTGGTGCGATAGGACCATAGGATTCCCGGCAGCTCGTCGACCCATGCCCCAAGGGCGGCGTCCACTTTTTTCTTCATAGTGTTCAAGATGCATTTATTTGCGGCCTCCGCCATTTCGTTGCACTGCGGGTGGGCGACTGACGTGAAATGGAGGTTAATCCCCCAGCCCGAACAGAAGTCATGGAAGCCTTCGCAATCAAACTGCCTTCCGTTATCCGTGACTATCGAGCGGGGTATCCCGAAGCGACATATAATGGATTGCCAGATAAAGCCCTTCATGTCCGTCCACGTGATACGCGTTAGCGGCTCTGCCTCCACCCACTTCGTGGAGTAGTCCACGTCGACGACTAGATATTTCTTTCCCCCCGGAGGCCTTCGGGAAAGGCCCAAGGATGTCGAGTCCCCATTTGGCGAATGGGACCGGGCTCACAATGGGCATCAAGTTGGCCGGAGGTGCGGTCGTCCGTCGGCAGAATTTCTGGCACACCTCGCACCTCTTGACGTATTGTACCGTGTCCCGGATCATTGTCGGCTAATAGTACCCCTAGCGCATTATTTTGTGGGCGATGGTGCGACCGCCATGGTGGTTTCCGCCAGTGCCTGGCCCTTGATCGTCGTCCGGGCTTTGTATGTTATGTCAAACTCACTGAGCTCGACACTCCAGTTGAGCATCCTCCCCGACCGCTCCAACCTCTTCAGGTTTTTCTCGAGGGGCATGTCGGTGTGGACGACGATGGGATGGGCCTAGAAGTATGGTCGGAGCTTTCGGGCTGTGGTGATTAGGCAGTAGGCGGCTCTCTCGATGGGACTGTAGCGAGTCTCCGCCTCCCGGAGGATCCGACTGGCGTAGTAAACAGGGCGCTGCACCCCCCTTCCTCCTTGATCAAGACGGAACTAACAGCCCCTTCGTTGGTTGCCAAGTACAACCCTAGGGGTTCGCCTTCTTCCGGCCGTGCGAGGAGCGGTGGACTTTGTAGGTAAGCCCTCAGCTCCGCAAATGCCCGTGCACAGTCGTTGTCCCACGGGATCACCTTCCTCTTGTCCTTAGCTTCGCCAAAGGCAGTGCACAAGACCCTGAAGAAGGGGAGTGACTTCTCCGCAGATTTCGACAGGAATCGCCCCAGAGCAGCGATCCGGTCGTTCAGTCGCTGCATGTCCCGGATCGTCCGGGTTTCCGCCATATTGATGAGGGCTGTCACCTTGTCGGGGTTCGCCTCGATCCCCCGCTTCGTTATCATGAAGCCTAGGAATTTTTCCGACTGCACGCCGAAGATACACTTTGCGGGGTTCAGTCTTAAGTTGTATCGGCGGACCCTTTGGAACGTTTCCTGTAAGTCGGCGAGGTGGTCTGGGGCCCTCCTACTCTTTACCAGCATGTCGTCGATGTAGACCTCTAAGTTTTGCCCCACCTGAGGGCTGAATATTCGGTCTACCATCCGCTGATATGTCGCCCCGGTGTTCTTCAGTCCAAAGGGCATCTTGGTGTAACAGAAGGTGCCCTTATCGGTGACAAAGGACGTCTTTTCCTCGTCCTCCTCCGCCATCGGTATCTGGTTGTAGCCCGAGAAGGCGTCCATAAAGCTTAACAACTCGTAACCGGATGCCTGGTCCACCAAGCGGTCGATCCGGGGTAGGGGAAACTGTCCTTTGGGCACACCTTGTTGAGGTCGATGAAGTCGACGCACATGCGCCATTTTCCACTGGGCTTCTTCACCAAAATGACATTGGCGAGCCAGTCTAGGTAATCCACTGGCCAGACAAATTTGGCTTCGAGGAGCCGCTCTACTTCTTCCTCGGCCACCCTCTTCTTTTCGCCCCCCGCGCTTCTCTTCTTCTGTTGGACCGGTCGGGCTTCTGGGTCCACGTTCAACCGGTGGGAGATCACCGTCGGGTCAACCCCCGGTATGTCTGCGGGTGACCAGGCAAATATATCTGCGTTTTCCCGGAGCAGGCCGACGAGGGCTGCTCTCAGGGCGGCCGGGAGTTTCGTCCCGATGGAGACGGTTCTTTCTTCCTCCGCGGCTACAGGAACCTCCTCGACCTCCTCGGTCGGGGTCGGCCGCTGGTCGCAGAAGTCCTCCCTTTCGTCGGGGATGAGGACCGTCAGGGCCCGCTTCGGGCTCCCGCGCCTGACTGGCCCCTTGTCGTGGCCCCCAGACACCTCCTGGTTTCCTCGTACCAGTCCCACCCCCTGCGGGGTCCGGAATTTCATCATCTGGTGTAGCAGGCTGGGAAACGCCTCTATGGCCGTCATGTATGGACGCCCTATGATTCTGTTGTATGCCGACGCGACGTCGACGATGACGAACCGTGTCCCCCTGGTGACGACCCTCGGTTCCTCCCCCAGAGTCATCGGCAGGGTGATCGTCCCCACTATGGGGACCATATGGCCGGTGAAGCCGACAATGGGGCCCACACAGGGCTCTATGTCCGCATGCCCCCACCCCATCCTTTCGACCGTTGACAGGAACATGATGTCGTAGGAGCTTCCGGTGTCAATCAGGAGCCGGCTGACGACGACCGCCCCGATCCAAGCCTCGACTACGAGGGCGTCATCGCACTGACTCCCAACCTCCCGCTGATCTCCCTCGGTAAAGGTGATAGGGGGTCGGTTTGTCCTTCTCCGCTTCGGCCTGCTGCTGGCGCCCACTACCATGACCTGTCGGGCGCCTGCCTCCGAGATCGTGGGCGACGTCCCTTCTGGGGGCGGCCCCCCGCTTATCATCTCTATGCGCATGATCGCCATGGGGGGGGGGCGTGGCTCCTCCTGATCATGGTCCGTTGGCGGTTCCGGCCCCCGCGCCTCCCGGGGGGCTCTCTCTCCTTGTACTGCCCACCTGTCCCCCACGAAGCCTCCCAAGTGGCCCGCCTGGATCAGCTGCTCGATCTCTCTCTTAAGAGTGTAGCAATGGTCGGTATCATGGACGTGGTCACGGTGATATCGACAATACCTCCGGAGATCCCGCTTTGCCGGATCCGACCTCATCCCCGGGGAGGCTCCGGCAGTAGTCCGGCCCTCGTCGCCGCGGCCAGAACCTCTAACATGGGGGCATTGAGCTGTGTGTAGTGTGCCTGCAAGGGGCCTTCCTGTCTTGGGATGGCTCGGGCGGCACCTTGGGCCGGGGCAAGCTCTCGGACCGGATCAGGGCGATCATGTGGGCGACGCCCCATCGGGTCGCGCCTTGGTCGGGCCAGTTGGTCGCGGCCCCGACGCCCCTCCTCCTGCCCTGGCCGAGGGGGTGATTTGGGCTTGCCTCGAAGCGGTTTCACCGGGGGAAATAGGGCCTTCGGGCCGAGGGTCTCTTCGGCCAATGCATGCCTCTCCGTCATAGCGACCAGCGCCTCATAGTCGGCCGGCGGATCTCGGAGCAGGGATTTGTAGATGCTCCGAGTCCGCAATCCCGTCTTGAAGGCTAGCATGAGTACCTCGTCGCCACAGGCTATCACCGCACGTCTCTCCTCCTGAAAGTGGCGCAGGTATCTTCCCGTTGTCTCCCCTTCTCCTTGGACTACCGTGCAGAGGTAGTCCAAGGGCTTCTTCTTCGTCCGCGCAGCCCGAAACTCTTGACAGAACTTGTGGGATAGCTCGCCAAAGCTCCCAATGGATCTTGCGGGTAGGCCAAAGTACCAATCCAACGCTGTGTCCCTCAGACTTTGGGAGAAATGCCGGCACAGGAACGCCTCATCCACATTCTACGCCTCCATCGCCCCCCGGTATTGTTGCACGTGCGTGAGGGGGTCGCCTCTTCCGTTGTATGTGGCCAGTTGGGGGGGTTTGAACCTTACTGGCCTCGGGGCAGACGTGATCCACCGCGCAAGCGGCGTGGCCTCCTCCGGGTAGGTAGGGCGCTCGGGCGCATCCCCTCTCCGCCATTCGGGGGTCTGGCTCTGGTCGCGCCTCGGCCGCCGACGGTCCTCCCGCCCCGGGGAGTAGCGTGAAGGTCGCATGGCGGGGCTCCTTCCCCGGGTCGAGGATTCGACAGGTTGCGGGCTACGGTTCTCCCAGTACCATCGCCCTCCGACCGCCTCCCCTCGGGTCTCCATCCGCTCCTGATTCTCCCTCAGAAGCCTTTCGCGCTCGGCGGTGAGGAAGCGTAGTTGTCGACAAAGGGCTTCCTCATGCAAGTGATCGGGGGAGTGGTGCTGGCGAGGTGGACTCCCTCCTCCCGGTGGGGACCTGGCCAACAACGGGCATCGCCCGTCCCCGAGCCGCCGGCCCGTCGCCGTCACCTCCGGGATTTCCCGATTGCCTTCGTTCTCCCTCCTTAGCCTTTCGCGCTCCGCGATGATGAAGCGGAGCTGGTGGCGGGCGGTTTCTTCGTCCTGGTAGGCCCACCAGGCGGTCTCGGCCGCTTTGTCCAAATGCCTTTACGCGGCGGCCGCCTCCTCCCGGCGCCTCCACAGCCGCGCGACCTCCATTTCCTCTTCCAGGAGCTTCTGCTGGGCCGCAACCTCCTTGGCGAGCCCCCTGTCTCCCCCCTCCTCCTCGAACTGAGGGTGGAGATTCCGTCTCATGTTCGGGGGCTCCGAGGGGCCGGGCGGTGGCTTCGCTCCCACCGTCGCGTAGCTTCCCATCGCCTGAGTAACGGCCTCGAAGCTCTTCAGGATTGCGCGGGCCGAGGTATGGTCTGTCTCGGTGCCCATCCCCGGAGGGGGGTCGGGCGACGGGGTGATTAGTAAAGAGAGTGGCTCCTGACCCATGGGATCCTTGCCATGGTTAGGGTTCCGAGTGATCGGCATGGAGTCTAACATGGGTGTGACCCTTCGTTCCCACAGACGGCGCCAATTGTTACGAGGTGGAACTCGCGTATAATGAATTTGTATTGAGGGGAACCAAGGGCACGGTGGTTATGTTGATAAGAGGGTTTAGGTGGGCTATTTAACAAGTGATTAGTGCGGTGAAGAGGCTAGACTTGTCGCCGGGGGTGGCCACGGAGTCAAATCTCACCGGACACGACGGAAGAAGATCGGGTGGCGGGAGCCAAAGGCTGACGTCGACCAAGGGGCGAGCTTTCCTACACCACGAGCAACTCGTCAGAAGGGCAGGGTTGGGGTCCAACCCTTAGCCCCTCCGATGCCTAAGTCAGTAATAGGACTTAAAACGGTGGCTAGGCACGCCGGTCGGACTGAGGGTGTGTCGACCGTACATGGCGAGCTATAAGTGGGATAACAAAGATATGGACGACATTTGCTCTCGTGTGTGAATAATGGATTGAGAGAGAGAATTTGCCAACCCCCTTACCGTAAGAGGTGAGGGGGTATTTATACCTGATGGGAGATGATTAGGTGGGGCTGACCTGGCATGCTGATTCGACGTGCTGAGCTGGCTCGGTTGTCAGCGAAAGCTTCGAACAAGGATGTCAGGAACAGGAGTGTCTGCCCCGCTTTTGTCAGACGGCGCAATGACCAGGGGTGCTTTTGTCAGGGTGTCAGGACCGAAAGCATTAAGTGTCAGGAGGCTCAGCGGCCAGGGGGTGCTTTGTCAGATGGTCGGGCGGCGTTAGTGTCAGTCGTGTCCTTGCACTAGTTTGTTTGTCGTGCACGAGGAATTGAAGGTCCGGCGATGCTATCCCCGGCGGCGGGGCTCGTGGGGTCCCGCCGGGTCGTCCTGTTCGGGGGTTGTCCGGCCCGACAGAGAGGGATATGCCCGTGCCTCTGTCAGCATCCCCGGCGACGCTGTCTGGTCGCTCCCCAGGCGCACTGCCCCTGGCGGGCCGATCGATAGCGGTTGTACGCCTCGACCGGGAGGGGGGAGCGCTGCGAGGTGCGCCCATTCCTGTGTAGCCTCGAACCTCCGGGACGGTGGTGCTTTCGCAAAGGGGTGAGTCAATGAGGTATGGCAGCGGATCTGGGCGGGAGTCGGACTCCCACGATCTTTGGGTCGTAACAGTTTCATTTTAGGATTTTTTTTCATTCCGCATTAATTGTTGGTTAGTAATTTAATTTGGTGTAATTATCATTTTAAATTGCATAAACACTATTCAACCCCCCTTCTAGTGTTTTCCTCATAGCCAGGGACCTTACAATTGGTATCAGAGCTCTGGTTTAAAGTTATGGCATCCAACAACAACAACGTTCCTCCACTGACCTCGTACAACAATTACGATCGTGATGGTGCGTCCACATTCTTCGAAGGACAATCAACGGTGCGTCCTCCACGTTTCAATGGCACGAATTTTGGCTATTAGAAATGCCGGATGGAGACGTTCCTGAGGAGTGCTTCTCTTTGGAGAACCATCCACAAGGAATACGTCGAGCCCACCGAAGAGAATTTCGACAAATGGATGCCCTCCGAGAAGTCTGTCGAAGTCAACAACGCCAAGGCAATTAACGCTCTTCATTGTGCGCTGGGCCCGGATGAGTTCAACAAAATATGCACATGTAAGAGTGCATATCAAATTTGGAACCATCTCGTCGTTACCCACGAGGGAACGAATAAGGTTAAACTTTCTAAACTATATGTTGCTGTACAAAATTTTGATATGTTCCACATGCAGGAAAATGAGAACATAGCAACAATGTTTGGATGGTTTACCGACATCACCAATGAGCTCGAAGCTTTTGGTCAAGTCTACTCCCAACAAGATATTGTAAGAAAGATCATTATGGGAATGACCTCCAAATGAGAGCTATCGCCATCGAGGAGGTCAACGACATGAAGAATTACAATGTGGTTAATCTCATCGGTACTCTCATGTCTTACGAAGTAAACGGAATAACCGATTAAAGATTCGAGCTATGATGAATCCAATGGAGGCAAAGAAGAAGGCATTAGCATTCAAACTAATTCTTCATCCTCCGAATATGAAGAATCAAAAAAAGAGATGGACTTGGAGGAAATGACACAAATGGCGAAGAAGTTCCAATGCTTCTTTCACAAAGGTAAATTTTCCTCCAAGAATAAATTTGATTCTACTAATAACTCTACATCTCTTTGTTTTAAATGTAACAAGCCAGGGCATATCAAAAAGGATTGCCCAATGCTACGAAACAAAGAGAAGTGGAAGGCTCCAAAGTACCACAAGTCGGACAAGTTCAAGAAGGACAAGAAGAAAGGACTTGTCAGTACGTTTGATGACTCAAGCGAGGATTCCTCAAGCGAATCCAAGGATGAGAATGGTGAAAGTGTCCACATGTGCTTCATAACACGAGAAGATCCACTCTCTAATGAGAATGATAGCGACATGGATAAACCCGATGTAACTATGGATGAACTACGTATATCTAACAAAGAACTATCCTCTAAGTATCAATCTCTCATGATTAGATTTACTACTTTAAAGAAATTAACTGTTAGCAAATCATCTATACCATGCATTATCAACAATGACACCATTGTTGATACATTAACTCTTGAGAAAGCAAATTTGGCTTCTCAAAATGTCATATTGAGAAATAAGGTGAATACCCTCAAATCTCAACTAGATCAAACGTATCCTAAGGATAATAGTGATCTAGCTTCACAAAACACACAATGGGTTTAGAGAACGATTCTCTTAAAAGCCAAGTGCACGAGCTCAAAGCACGGGTGTCCACCTTGGATACCAATATTTCCACTCTTAAGGAGAAATATGAGCTCGTGTCCTCCCGAGTTATAAGATATAACAAAGGGAAATGACAATTGGATGATTCGTAAACCAATTTTCGGCCACACATCGTGTCGAACTTGGTTCTGTGGAAGTGAATGCATCCAATGTTCGCACCTCCTATAGTGGTATTACTATAGATTTTGTGAGGCCATCCTCCGGTGCGTCCACAAGTGGTGTCAAAAACACTATTGGTAGAAAACCTACCAAGAAAGCCATCACTTCATAATCGCTTCTTTTTGGCAAGAAACCCACTAAGGGTGAAAACCAAAAGAAATGCCATGCTTACATGTACACCAACCTTCATCCACGTAAGAAATCTCCTACTTCACAAGTGGACACTCATAACACAGTTTATGCTGCACACCAACGGACACGTGCAAATCTCCACATGAGAAATACTCATGCACGTGTCCAAAAACACTCATATGCTAATGCGCATTATTCTTACATGTATGCACATCCACCACATGTCATGCATGCTCCATATGTTCCATACAACATGCATGTTCCAAGATTGCATACAACCCTCATATATCTAATGCATATCCACCTCCATACTCTTTTGCTAGAACTCATGTTCCCATGAAGCATGCACCACATAGAAACCAATCAATTGTGCATGCAACTAGGAAAAGGACTCCCAAAACTTACACTATTTGGGGTCCTAAGAACACTAGTTTAAATGTTAGGAATGCTTATGTTGATTCCTACTTTAATGAAATAATAAATAGTGGTAACTATGTTGGGAAGCAGAAGTCCTCTTGGACTTGGCTTCCAAAGGGCTAAGCTCCTTGGACCCAACAAAAATTAGGTACCATGAGCTTATGGTATACTATGTATATACCCAAGAAAACGAAAGAGAGCAATATAGATTGTCACGACCCGCTTTCCTAAAATGGAGGCGAGACGTGAAAAGGTCCGCACGAGAGTGGAGCTGTGAAGCCCCAAACCCGATAAGCGTCAATAAAACATAAGCAGGTCCCTGTAACCACAACGGAACAACAATAATAACACAAAGAGAGACTGAAATAAAATCTCACATCTCATAAATTGTCCAACATGAAAATAAGTCCAACATCCAGAAAAGCCACCAGGCTAAAAGAAAGAGTCTCAAGGCCCAGAACAAGGCCAACAAAAGCAACGACATAATAAAGTATAGGTGCTACGCACCGATAACAAAACAACTGTCTAAACAAAAGTAAAACACAACGAAGACACTAGGACTGGTCCCCCGCGTCCACGTACTCCCCGTCAAACACAAGCTCGGGCTCGGCGTCAACAAACACCTCGTCCTCAACAAGGTACTCAGGCTCAGGATCTAACATGTGTCACCCAAAAGAATAAAGGGGCACATGTCAGCAAGTCTAAAAGACTTGGGCAAGGAAACTGAAAGTAAGGCAACTAGCAACCTAGCAGTTTTAGTATGCATGACATGGCAGTTATAACATGAGTGCACAATTAAGACATGATGAACAACAAGTACAAGAGTACAATTATCGGGACAAGACAAGAGTAGCCAAGCTACTAACATTCTCAATCAATTCACATTGTTTTGTAGGTGTTTACGCCCTTCAGCTGAATGGTACATCATTCACACCGATCGGCACTAAACACAATTCACGTTTCACTGTTGTTTGTAGATGTTTACGCCCTTCAGCTGAATGGTTCATCATTCACACCGATCGGCACTAAACACTACCCCACCCCAGAGTTTACGCCTTACAACTGCAGTTGTTGATCAAACAGACCCCCAGTTGCCTGGCCGCTTAACCCTTACCCCATCCCACACGTAAACAAGACAGGGTCCCTGCACATGAGCCCAGCTAGTGAGCCAGTGTTGCCCCGCACGGGAGCTTGTTTCTTAATTCACAATTCAATATATCGAGCGTTGGGGTTAGCAACTCATTATGCTCGCTTCTGGTCACGAGCCAGGAAACGCAAGTATTGTAGCGATGCTACGCAATCACGGGATCACCAAAAGAATGCAATGACATGACATTTAATGTGCGTACCGTTAAAGGAAAGTAAACATGACATGGTAATTGTGCAACATGCTATATGTCGGAACTAGCTTCGTTGTCAAGCTAATTCCCCAATTTGCGCCTAGGCGAGTATCATTTCGTCGCCTGGCCTCTTTTACGCCTACAACAAGCAAATGGCCTAAAACATGTCCTAAACCCTAAGTGGCAAGTTTCACTTGCCTAGCACCGGGGATGACGACCACTTCGTCACACGGATGCTAATCTACGGGGAAATCGCTGTTATGGGGGAACAATCATCAAACAACATGAAATTTTATTAGGGTTTCATAAAAATACAAATAGGTTATAAAAACACCAAGGGATCGATTTCTTACCGAGAGGAGGCGGAAGAAACACTCCGGAGAACCCTAGGATCAGATCTGGAAAAGATTGTAGAAGTTTGGAGAACTAGGGTTTTTGGGGGATTTTGGGGATTTGATGGAGATTTGGGGAAAATGAGAGGTGGAATGAGTGGATGGAGGGTTTAGATGATGAATCTAGGGCTTGGGATGAAGGAATGAAGCTTGGAGGAAGATGGGGGCTCAATGGGGGAGATTTTAGGGTTTTGGGTCGTGAGGGAGGACGAAGAAACGTTTGGGAGGGGTATAAATAGGTTGGGCTGGCGGATGCCCAGAAATTAGGGTTTTAACACAGATTAGTCGGTCAAAGAGCAACCACTGACCGACTAGTTTGGCAACTAGTCGGTCGGTCGACCAACGCAGACCGACTAAGTGCAAACAGTAACTTCTGAACGAAAATAGGATTTAGATTTAGTCGGTCCATGAACAAATACTGACCGACTAGTTTAACATCTAGTCGGTCGATGAACGTTCTTAGACCGACTAAGAGTGAATAGTACTGATACTAAAATTTAGATGATGTGTTAGTCGGTTAAAGAAACATTGCCGACCGACTAGTTTGCAACCTAGTCGGTCAACCAACGTTCTTAGACCGACTAACGATAAACAGTAACTCCTGAGAAATTTAGAAAGCCAACTAGTCGGTCCAAGAAGGATTGCCGACCGACTGGATCGTCATCTAGTCGGTCGGTGCCCCTTCTTATACCGGCTAATGAGCACAAAAAGTTCCGATACGGAGCGCGGGGCCCCGGGATCGATTCCTAAGACTTCTAGGCTTGATCTAATAGTTAGATACGACCGTTATGAAGTCCATCACAAACGACAAACTTCGAAATCGACAATCCTAAGGAAGAAGCGAGAAAATACGACGAATCGATCGAAAACAAAAGCTACGGAGACGAAAACCACACATGAGGAGAAAATCCACCAAAACATATATTATATTATAATAAATCCAGATACATGAAAAGCAGTCGTTGCATAGGTCAAATTCGCTCTAAAAGGAAATGATGGATACTCGACAGTGGTTGCTCCAAAAACATGTCGGGAGATCCATCATTGCTCTCCGAAGTGATTAGCTTCAATGATGGTGCAACGATCACTTTTGAAGGTAATCAAAAAGGAACCGTCATTGGAGTTTGTATAGTCAGTAATCCTTCCAAATCACTTATTACAAATGTTTATTTAGTCAGTGGTTTATGTCATAACCTTATCTCCATTAGTCAACTTTGTGACAAAGTTGCAAGGTTAACTTTGGAGAAGGTATGTGTAAAATTGTTGATTATGATTCTCATGTTTTATTTCTCGGTATTAGGCGTAAAAATATTTATTATTTGAGCTTGCCTGAAACCGTAGAACATTGCTTAGTTGCTAATACAAATGAACAATTATTATGGCATCGCCGTTTTTTGTGATGTTCATTTTAAGCACTTATATAAGTTAGCTAAGCATGATCTTTTCAATGGTTTTCCAAAAATTCCTATTAGTAAGAAAAACTTTTGTGATTCATGTCAAAGAGGTAAACTTAGTAAATCATCTTTTAAACTTAAAGAAGGCATAACTTCTAAGAGGCCCCTAGAACTACATCATCTAGATTTGTTTGGCCAACTAGAACCACCTCTTTAGGTAATGCTCACTATGGATTAGTTGTCGTTGACGACTTCTCTAGATTTACGTGAATTTCATTTTTAACTAATAAGAATGAAGCCATTAAAGAGTTTACCATATTTGCTAAGAAGATTCAAAATTTCTTAGGATCCACCTGTTGGGATTTTCAAGGTCCCTTAAGGCATATATTCTAGCACATCCTAAGTCGGACGAACAAAAATATAAAAGAAGCAGCGGAAAAATATTATTGAACTCTTTTAATAAAAGCTACCCTAAGGAAACATGCTCCATAGCCAGGATTATCTACTGACTCGGGTTGGGTCAGACCAACCCGAGAAAGGTCTAACTAATGCAAAATATGAAAGGCATAATTAAAAGGACTCACCCGAAATCTTGCATTGGTTCAGGAAAGATGTACCACACCAACTTCTCGCATCGCGCCTCGAGCTGAGCCGCTTTCTGAAGCACACCGTGCCCTGCCTCAAGCTGAACCACCTCCCGAGCCGCACCGCGTCTCCGAGCCAATCACTTGCCGAAGAAAGTTTCACTTGAGCAGACCCACGCCAGAGATTTCTGGATCAGATCCAAACCTCCTCGTAGTCTTGCTAGGACCAGACTGGAGGATAGAAAGAACTAAAGAGGAAGAATGATTTAAGTCTAGATCGTGTGTGCTCAAAAATCAGGAGCTTCACAAATTGTAGACTTGGTGCAGGTTTCAGTGAGGAGGGATAACCCCTATTTATATAGGGAGCCGGCCCCTCCCCTCTTACCACGAGCAATGTGGGACAATAATATGGCGTAATGGGGTTGATTTCATAAGAAGTCCAAACTTCTAAAAATCAAACATAAATCCATTTCTGAGCTTCGACTTTCAAACAACCTATCAAATCGAGGATCTCGAGACAACGATCGCATATGAAAAAAACAGAATCCAATTCCGATTTCATTTGACCCCTCAATTGTCAAAAATAGACTCCAAATCTCGTTTTCGCAAAAAACAGCACAAACCTGCTATTTCCTGGCGGGTCTGACCCGCCAGGTGCGAGTCAGACCCATAAGCCCAATTAGGGCCTTTCCTCGGCTGTTTTTGCGTTTCTGTGCTCGTTAGAGCTCCGATTTGGACGCGGTTTCTTCCTGTGGATTTCTCAGGAAGTCCCCTTTGTTACCATGCTTCTAAGTCAATATAATACCAAGTATTAATATGTCCCAAATTCTAAACTCTTTAGCTTTTCATCTCACAACTGCCTTGTGAGTTTAATCACTCCATTGCATCGAATGCATTCCTCTTTAACGATCGTCCTATTACTAAGACGTGAATACTACTCGGTGTGAAACCCTACAGCATGACCCTGCTACAGGTTGGGACTCGAAGTCCCTAGACGACAGTAATCACGAGCAGCATGTATCGTCCCTGTTTCAGCATCATAATTACGTGATTGACTTCGTCGACAAAGTGTCGTCAGGATCACTCAGACTGTCTGTGATGAATACCGCAGTTTTAGTCCCTTCGTCTTCACTATGTCACTTGTGTAGCCTAGGGTATGGAACGATGTCAACCCTACTAGCTAGCACTGGCCAGTATCCTCGGTCTGTAGTACATTTATGTTGTACATCCTACAACATACCTTGGCCAATGTTTTTCCAAGAGCCGTACTGAGCCTGCGACATTAACTTCCCATTAACGGAAGAGACGAATCCTATCTTGATCATTACTCACCTCATACGCTTCAAGTGTCACCCAACCTAAGACCTTTCAGCAGGGCTTGCCTCGAATCTAGATCATAGATCTAAGCGACACTGTTCACGCACAGCTTCGTACAATGATCTCAAGTCCTAAAGACCAACTTGACTATCATCACTAAGAGTTATAAATGACAGTTAGTTAATGTTTATCCATTTGATAACTCTTGGTTTGGGTCGTTCAGTGGACTCATTCTCTAATGAGCACCTGTGTCTTGTCTCTGACTTTACCAAGTCGCATGATTATAGGACCAACAAGACAAAGATACAATGGTCTATCCGATGTGCTGATATCCCTTTCTCGACACATTTATGACCACGAACACTTTAAGGCTCAAGCTTCTAATGGTCAGACATTTCTCATAATCGGGATCTCTATCTCGAAACATGTATGACCTTGCTACGAGTCTAATGAAATTATCCAAGCAACATATAAAAGAGGATTACTCAGATAGTTGATACCAGAAAGCATACCTTCACTTATGAACAAGATGTTTACGTAGATAAATTGCCTCTAGGGCATACATCTCTCAACATCTCCCACTTGCACGCAGGGCCATTTATTATGGTATCTCATACCACTTTTACACACTAGTCTCTCCAGACGATCGCGTGTCAGCGCCTTTGTGAATGGATCTACTAAGTTGTCCTATGAACATACTCTAAGGAGTTCTATATCTTTTCTCTTCTCAATATCCCGTATCATGTGATACTTTCGAAGAATGTGCCTGGATCTCTTGTGGAATCTGGGTTCTTGAACTAGACTGATGGTTACATTATTGTTGCAATACAGAGGTATCGAATCTTTAACTGCGGGCACCATCCCTAACTGGTTTATGAACTTCCTCATCCAGACCGCTTCCTTTGCTACATCGTTGGTCGCTACATACTCGGCCTCCATCGTGGAGTCTGCAACAGTGTCTTGTTTGGAACTCCTCCAACTGACTGCTCCTCTGTTGAGAGTAAAAACATATCCAAAGATCGATTTGCTATCTTCTATATCACTCTGAAAGCTGGAATCTGTGAAGCCTTCAACCTTGAGCTCTTCACTTCCATAAATCAAGACCAAGTTTTTAGTCCTTCGTAAGTACTTTAGAATTGTCTTGACGGCTTTCCAGTGTTCTTCTCCAGGGTTAGACTGATATCGACTTACTTCACCTAGTGCAAAGGCGACATCAGGTCTGGTACAGATCATGGAATACATGATAGATCCCACATCTGAAGCATTTGGGATCTTACTTATGCGTTCATTTTCCAAGTCAGTTTTTGGAGACATCTTCTTGGAAAGGTTTATTCCATGATTGGCCGATATTAACCCGCCCTTACTGTTTTCCATGCTAAAACATTTTAGCAAGGAGCCTATTTACCTTATTTGGGAGAGTCCTAATATCCGTTTAGATCTATCTTTATAAATCTTTACACCTAATATGTAGGATGCTTCTTCCAAGTCCTTCATGAAGAAGTTAGTTGACATCCATCCTTTTACAGACTTCAACATCTCTATGTTGTTGCCTATTATAAGAATATCATCCACGTACAATATGAGGATGACTAAAGAACTATTAGTGGTTTCTTATAGATGCATGGATCATCCTCATTTCTGACAAAACCAAACTCTTTGACTGTCTTGTCAAAACGGATGTTCCAGCTTCTTGAAGATTGCTTAAGTCCGTATATGAACCTATGCAGCCTACACGTTTTTGCTTCACTCCCACTGAATTCGAAACCTTCTGGCTGAGTCATGTAAATCTGCTCCTCTAAATCACCATTTAGAAAAAGCAGTCTTTACATCCATTTGCCATATTTCGTAGTTATAGTGGGCAGTAATAGCGAGTACAATCCACCAGTTCCAGTTCTTTAAGGGCAGGCGGCTACCTGAGAGCGGGAGCTGGGCACGCCCGCTCTCAGGGGCGTGTGCCCCGCCCCTGAGAAGCGGTTGTGGGCCGGCCAAGCGGGCCGGCCCACAAGAGAGGTTTCGAATTTTTTTATAAAAAAAATACATCGGGCCGCGAGCTGCGGGCCCATTTTCTCTCTTTTTCTGTTTTTAATAATTTCCAGGCTTGCTTCCATTGCTTAAAATAAATCCCCAAAATAGCTCCAAGCACCCAAAAAATCTGGAAAAATTCCAGAAAATACAGAAAATTTCCAGAAGTACCGGAAAAATAAGAGAATAAAAGATTAGTCTATAAAAACCACATTTTATGTATAAAAGAAGAATTGGCTTTAATAATTCACAATATCACGAATACGCACGTATCAAATCCAAAATAATCATGATATACACATAAAATGCCCAGAAATGGGAGGAAAATATGCAATTTATATCCTGAATCAAGAGCATATCCTCTAAAAATGTGGCATCCATTGATTCATATTCTGTGACAACGCCATCTTCTTGATCACCCAAAAGACATAACCCTTTTAGTGTTCAGAGTATCTAATGAATATACTCTTCTTCCCCATGGGTCCTAACTTCTCATGCCTATGAGAATTGTTATGTACGTAAGCTGCACAACCCCATAGTTTTAAGTAACTTAAGTTTGGACTTCTTCCCGTCCAGAGTTCATATGGGGTCTTATGAATTGATTTAGAGGGTATTAGGTTCAAAACACGTACTGCTGTCAACAATGCATCTCCCCAATACTTAATTGGTAAATGTGCTTGTGACATCATGTATTGAACCATTTCTAAGTCAGTTCTATTCCTTCTCTCAGCAACACCATTTTGCTGAGGTGTATTAGGAGTAGTAAGCTGTCTTAGAATTCCTTTTTCATTACATAGATCTTTAAACTAATCTGACAGATATTCCCTCCCTCGGTCTGTCCTCAAGGTTTTAACCTTTTTATCCAATTGATTCTCAACTTCGTTGAGAAACAATTTGAAGCACTCTAATGCTTCGGATTTATGGGATATGTGGTATACCTTTCCAAACTGGGAATAGTCATCTATAAATGTAATGAAATATGAGGCACCATATCTAGCCCTCACACTCATGGGTCCACAAATGTCAGAGTGTATTAGTTGTAATGGAGTTTCAGCTCGTTTGCCTTTCCAAATGGTTTCCTAGTTGCTTTGCCTGCTAAACATGGTTCACAAGTAGGAATTTCCATTTTGATGAAAGATCCCAAAAGACCCTCTTTAGCCACGCGTTCTATTCTGGCTTTTCCTATGTGACCTAGTCTAGCATGCCATAATAATGTTGCATTATCAGATGCAGCAGGTGACGATGAGGTTAACATATAACCAGAAGAACAATTAATTGTATTAAGAATTGCCAAACCATTAACATAAGTACCAGATCCATAATATTCGTTACACAAACTTATATTCAGACCATGCTGTTCAAATAACAAATTAAATCCAAATCTAGCTAAGGATATTACAGAGACTAAGTTCTGCCTTATTTTTGGAGTATGCAAGACATCATGTAATAGTAAGGTCCGTCCTCCATGCAATTCCAATTTGCACGTACCGACTCCCTTTACTTCCAGTTTGTTGTTGTTGCCAACATACACCCATCTGGTCCCCCGATGAACATGGCGGTATTCCACATAGAAGTCTGTCTCTCGCTATGTGGTCTATCGCGAATCAATAATCCACCAAGGATCAGGTTCTATGAGCATAAGGGAGCTCGACACATATGTATTAGGACAAGGAATAGAAGAAGAATCAGAAGTTACCTTCCTTGGCTCAGGACATTCCCGAGCAAAGTGTCCCTTCTGACGACATTTGAAGCACATCAACTTATCAACATTCATTTTCGTCGTCTTCTTCTTATCAAATTTCCTCAACAACTTGTTTTTTATTTTTATAGTTGCATCTTTGCCATGGTTATTCTTCCAGAACCTCTTACTCTTGAAGTTTTCTTTCTTGGAACTTGACTCCGTCACACAGGAATGAGATTGTGGTCAAGGACGACAACCTTTCGTCTTCCAATTCCACGTGATGTACCACATCATCAAAAGTCTTAACACTTTCATTATGTGTCAAGTTGACGTTCATATGTTCACAGGATCCAGGCAAGAACGGATCACAGCTTAAACCTGTTGTTCATCAGTGAGGTTGCACCCAGAAGCAGCAAGTTCCTTAATCATTCTCGACATCTCCCGGAGATATTGCTTAATGGTCTGATTGGAACCCATCTTATAAGTATCAAAATTTATAATGAGCTGCCGTAACTTTGACACAGAAGTTCCTCCCAGCCTATCAGATAAGGCCTTCCACAAGTCACATGCAGTAGGATAATCCTTGTATTCACTAGCAAATTCATCCTTCATTGAGCTTACAAGAATACCACGTGCAGTGGCATCCTTTTTCTTCCACCATTGTAAGTCTCAACTGTACGCTTATGCTGGGCGGTGTTACCCTCACTAGGATCTTCCAACTTATGATTTATGGTTTCAATGACCTCTTGTTCCTCCAAGACATACTTGATACGGAAACTCGAGATATTGAAATTTTCTCCATTGAGACGATCTCCCTTGTTGAGGTCATCAATGTGTTTTTGATAGCAGCCATATTTGTAGGACGGTCTAAGTAATAACTGAAATAAAGAGACAGTCCGAAGATTAGTTATTTTGCCCACCCACACACACACACACAGATATATATATATATATATATATATATATATATATATATATATATATATATATATATATATATATATCAGCCTGAGAATGTGCGCATGTATGTCACCCGCGCACATTCTCAGGTAACATACATGCGCACACACCCTCTCCGGAAGGGGTTTAAAGTATTTTTTGAATTTTTTGCAGTAGGTAGTTCTACATATTAGGGAGCCCCCCCTACAAAATTTCAAGTCAAACAAACACCATTTGGGAATCGAAACATCCATCACAAAAAAATTGCAAAAAAGTTCCAGAATTCTGGACTGATCTGTGCAACTTTTTTGTGATGGATATTTCGATGCCCAAATGGTGTTCGTTTGACTTGAAATTTTGTGGGGGGCTATCTAATATGTAGAACTAACATCTGTAAAAAAATTTAAAAAAATTACTTTAAAACCCCCGGAGAGGGGGTGTGCGCAGGTAACAATACATGCGCACGTTTTTAGGTACATTTTTTGATATATATATATATATATATATATATATATATATATATATATATATATATACACACACACTAGTCATTACCCGTGCCCGCGGGCATGGATCATTTAAGATTTCATCCGCAAAATCTTTGTTCGCCAAAAAAAATTATTTCCGCAGCCAAAATTTACAAGAACAACAAATTAGCGTAAAAATATTTAGCGGCACGGGCGCCTTCGACGCAGAACAACAAATTCGGTGCGGATGTTTTCGATGCAGTACAGCAAATTAGCGTAAAAAAATTTAGCGGTCTTTAGCGCGGAACAACAAATTCGGGGAATAACAAATTAACGTTAAAAAATTTAGCGACCTTCGGCCCGGCTAACAACTAATGTTCCTGAAGCGCAACATGGCATTTTTCGTGGCTAAGCATCATATTAGAACCATAGTATAATGTACTCTACCAACACATGATTCTGGCCCAGATACAAAATGAATTAATCTTATATTTCTACCTGAGCTGTCACTACGTATTACCAGTGAACTGTGATGTTTGCATATTTATATCAGTTTGTCTGTAGCTTACCACAGGGGATAATTGTATCGGATTACACCTGCATTTTGTTGCAGATGAGTGGTCGTTCTTGATTTCCTAAATAAGAACTGATTTCCTAAATGGTTATTGAATTTCCAATAGATATATACAGCTTTCAAACTTGACAGTTGCCCATGGAGCTGTAGCTCGCATCTCTAATGACATTTTGTGCATCAATCATTGATGCAAACTCAAGATCAACAAAATCAATTTATTTCCTTTTTCAAAATTAATATCAAACAATTTGCTCAATCTATAACGCAAGGCTAGCATGCCATCATTAATTTCAATAAATTTCCATTTAAAATTTCAAGACACTGAACTAATTCTTAGATCTCTCCTTTTTTTTGTTTTCTCAGTGGATTAAGCAACATAAGTTAGAACAAAATTCTGCCAATGAGATCAAACATTTTCATCTAAACACACGAATCAATTTCCGAGGCACCACAAAAAATTTAACCATGCAAATCAACATATTACGTGCAAGTGCAAATCAACATATTACCTGGGAAATTATAAACCCCCCAACTCGTTTTACTCCACCATTTCTTATCAGATCATCATCATCCACATTCTAACTACTAATTACATACCAAAAAACATAGAATGAAGAGAAAAGCAAAATAATATTTTTTATAAATAAAGATGGATCTTTAAAACAATTGAGACGCTGATTCAATCTCAATGGCCACCCCATTCCCAGCTTTTTGGACATCAGCACTTGATAAATGTTCGACAGCACTCCACCATTAGAAATAATGACCCAAGCCAGCAACTTTATGATCCAAGCCAGCAGCTTCACGAACTCCTCATCAGTCATCACCTCCAGTTGAATGTCTCTCGGGATAATCTTGGTCTTATTTATGTCCCTCCTAAGTTCCCAGCCAAATCCTAAATCTAATATTCAAAACACCACAAATTTAAATTTTAATTTAGACCATGATCAAGAAAAGCATAGGACAACGGAGCGGTAGATATGGGTGTTGATGCCGACACACTAAAAGTCTACTGATTTAAGACAATTGTGTCACAACTTAAAATCCAACTAATGTCCACTTTCCTCACAATCTAAATCATAAAACCAAAATTCCGCATAAAATCATGAAATTGAATCAGAAATTGAATCAGAAGCAACATGTCAGTTGAGTCAGTTGAATTGCAATGAAATGTATTCTCACTTAAAACAAACAATTAAACCCAAAATCATAATGGCATCCACGTGCACACGCCACAGAACACACTGAGACTTACAAAATTCCACCTTTCTCTTATTTGTGTGAAATTATAGAGGATTTTCTTTGAGGTGATGCGGGGAACTTTGATTCCGGCACCAATCAAGCAGCTCCCCGTGATATAAATCCACTGAAATCATCCCAAATGATCCGAAATGAAAACACTGAAAAACTAAATGGAAATAATCGAAGAAAGCGAGATTAGAAAGCGAGATTAGAAGAGTACCAAAGCTGCACCAAGAACGGAGACTCTGATCGAGATGGCGATCCCAATCGAGTCAAAAGTGTAAGGGGAGATATTCATCAACACATGCCATTATGTTCGACATCGCCTTTGTTGTGACCTTCTGTGAGCCTTCATGCCATGTAATGATAATCATGGTCTGTGAAATAATAACGAAATTAAGCATCAAGATATACAATTTCTGAGCCAAAAAAAGAATTCATCCGTCTATGCTATTTAGCAGCAAAAAAGAATTCACATAACTGGTAACTCAAAACATAAGATATAAAAGCTCCACATTTTATGAAAACTTCAAAAAAAATATGCAAACGGAACGGATATCAACAAAATTATGTTTCCAATTCATCTGTCCCTACAATTTGGCAGGCAGTGGACGCTGCTATTAGTCCCTGCTATTTAATGTATTTTAGATTTAGATAGTGCACTTCGATATTTCTCAAGTGAAATTTGCATAGAACAAAGATAAAATTTGATAGAACTCAGAATTGATAGAAGAAAGAAAATTTTAAAGAACAAAGACCCATTACAGAATTTGATAGAACAAAGACCAAATTGATAGAACTCAGAATTTGATAGAACAAAGACCAAATTCATCCCCAAGATAGAATTGATAGAACATAGAACAAAGAAAATTTTATCTTTTTTTCTATTAATTTTCATGATTATTATCAATCAGGCATATACAAATTTCATTCATAAATATCGATTCATGATACCAAAGGTCATTGTCAGCAATTGCAAGAACAAAAAAACACACTGGAAAATTATGCACAGCATTTTTTGGGGAAATTTACGAAATGTGCACACACTGGGAACACACCATGGCAAAACAAATAGTTCACAAAAGCTTAATTGTTTAAAAACAAAAATCGACACAACAAATGGATCACAAAATATACACACTGGAATTTACCCACACCTCAGCTTAATTTTTTTTCCCCAAACCACAACTTTAACCATTTGTTTTGCCCTGCAAACACATTTTTTGAGAGGGAACCTGCAAAAATTGCTGTTTGAGAGAAAATGTTGGGGTTTTGATAGAGACTGCTTAAGAGAGAATGTTTTTTGAATGGTGTGGGTTTTGAGTATATACTACTCCTTAGAATTTGCTTGGGTATCGTGCCAGTGTATCCATGTCCCCGTGTCCGTGCAACATATGACGTTAGTGCAACATATGGCGTTAAGTGTGAGCAGTGCATAAAATTTTGGGTAAAGCACTTGTGTAAACGTCTAATGTGACTACCCTTTCACCACTTGAAGTTCGCACAGCAGCAAAACTTGAGACAGTTGATACCACATCAAGTTTTGCAGTATGCATTATGAAAAGCCAAGCTGATGTACTTCAATAATAAACAATAATAAGGCTAAAACAATGGTAAAGTGAGAATTGTTAAAAACATGATAGCATGATAAGCTATAAACATAATTAAGACGTAAAATAAGCCGTACCTTTGTGGGGTCAATAATCCCTGCAGCCATCAAATCCTCATAATTTCCCGTTGCAGCATTATAGCCATATCTTGGGTTGTCACTTGCAAGGACCTAAAACAAAGAAAAAGGCCAGATTAAGACTTCACTCAACCAAAGTAATCAATCTGAAACACTGCAGCATTATAATTTCATGTTGCCTGGATCATCTTTTTGCATAAGGAATGGGACTGCAGCTCACCATCTGAAACACTAAAAGCACCCTACATTTTAATGTGTTCTCAAACAAAATCATGATGAGAGATTCTTCGCAAAAATTCAACCTGAGGCATTGCTGATTTAATGAAAAGAAATGACTGGGGGAGTCGAAATCAGAATAAAATGACACTTTTTTCAGCCAAATGTGCTTCTAAACTCTGCAATCCAATTATAATATCAGAAATATCAAGTATTGAAACCATCGATAACATATATACAGTAAACAACACCCTTTCCCTCTGAATAGATGTCAAGGTGCGGTTCCTCAATTTTTCTTTGATGAAGTCTATCGAGTTCCCCTCTCAACCGCTATGCATGAAAAATGAAAAAAGTATTAATAATAATGGATACCAAAATAACAACAGCAATCTTAATAACAATAACAATCTTCTCTCCAGATTTTTAAGGCAGGATGAATTACTTTCAGTTAAATAATAATATTCGGAAAAAAATCATGAAAGGTGATAGTAAATCTAATCCTCATTAAGTAAACATTTTAAAAGCCAACATGTGCAGGATTCCAAATTTAATTCAGTAGTCGTACAATTGAAATTGCAATTGAGTTCAGCACAAATGATGATTACAGGATATTTAGTTATCTTTGGGTTTTCATGTACCAACATATGGAATGTTGCATCATGGCAATTCAAAAGGAATAGTTGACAATCAGCAATACTCTCTATAGTTTATTCATGATGACCATATAATCTTCAAAATACTCCTAGTTTTCTCAGAAAATTAACAATATTTAAAGAGTAATATGAGGATCGTGTTGTGAGTTGAGGGAGGCCTTTGGCCTCCCTCCCCTCATCATCTCTCCATTACTCCCCACTAAGTTAGTGGGGAGTCCCTTGGACTCCTAATCTATTAAGAAAATGAATATATAGAGAGCCATGGCTTGTGCCATGGCTACTCCTTATGAGAGATTATTTTACTTCTCTCCAATATCTCTTAACACGTTATCAGCACCTACGCTCTTATATTTTTTGAGCTTTTCATCCCGTCTCCCCTCAAAAATCAAACCTATAAACACGCGAAGGAATCTATTGTTGCTGCGTATCGTTGCAGCGATCCGTTACGGCGATCCTTTTTGGTGTATTTGGAGCGTGGATTTTTCTTTCTACGGATATTCTCTCTTTACAATCGTCCCTAGATCTTTGATCTAGAGGTAAACTCTTGTGAACCCGTAGAAAAGTACAATATATTGATAACTATGATTTTTCATTGCTTATACTATAGGCATGTTTAAATCTATAGCAATTGGATTAACATTTAAAAAAATTAATGGTAATTATGCTTTAACATGCCTTGTTAACTTCCGCGTACACAATTGAACAAGTCGTAAGCATCATTTAATTATCTTCCCAGCTTGGGTTAAAATTTTACATTTGCTTAGCAGCTTAAGCCATGATACCTGAGAATCGAGTCATCATATGCCTCTGTTGAGATCTTTTGTGATCCCACTAAAGATTTTAACTCCACATGAGCTTGTAAAATTTTCTGAACACTGCTAAGTAAACAATGTGTCAAGAGACTGCAATTTAGCTTGACGCTTACAAGACATGGTATCGACGTTGTTGAGTTGTTGCTTTTGAATAATTATGGGGTTCCATGATGTGTAGTTGTTTACTTTTCCGAAAGGACTAATATTAACGTGGCATGGTTATCAGTATCTTATGATGTGTTTGTTAAGACACAAATCTTGTAGATCTGATTACAAATAATAAGGACTAATATTAACATGACCTACTTATTTTGGCCGGTGATGCTCCTGTTTAATATATTAGATAGCCTGTTTATCTGGGTCTGAAGCCCATTTGTAACAATGAAAATGAATTTTATCGGCCAGCAGCCCCATTTAGATTAACAATTAATTTTGACTACCAATATTGGGCCAGAAGCCCAGTTAATCCAATTGCTAACTTAATTTGTTAATTAAATTTTTGCAAAATGGTCCTGTAGCCCAAATATTAATAATAATTTCTTTTGGCTATTTTTTATTGGGTTAGAATCAAAGTTAAAAAAATTGCTTATTAAAATGATTAATATTTTACTTATGGGCCTGCAGCCCCAATCAAAATATTAATTTATTTTAATTCTTTTTATGAGCCTGTCGCGTCATATTGCTAAAATTATAACACTCTTGCATTATTATTAATTTATGGAATATTAGGATTTTTTCAAAATATAATTCTCTTAAGGATCCTGCGACCGCTCTGCCGTTAGTCAACTAACCTAACGGTGTATGACGTCTCCCCGTGGTTCGAGAGATTATTATATTTTATAGTGTCTTTTTCCATATTATATATGCCTGAGTTATATGCGTGGTTGTTTTTTTTGTGCCTGAAGCATATTATAAACTGTGTGGATGTTAATATAAGTTAAAATGTGATTTTGGGATCGGCCAGTTTGATACCTTTTATATTCCTTGCACTTTTATTTTCTTTTGAGAGAATTTGTAAGCAAGGATTAAATGTATTAATGCCAAAGCCCTGTTAAAGACCGGTGTACCAGCATATGAAGACGACGGAGAAATTTTCAATTTATTGGGACCCCTTCTGGGTTTCCAAATTGTATTTTCTTTTCTTTATGGACTGTATATTCGGACTTTGGACTTTGTACATTTTTGGGTATCTGGCCGATCCCCACATTTTACTTATTTTATTTTTTAATGCGTGAATTTACATTAATTCGTGCTTGTTTTAAATTGCATAGATAAATGGCAAAATTGGCCAGCGTCGATTTCGAGGTCATTAATGCTGCAGGAAAAAATTACCTGAGTTGGCGAGTGGACCTGAAGTTCCACTTGCGTTCAATGACCCTCCTTGGCTCAATTTTAGCTCCTTCATCGGCCCCAGCAGCGGCCGATGCTTCTGCTAGTAAAGCCCCAGAAGCGGTCCAATCGTTTAGCAGTACTCCTACCACTATCTCCGATGTGGATAAGGCGAAAGCCATTATCTACATTAGAAAACATATAGATCGGACCTTAAATGCCGAATACCTAACGGTAGAGAACCCAATGAAGCTCTGGACATTGCTGGAGACACGGTATAAACATCAAATTGATGTAATATTACCGCGTGCCAGTCATGAGTGGGAAAACCTCAGACTTCAGGACTATAAGTCCGTCGCTGAGTATAATTCTGCACTTCATAATATCACCTCACGCCTGAAGTTGTGCGGTGAAGAAGTGACAGAACAACACATGTTGGAAAAGACATTTACCTCGTTTCACGAGGAAGATGCAATCCTCATGCAGCAGTATCGTGAACGCAACTTCACGAAATTCACTGATCTGGTCTCATGCCTACTTAGGGCAGAGCAGAATCGAGATTTACTGCTAGCCACTCATAATTTACGTCCAGCTGGCACTGCACCTATCCCTGAAGCCCACCACGTTTTCTCCCCAGAAGTGGAAAAAACAAGAAGAAGGCTAATAATAACAAAGGGAAAGCCATGATGAAGAATGGAAGAGGAGCAGCACCCCCGTCCAACAACAACAATACAGGAAAGAGTAACTTTATAAAGAAGCAAAATAACACTGACCAAGTGTCACTTCCTAAGAAGAACTGGGAGGATAAATGTCATAGATGCGGCATGACTGACCATTGGTCCAGAATCTGCCGCACTCCTCGCCACCTCCAGGCCCTATATCAGGCGAGCCAGAAGTCTCTGCCTGAAACAAACTTGGCGGCTGTTCAGCCACCAATGATGTTCACTGCAAATGACTTCGAGAACGACGACTTGCTCGATTAAGCTTCATCTTTTATCTATGCATTTAAAATTCAATGTTGCTTCATCTTTAATTTGCTTAAGTACGAACTTTTATTTTGAATGTCTTTTTCATTAACTTAAATAAAATTTTGTTTTACTTATAGATGAAGTATGGAATATTGTGGACAGTGCCTCGTTGCACTGTTGTAGCATTGATATTGCTCCCACATACAACGAGACTATAAGATGCAAATTCTCCTCTTAAACATATAGAAAATCTCCAATTTTCAAGGTTATTTCTTTTATTGAAAATAACTTGAAAATTGTGGATAATATATATTGAATATCAATATGTAACTCGTCAAGAGAATGGCCCGAAGTCCATCTACTTACGATTTTATTGGACCCCCGTCGGTCCCATATAATTACAGATATTCATCCTATAGAAAGCCAACTCGACTGAGCACCAGAAGTGCCTTTCTTTGCCATAGTTTTTAACTCTGGCAAAATGGACTTGGTCATCCTGAATCAGCGATGATGGACGCATCATCAAATGAATCCAATGGAGAACCTGAAGATTCTTCAAAAAGGTTGAGTTTCCTTGTCCCCCTTTGTCATAAGGGAAAACTAATAGAGAGACTTTCTCTCCAGAAAGTGGGTTTAGAGTCTTCTGCCTTCATTGAGAGAATACATGGTGACCTTTTACGGGCCTATTCACCCCGCAAATGGCCCATTTTTCGGTACTCCATTATTGTACTGATATATGCATCTACTAGATGGTCTTATGTGTGCCTTTATATTCACTCGCAACCTAGCTTTCTCAAAAGCTTATAATGTGGGTGAATTTACTACACATATCATTCAAGACTTCTGCCAAGCAACTGGCATTAAAATTGAACATCCTGCAGCATGTTCAACCTCATAACGGGTTAGCAGAGTCTCTGGTAAAGAGACTCTAATGGATTTCATGTCCATTGTAAAATCGCAATTGCCTGTTGATGTTTAGGGACCATTACACTGCATTCCGCATCGCTTATCACGATACGGCCCGCTTGTTGCCATATCTTATTACTGATGCTTCTTGCTTCTGGTTTACCACCAAGTCTTGATAAATGTGAATTTGATGAGCAAAATCTCATTGAAATAGACACGCAATCTAAAGAAGCCTGAAGCTTCTGAGACCATTATCATGGGACACAAAATTCCTCATCTCGTTATGATCCGCATACTTTTCTGTGTGAAGTTGAGATCCAGAAGATCCTTCACATTCAGACTAAAGTACATCAATTACGGGATAAATTTACGGACAACCAGAAGATTGTTCGTTCACACGTCCCTGCTGTCAATACGCCAGCTAGGATTGACATTCCCACAGATGGATGCAATCCACCGGCAGCAGAATTGGCTGTACCTCATTTGAAAAGAGGACGCCCGCCAGGTTCAAAATATAAAGTTCCTCGACAGAGGAAGATTCCTTGATATATTAAAATGATCCATCCACAGGATGCTGAGCTCAGACCAGCAACCTCTCCCCTCCTAATTTCCCCTGCAGAGGAAACAACAGGAGAAACATCATTATATTACGTATGTACTGGAGAGAAACTGGACAGATATAGCACAGTCGTCGACGACGGTTTTGCTTTCGCTATTGTCGTTCACATCGCTGAATACGACGATGACGTCAACCCACTTTTCTATAGCGAAAATGCATAGATTGGCCAAAGTGGGACGAGGCAATAAGAGTAGAGCTGGACTCACTCTTGAAAAGCAAAGTCTTTGGACCAGTAGTCCATGCACCTGAATGTGTAAAACCTGTGGAATATAATTCGGATTTCATAAGAAATTGAAATGAAGGAGATGTGATCATTTTCCTTCTAAGCCTAAACTTCTCTGAAAAAGCCATTACATGCAGCTCATGGACGTTATGACTGCATATATATACGGCAATATAGATATAGAGATTTATATAAAACTTCCAAAAGGGTATACTCTACCCCCAGAGATGAAAGAGAAACGTAGAAACGTCTTCTCCATAAAGGCTGCAAAGATCATTAGTTGATCTTAAACAATATTCTGCACGTGTATCTTTTTAAAAAGATCATTGACAGGATTTGTGATATTTGCCTTACATATGGTCGACTTAAAGCTAATAAGATCTCCAGCACAGACCATTGAGATTTCAGATAGCTTTAAAGCATACCTTGGAAATGAAAAACCTAGGTATAACGATCATCATGAAGATGACATTAATCATCCTGAAGATGGCAATAATCATCCTGAAGATGAACTATCATCCTGGAGATGAACTATCATCCTAAAGATGACATTAATCATCCTGAAGATGAACTATCATCCTGGAGATGAACCATCATCCTGGAGATGAACCATCATCCTGAAGATGACATTAATCATCCTGAAGATGAACTATCATCCTGGAGATGAACCATCATCCTGAAGATGACATTAATCATCCTGGAGATGAACTATCAGCCTAGAGATGAACTATCATCCTGAAGATGACATTAATCATCCTGGAGATGAACTATTATTATTCATGTCGAAGATGTCTTGGCTTACATATTAAACACCTTCGTGGTGGAACCTTTTAATATTCTTCATACACCTGGAGTTTATGAAGAATGATGTCCATTTGTAACCTATTAAAAATAGATGCTTATTTATGATACCTTCCAGTCGCTGGAAGAGGGGGAGGACATTCTAGGTCCCGAAGAGCCTATCTCTAGTGTACTTGTTACTCTTCTTTATATGGCCAACTGCACGTGTCTTTGATAGAACGTCTGCAGTAAAGCTATTAACTAGATACAGTGTTGTCCTGGAGAGCACCACTAGACCAAGGATAAGCTGCTTCTGCACAACTTCCAAGGGTCAAGGAATATATATCGCAAATGCATGTTTAAAGATCATCGCGATGACTAAAACACAAAAGGCCGACCACCTCCTAAATATTTACATATCATCCTCAAATGTCTACATCCTCTGAGAAGCTCATCATCCAAGAAGCAAGTATTGTAAACGCTCATCCAGGTCCAGCAGTACCTTGCAGACACACTGAAGACTGATTCAAAGAATACTTTAGTGGAGTCATCTGTTGGAACTTATCCAACTAAGTTGGATCTTAATCCAACATTGGGCTAATATGCGATGAATAATTATATAAGTGCTACGCTGTCGTATTAAGCCCAATATATTAGTGATCTGGTTTTAATTAATTAAATGGGCTAAATGAGTTAAACAGGTTGTGTGGCCTTTATGTGTAGAGACTATTGGGCTTCAACTCGTTGATGGGCCGAGTTGGAAACCCTAGGGCTATGGAGGCTAGCCTATAAATATTAGCGGTCATGATCCCCGGAATACACGAACAAAGTTGAGCTGTCTTTTCTACGTCCCGTCGCTAGGAGAGAAACCGGGAGAAGTCTAAAGGGATTCTCCAAACGGTTGATTCGTGCTATTCTGGAAGATCGTCCGCTGTGCTATCGTCAGGATCTTTCAGATTATTAGAGATGGACTCAGGTACGCTTCCGTTAAATCCGAGTAGGTCAATGATTTAAGATTCCGCATGTTATACATCTAGATTATTATTTGCATGGTCTTGCTTAATGATTAATCTAGATCTTGAGTTTCTACAAGTGGTATCAGAGCCCACATGCTGTGGATCTTAAATTTTTTGTCTCGTAGTAGATCTGATAAAAATCAGTTTTTTAATCTGTTATTAAGTTTCGGATCTGCGAAAGAGGGGGGCTCCCCCGTCAGGAGATCGGCGCCGGCCACGTCGGCACCGACGCAGAACAACAGGGGCTGTTTAAAAAAAAGGGTTTTGGGGGGGCTCTGCCCCCCCCCGTTAGGTTTCCGGCAAAGGGGGCGGCGGCGCCCCCCCTTAGGGTTTCAGAAAAGGGGGCGGCCAGTCGCCGCCCCCATTACAGTGTTCCAGCGGCGGGGTGCCCTCCCCCGTCCGCCGGCAATAACAGACCCCCACCTTCGGTGGGGGTCTGGCGGAATCACACGAAAGGGGGGGCCTCGGACGCCCCCCCGTTGGGTCTTCGGCGAATTTTAATGGAGGGGGCGGCCTCGCGCCGCCCCCATCAGCTTTTTCCGGCGACGGGGGGGGGGTGCCCTAACCCCCCGTCCGCCGGTAGAGCAGCCCCCCCGAAAGTGGGGGGTCTGCCGCAGTCGAACGGCGACGGGGGGCTTCACCCCCCCTGCCGGCGCTCAATCGGAGAAAGGGGGGCCTCATCCGCCCCCCGTCGGGGCTTTGTTCACGGAAAGGGGCGGCGATCCGCCGCCCCATGAGGATCCGACGGCCGGAAAAAGGGGGTCGGCAAGCCCCCTTCGCAAGAGCAGCAAACGCCCCAGGCGCCTGCGCAGGAGGAGAAAGGGGCGGCCGATGCCGCCCCTATTGGCCGACGTCAGATCCATCTTGGGGCACTGCGCCTGAGCGATGCAGAACAAGGGGAGGCCCTTGCCGCCCCTATCAGTTGCGGCCGGTGCCGGCCACCCCTTTGCCGGCGCCGGATCTGAGGGAAAGGGGCCAGCGGCGGCCAGCCCCTTGATGGGCCAAGATCTGCTAGGGTTTCTAACCCTAGCAGACCTTGGGCCAAATTGGGCCCAAACAATTAATTTTCAAAAATAATTTTTTGATTTTCAGTATATGGGCATCAATTTTGGGCTTGTTTTGGGTCATTTGGTTGTATTTTTGGGCCTATTATTGCAAACCAGTTTTTTAGCCTTCTTTTGGGCTTATTGCAAACCAGTTTTAGGCACCCCCCCTGGCTATTTTTGGACCCAATTTTTTTTAGGTCATTTGGACACATATTTGGGCCTATTTTAGGATGTTTTAACACAAGTTAAGGAGGAAATAAAAGGGCAAGTTGTATATTTCCATTAAGTGTAATTTTTTGTGTTAAAATTCACATTTTAATTCAATTTTAGGCTTAATTAATTATATATATATCTCGAAATAATTTTATTTAAAAGGACAACCCACCAAAGTGGGCTCCATCGTGGCAATTAATTTTATTTCGATATATGTAAAAGGCTATGTACATGCTTGGCATGAAAATTTATCGCCTAAAGTTTTGAATTTAAATTCGTGAAATGAGGATATACATGGTTAACTGTATTTATATCGATCCTTTAAGCCCAATTTTGTGTGTTAAATTAAGTTCATTCCGATTTTTAATTCTTTAGGCAAAGTTTCAGTTAAATATACATTTCGAAATAACTCTAATTTTTGTGAAATTCCACCAAAGTGGGTTCCACTATTAAAATTTTATTATTTCGGAATGTAAACGGATTAAAAATACATACTTAGTATGATCAGTTGCCTGGAAGAATTTTAAACGGATCGAAGGAGTAAATAAAAGGTTTTCCTGTATATTTACGTTTAAGTTCAGTTTCATTTAAATTCAATTTTTGGGCGCATTAAATTATATGTTTCAAAATAATTTTAATTATTACGGGATCCCACCAAAGTGGGCTTTACTGTTAAATTATTATTATTTCGTAACATAAACGGTTAAATACATACTTTTGTATGATAGGTTGCCCGATATTGAATTTAATTTGGGATGAAGGAGGAAATAAGACGCTTAAATGTATATTTCTCCTCAAAGATAAATTTTGTGTTAATTGTGCAAAATAAATTTAAATTCGAAGTTTATGGCATAAAACAATATATATATATATACTTCGGTATATAACAAGTTGACTTCATACATTGGTATGAAAATTCAATTTGCCTAAATATAGATTTAAATTAAAACACAAAATTCAGGTGTTTTCTTCTGGAGCAAATAAAAAGTTTCAACATATATTTCTCCTTAAGAATAAGTTTAAAAGGCCTTAAAGAATTTTTTGTGCACTAACCATCAAGCAAATGGCCTTAAGGAAATTTGACACATTTTAAAGTTATATCTAAAATGGGATAGGGTGTATATTTATATATGTGACTGTATAATGTATGTTCATATACACATTAGTATACCTATATACCCCATTTTGAAGAAGAAAATTTGTGTTGAAGCTATGGATTTTATTTAACTCAATATAAATGGTTAGAGGGATGGAATAAAAGGTTCTTATATATATTTCCACTTAGTGTAATCATTTTGTGTTAAATTCGGTTTAGTTTCAATTTCAATTTTTGGCACAATTAATTATGTATTTCGAATATGGAATGATTAGATCATCAACTCATCAAAGTGGGGTTTCTTGTGAAGATCAGTTCTAATCTCGAAATATAACAAGTTGAATACATACTTTTGTATGAAAATTTTGGTTGCCTTAAATTTGATTTTGAATAAAAGTGGACTTGAATATCTCCACTTAAAGTATATTCATGTATTAAATTGCGACTTAGATTCAAATTGTGCAAAAGTATATATTTTTGAGATGACTTCGTGCAATCATCATCTCGCCAAAGTGGGCTCTGTTGATTTGCATTATTTCATTTCATGAATATAAAAAGAATCTAATGTGCCCGTGATTTGCGTAAGAATGCTAAATCGGCCCAAAGGAAGATTACCGTTCTATACCATTTCATGCGTACCTGTGGCAATAGACAAGGTGATGATTGGTGAGTTCAATGCATGCAAATTTAATTCGGCCCAAAGGAAGTTTTATTTTTGGCATGTTATTATTGTCATTGTCTGATTGCTACAACAAGATGTCAGTGACTAGTCAATAGATTATCCAAAGATAAATATTGGGCTAGTGGGGGATGTCTTGAGATGGGAAAATAGCATTAATTTGAATTTGTTGTTGTATTTAATACCCATATGAACATGTTATAAATTGTTTTCTTGTTCTCTGTTCGGCTATTATTCCTGAAAATTTCTTCTGCCATTCCAGAATATCTCAGGGGCACTATTTCAGATAAAATTACCACAACTAAAGGATTCCTTTCTGACATTGAAAACAGATTTGTCAAGAGTGAAAGGGGTGAAATTGGTACACTCTTGACAATTCTAAATTCAATGAGGTATAAGGATACGGGAAACATTAGGGAGCACATACTGAAGGTGTCTAATATTGCTTCAAGGTTGAAAGCACTTGAGCCAGACCTCTCTGAGGCTATGCTAGTGCATTTTATTTTGATATCTCTTCCATCACAGTTCAACCAGTTTAAGATGAGCTACAATCTGAAGGATGAGACTTGGTCTCTGGATGAGCTCATCTCGCACTGTGTCCAGGAAGAGAACAGGCTTGAGCAAGGAAGACAGAAAGTGCTCATATGATCTCTACCACTAAAGATAAGAAAGGTATGTTGCGAAATTTGGTTTAATTCTAGCTTAATTTCTTTTCATGCAACCTTGGGTACTTATAGACACGTGATGGAAAGATTTTGGTGTAACCATTCACATCATTGTGTCTATGCAGGATTTCCTAAGATGCCAAAAGCCAAATGATGGTGAAAGATACATCGATATGGGCAATGGCAAGATGGTTCAAGTAGAGGCACATTAAATTTAGATTATTTCTTTTAAGTGCTAGATTGTATTTGAATTTTATGAGACTATTATGTACCGTTTTTAACGGAATTTGGATTTCCATTTCTATTTTAAACAAATTTGGTTATAAGTGTTCAATTTTGAATGGAAAAGTTGGTTGTCTCTTAATTCAAAATTAGTTTATTCTAGTTCTTTAAAAGATCATTATAATCTTCATTTATTCGAAAATGTTGCTTTATTTCTAAGATTCCTGCAGTTTAAGTACATGTGTTGTAATGAAAGAATTAACAGTTTAGAATTCAGTTATATTTTGATTGCAGCTTATATCCTTAATAAAGTTTCAACAAATAAATCAATTACATATTTGGATATGTCCAACTAAAGTAAGGCTTTATAAGCCTAATAAAGTAATAGGACATAATGCTAATGATTTTCTAATTTTGTTGAATAGTTTTAAAGTTGATATTATTTTGTATGATTTTACATAATCCCACTATTAAGTTAATTAACGAATTAGGAAATGCACACCTATTTGAGGATGCTGAGTTTAAGGGGGGAAATTTAGTTAGTGACATTACTCTTGAAGAGGATTATATCCACACAGGTGTTGTTGGCATTGTTCGGGATGGTATTCCTGACATTGTTCAAGACACAATAAATTCAAGATAATGTTGCAATTCCTCCTACTCGGGAAATTGTTCATAAGGACAAACTCTAGCACCCTCAAAGCACTAATTGCCATTCAGGAAATCCATTAAAGAGATAACAAGCTCACTGTTGACATTAGGATGATGGAAGTTTGACTTACATCAAGTCATAAAAGGTTTTACATCTCTAAATGGATTAATGCATTAATTAAGAAAGTCCTTGAATGATACTTAAAATCTTTTCTCATCGCCATAAGGTTTGAAACCTATTGATTGTAAATAGTTTTTTATGATCAAAAGGAATTCAAAAGGGTATTAAGAAAAATTTAAAGTGTATCACTCAAAGACTTTATACGGAAAAGAATGCATTAATTGTAAAGAGACTTTCTATTCAGTTTTCATGAAAGACTCTGTGAGGTTTTAAATGGCATTAGCAGAGCATTTCAATATCGTTGATGATATATTAACTTTCATTAAGTGATCACCTCGTTCGGTTTTGAGATGATATTTAATGATGTTATCTGAGTTCTGTGGGAGCATGTAATTTATTATCTATGTGGTAATGAATGCTAAGTTCTGTGGGAGACAATTTTAGTCTCAAAATTGCCCTGAGAATAATCTTAAGAAGATTTCCTATATCTCACCAATTGGGAGTCTAAAGTATGCTCAGTTTTATATGCATTTGGTTGTTACATATATTACAGGTGTGTTGGGCAGATTGTTAAGTTCAGGAGTTGACCATTTGACAGCAGCCAAATGTGTCTTACGGTATTTATGGAGAACAAAAGGGTTACATGTTCAAGGATCAGTAGTCAAAAAGGTTTGAGATCATTTTGGTATACTGACTCTGATCATTTATTGGATGCAAAGAATATATGAAAATCTATGTTAGGCGCCATCTACTAGAAGAGATCTAAATGGTCCCTTTTATATAGTCTCTTCTGACATGGCTTTAGATTTCATATTATATTATGTGACATCCAAATCATGAAATATATCTGCATATTTTTTCACTATGCTGCGAATTAGGGATGGTGTTGAAACACCACACAGTTTATTTAGTGACAATGAAGTCTGCAGTTTTATATTCCAGCAACAACAGGAACTCGACAAAGTTTAGATATTCAAAGATCAAGTTCCTAGATTGTTGATTAATAGGAGTGTATAATTGTCTAATGAGCACATCGAAACAAACCATGTAATTACGGATCCGTTATAGTAAGGAAATGTCATCCAAAAGGTTTTATGAGCTAGATACTCATATGGATGTCATTTCATTAAGAACATTCAGTTTTATGGTAGTTTGTTCTTTTGGGTGCTCATATGATAGACAAAATTAAGTCTCCAGCTTAAGCTTGAGGATATTTTCTGATCAGAAATAAAGTTTTTGGTTTCAGTTCGGCTTCACTCCGATTTTTATGATCTCACTAAGGTTAAGGAGGATCAGTTGGAAATAGACATGTTAGATCACATTACATGTAATTTCCATGCTACACATCCACTTCATAATCCATGTCATTCTTTTGTATTAGCACGGTGACCACTGATGGGTCGAGCTGCAATTGCTGCGGCGAAGATCTCTTTGATCCCTTGCTAATATAATTGATGGACCGGATTGTTTTTGACTCATTAAAGAAATGACAGCAGGTTAAGATCTTATTTGGTTGTATGCACTATGAAATATAATTATAAAGTTTAAGCATATAGCCCAAGTGGGAGATTGTTAGAACTTATCCAACTAAGTTAGATCTTAATCCAACATTGGGCTAATATGCGGTGAATAATTATATAAGTGCTACGCTGTCGTATTAAGCCCAATATATTAGTGATCTGGTTTTAATTAATTAAATGGGCTAAATGAGTTAAACAGGTTGTGTGGCCTTTATGTGTAGAGACTATTGGGCTTCAACTCGTTGATGGGCCGAGTTGGAAACCCTAGGGCTATGGAGGCTAGCCTATAAATATTAGCGGTCATGATCCCCGGAATACACGAACAAAGTTGAGCCGTCTTTTCTACGTCCCGTCGCTAGGAGAGAAACCGGGAGAAGTCTAAAGGGATTCTCCAAACGGTTGATTCGTGCTATTCTGGAAGATCGTCCGCTGTGCTATCATCAGGATCTTTCAGATTATTAGCGATGGACTCAGGTACGCTTCTGTTAAATCTGAGTAGGTCAATGATTTAAGATTCCGCATGTTATACATCTAGATTATTATTTGCATGGTCTTGCTTAATGATTAATCTAGATCGTGAGTTTCTACATCATCTACCAACTTCGAAGAGCATTTCACTCCAGAGCGCCACTGACTTCCCATAGCCGCTAGATGAGTGAAACTTGTATAGATGAGTGATGATTATATTTTCTTGCAGAACGTGATGGATGTATAGACGAATAGGAGAAGATTGTATAGATACATAGGAGATCTGCAAACCTGAAGCTTGTACAGATCAGGGGGAGTCACTCGATAGTTGTACTCTTTTCCCTTAAGCTGCTGGTTTTTCCCACTGGGTTTTCCACAGCTAAGGTTTTAACGAGGCAACCACAGTGGCTTTGGACCCAGAAGTATCCACCTCATTAGCATACTGAATCCTGAAGTATTCATATGCTTAACCCAAGGTAATGGAGAGATGAGGGGGAGTGTTGTGAGTTGAGGGAGGCCTTTGGCCTCCCTCCCCTCATCATCTCTCCATTACTCCCCACTAAGTTAGTGGGGAGTCCCTTGGACTCCTAATCTATTAAGAAAATGAATATATAGAGAGCCATGGCTTGTGCCATGGCTACTCCTTATGAGAGATTATTTTACTTCTCTCCAATATCTCTTAACAGATCGCTTGTAATTATTTAACCTGTCATTGATTAACAGATGACAAATGTGCATAATCAGTTAAATATTTGACGCTAAAATTTTATTAAAAGTCTGCACATTAAATAAATCAACCGCAAGGATTATAAAGTCATAGAACTTCAAATTTTGACAAAGGATAAACTCAAGGACATTGAAATATCTCCCAATAATGATATGTACTCTTTTTTCTTGAATAATGAATTATAAATGCAGATGAGTATTTTCTCATGCGGCAAGGAAAAATGATGTTAAGTCTGCATAGGATAATTATTGTTTTTTACTCAGGCTCAGTTGTTTGATTTAAAAACTTCAAAGTCAAAAATTTTGATTTAAAATTTCTCATTTTCCACTTCCCTAACTCAAGCTCTAGATCACCTCTACAGCCAGTTCTTTCCTTCTATATCTCCAACTTGCCACACAATTTGACAGAAATAATACCACATAACTCACTGGAAATCTAATTCCATAAAATTACACAGTTAAAGATTTCACTAAAATTAGCAATAATCAAATAGACCAGCACACTCATCGAATCAAGCCTAATCAGCGACAACTGACTTTCAAAAAAATATAAACATTAATAATCAAGGAAATATCATTTACCCGTAAGATTATTGTACCGGCACATCCATCGACGACGCGAGATTGTTTCAAAATTTTACCAATAATCTGTCAATATCCCAAAAAAACACTTAACAAATAGCCACAAATATAACATTTAATTCTTACCCACAAATATAACAATTAGTTCTGAAAAGTTAGGGTTATGGCAACATTTAAACACCTTTAAGTATTCCCAAATAATCATAAAGCATACCAATCTAATATGGGAAACATAGAAATTTGATCAATTCATTCAAAAATTGAAACATGTGTCACAAAATTTAACAAATTATTAGAAAAAAAACTTTCAGAAAATATAAACATCAATAATCAACGTAATATCATTTACCTGTAAGATATTTTTATCTGTCGGTACATCCAACAGCAACACATGGCCTATTTCAAAATTGCCAATAATCACACCCCAAAAACACATAACAAACAACAACAAATATAACAATTAATTCTCAACCACACATGAACTGGCAGAAAGTATCAACCGTTAGTGTTAGGGCCTTCAAGTGTTCCCAACTTATGATAAAGCAAACAAATCTAATATGTGAAATATAGAAGAATCTTGATCCATTCAATCAAAAATTTAAACGTGTCACAAAATTTAACAAATTATTTGAAAAGGACTTTCAAAAATATAAACATTAATAATCAAGGTAATATCATTTACTAGTAAGATTTTTGTTTGTTGGCACACCCACGAACAATGTATGACCTGTTTCAAAATTTCACGAATAATCACAGTCAATTTCCCATAAAAATACATAACAAATAAACAGAAATATAAAAAATGATGAGAAAAATAGATAGCTGACTGGTTTGAATCGCCAAATCCTTGGTAGGAGACAGGATGTCCAGACGTCGGTACCAGGCACATGTTGCCGAAGTTTCTGGAGCATGGGAGTGAGGAAAGCGGTAGTCTGTATAGAGCCAATGGGGGCCATGGAAATAACATTAGTACCAGCTAGGATCTTAGGGATGGCCTAGCACTGGATCTTGTTTAGGACCTAGTAGCACTTGTTCATTACAACACAGAACACAGGCAGAATCAGCCACATGGACTGGAATCCACCGGACTTTGACTGCCCTTGTTATTTGGGTCAACGTTGGTCCTAGTGTGGGTCGACAGTATTATTAGCGATCGATCAGGTCTTCATCGAAGTGGTAGCCTTTTCATTTCCAATTCCATCATAGATTCCAATGAAAATGGACAGCTTATCAAATGGTTGATTCTATTTGGTGTTTACGACAAAAGAAACTTTCAGGCAACAGTAACAAACTGAAAAGGGTAAATTCATCAATTTTGTAGTTTAAGAAAATTTTTATTTTATAAACAAAAAACTCATCCATAACAGAAATTAGTAAGAAAATTCAGGAAATCAGCAGATGATACAAATATATTTCTCTTTTACAAATTGCTCTTTTATTCAATTTATCAATTTAACAAAAAAACTTATCAATTGTTCTTTTATAAACAAAAAACTTATCCATAACAGAAATTAGTAAGAAAATTCAGAAAATTCAGGAAATATATTTCTTTTCCATAATTTTTCTATAAGACATGATATAAATAGATCGAACTTTACCAATGAAACAGATACGAAGTCTTCACCACCCAGTACTTGCTCCCATCTATTGCCCTCATATCCCAATGGCTATCACCCCATGATCCAGATCGGTGCCGCATTCTCCAGTGAGCACACCGCTCGAATTAGCTAGATTTGAACATTGTGACATTGTGAAGCTTATATGCATTGTTGGATATGCAGTGCAAGAAGTTCAGTAACAATACACTAATGTCTGAAATTTAAATGCATATTGAATATCCAACTAATGTCTAAAAATTTAAATGCATATTGAATATCCAACATATGAAAATATGCCTAAACTTTCACTCGGTATCATGAATATCCCGCACAATAAGTTCATGTGCAGGTGGTTGCTGCGAGAAATCCCAAATCAAATAGATACAACCAATATGTCATTTGATTTCGAAGGCGATTCCAACAAAAATGAATTCGAAAAAAATGCAAAACATGAAAGCACAACCCACAATCAAAGGTGGAAACACCTTCTCAGCTGCACGATGAAGGACAGAAAAGCCTCCAGTTATAGTCTTACAGAAATAGTTGGTTGGCCGCTTGCTTACTATACCCATCTTAATGGGATCATAAGTGTCCCGTTATTGATGAAAACAACAGCAATTGAGTTCCAGTCACTTTAAAATTCAAATAATCTCTAAACAATCTTCTCTATACCATACCGGTCTTAAAGGCTGAAAGGTTAGCATTATCTATCATTCACACAATTAGACCAAAACATATGTTAAAAATATATAGCCAAAGCTTACATGCATTTTGACAGAAAAAAATGAGTTTTGGTGCTTGAATTACTTCTCTAAATCTCCCAATTGGCCCCTTGCCACTCCCTTTTTTCTAATTTTTTTCCCCAAACCAAAATCCATAGGAAATAGCGAGGCAAAAAATATCAATTACCCGTCAAAAAGCCAGAAATCCTAATCTGAAAAATTTAACGAAAAGCCATGTTCATACATGTTCTTGTTCACTCTGCCGAGCTTCTTGTGGGCATCGTGCACCATTTCTCTATGCAACTCAATCCCTTTCTCTATGCAACCTCTACTTATTGATTTCGGCATGGGAATTTAGGCATTGGATAATAAGATATTGGCATGCTTTCTGTGAAATGAATAATTTGAACTAAGAGTGTTATATTTGCACGTTTTCTATTTGATATGAGAACTAAGAATGTTCTGTAAACAATGTCTAACATAACATTTTGTAAACCAAATTAAACGATGATCTTTTTTTCTAACAGGACATCTTAAAATTAACAGGACATCTTAAAATTAATAGAACTTACTCTTAGTTCTCATATAAAGTAAGTTCTCATATCAAGTAAGTTCTTCGTATACAGTAAGTTCTCACGCCTATGAAATGTCCTAAAGATCTAACAGAAATCCTCCAAGAAATCACGCCCTAAAACAACTATAACTTGATTTAATAATTCGAACATTGATCTAACAAAAACAATTATAACTTGATCTAACAGAAATCCTCCAAGATTTGATAATTCGAACACAGAAATCATGCCATAAAACAATTACAGATGAGAACTTACTTGAGATCAGATGAGATTCGAAGGTTGGGAGATGGCTAGGGTTCTCTTTGGATGTGAGAGATCAAATTCATTTGGTGGAGATCATGACCCAGATCCTTTGATATGTATAGATGAAGAGAGCTACGATCGAGATCTGAGATTGCAATCGACACGATCTTTTTTAGCGCGGGTCTTCCCCCCTCCTGAGAGCGCGAGCGTGGAAGAGCTTGGCGAGCTGAGATTGCAATCGGCATGATTTCTGAGAGCGCGAGCGTGGAAGAGCTCGGAACCCCGTGGAAGAGCGTGGAAGATCTGTGCTTCGAGATGATTCAGATCTCACGATTTCTGTGAGACAATGAGAGAACTCGAAACCCCGTGGGGTTTCCCCCTCCTTTTGGAGCGAAAATGCGGGAAGGCGCTAAGCTTTAGGGTTTCCCCCCTCCTCGTCACACACAAAATGGTTTTCAAAATTTATATAAAAGTAAAGAAGGCTGAGAGTTTTTTTGGGAGATAAATTATACAAACTGATATTAAAGTTTTGGTTCTCCCAAAACATTTTTCTTCCCCCCAAAATTTAATTCTTCCCCCCAAAATTTTATTCCCCCCACAAATTTTGTTTCAAATTTAAAATTTCAAACCTCTTATCAAATAGTTTCCCCCAAACTCAATTTCTCTTCACTTATCCAATTTCCCTTATCTTATCCATTTCTCTTAATAACAACCCTCATTTATAACCAATTTCTCAACTCTTATCCAAAAACTCTTATCCAATAACCCATGATAACATCCCTGTTTTATTTTATATATATATATATATATATATATATATATATATATATATATATATACTAGTCATAACCCGTGCCCGCAGGGCACGGTTCATTTAAGATTTCATTCCGCAAAATCTTTATTCCCCAAAAAAAATATTTCCACAGCTAAAATTTAAAAGAACAACAAATTCTCGTAAAAATATTTAGCGGCACGGGCACCTTCGGTGTTGGCATCTTCGGCGCGAAACAACAAATATGACGCAAGCGCCTTCGATGTGGAACAACAAATTCGGCGCAGAACAACAAATTTGGCGCGGACACCTTCGACGCGGAACAACAAATTTGGCGTAGAACAAAAAAATTCGACGTGTGCGCCTTTGGCGCGGAACAACGCGCGAGCGCCTTAGGCGCAGAACAACAAATTCGGCGCGGGCACCTTCGTAGGAACAACAAATTCGACGCGGAACAACAAATTCGGCGCAGAACAACAAATTAGCGTAAAAAAATTTAGCGTGCGCCTTCGGCGCGAAACAATTTAAATTTTTCGGTGAGGGTATTAACTTAAATTTTTTACGCTAATTTGTTGTTCCGCTAAATTTTTTTACGCTAATTTTTTTTAACTTTTTTTAATTTAATGGATCATGCTTTTCCACAATCTTTCCCAAGACACTTTTAATTTCAAAGTTTAGATTCCCAAGACACTTTTCCCCCAAATTTAATCTACACAATCTTTCCCAAGACATTTTTAATTGCAAAGTTTTGGTTTCCAAGACATTCGCCTCCCTCTCCAAAATTTAAGTTTTCCCACTAAAATTTTCACAAAATCCAATCTCAACTATTGATTTACCAAGATCAAATCTTAGCCACTCGTTATCTTGTCCTAGTCAGCCCTAGAATTCAAAAATCGATGTCAAATGTATAATAGATTAATATATATATAGCTATGCACTGACATACATGTTTGTCTCATCTGCCCATATCCTTCTTTTTGGAATTTGTTGCGTCATGTATGTCTCGTATATGTAACTGGATCCATGTTTCCCAGTATTTAATCAATGTTTAAGTTCTTTCAAACCATAAGAAAGTAACAGATGGTATTCTTATGGACCTTTCTCTAGTGTGGCACGGATGATGGGAACCATTGACATTATAACGTCCTTTGCAGTTTTCTACCTGTCAGTCAAAACATTGATAAACAGAATTGATATATTCGAAGCAACCAAATGATTCAAAATTATTTTTCGCAGAAACATTTTTGGTGCTTTTGTCGCTAGTATATAAATTGAAGGACAAAATCAGTGTATGCTAGTTGGCTAATGTTGTTCAAGCTGCAGGAATTTCATAAACCTGAAGATTTATAGTTTATTTTAGTTATCTACACTCAGGTGGTGCCTTCTAATAAATATGATAGGATTCTCCCAGAAGTCTGGTTCCCAACACTTCTTATTTCCACTTAAACTTTGTTCAGTAGTGAGAGATATATCTCAAATATTATAGACATATCTCAAATATCATAGACATCACAAACATTCCTGACAAAATGCTTTTCGTAAAATGGGTTGGTTTTATGAAAAGCAAGGATGTTTTAGAAATCATTGGCAGATAGAAAATTTGACAGACCCATAATTTCAAAATTGCATTTTAAAGGATAAAGTTTCACTTTTAAGAAACTCCTTTCATCTTTGTTTCATTTTGAAAAAATCTTATCGAATTTTTTTATTTTCAAGAAATCTCAAATTTTAAAAAACCTACCTCCCTGATTTATTTTTCAAGAAAGTTCATTTTCTCCATTAGTATTGACACATTGATGCTGTTTCTTGAAAAAGTAAGGTAATGTATAGTGTGTTTCTTGAAAAATATAGTAAAGTTTGGGAATTTTTTTAAAGTTAAACGGAATTTCTTGGAATTTAAAAAGTTTAATAAGGTATATTTAACCATGGAACAAATTTGAGGGAGGTTTCTTACTATTTATCCTTTTTTAAATGTTTGGCCTAGGATAATGTCAAGTATCTTTCTAAAGCTCACATTCTCCATTGGGGTTTTAGTACTCTCTTTAAATGCAAGTCATGCCCATCTTGTGTTGAGAAATACTTCTGCATCGCAACCTATTACCAGAACGTCATTGTGTTAGCAAAATAATGATGTTAAGTTTGAATTTCGCGTTTGTAGAAGTAAATCTTCGAAGGAACTATCATTTTCTTGTTTCAAGATACTAAAAACCCTCGAGGATACCGACTCGTTGGTGACGTTTGTTATGACGAAGCATTCAGGGTAGCTTCTGCAATTACTCCAGTTCCTGGTGGTGTTGGCCCAACGACGATAACCATGATTTTATCCAACACTCTCATCTCCGCCAAAAGGATACACAATATCTAGTGACAAAACTGACCCTTCATAGATTCACTTAAGTTATAAACGTATGCAAGATTTTGCTGACGGTTTGGTACTTGTTGTGCCTGCATTTTTATTTGCATCCATAATGTTGGACGTCATAAAATAAGCGGTAAACACTGTTCTAAATGTGATCAAACCAGTTGCATTTTCACCATCCAGTTGCATTTTCACTGAATATGATTTTGAATGATCCAAGAACACTAAGAAGTTCAATTCATTAATAGCATCATAACAAATCCATCCACAGTGTTCACTCCTAGCACATCGGCAAACTCTTTCCTACATGTTCCTGCAGGAAATGAAAATTAGTACAACGATTGGAGCAATAGAAATAACATATCAGCTTTGTTCTAATAAACTCAAATGTAAATTGGTACATGCTTCAGTACAAAAAGTGGTACATTCAAAATTTTTGGCTCATCGAATTTAGGAAAATGCCACTTCCTGTATTAGGATAAGTAGTCTCATTTCATTTTGGCTCATTTAATAGTTTAAAGGGAATCATGTGTACGAGCTATCAACTCATGTTATCAAAATGATCTTTTCCGAGGGGAATACGGTGAGGCTCACACTACTGCTCTCAAGCTCATTTTTACAAAATGATTTATTGGCTCGTATGTTTTATTTCTTAATTTAAAATACATCCAATTTATAGTTTTATTTATTCAATTTATATTTGATGCATATTACAATGTGAGCGTATAAACCTGTAACAATCAAAATGCGACTTCTCTAAATGTGATTCATAGTGATGAAATTATGTTTTCAAATGCTATACTACATAATTTATTTTTGTATGGTACATCACCTATTACTGCTTATATCGTAATATTAGTCTTTTACTAATTCATGCACGGTAATCTTCCTATTATTATGAATACAGGACATTACAAAGCCTTATATTTTGTAAAATTATCTTAACACCTGGGATGAGCTCTGCTGGATTGCCAAAAAGGCTTGGGGTACATGACAGTAGGTTATTTCAGCTCAACTTGCAAATTCACCCCTAATGATACGACGGCCCTTCAGGTTTACTTATTTTCAGATATCCAAAATTTTCAGTCGTATGCACATGATTCCCTTTTGCCACTGAAAAGATAAAATATCGGACAAAAGATGAAGTTGAATAAACAAATCCAATAACAGAACTAAAAGATAGAAAGTAAGCAATAAAAAATACACCTTTCTTTTTAGATTTGAGGAACTAAAAGATGTAACGTCTTCTCCTCCCTCGCCCTATTCGACGGTAGAACCGGCATTGTCGCTGCCCTCTTCGGTGGCCTACCCACGCTCTTTTCCCCTGCATCGGCAACTGCATCGGCAGAGATCACTACTTCCGCCTCTTCGCGAGCTCGGCAGACTCTTCATCATCTCGACAGTCTGATCATTTCTCTGGTACCTTCTGCAGAGGGGGGGATAGAACAGAAAAGAGTAAAGGAAAGTAGATATGTCAATGAAAGAGTAGGGTGATTTATACCCAAAAAAAGAGTAGGGTGATCAGCTGAAGGGATGCTGAGCTTACAATTTGAGCTTACAATTCTGTACAACTGAGCTTACAGCCGAGCTTACAATTCTATACATGCTTCATATATCCAAATTCACTATCCAAATTCTTCAATCGCCCTTGCAACCACACATATAAATTTTATGGGTGATCCGAATGCTTACAGGATGGCATGTATGTACGGGTTCCACGGGCTGTTTGTCAGCCGGGCGGAGCTCCGGGCCCAACGGCAGTTGCTCCGGCGCAGCTAGTCGTTGATTGATATACATACATGCGTAAAGGTTACAGATGATATATGAACTACAAAACAAATAACAAACAAAACTCCGCTGTATATACAAAAATTATATATTGAACGGGTCCTGCCATCCTGGCCCTTGGAAGTTGGATCATGTACCTTTTTTTGTCGCTTTAATGTAAATTTTGGAAGAAAATGGGTTTGTTCATGCACCTAAAATTATATCAAATGTTCCTTGCCTGTAACACACATATAAATTATATGGGTGATCCGAATGCTTTGCAAATGAATTAAGTACCCTTTATAGCACAAAAAAGTAAGATTTGGATAGTATCAAACCTGGAAATAATGCTCCTTGCGAGAAGACCCTTGCTCACGGAATTCACACTGCTCACGGAATTCACACACTCATAATTTTAATTTAGCCTGTTTGTTTGCGAGAAGACCCTTGCTGGAAATAATTCTCCTTGCACCTTGCCCGAAGACCCAGATGATGCGAAAGTAGAAGCTCTCGGCATTGACTGTTGCTCTCCCCCAAAAAACTCCTTTTGCTCTCTCCAAAAAAGACTGTTGATCTTCCCCAGGTCACGCAAATACTCTTCCCTAGGTCACGCAAATAAAAAAACTGAGTTAATATTGAACAAATGGGACTCAAATGGGACCCACAAATCTCCAAGCAAAGCTAACTTTCATCTCAAATCTTCATCTAAACCGTTCATTTTCCTAGAATTAATCCTGGCCGTCTTTTATCTACCCATTTGTCCTAGTCAGCTTGTCCTAGTCAGCCCTAGGATTCAAAAAACTCTGTCAAATGTAATATAGATATATATATATATATATATATATATAATACAATTCAGGACCTTTGTCCTACGTGACGGTTTTTGTCCTACATGTCCTAACTTTGTCCTATGTGTCTCCATAGATATGACTAGGACAAACTATTCACATCAACTTCACTGAACCGAATGTATTTCCCTATTCAGTTTAACAAACTGTTTTTGAACTTATTTCCCTAAGCGATTTGCACAACTGCTTCAGAATTCCCTAAAAACCCATTTCACTAAAACGACCATTTCACGTTCCCTAATCCACACCTTTCACAATTCTCCCATTCGCCTTGCCTGGGTTCTCTAATCAAATGGGACTTAATTACCAAATCAGTCTCCTCTCATCTGATCACGTCCATGCACGAGGCGAATTCTGCGCAATTAAAGTTTCATAGAATGCTCAATGCTGTCAAATTTTATTTCCTCATTTGGTAATTACTCCATCTAATTTTCTTATTAGAATTTTATGTTTTTATGTCAAATTTAATGCTGTCAAATTCAATTAATGTCGATTTATTAGATGGAGTTAATTACCAAAACAATCTCCTCTGATCAGGATTTAATGCATACACGAGGAGAGAGTTCTGCGCAATTAAAGTTTCATAGAATGCTCAATGCTGTCAAATTTTATTTCCTCATTTGGTACTTACTCCATTTAGAATTTAATGTTTTTATGCCTAGAAATTAATGTCGAATTTTACCTAATTTTATTTCCCCCATTTCATTTGCTGTCAAATACAGAATACACGGGTTAAATACAAATTTTAATGCTCAACGCTCAACGCTCACTGCACGTATAAACTACATAAACGTTCAACCCTCAATGCACGGGTAAACTACAGAACTTTCAATGCTCTAGTTGTCAAACTTTCTTATTCCGCCATCTAATTTTCTTATTCTCAGTGATTTTCCTACTACAGTATATTCCTAATTATTCCACTCTTTTTACAACATTTTAGATTATGATTGCAAATGTAGTTCATTAGGTTATGATTGCAAATATACTCCTCCTTCAGTATACTCCCTACTTCAGTATGAATTCAATGCTCATAGTTCACTGCAAATAGTTTGTCCAACCCTTCCACACAGTTTGGCCTTCGCTTTTAATCTGTTGTGTCTTCCTTTTGTTGTTAAGGAATTCCTTATGATTCTTATACGTCCTTTTGAATTATTTTGGCTTTTACTGCTAATTTCTTAAGGTTTTCCTTATGATTCTTATACATCCTTCCGCTTTTACTGCTAAATTTCGGCTTTGTTTCCTTTTTCATCATTTGGGCTTTGTTTTTTTTCTTTTTATTCTTGATGTTAAAAATCGTGGGCTGTTATGAATAGGCCCATGAGGTCCATTGGGTATCCAAGCCCACTATTGAAAGCTATATATATGAGGGTAGGGGGCTTTTCCCCTCTACACCTATTTCCCTAATATTTCCCTTCATAACACGTTATCAGCACGATCACGCTCGTTGGAGGAATCGGCGGCTCGCGGAGAAGGAGATCCATCAATCGCTCAGATTCAAAGAAGATCGTAATCTTCTCAACGGGGAGCGAAAAGGGCATCCTTCATCAACCGTCGACTAGATTCCTCGTCGAATCTAGAGATATGGAACTTATCTGCCTAGTGGACAGTGCATCGACGCACTCGATCCTTCAAAACTTAGACTACTTCACGAGCATAAGTAGCTATTCTGGCCCACTGAGAACAATCTCAGGACCAGCAAACATAATCAAAGGATCAGGGGAAGCAATTATATTGCTCCCTGTCAACACACAAATAACACTTAAAAATGCGTTATACTCCCCTAAATCCATCCGAAACCTCCTCAGTTTTAAAGACATCCGTTTAAACGGATATCACTTAGAGACGGTCGAGGAAGATAAAAGGGAATACTTGCTTGTAACGGCTCTTACAAATGGTTCAAAAACCATTGTGGAACGTTTCAAGGGACTCCCCTCGGGACTCTACCAAACAAGTATACAAACTTCAGAAACATCCATGGTGGAGCACCTGCAGTGCCCCCAAACACCAGAATTCCAACTCTGGCACAGTCGACTGGGACACCCTGGTTCTGTTATGATGTACCGCATCATAAAGAACTCCAGGGGAATTGACCTGAAGAACCTGAAGATTCTTCAAAAAGGCAAATTCCCATGTCCACCCTGTTATAAGGGTAAACTGATCACGAGACCCTCTCCACTGAAAGTGGATATGGAGTCCCCCAGTTTTCTGGAAAGAATCCACGGAGACATTTGTGGTCCGATTCACCCATCAAGTGGCACGTTCAGGTACTTTATGGTCCTGATAGACGCATCTACTAAGTGGTCACATGTGTGCCTACTGTCCACCCGTAACCTAGCACTATCTAAGCTTTTAGCTCAGATAATCAAGTTACAGGCCCACTTCCCCGACCACCAGATAAAGAAACTTCGTCTGGACAATGTGGGGGAGTTTACGTCACAAGTCTTTCTAGACTATTGCCAAGCTCAGGGAATTGAAGTCGAACATCCTGTAGCACATGTTCACACCCAAAATGGGTTAGCATAATCTCTAATTAAGAGACTGCAATGGATCGCTCGTCCATTATTACTTCAATCCCAGATGCCAGTGAATGCGTGGGGTCATGCAATTTTGCATGCTGCATCTTTAATAAAATTAAGACCCTCTGGAGGTCAGTCATCTTCTCCAATGCAACTAGCACTTGGAGCCCCACCAATTGTCTCACATTTGAGAATATTTGGTTGTGCAGTATACGTCCCCATAGCACCACCACAAAGGACAAAGATGGGTCCACAACGTCGCCTAGGCATTTATGTTGGGTTTGACACCCCCTCCATAATTAGATTCCTAGAACCCCTTACGGGAGACGTCTTTAAGGCACGTCTAGAAGACTTTGAATTTGATGAAACATCGTTTCCAAGACTAGGCTCACAGACAAAGAAGCCCGAAGCTTCAGAAAGTATCACTTGGGATACAAAGACTTTATGTCACTTTGATCCGCCAACAAGCCAGTGTGAGGAGGAGGTCCTAAAGATTCTCCACATCCAAAACATTGTCCATCTCTTGTCGGACAAATTTACTGACAACCAGAAGATTGTCAAATCACACGTCCATGCTGCTAACACTCCAGCTAGGATTGACATACCGCAAAATGGATGCAATCCGCCTGCAGCAGAAATGGTTGGACCTCTCAAAAAGAGAGGACGACCACTGGGATCCAAGGACCAAGTCCCTCGAAAGAGTATGACCCTTGGCAATGGTAAACAAATACCACCACAGGATGCTAATATAAGCCCTGCTACCCCATCTCTCCCAAACTCTCATGAAGAGGAAAAACCGGGAGAAAATGAAGTATCGATACACTATGTACGAACTGGGGAGTATTGGGACAGAAAAAGCACAACAATAGATGACACATTTGCGTGTAATATTGCCATCAACGTCGCGTACTGCGACGATGATATTGAACCACGCTCTCTGACAGAATGTCAAAGCAGAGATGATTGGCCAAAGTGGAAAGCTGCAATAGGATTTGAGTTGGATTCACTCACCAAACGCAAGGTCTTCGGACCCATAGTCCAGACACCAAAAGGTGTAAAACCTGTGGGTTATAAATGAGTATTTGTTAGAAAACGAAATGAACAGAATGAGATCGTACGCTACAAAGCAAGGCTTATAGCGCAGGGTTTTAGCCAACGTCCTGGGGTGGATTTTGAAGCCACATACTCCCCGGTCATGGACGCGATCACCTTCCGATTCCTCATTGGCTTAACAGCACAAGAGGGTTTAGGTATGCAACTCATGGACGTGGTTACTGCATACCTATATGGCAACCTAGACCGAGACATCTATATGAGATTGCCTGACGGTTATTCTTTGCCTGCAGCACTAAAAGAGAGAGTACGTGACATCTACTCAGTGAAACTGCAAAGATCATTATATGGTCTAAAACAATCCGGAAGGATGTGGTATAACAGACTGAGCGATTTCCTTGCACAGCAAGGATTTAAAAACGACCCAGTCTGTCCTTGCATCTTTATAAGAGCAAAGGCAACAGGATTTGTAATTATAGTCGTCTATATAGACGACTTAAACCTCATCGGATCTCCTGAAGAGATCGCAAAGATTTCTAGAAGCCTGACAGAAACCTTCGAGATGAAAGACCTCGGAAAATCAAAATTCTGTTTAGGTCTTCAGATAGAGCATCTTAAAGATGGGATCCTGTTACACCAGTCAACTTACACATCGAACTTATTGAAAAAGTTTCAGATGGATAAGTGCCACCCCCTCAGCACTCCGATGGTCGTCAGATCATTGGATGTACACAAAGACCCCTTCCGGCCACTGGAAGAGGGGGAGGAAGTACTAGGCCCCGAAGTGCCTTATTTAAGTGCTATCGGTGCACTCCTTTACCTGGCTAACTGCACTCGTCCTGACATAGCATTTGCAGTAAACTTACTAGCCAGATATAGTGCTGCACCTACACATCGGCACTGGGCCGGAGTTAAGCATCTTCTGCGCTACCTCCAAGGTTCCATAGACTTAGGTCTATTCTACAGGAAAGGGGCATCAACTGGTTTAGTTATGCTGATGCAGGTTACAGGTCCGATCCTCATACAGAGAAGTCTCAGACCGGATACATGTTCACATATGGCGGCACTGCCATATCCTGGAGATCTGTGAAGCAGACCATGACGACAGTCTCATCCACTCACTCAAAGCTCCTAGCGATCTTCGAAGCAAGCAAGGAATGCTTCTGGCTACGCTCGGTGATCCAGCACATCCTCACCTCCACCGGCCTGACGACCTGCGTGTATAGCCCAGCTACAGGACGGCTACATCAAGACAATGCTCACACTCCATGAAGACAATGCTCGGTGATCCAGCACATCCTCACACTCCATGAAGACAATGCAGCATGTATAGCCCAGCTACAGGACGGCTACATCAAAGGTGACAAGACGAAGCATATCTCCCCCAAGTTCTTCTGGACGCACGACCTTCAGAAGCAAAAGCAGATTGAGGTACAGAAGATCCAATCATGTAATAACTTGGCCGATTTGCTTACCAAATCCCTGCCTACTAGTATCTTTGAGAAACTTATATATGGGATTGGGATGAGGAGAGTGAGTAAATGTAAACTGGGTTAGGATGAGAGAACTATGAACTCATAGATACATAGGAGACTGATGTATAGATTCATAGGAAATCTGCAAGCCTGAAGCTTGGTCAGATAAGGGGGAGTCAACTGCAGAGTTGTACTCTTTTCCCTTGGCTACAGGTTTTTTCCCACTGGGTTTTCCGTAGTCAAGGTTTTGACGAGGCAACCTTGTTGACTCTGGATCCTGAAGTATCCACCCCTAGACACATCCCTAACACAGGGGAAGTTATGGGTTAACTGTTCTTTCTTTAACAAGGCAGTTACCCTAACTCCGATCCTGAAGAATCCACCTCTTATTCAATGTTGGTTGGATAAGGGGAAGTGTTATGAATAGGCCCATGAGGCCCATTGGGTATCCAAGCCCACTATTGAAAGCTATATATATGAGGGTAGGGGGCTTTTCCCCTCTACACCTATTTCCCTAATATTTCCCTTCATAACATGGGCCATTTTTTCCCTGTTAATGTCATTTTCATCTGAAATTTAATTAGAACTTCGAAATTCTTATTTCTAATCAATGGTTTTTGTTCAAAATAGAAATTAGAACTTCGAAATTGTTTGGCCTTTTTTTGTAATCAATGTTTGCCCTGGGAACATGACTCTGGAAACATTGTTTCCAAATAAAAATGAAAATGAATGATTTCAGTATGTTTCCAAATAAAATTAATCCTTACTGTATTCAATGTTTGCTCTGGCAACCTATTTCTGGAAACATTGTATGGCCTTTTTTTGTCATTGTTAACAAATAAAAATGAAAATGACTGATTCCGCTATGTTTCTTCTAGCAATGTTTCCCAATACAATTAATACTTAGTGTCGCCATAGATCAAGGGTTTGGGGTGATCAAGAGTAGTAGATGCTAAAAAATGGGACACGATTTTTTGATATAATACTGTAAACTGGAAAAATAATGTCATTTTGCTTGATGGACTGCACTAGATTTTTTGATAGATTCATGTTTCGTATGTCCTCTTTTGGAAAAATTTGTTATCATCAATTGATGTTTTAAATCTTGATATTTCCCTAAAAATTACTCTTTATAAGATTGAAGCCCTGTTTCTTATAATCAGCGTAGATATGCATGTTCACATATATTTCTCCTATATTTATTCTTTTTGGAGTCTTTTCTGCAAAAATATAGATAACTGCCAGCATGTATTACTAGGGCAACCACATTCCTCAAAATTTCACAAGAAAAATATAGATAACTGCCAGCATGTATAACACAACCACACTCCAATAGTAATACATTTTTTTATCCTAATACTGACAGCTTTAATCCCTAGCTTTAAATAAACGAAGATGCTTTAATCCCTAGATTTCATGTTGCATTTCAAGTTACTTCTTTCAGATATTAGGATAAAAAAATGAAAGGGTTTGGGGTATTAAGACAAAGTTAGTATTTTACACATTGGATTACTAGGGCAATTTACACATAAAATCTCTTATACAATTCAGGATACTTAATGATGTAGCATTACATTTGATTTATATGGACAATCATACAACACACTAATCAGTAAATAGTCTTAAAATTACTAGCTAGGGAGTTCAAAAATAAATATTGACGAAATTTGGAATGAATTATGCTTTGTTTTCGTAGGAATCTCCTTTTCATAGGAAGCTCCTTTTCGCATTTAAGGTTATTTTTCATTTCTTCCATGAAACATGGATTTTTAATATTAGTTTAGAATAGTGATTCCCAGTTCTTATATCCCTATTCTAAACTAATAGAATAGTGATATTTAGAGTTGGAATTTGAAATTTGTAATTTGGAAGGAATTTAAACTAATCTCCTTTTCTTAAAATTTGAAATTTCCTAAAATGGGCAAAAACTGCACGTATATTAGGAATGACAAATTTTTGGGAGGTATTAAGAGTTTGTAGGCTAGAGTTATTTTTAGAAAGGTATATTAGGAATGACGAAATTTTGGAACGTATTAAGGAAGAGTAATTTTAGTAAGGTATTAGGCAAGAATTTTTTTGTTTGAAGGTATTACGAATTTATTGAATCTTTATAGAAGGAATTGTTGCAAGAGTAATTTGTTAAATTTCTTGGGCACTCACAATATTCTGATACGAAATCACATATTTTTTATGAATTTGGAAGAAATTAAGAGTTTTGGAACTACCAAAAGCAACTAATTTGGTGAGATAACAAAGAGCAGGGGGAAGAAAATTTTATTGAGTTGGCTGTCACAATTTTATGTGTATTACAAATATAATTCAACAAGCTTGATGCCAAATAGCAAAAAAAAAACCAACTTACTTGATATAGATTCTTTGCAATTATGATTCACTGGCAGATTACAGTAAGGATTAATTTTTGAAAGGTATTAAGAATTAAGCATTTTTGGACAGTTTTAAGCAAGAATTATTTTTAAAAGGTATTAGGACTTTACAACCTTCCATCATTAAATCTTTTTGTAAGGTATTATGACTATATAGCCTTCCAATTAGAACCAAGTTCGAATTATGCATCATTCATTTTTCATTTGACTTTCCTGTTCATGAGAATGCAATCCGTATATGGCTGATGGACTGTGCATATATGCAAGCATTGCATATACCCAGGAAAACCCGTGATAAATAACCATGTAACCTGTGCATATATGCAATTGTAACGGCTGGTTTTTGTATGATGATATTTATTTATATATATATGATTGTTCGTCTTCTTTCTTCTTCTTTTCCGTATCTCTTTTCCCTTATCTGGAGCTGAGCGTGTTTCATGACGCTTTTATCTTGAGCCAGACCCATCTTAGAAGTCCCTAGAACCCATCCCAAAGCTTCGCGCTTCATTTGAAGACTTTGTGTGCACTTTAGTCGGTTCAAGAACAAGGACCGACCGACTAGATGTCAATCTATTCGGTCAGAAACTCTTCATGGACCGACTAGTTTTCGTCAGATTTTTCCACTAAGTTACTGTTTACGCTTAGTCGGTCTAAGTTCATCCACCGACCGACTAGTTGTCGAACTAGTCGGTCAATACTTCTTTCAAAGACCGACTAGGTTAGAGATCATTTCATGCAGTCGAGTTACTGTTTACCTTTAGTCGGTCAAAGAACGAACACCGACCGACTAGTTGACGAACTAGTCGGTTAGGCTTTCTTCTCAGACCGACTAACTTTCAAAACTTCTTGTCGACCACTTTTATCCTTTAGTCGGTCAATGAACACTGGCCGACCGACTAGGTTGCAAACTAGTCGATCGAAGAGCCTTCACAGACCGACTAAATCTATCAACCCTATACCGACATTGTTCTCTGTTTAGCTTTTAGTCGGTCTCAGTTGGACGACCGACCGACTAGTTCTCAAACTAGTCGGTCGACCGCCCTTCACTGACCGACTAATTGACCCCGAAACCCTAAGTTCTGACCTAGCCGCCGTTCGTTTTCTTATTTAAACGCACGGCCTTCTTTCTTTTCCTTCTCATTATTTTGAGCCATCTTCTTCCCCAACCCATCTCTTTCTCTTCCCCTACCTCTCCCTCCTTCTCCCTTGCACCTCCATCTTCTTCAAGATCCCTCTCCTCTTCCTTTCTCTTTCCCTCTTTCTCCTTTCTCTCCTTTCTCCTGTTTCTTCTTCTCCTCCTATTTTCCCCACAAATCAGCCAACCACCCCATCTCCCCAGATCTGAACCTTGCGGCCAAGCTCCGGCCGCCATCTCGTTTCCCTTTTCGAGATCCATCTTGGCGATCCAACCTCAGTTCTAGCGACGAGACCCCGGGAGACGCTGAGATCTTCGCCACCGACGATGCCACCAACGATCAACGTTCCTCGCTGCGCTACCCGCGGCCTAGGAACTTCCGGACGACGCAAAGCTTCCACCTTTTCCAGATCTGACGTCGGATCTCCGCTCGATCGTCAAATCAGGTTGGTTCCCTAAACTCGTAGAAACCCGCACCATAAATGAATCAAAACCTAATTAAAATCAGCAACTTTAATCAATTAAATTTATTTTCCGTTGATCCTTAAAACGTTGTACAACCGTAGATAAATCGACGAATGGACTTTATGCATTTGCACATAGGATAGATCGTCGATTAGGCTAATACATTAAAAATGTGATTTTTGACAAATAGGGTAGTTCCATAACCTAGACACAACCCTAATAGGAATTATTGAATCGTGATCTGACACCGTCACCGTGTCACGATTTTCAGACGCTCTTTCGCCGACGAGACGTTTGGACGAGACGTTCCAGGAAGACGACGCACTCGCCACCGCAGGCAAGTGTACCACTTGCGTTCTTGGCCATGTTTAGGCCTTAGTCTTGTTAGAAATGATATTTTAAATGACGAGAACCGGACGTGAAATGATAGAGTCCGGGACGCCCTTGATGGCTCAGACTTGATAACGAAGTCTGAGTCTAACAACAACAATTTTGACATCATAGGATTGACATGCGTGTGTGTGAGTTGTGGACACCCTAGTACAACCCCTCCTGTTTTGTTGTGTCATGTCCCTTCCTTCTTGACATGTCCCGTTCCGTCTTGCACAGCCCGCTGGGCAATGGGGCACTCGCCAAGCCAGAGCGGGTGATCCCGTGTACCGATTCACAGCCCGATGGGCAATAGGGCACCTGTCAGGCTAGAGCAGGTGATCCCTTGTACCGATACACAGCTCAGAGAGCAATAGGGCACTTGTCAAGCTAGAGCAAGTGATCCCTTGTTCTGTCACGATTCTTGGGGTTTTGGGGTAGGGTTGAGCGTGAACGCGGCAAGAGGGTCTGATCCCCTCGAACCGTAAAGGCGTGAACCCTTTTCGTGTCTTGTCTTGTCATGTCTGGCTTTCCATGTTCCGTCTTGTCTTGACACCTGTAGGCTAGTCCCGTAGTCGGTAGCACTCGCTACGACTACTACTTGTCGTGTTTACTTTCCTGATACGTGTACTTTTGTTTGTTCGTCTGTTATAACCCCAGCATGTTAATCAACCAATAAAACATTGTTAAATAATTGGTGCACTTGCAGTTTGGTCTAACCTCTTCTTGTAGACCTTACCTGACGTACAGTTCCTTCTTTTGATGCTGTACGTCAGGGATCGAGCCAGAGTACGTCGAGGTGACTGACTTGCCAGCCGACGTGGAGCCAGAGAGTGTTGATCCTGAGTACGATCCTGAGGAGGACCAGAGCTAGAGACCTCCCGTTGCAGTTTCCAGAGTTATCCATTTACTTTAGTTAGGTGTGTAGCACCTTTTGTTACTTCTTTAGGTTGGGTGCTTGCACCGTTAGATTTTCTTTTCTGCTGTTGTAGCCCTTTGGGCGATGAGACTTGGTACTTTTGATATGTTGGAATAACATGATTTGTCTTTCCTTTCTTGTACTCTTATTGTTCTGTACTAACATGCAGGGACCTGTACCTTCGTCTTGGTACCACACAGACGCTTATTGGGTCAGGGATCCTTAGCTCTGGCCTAAGCGGGCCTAGTCACGCTTCGCCTCCGCTGTTTTGGGAAGCGGGGCGTGACAAGTTTTAGTGGTGGCACATGCAGGTCCACGTCCTAATCTTTCTGCAAGTACAGAACAGTAAGAGTAAGGACATTCATTTTGATATTCAAACATTGTACGAGTCTGACCGGTGATTTCGTTTCTGAACACAAGATGGCTGGGCGACGCATTACTCGATCCTCGAATTTGAGTGATGACGGTCCGGAGGACCAGGGTGTAGAGTTCCGCCAGTTCCTTGGCATGATGCGAGAGATGCTTGAGGTGCAACATCAGCTGGTGCAGCAGTCCAACCGTGCTGCCCAAGCCCCACCTGTTGCACCACCTCCACCTCCGCTTGCTCCGCGAGCTGCTCCAGGAGTGAAGCAGTTCAACGAGCTTCAGCCGAAGACCTTCTCCGGGAAGGAGGGACCTCTGGGTGCCGATGAGTGGATCCAGAGCACTGAGAAGAAGTTGGTAGCTGCCAAGATTCCAGATGATACTAGGGTGGAGATCGCGAAGATGCAGCTGACTGAGATTGCCCGAAACTGGTGGCGTATTGAGGAGAGGCGTCTGCAGAAGCCGGTGGAGTGGAAGACTTTTTGCCATATGTTCAAGGAGAAGTACTTCACCAAGGCAGATAGGAGAGAGCTGATGGGCAGATTCGTGGATCTGAAGCAGGGGGACATGACTATCGATGAGTATGAGGCTGAATTTGAGATGCTGAGCTGTTTTGCCCCACATATGGTGAATAAAGAGGAGAACCGAGCTGAGCGGTTCCGACAGGGACTTCATCCGAAGGTACAGGCTTCCATGTCCTCTCCTAGTTTCTCGACTATGAGGGAAGTGTTAGATGCTGCGAAGAATCATGAGACGATTTCGCACCTGCCTGACACTCCAGCGGACAGGGGGAAGCACCCTATGGAGTAGTACCGGCCACCTGCCAAGCCGACGATGAGGCCAGTCCAGACGGTGCCATTCAAGAGACCTGGAGCACCAGTGCAGCAGCAGAGCAAGGGTCCGTGCCATTTCTGCGGCAAGCCCGGACATGTTCAGACCAACTGTAGGAGGAAGCTGGGTCTGTGCCTACTTTGTGGATATGCTTCGCATGCGGCGAAGGATTGTCTGAGAGCCCGCAATGCTGTTGTTGGAGCGCCAGCCCCGTTGCAGATGAGGGCGCCTGCCCCAATCCAGAGAGGACCTGCTGTTCGTGGACCACCCTTGGTGCCACAACGGCAGTTGTACCAGCGAGTAGTGCAGCCTCAGAGGCCGGCCTACACAATGACAGCTGTTGAGACTGAGGAGCTGGATGGAGTTATTGCAGGTAACTCCTTGACCTAGTCTTTTCATTTCACAGTTAGACCTTAATGCTAGTTATGTTAGTGTTGCTTGGTTGTTTGATTGCTAGAGTAGTGTTGTGATCTTAGACCCTTTATTTTTCCTAGGCACCATTCTTGTGTTCTCTCACCCTGTTTTGGCTTTGTTTGACTCCGGTGCATCCATGTGCATCCTATCCCGGAAGTTCATAACAAAGCACTCCATTCCTACCCACACGCTTCCTAAGTGTTAGGACATCACCACGGGGAACGGAGTGGTGACTGTGAACATGGGATGTCGATCGATTCCTCTAGTGGTCAGTGGACATGAGTTATATGCAGATTTCATCGTCCACGATCTACCGCATTTCGATGTAGTCCTTAGCATCGATTGGCTGGGAGATTTCCATGCTTCGATCGACTGTCACAGCAAGAGAGTGGTATTCCGGATTCCAGGCCATCCGGAGTTCGAGTTCCGCAGCAGAGACGAGTCGCTTGGGCCCATTAGATTTCGGGCCAAGCCGGAGGTGCCAGTGTTAGCTGCGTTGCAGATGGAGATGGAGATCGACCGACCAGTGGTTGTCAGAGACTTCGACGACGTCTTTTCGGAGGATATCTCGGGTCTGCCACCCGACAGAGCTTTGGAGTTCGGCATCGACCTGATGCCGGGTGCGCAGCCGATATCGAAGGCGATGTATAGGATGGCTCCCGTGGAGCTAAAGGAGATGCGGAAGCAACTAGATGAGCTGTTGCAGAAGGGTTTCATCCACCCTAGTGTGTCACTGTGGGGTGCGCCAGTGTTGCTTGTGAAGAATAAGTATGGGTCCTGCAGGATGTGCGTGGACTATCGAGGATTGAATGCTGTCACCGTGAAGAACAAGTATCCACTGCCGCTGATCGATGACATTTTTGATCAGCTGGGAGGTTCGAGAGTTTTCTCGAAGTTGGATTTGAGGAGCGGATATCATCAGCTGAAGGTGAAGAAGGATGACATTCCGAAGACAGCTTTCCGGACGAAGTACGGGCACTATGAGTTTGTGTTGATGCCTTTCGGCGTGACCAATGCTCCAGCTGTGTTCATGAACCTTATGAACTTGATTTTCTACGAATTCCTGGATAAGTTTGTCGTTATCTTTATTGACGACATTCTTATTTACTCGAAGTCTGAAGAAGAGCACAACTGTCATCTGAGGACAGTGCTGGAGACGCTGAGGCGACACAAGTTGTATGCCAAGTATGGCAAGTGCGAGTTCTGGCTGGACAGAGTCGCATTCCTGGGACACGTGGTGTCCAATGATGGCATATCTGTAGATCCAGAGAAGGTCAGAGCAGTTCGAGATTGGCCGACTCCGCAGTCAGCGTCCGACATCAGGAGTTTCCTTGGTTTAGCAGGCTATTATCGACGGTTCATCAAGGATTTCTCGAAGATTGCTGAGACGATGACGAAGATGACAAGGAAGGACGTGGAGTTTCTGTGGTCTGATGCTTGTGAAGAGGCTTTCAGTATCTTGAAGGCGAGGTTGACCACGGCACCAGTTTTGGCAGTACCGGATCGAAGCGGAGGCTTTGAAGTATATTGCGATGCATCAGGAAAGGGCCTAGGATGCGTTCTGCATCAGCATGGCCATGTGGTCGCGTATGCTTCTCGTCAGCTGAGGACGCACGAGAAGAATTACCCGACGCACGATCTGGAGTTGGCAGCGGTGATCTTTGCATTGAAGATTTGGAGGCACTTCTTACTGAGTGAGAGCGTGAAGATTTTCACTGATCACAAAAGTTTGAAGTACATATTCACGCAGAAGGAGCTCAACATGTGTCAGAGACGATGGTTGGAGCTCATGGCTGACTATGAGATAGATTTGCAGTATCATCCGGGGAAGGTGAACGTGGTGTCGGATGCTTTGAGTAGACTTCCTACTGCTATGATGCATACTGCTGACTGGAGGATTTAGCAGGAGCTGAAGGAGATGGATTTGGTGGTTGTCCTACCTGGTGTGGTTCTTTCATTCATGAATTTGCAGATTCAGTCCACGGTCGTGGATCGGATCAAGGCAGCACATGCAGGAGATCCGAAGTTGCAGAGGATCAGGAGGCAGGTTGAAGCTGGACTACGAGCGGAGTTTGTGATTCATGAGGATGGTTCGCTGCGGTACGGCAGCAGACTCTGCGTACCTGCGGGTGATGTTCGGGAGGAGCTTTTGAGCGAGGCTCATAGCTCGCCTTATTCTATACATCCTGGTGGTACCAAGATGTATAATGACCTTCGACTGAATTACTGGTGGCTTGGCATGAAGAGGAGTGTGGCACGGAGCGTTGCCAAATATTTGATATGCCAACAAGTGAAGGCTGAGCACCATCGTACGGTTGGATTGCTACAACCGCTCCCTATTCCGGAATGGAAGTGGCAACATATTACGATGGATTTCGTGACTGGTTTACCTCGGACCCCGAAACAGAACGATGCAGTCTGGGTGATCGTTGATCGGTTGACTAAGTCTGCGCATTTCATTCCCTTCCGAGTGGGCCAGTCTACAGAAGCTTTGGCGAGGAAGTATCTAGAGGTAAAAGTCTGTTTTACTTCTCTCTACTTCATTTTCGATCTGGTTGTGATGTAGACCGTGTATGTGCAGGAGATTGTACGCTTACACGGAGTCCCCGTGAGCATCGTGTCTGACAGAGACTCGAGGTTCACATCTCAGTTTTGGAGAAATCTGCAGGAGAATTTGGGTACGAGTCTGAGTTTCAGCACGGCGTACCTCCGACAGACCGACGGCCAGTCCGAGAGGACTATTCAGATACTAGAGGATATGCTGTGAGCTTGTACGCTCAAGTTGAAGGGATCTTGGGAGGACCATCTCCATTTGGTGGAGTTTTCTTATAACAACAGCTACCAGGTGAGCATTGGCATGGCGCTGTTTGCTGCCTTATATGGGAGGAAATGTTGATCGCCACTGAGCTGGGATGACATTGGAGATCGGGAGCTGTTGGGTCCGGATATGATAGTAGAAGTTGTGGATGTCATGAGAGAAATCAGGGAGAAGCTCAGGGTTGCACAGGATCGATTCAAGCATTGGGTGGATGCCAAGAGACGACCCTTGGAGTTTCAGCCTGGAGACCACGTCTTCTTGAAGATTTCTCCGAACCGTAGAGTTATCTGATTCGGGAAGAAGGGGAAGCTGAGTCCGAGGTACATCAGACCTTCCAATGTACTGGAGCGTGTGGGAGCAGTGGCCTACCGCCTTGCTCTGCCACCATCTTTGGTGGGAGTTCACAACGTATTTCACGTATCTTAGTTGCGTCGGTACGTCAGTGATCCATCGCACACAGTGGATTTCTCGGAGATCACGGTCCGACTAGACCTGACATATGACCAGCAGCCCGTGCAGATTTTGGACCGTCGACAGAAGCAGTTGAGGAACAAGGTAGTCGACCTGGTGAGAGTGATGTGGTGTCACGGATCACCTGGAGAGTCCACTTGGGAGAGAGAGGATGAGATGAGATAGCATTACCCTCACCTATTCTGATAGAAATTCCGAGGGCGGAATTTTCTTAAGGTGGGTAGGATGTAACGGCTAGTTTTTGTATGATGATATTTATTTATATATATGATTGTTCGTCTTCTTTCTTCTTCTTTTCCGTATCTCTTTTCCCTTATCTGGAGCTGAGCGTGTTTCATGACGCTTTTATCTTGAGCCAGACCCATCTTAGGAGTCTCTAGAACCCATCCCGAAGCTTCGCGCTTCATTTGGAGACTTTGTGTGCACTTTAGTCGGTTCAAGAACAAGGACCGATCGACTAGATGTCAATCTAGTCGGTCAGAAATGTAATGCCCTACAAGCTACTGCACAAGTACTAGAGGAGGGGTGAATAGTACTTTAAAAATAACGAGGAGTATAATTCCTAATTATAATGCAAACAACTACCAAATCAATTTGCGGAAGCTTAAATTGAATGACAACACAAAATTAACAACGCTAACAAGAGATGTTACTGGGTTCGGATCCACCCAAGTCTCCCCGACTTGTTCCCGGTGATCCTACGTCCCAACCACCCGGATCCCCTCCGGATACTTGAGTTAGAAACCCTAACTCAAGATTTCCACTATGAAATACTTGTGAAAAACCTCCACAAGTCAAATCATACAAAATGTAATTTGTGACTCCCACAACCCGGGATCACAACCACACTCTCACAACCGAGAGTGAAACTTACAAATCAAATATGAAATGAAATAAAGAAACTTCTTACCGAACAAAATACCTATGCCTTGAGTATTGCTTACGAATTAGGGCAAGGATGATTTTGAGGAAGAAGTGGCACCAACCCCTAGCTCCAAGATGTAGAACAACGATGGAGAGCTTTGGGGATGTTGGTGACCTAGAATCAAGCACTTGGCTTGGAAGGCTTTACACTCAATGAATCTCTCTTTGGAAGTAAGAGTTAGGAGAGATTAATGAATGGAGGGAATGAGCTTTGAATGAGCTTGGATTGATTTCTCTTGAACTCTAAACTTGCATTAATATCAGCCTTGGCAGCAATGAATGCAGCCCAACAAGTATTTATAGGAATGAAGAGAGAGAGAGAGAAAAACGTTTCAATTAGGGCTCCAACGGCTCTTTTCTGAACCCAACTAGTCGGTCAAAGAACAATCACCGACCGACTAGTTCATCAACTAGTCGGTCGGTCAATTAACGTAAACCGACTAATGGGTGAACAGAGAAAAGATCAAAGCACAGACATATGGAACTAGTCGGTCTAAGAAGAGTCACTGACCGACTAGTTTCATAACTAGTCGGTCGGTTACTCAACGTGGACCGACTAACAGATAAAACTGAAGTCTGAGAAGAATTAGATTTAGTCGGTCCAAGAACAAATGTTGACCGACTAATTCACCAACTAGTCGGTCACCAAATGAACATAGACCGACTAACAATAAACAGTAAGTATGGTGAAAAATTTGGCATGTACAGTAAACTAAACTAGTCGGTCTAAGAAGAAAAGTTGACCGACTAGTTCATCAACTAGTTGGTCGATCAATGAGCACAGACCGACTAATGATAAACAGTAGCTCAAGCGAAAATGTGCATGTTCAGGGAAAGCTCAACTAGTCGGTCACAGAAGCATCACTGACCGACTAGTTCACAAACTAGTCGGTCGGTGAGTCAACTTAGACCGACTAACTGTAAACAGTAAAGAGCTAAGAATTAACTGACAGAAATTAGTCGGTCCAAGAAGCTTGGCTGACCGACTAGATCACCATCTAGTCGGTCAGTTCTTCTTCTTGAACCAACTAACATGCACAAGAAGTCCCGAATCGAAGCGCGAAGCTTCGGGAAGAATTGTATGGACTTCTACTAAGATCCTAGAGCTAAGATATGAGCGTTATGAAGATTTAAAACGTAAGACCTACTCAAGGCTTAACATTCTACGAAAGAAGCTTAAAGACTATAAATTAAACTTGACGATACCGTCTTCAATAGCTTCAAACGAATCTTCATGACTTCTAAATAGGTCCATAAGCTTCAACGAAGCTTTAGGCATACGATCACGTGCTTTGAGAAGTCTTGAGACGTCGTAATTGTTATTCATGTGAATTTGGCGACGATCTCCATAACTGCGCTCACAAAGTGTTAGTTCATATTATATTTATGTTTGTTCATCATCCAAAACCAAATCCGGGGAGTCCAATATCCAACATTCTCCCCCTTTTTGGTGATGACAAACTAATCATAAATAATAATCAAAAATAATAATTCAAATGAAATTTACTTACTCCCCCTGCATTGATGACACGTTAATTCCAATTTAAACAAAAATGATACGCATCAAGCAGACGAGTGAAGTATATTAAATGAGAATCGATTGTTGAATTATTGAAATACCAAATGAAGGTTATTGAAATATCGGATTTGAAAATCCATTTATATATCTTAACTCCCCCTGAATCTAACACATCAAGTTAGATTCTTGGAGAATTCATTTGGCACATCGTTATTATTATATCTCTCCCCCTTTGGCATAAGCAAAAAGAGCGGGTGGATAACAACGACAACAACAATGGCCTCAAATTAAAAAGCACGGGAGTCGTAGAATACGACGAAGGTTCAAGTGACACCAAAGAGAAAAATACGAATAGTATCAAGGCGTGTCAAAGATACCAACGTCGAAAAAATCGTAAAACGAAATCATCAAAACTGAAATCAATTTAACGGATTAAGTTATGGAATATACTATCCAATATCAACATTTCTTGGTTAATTTAGTGCATGGAAAACAATTCTATGTTTTCATAGAAGAAATTTCTATTAAACCAAGTGAATATCGTCGAGCGACGGAATCAAACATCAGAGACATTAAAAATTAGAAATTGCACAATATAATGAAATGTCAACTGCGATGCATTTATATATATATATAATGAAGCAGAGTACATCACCGACATACAACAAAAATACATCATGATATGACAAAATATCCAAGTGTCAACAAAAAATACATCATCATCACACATATCAAAATACATCATCACAAATATCAAAAAGACATCAAAATGATCCAAAAGACACAGCCACCCACACTATCCTACCCAACATCTCTCTCAACATGATATATCATCCAATGGGTATCAGGAGAGGCCTCGGAGAAACTCAAGAGGCAGCGGGAGGACCAGAAGCAACTGCAGGCTCAGCAGGAGCAGAAGAGGTGACTGGATCAGCAGAGACGTCCGGAAGATCAGCAGGAGGAACGGCTGAAGTGGCAACCTCTGAAGCAGCAACCGTAGTGGCCTCGGGAGCACCAGTCGTCGTATCCACCACAGGAGTGGCGGCAACAGGTGTGCTCTCGGGGGCACAAGCAGAAGAAGCAGCAACAGCATCACCGGAAGTGGAAGCACCAGCAGCAGTGCCCTCGGGGGCACGAGTCGAAGCACGACAGAGCTCCTCAACGTCCTCCTCAGCCATGTCATCTAATTCCTCATCCTCAGAAACGGAAGGAGGAAGATCAACACCCAGCAGACGAGCTATACGGCAGACTACCTCCTCGGTACGAGCCAAGCGAGACTCGTGACGACGAAGCAACCGTACGACCTCATCCAGGGTGGCAGAGGGAGCAGTAGAGGCACTGGCAGAGGCAGGGGCAGACGCTGAAGGTGTCGTCCTCTGAACGTGACGAAGAGCCGCAAGAGATTTCTTGACGGCCGTCGCATTCAGAGGAGGACCAAGGGGACGCTCATCGTCACGAGGCAACGTGACACGAAAATGACGAAACACGAGGGTCAACATGCAAGGAAATGGGATATGAGCCGATTTATTGGACTTTCAAATACACTCGAAAGAGTCAATCTTATCGAGCATAATTCGAGCCCAATTAATCGAGCTCCCCATGAAGATCGCATAGATAAGCTTCAAAAATGGCTGGGATGGTAAAGATGAGGAGCCGTACTTGGGAAGCAAGCACGACTTCAGAATCAGATTTAGGACCCACGCATTAGGCTTGAATGATTTAGATGGCACGCCAATCATGGCAGGAGGGATCTGATGGAAAATCTCTGAAAGGATGGTCTGATCAAGAGAAGAAATATCATCTACCGAGATATCAGAGGGAAGAAGGCCAGACGAAGAGATACCCAAAATCTCTCCTAAGATTTCCGCAGTGAGGACTATAGGAGTCCCCAAAACGGTCGTCTCAACAGAGTGGGTCTGATCGTACTGACCCCGGATCCTATTCGCATAGAAAAGCTTCACTAATCTAGGGTAGGGGTGAGGATTCGCCTTCGGGTCATATCGAAGGTAATCGAGAAGACCCGACGACGACAGAAGATCAGCTAACCCTATAAATTCGCTAAACTGGACGAAATGCTCCAGAAGCAGCGGGCAATGTTCGATACGGTTATACGCCGCGAGACACAAAGGGTCATCGCGACATAAGGAAATATCGACACCGCCCACCGGCATCGGACCCTTTCCCTTAGGCTTACGGGTAGACGTACGAGGGTGGGTGCTAGACTCGGGATGAATAGGAGGAGTGGGTTCCCTATGAGTCTCGGTCTCGGGGTTATACTCCATATCGGAATCGGTAGGAGTATGGAACGTAGAGGCAGAGGCAAGAATTTTGGCCTTAGGCTTAGGCTTGGGTTTGGGTTTCGGTTGACCTCTAGGTTTAGCGGTCGTCGTCCTCTTCTTCTTGAGAGGAGGCGAAGACGACGAAGGAAAGGTGGTCTTGGCTCTATGCTTCGGAGGGGTTGGATGCTCGGGATCCGAAGAGTTTGGATCAACGGTCATCGGAGAGGGGCTAGTCGGAGTGATCGGAATACGTGTTCTTGCCATAGTCGAAGCAAGACACGGGACAAGGAGATCAAACGAAGAAGCCCTAGCCGAAAAATAGATAAACCCTAAGAACCCTAGAAACCGAGCAAGCCCTAGCTCTAGGAAAGGAAATCTAACCCTAGGAGGAGAGGAGATCACCTAGAACGAGGGGCCGACGGAGGAGATCGACGGAGATGGCCGGAAAATGGCCAGAGATCGATCAGAAGTCGAAGGGTTTTGAGGGGAATCGGGATTTCGAGCTGGAGGAGAAAGAGAATAGACCGATTAGAATGAGAATAGACCGACTAAAAACATTTTAAGTCGGTCGAGATCGCAAATTACCAAACAGTCCCTGGCACAACTAGTCGGTCACAGTTCAAGCACTGACCGACTAGATCACGATCTAGTCGGTCGGTCAATGAGCTTGAACCGACTAGTTGTAAACAGTGGCTGAACCAAGATATACTGACAAGATTTAGTCGGTCTGCGTTCATGTACTGACCGACTAGATCTCAATCTAGTCGGTCGGTCACTGAACATGAACCGACTAAAGAGTCAAAAACTTGAAAAACAAGTTCTCTCCACAGTACGCTTGGACGATATATCTCAAAACTCTCAATAATCATCTAAACTACCCCATAAAACATCAAAAAAACAGAAATTTGACGATTACGCACAAATCGAACGAAAAATCAAGATATCACATAAATTCCCGAAAAATCCAATAATTCTAGCATGAAAGAGATATTGCCAAAAATAATAGCATGCAAAATTATTGAATGAAACATGAATCCTATATCTCGGATTCACCCATAATCCCCAATTCTCGACGCAACCGCACAAAGGAGTCCTCCTTTAGGGGTTTCGTGAAAATATCGGCGATTTGCTTTTGGGTTTCAACGTACACTAAAATGATGTCCTTTTTAGCAACATGATCATCTAAAAAGTGGTGTCGGACATCTATGTGTTTCGAACGGGAGTGGTGTACCGAGTTCTTGGAAAGACAAATTGCACTTTGGTTGTCAACCATGATAGGGCAAGTATCACAATTTATACCAAAGTCTTTAAGTGTGTGTCTCATCCAAAGAACTTGAGCACACGCGGCACCGGCGGCAATATATTCCGCCTCGGTGGTTGAAAGTGATACGGAATTTTGCTTCTTGGAAAACCAAGAGACAAGAGAATTTCCTATAAAATGGCAAGTGCCACTAGTACTTTTCCTGTCGGATTTGCATCCCGCATAATCGGCATCACTATATGAGATTAACTCATATGTGCTAGATTTCGGATAAAGTAATCCAAAATCTAAAGTGTAACTTAGATAGCGAAAAATACGCTTTACCGCTACTAAGTGAGATTCCTTAGGTTGAGATTGATAACGAGCACATACGTATACGGCGAACATAATATCGGGCCTACTTGCGGTAAGATAAAGCAAACTACCTATCATACCTCGATATAGACGAATGTCTACATCCTTACCGCCTGTATCTTTATCGAGATGCGTTGTCGTGCTCATTGGAGTCTTTTTCCCGGAAGCACTCTCCATTCCAAATCGCTTTAGCAACTCCACCGTATACTTCGTTTGGTGGATGAAGATTGCATCGTCCATTTGGCGAATTTGGAGACCTAAGAAATACTTGAGCTCACCCATGTGGCTCATCTCAAATTGTTCCTTCATAACATTAGAAAACTCTTCGCAAAGAGCAAAGTTAGTAGCACCGAAAATGATATCATCAACATATATTTGAACTAAAATTATATCAATATTCGCATGCTTAACAAAAAGTGTAGAATCGGCTTCTCCCATTTTAAAATTTAAATCCAAAAGAAAATTCTTTAGGCGATCATACCAAGCTCGAGGAGCTTGTCTTAAGCCGTAAAGCGCTTTCTTTAGTTTAAAAACATGATTTGGAAATTTTTCATTTATGAAGCCCGGAGGTTGAGAAACGTAAACTTCCTCAACAACATCTCCGTTTAAAAATGCACTTTTAACATCCATTTGAAATAATTTAAAATCCTTATGGCATGCAAAAGACAATAATAATCTAATTGATTCTAATCTAGCTACCGGAGCGAAGGATTCTTCGAAATCAATACCTTCCTCTTGTCGATAGCCTTGAGCAACTAACCGAGCTTTGTTCCGGACGACGACTTGGTGTTCGTCGGTTTTGTTCTTGAAGATCCACTTTGTCCCTATGACTGTGTGGTTCTTCGATGGCAATGGAACAAGCTCCCAAACTTCATTTCTCTCGAATTGAATGAGCTCCTCCTCCATGGCTAAGATCCAAGCGCTATCTTCGCATGCTTCATTAATATTCTTTGGCTCTATCGAGGAGGCAAAGGCACAATGAGCGAAGTAGTTCACTTGCGATCTCGTCTTGACACTATCATGGATATTGCCAATGACTTGCTCATAAGGATGGTCACGAACGGTATGAAGCCGTTTGGGAATACCTTGATCACTAGGAACATTCTCAACAACTTCATTAGTTGGGTTAGTCTCAATAGAATCAATAGAATCATTAGACTTAGAATTGTCATGAGAATCACATAAAACATCCATAGAATCATTTTCATTTGAAATTCTAGTTGGAACAAATCCTTCATTAAATGATACATGAAGCGACTCCTCGATCGTTGAAGTTCGTTTGTTGAATATCCGGTAGGCTTTGCTACGCGAAGAATATCCAACAAAAATCCCCTCATCGGATCTTGGATCGAATTTGTCCAAACTACCATATGTGTTCTTAATAAAACATTTCGAACCAAAGACACGAAAATGTTTAACTTGAGGCAACCTACCAAACAACAATTCATAACAAGTTTGTTTAGTGCCGGGCCTCAAAAGTATTCTATTAAACACATAGCAAGCGGTGTGTACCGCTTCCGTCCAAAATTGATGGCCAAGTTGGCTATCATCAAGCATAGTGCGAGCACACTCCACTAGCGTCCTATTCTTTCTCTCAACTACACCATTTTGAGGAGGTGCACGAGGGAAAGAGAAGGTGTGAGTAATACCAACTTCATCACAAAATGTCTCAAAAGACTCATTCTCAAATTCACCTCCATGATCACTACGAATAGTGACAATGGTGGTTCCTAAGAGATTTTGTACTTTCTTAACAAAAATTGTGAAGTTTTCAAAAGCTTCATTTTTATTACATAATGAAAATACCCATGTAAATCTCGAATAGTCATCTACGATGACAAGTCCATATCTAGCATTTCCTAATGAAGCAACTCTAGTTGGCCCAAATAAATCTAGATGTAATAGCTCTAGTGGCCGTTTAGTAGAAATGCTTTTCTTAGGTTTAAATGAAGATTTAGGAAGCTTGCCACGTTAACAACAATCACAAAAACTTTTCTTTTCAAAAACAAGCTTCGGAAAACCTTTAATGGAATTTAATTTTGAAAGCTTATATAGTGTTCCAAAGTTCACATGTCCAAAGCGTCGATGCCATAAGTGTTGTTCACTTGTGTTGGCAACGAGGCATTGTTCATAAGACTTAGGAAGATCCAAAATATAAATGTCTTTATGACGAGTTCCGGAAAATAATAATTTATCATTATCTTTTCTTAAAATATGACACAATCCTTTCGCAAAGCTAACTTTGTAACCTTTGTCACAAAGTTGTCTTATTGAAATAAGATTGTGATTTAAACCACTAACAAGATAAACATCACTAATTAGGGGTTTAGAAGGGTTACCCACTTTACCAACACCTATGATGGTTCCGCTCTCGTTGCCTCCAAATACGACGCGGTTTCCATTCGCTATGGGAACCACTCCGGAGAGCAAACTAGCGTCACCCGTCATGTGTTTTGAACACCCGCTATCGAGTATCCAATTTCCCTTGGAGCTAAATTTAAATTTGTTGCTCCTTTTCTTTTTCTTTTCCTTGAGTACCTAAAGATAGAGAATTTCATATCATGGTACCCAAGGTCATTGGGTCCAAAAGATTAGACCTTTGGAAGCCAAGTCCAATAGGACTTAGACTTCCCCACATAATTTCTACTATGCACAACATCCGAAAAATAAGCATTCATATACATTTGTTTTTCATCCATGCTTGTGTCCTTTGGGCTCCAAATTGTGAAAATCTTGGGAGCCCTCATCCTATTGGGTGCATGCATGCTACGTTGATTTCTACGTGATGCATGTTGTGGATAGGCATACGGAACATGATGGAATGGTGCACGATGAGAATTATTCATATGATGTTGTGGGTGAACATATGCATGTGTGGGAACACGTGCGTGAGGGTGTCTCACATGGTGTGCACGTGCTCGAGAATGTGTTGCATAAAAATCATCATATGTGTGAGCCGGTGGAGTAGGACGTGTGTTCCTACGTGGCATGGTATTGGTGTACATATAAGCATGCCCCTTCTTTGGAGGTCCACCCAAAGTGGGTTTCTTTCCAAAAGAAGGCGTGGACGAGGTGGAAGCACCATTGGTAGATGAACTACCAATAGAGTGTTTGCTACCACTCGTAGAGTCACCGGAAGTTGGCCTAACAAAAGTAGTGGCCGATTTGGATGGACATCCCATCGTATACCCCAAACCAATGTGGTGATTGGCCGGGAGTAAGTCACTTAGGATTTTATCCAAATGGTCCTTACCCTTATTGAATCTATTGATTCGGCCTAATGTGTTCTCATATTTCTCTTTGATAGAACGCAAAGAAATATCCAAAGTGGATATTTGCGATGTGAGCACATAAACACGAGATTTAAGATTCTCGTTCTCAATACTCAAAGTCGAGTTTTGAGAAGTCAAATCCTCTATCCTATGTTCTTCCGTATCCTCAATGCTAACATGTTCGAGTTTAGATTTGAGATTATCAATCTCATTTCTTAACTCTTCAACAACGGTGTCGTTGTTGGTGATGATAGTCTTAGGCGATGTTTGAATGCTAGCTAAGTCATCTTTTACCTTAGTATATCTATTTACCAATTTAGTGTATTTTGACCATAATTGAGAGTTAGCATTCCTAAGGTCATCCATGGTTACCTCATCGCTTTCTTCATCACTATCATCGGAAGAGGAGGATCCTTGATCGTGCTCCTCTCTTGCCATGAAACACATGTGCGCTTGCTCCACGTGCTCATCGTCCGACTCTCCGCTTGAAGAATCATCGGAGTCGGTGAAGGTAGCTCCGACAAGTCCCTTCTTGTTTCCTTTCGTGTACTTCTTGGACTTGTCATACTTTGGCGCCTTCCACTTCTCCTTGTGCTTATTGAGGGGACACTCCGCTTTCATGTGTCCCGGCTTATTGCACTTGAAACATAAAGGAGAGGAAGAGACGTTAGTAGAACCAAATTTAGCTTTGTTCTTGAAGTTACCTTTTCGGAAGAAACGGTTGAACTTCTTGGCCATGAGTGCCATGGACTCCAAGTCCAACTCGTTTTCCGAGTCTTCATCATCGGTTGATGTGGATGTGGATGGAGCGGCCTTGAAAGCAATGGCCTTCTTCTTTGGCTCGTCTTGCTTTAGGTAGGACTTCATCTTTTCCTGCAATTTGAGCTTGCTATCCTTGCGTACCTCGTATGACATTAAAGTACCCATTAGTTGAACTACGGTGTACTTGTTCATGTCATTACCTTCCTCGATGGCGAAGGTACACTTTTCCCAAGAAGAAGGAAGTCCTTCGATAAGCTTCGAACACTTCTCCTTTTGGGTGTAGGATTTGCCAAGAGCCTCTAACTCGTTTATGATGTCGACGAAGCGAGCGTAATACTCCTTCATCTTCTCGCCCTGTTGCATATGAAACATTTCGTAGTCTTTGTTTACAACTACGAGTTTAGAGTCTCTTACCTGACTCGTCCCTTCATGAAGTATGAGGAGGGAGTTCCAAATTTGATATGCACTCTTACATGTGCATATCTTATTGAAGTCCTCGGGCTCCAATGCGCATTGCAAGGCGTTCATTGCCTTGGCATTGCTTACCTCCGCGGCGACCTCCGCGGTTGTCCATTTCTCAAAGTCTTCTTCTTTGGGCTCGATGTATTCCTTCATTGTGGTCCTCCATAGAGATGCACTCCGGAGGAAGGTTTCCATCCGGCATTTCCAGTACCCGTAGTTGGTACCGTTGAAGAATGGAGGCCTTGTAGAGGAATGTCCTTCCATCACCGAAGATGCTCCTTCACGGTTCCTGAAGGTGTCATAGTTGGAAGGTGGACGTACGGTCTTGTTGTCGTTGGCAGACATAGCTGTGTATCTGGATCTGATACCAAATGTAATGCCCTACAAGCTACTGCACAAGTACTATAGGGGGGGTGAATAGTACTTTAAAAATAACGAGGAGTATAATTCCTAATTATAATGCAAACAACTACCAAATCAATTTGCGGAAGCTTAAATTGAATGACAACACAAAATTAACAACGCTAACAAGAGATGTTACTGGGTTCGGATCCACCCAAGTCTCCCCGACTTGTTCCCGGTGATCCTACGTCCCAACCACCCGGATCCCCTCCGGATACTTGAGTTAGAAACCCTAACTCAAGATTTCCACTATGAAATACTTGTGAAAAACCTCCACAAGTCAAATCATACAAAATGTAATTTGTGACTCCCACAACCCGGGATCACAACCACACTCTCACAACCGAGAGTGAAACTTACAAATCAAATATGAAATGAAATAAAGAAACTTCTTACCGAACAAAATACCTATGCCTTGAGTATTGCTTACGAATTAGGGCAAGGATGATTTTGAGGAAGAAGTGGCACCAACCCCTAGCTCCAAGATGTAGAACAGCGATGGAGAGCTTTGGGGATGTTGGTGACCTAGAATCAAGCACTTGGCTTGGAAGGCTTCACACTCAATGAATCTCTCTTTGGAAGTAAGAGTTAGGAGAGATTAATGAATGGAGGGAATGAGCTTTGAATGAGCTTGGATTGATTTCTCTTGAACTCTAAACTTGCATTAATATCAGCCTTGGCAGCAATGAATGCAGCCCAACAAGTATTTATAGGAATGAAGAGAGAGAGAGAGAAAAACGTTTCAATTAGGGCTCCAACGGCTCTTTTCTGAACCCAACTAGTCGGTCAAAGAACAATCACCGACCGACTAGTTCATCAACTAGTCGGTCGGTCAATTAACGTAAACCGACTAATGGGTGAACAGAGAAAAGATCAAAGCACAGACATATGGAACTAGTCGGTCTAAGAAGAGTCACTGACCGACTAGTTTCATAACTAGTCGGTCGGTTACTCAACGTGGACCGACTAATAGATAAAACTGAAGTCTGAGAAGAATTAGACTTAGTCGGTCCAAGAACAAATGTTGACCGACTAATTCACCAACTAGTCGGTCACCAAATGAACATAGACCGACTAACAATAAACAGTAAGTATGGTGAAAAATTTGGCATGTACAGTAAACTAAACTAGTCGGTCTAAGAAGAAAAGTTGACCGACTAGTTCATCAACTAGTCGGTCGATCAATGAGCACAGACCGACTAATGATAAACAGTAGCTCAAGCGAAAATGTGCATGTTCAGGGAAAGCTCAACTAGTCGGTCACAGAAGCATCACTGACCGACTAGTTCACAAACTAGTCGGTCGGTGAGTCAACTTAGACCGACTAACTGTAAACAGTAAAGAGCTAAGAATTAACTGACAGAAATTAGTCGGTCCAAGAAGCTTGGCTGACCGACTAGATCACCATCTAGTCAGTCAGTTCTTCTTCTTGAACCAACTAACATGCACAAGAAGTCCCGAATCGAAGCGCGAAGCTTCGGGAAGAATTGTATGGACTTCTACTAAGATCCTAGAGCTAAGATATGAGCGTTATGAAGATGTAAAACGTAAGACCTACTCAAGGCTTAACATTCTACGAAAGAAGCTTAAAGACTATAAATTAAACTTGACGATACCGTCTTCAATAGCTTCAAACGAATCTTCATGACTTCTAAATAGGTCCATAAGCTTCAACGAAGCTTTAGGCATACGATCACGTGCTTTGAGAAGTCTTGAGACGTCGTAATTGTTATTCATGTGAATTTGGCGACGATCTCCATAACTGCGCTCACAAAGTGTTAGTTCATATTATATTTATGTTTGTTCATCATCCAAAACCAAATCCGGGGAGTCCAATATCCAACAAGAAACTCTTCATGGACCGACTAGTTTCCGTCAGATTTTTCCACTAAGTTACTGTTTACGCTTAGTCGGTCTAAGTTCATCCACCGACCGACTAGTTGTCGAACTAGTCGATCAACACTTCTTTCGCAGACCGACTAGGTTAGAGATCATTTCATGCAGTCGAGTTACTGTTTACCTTTAGTCGGTCAAAGAACGAACACCGACCGACTAGTTGACGAACTAGTCGGTTAGGCTTTCTTCTCAGACCGACTAACTTTCAAAACTTCTTGTCAACCACTTTTATCCTTTAGTCGGTCAATGAACACTGGCCGACCGACTAGGTTGCAAACTAGTCAGTTGACGAGCCTTCACAGACCGACTAAATCTATCAGCCCTGTACCGACACTGTTCTCTGTTTAGCTTTTAGTCGGTCTCAGTTGGACGACCGACCGACAAGTTCTCAAACTAGTCGGTCGACCGCCCTTCACTGACCGACTAATTAACCCCGAAACCCTAAGTTCTGACCTAGCCGCCGTTCGTTTTCTTATTTAAACGCGCGGCCTTATTTCTTTTCCTTCTCATTATTTTGAGCCATCTTCTTCCCCAACCCATCTCTTTCTCTTCCCCTACCTCTCCCTCCTTCTCCCTTGCGCCTCCATCTTCTTCAAGATCCCTCTCCTCTTCCTTTCTCTTTCCCTCTTTCTCCTTTCTCTTCTTTCTCCTGTTTCTTCTTCTCCTCCTATTTTCCCCCCAAATCAGCCAACCACCCCCATCTCCCCAGATCTGAACCTTGCGGACAAGCTCCGGCCGCCATCTCGTTTCCCTTTTCGAGATCCATCTTGGCGATCCAACCTCAGTTCTAGCGACGACGACCCCGGGAGACGCTGAGATCTTCGCCACCGATGACGCCACCAACGATCAATGTTCCTCGCTGCGCTACCCGCGGCCTAGGAACTTCCGGACGATGCAAAGCTTCCACCTTTTCCAGATCTGACGCCGGATCTCCGCTCGATCGTCAAATCAGGTTGGTTCCCTAAACTCGTAGAAACCCCCACCGTAAATGAATCAAAACCTAATTAAAATCAGCAACTTTAATCAATTAAATTTATTTTCCGTTGATCCTTAAAACATTGTACAACCGTAGATAAATCGACAAATGGACTTTATGCATGTGCACATAGGATAGATCGTCGATTAGGCTAATACATTAAAAATGTGATTTTTGACGAATAGGGTAGTTCCATAACCTAGACACAACCCTAATAGGAATTATTGAATCGTGATCTGACACCGTCGCCGTGTCACGATTTTCAGACGCTCTTTCGCCGACGAGATGTTTGGACGAGACGTTCCAGGAAGACGATGCACTCGCCACCGCAGGCAAGTGTACCACTTGCGTTCTTGGCCATGTTTAGGCCTTAGTCTTGTTAGAAATGATATTTTGAACGACGAGAACCGGACGTGAAATGATAGCGTCCGGGACGCCCTTGATGGCTCAGACTTGACAACGAAGTCTGAGGCCAACAACAACAATTTTGACATCATAGGATAGACATGCGTGTGTGTGAGTTGTGGACACCCTAGTACAACCCCTCCTGTTTTGTTGCGTCATGTCCCTTCCGTCTTGACATGTCCCGTTCCGTCTTGCACAGCCCACTGGGCAATAGGGCACTCGCCAAGCCAGAGCGGGTGATCCCGTGTACCGATTCACAGCCCGATAGGCAATAGGGCACCTGTCAAGCTAGAGCAGGTGATCCCTTGTACCGATACACAACTCAGAGAGCAATAGGGCACTTGTCAAGCTAGAGCAAGTGATCCATTGTCCTGTCACGATTCTTGGGGTTTTGGGATAGGGTTGAGCATGCACGCGGCACGATGGTCTGATCCCCCTTGAACCGTAAAGGCGTGAACCCTTTTCGTGTCTTGTCTTATCCTGTCTGGCTTTCCATGTTCCGTCTTGTCTTGACACCTGTAGGCTAGTCCCGTAGTCGGTAGCACTCGCTACGACTACTACTTATCGTGTTTACTTTTCTGCTACGTGTACTTTTGTTTGTTCGTCTGTTATAACCCCAGCATGTTAATCAACCAGTAAAACATTGTTAAATAATTGGTGCACTTGCAGTTTGGTCTAACCTCTTCTTGTAGACCTTACCTGACGTACAGTTCCTTCTTTTGGTGCTGTACGTCAGGGATCGAGCCAGAGTACGTCGAGGAGACTGACTTGCCAGCCGACGTGGAGCCAGAGAGTGTTGATCCTGAGTACGATCCTGAGGAGGACCAGAGCTAGAGACCTCCCGTTGCAGTTTCCAGAGTTATCCATTTACTTTAGTTGGGTGTGTAGCACCTTTTGTTACTTCTTTAGGTTGGGTGCTTGCACCGTTAGATTTTCTTTTCTGCTGTTGTAGCCCTTTGGGCGATGAGACTTGGTACTTTTGATATGTTGGAATAAAATGATTTGTCTTTCCTTTCTTGTACTCTTATTGTTCTGTACTAACATGCAGGGACATGTACCTTCGTCTTGGTACCACACAGACGCTTATTGGGTCAGGGATCCTTAGTTATGGCCTAAGCGGGCCTAGTCACGCTTCGCCTCCGCTGTTTTGGGAAGCGGGGCGTGACATCAATGCCATATATTCAAGGTTTGAATTATGCCCACATTGAGTAATGACTGATGCTAATCGAAAAACTATAATTATTTTAGGAAATGAACCCTTACAAATAACTCTCATCATAAATAAGCTGTGCATATATGCAAGGTGTATATGCAAGGCTTCTTAGAAGCTCAAGGTTTTTTCCTGGGTATATGTTCAGGTTTCAATGTTCATGAGCATTTTAGGCATAATTATCATTAGCGGGTCGATTTTTTTACTAGCCTTGCAATGTACATGTAAATTTCGATTTTAAGAGAACTGCTTCTGACTGAACTGTTACGCTACTTACATGCTAATAACTGTTGCAAATCCCTGATTTACGTCAAATTCTAATCCCTGATTGTATAACATGCTAATCCCTTATTGTATGACATGTCTGAAAAACTGATTAAAATTAACTGATCAAAATTTGATTCATTCCCTGATTAAAATTTTACCTAATCCCCTATTGAATGCTACTCCCTGATTAAAAATTACCTAATCCCTGATGAGAATTTTTGAAATGTGAACTGTTATGCTACTGACAATTTTTTCTCTATTGTTTGAAATGTTATGCCAAATTTTCAATTTTTACATTTGATTCATTCCATACTGGCAAATTTTCAGTTTTCAATTAGCAGAACCATGACATTTGATTCATTCCCTACTGCTAATGATTGAAATTGATTCATTACCATTCTGAATCTTTGTCCTACGTGTCCGTAAATATTATTCCAAAGTGTAATATTATCCCCATTGTAGGTGATTTCAGTCGTTAATCAAGATCAGATCAGTGACACTGCCATGTTTTCAATTTCTTTCGTTGAGTACTCATTTCTCAATTTCAGCAACTGATACAATTGATTGGTTGTGAATCAATCGCATTTTTTGTTTATAAATCTCTGTTTGGCATTCGTAACTCAGTATTATATATAATTAACCTTATTCTCCTCAAAACCTTTATATAAAAAACTGTAAAAACCTTATTCTTTTAAAAACCAGAAAACAGTTTCAATAAATAAACCTTACTATAAAAACCTTAATGTAATTAAAAACCTTGTTATAAAAGGGCAGAATACCAATAACAGCATAGAAACCTTACTAGGACATTTTTCACTTTAAAAACTTCTTACGTTAACAACAATTCGCACGTTGTGAAGTGAAACGTTTATAAGAACTGCTAAAAAACTGTTGTCTTGCTCCCTTTGTCTTCATCATTCCCAATTACTAATTTCTGTCTCGGCGGTTTAAATTTTTGTTTGGAAATCTGCGACGTGCTTAGTGTTTTTGGCATCTGATGTTTGTGACGTTCTCAATGTTCCTGTTGTTTCTACTGCCTACTGCCAATGATTTCTTCTGCCAAACATTTAATATTTAATATCAAGTTTGCCAGATTATCTCCAACTTTGAATAAAATTTAATATCAAATTTCCCCATACTTGATTATCCAGATTTGACTCATCTTCAGCCCTAATAAATATCAACTGTCCTCTTCAGCCTTTGAACCACTGCGATGTTCCACGGCGAATCTGTTTGGAGACGTTTTGGCGACGCTACTATTTTGACTTGGGAACGTACACCCGTTCACAATCCTTTAATTTGATTTAGTTCAGTATTGTTTCGAATTTGGACCATACTTTTAACTTAAACGCTAGATTATATCTTTGTTGCCTTATTAGATCTTTGTTGCCTTATTATGTCTTTGTTGCCTTCTTTGATGCGTAATTTAATCTTTGTTGTCTTATTAGATCTTTGTTGACTTATTTGATTCAATCGTTGAATCGCTGAATTTGGAGCGTAATTTAATTTGATGCCTTATTTGCCTGCTGATTTCTCTTACTCAATTGTATTTGGCTTACTGCGAAATAAGTTGGCGCAACATTAGGTTCTTATTTCAAGTATATTACGGAAGGATCATCATGGAAATGATTTGAATTAACTAAGGACAATTTCTTTACGTGGGATTCAGTTAGAATATTAATCTACACAAATTCTAGGTAGGAAATACAGTGAATAATTGTTTTTTTTCCATCCGAAGGTTATACTCTTAATTCCTTAAAAACGTGGATTTTCTTTTCTAGGTCAGACATACAGTGAATAATTGTTTTCTATTTTGACCAGTAAACTAATTTTGAACTGTTGTTACTTCTTTCTTCTCTTGGATAATCGTCCTCTGCCTATTCGGATGCATCCCTGGAATGGCTTGAACCATCGTCAATCTCTTCGCACTTGGTTGTACATTTTTTCATTCACCATCCTTCAATTTTACGCCCTCGGTACTGCATATTTCTTCCTGTATTTTTCGCTATGTAGTGGGATAATGGCATTATACAGTTAAAATCTTGGTTTTGAATCGTTTTGTTGAACAAAGGTGAGATTTTTCCATCTGGGTTCCCGATAGAATTGAAATTTTCGGTCAAATTTTGATGGGTTTGACAAAAAAATTATTCCTATTTATTTGTATGCTTACTGAAGGCTGAATCTCGTATGTTTTTAAGCTTGATTTCGTGCAAAACAAACGTCAGCACTATCCTTGATCTATTTCCCCCTTGAATGCTTTTGTTCTTGGAGGATTTGACCTTTTAATTGTGATGTTCTATCCATTTCTTATTGGAATCTCTGACATTGGATTCATCATTTGAAGTCACTGTTTTCTTTCTTCGACTTCTTCATCCTCGATTCCTCCATTTTTTGTGCTGGTAGAGATGCATTTGGTATCTAATTGAGTTTTTTGATTCTAGACTTTTAAATTTGTTTTTGCTTTTGTAGAACTTTTCATGAAAATTAGCAATCTGTAAAATATTTCGAGCGAGTTACGGACTTTGTAAAGTAGTAATCAGTTAAATAATTTAACAACCTGTGTAAATAGCTTAGCCATCTGTGTTAATTAGCAACCTGTGTAAAGTCTTGATCAATTTATGGAATTTTAAAGGGTCCATTAAACTTTAAAATGTGGATGATTGCTACTGTGTTTGTTTGCTCCTGATATGTAAATAACCACTACGTTTGTTAGCTGCTCATACGGTAAAATACTTGGTACCTCCCCACTGTGTGTTTGCTAATCATATGTAACCGGTATTTTATGGATATTCTTACGCATTACGCCTTATTATCAACACATCAGTACATAAATAAAAGAAATTAAAAATCACTGTGTATGCTTTTGTGTATGATTCTATACTACAATTCAAACATACTTTAACGCTTAATTTTGATAACACACTGTTTTACCACTTCCTCATTTGCACTTTCTCTCCTCCTCCGGTTTTAAAGTACACCCTCATCAAGACTCTTCCCTCCATCTTCCTTCTTCATCCAAAAATTTTTCCACTTTCTTCTTCCGTCCTCCAACTTAATTCATCTCTCAGGACCCGACTTCCAAGGCTAATCTGTTCAGCGCCCTTCCCGACGTGCCGGCTCATTCCCCGACGTCCACGTCAAATTTGTTCGGCAATCTGAGATACTCTTCTCTAATCCCCCGGCCTCTGATTTCCAATTCCATCAAAGCCTAAAAAAACTATTACCCTTTGCACATAAAGTTTCGAACTTTCCTATCTATACTTTCCCTAAAATTTAATTGTTGGTTGTCTGACATTTATTTATTTGACAAGTTGTATAATGAATTACTGAATATTGATTGTTTTTCACAAAACATACTTCCCCAAAAAATGCATTTTTGTTTACTGATTACACATCATACCGCTTCATATTTGATTATCCAGTAAATCACTTTTCATTTTCCATTTTACCTCTAACATGTCAATTTTCCATTTTACTGTTCACATCCAAAAAAAATTGTTCTGAACCATGTAATTATGTACCATTTTATTACTCACTATTCATGTGCACATAGTTATAACAATTCATTTTTAGGCACTTAATTGTTTGTTTAACGAGTTAGTAAACCCTACCAATACCCCAGCCCATAAAAACATAATTGTGCTTGACATCCCTATCAGTTTATGAGAATTTGTACTTAGCATTTATTGGTCCAATACATTTTATTAGGAAATATATCATCTTTGACTGTATGCTTTAACCAAATTTTTCTGTCCTGTCTTTTCACATAGAAACATATGTTATACATGAACTATATATTGCTGACGTATATCTCTTACTATATAAACCTGACCAATTTGACTCAACAGCCGACCCATTCAGGACCCCGCCGCCTACCTTTCAATTTCAACGCCCACTTTACTGTTGAGAGCATTGCCTTTATGTGACCACCCCACAATATAAACCATATGCCTACCCTACGACATTGCCACTTTAAATATCAACCCAACACTATTTATGCACATACTGCTTCCCATCTTCTAACCTTATGGCCGGAAGGCAACCATCAATTACGTGTGCATCCTTTTTACCGAGTCTACAATAGATTTTAATGATTAACATTGCAATGCTGAGTTAATCCATGATTTTTAAAATTGTACATGTTTTATATATTTGTTTAAATTTTTTACTTTCGTACATAGATTTACTGTTATTATTTACCGTTAGGAGCTGAATCGGTTGCTCGCTGTCGCAAATTAAACATCCGAACTACGTTAGCATTTCCACTTGCTTCACACCGACATGCATCCGGTAATGCATTTGCTAATATAAAACCCTATCTTACATACTTCACGTACTATTATTACTAAACCTTACCCTGTACAATCAATTTAGGCATATGTTGATAGTTTCGTAGCAAAAATCATATTAGCTCAACGCAAAAGGAGACATCGTGAACATGAACATAGAAACATATCTCAAGTTTCCGAGGCCTCGATGATTTCTGACCACGTCTCTGAACCATTTGCCAGGTTTTTATCCGCTTACGCATGCATAGATTCCATTCTTCCCTACTATAATTTAATTGTATTACTTTTTTGATGTACTATGGATAGTTCCTTAGCTCAACGCAGAAGGAGAGCACGAGAGAACGAACAAAGAAACATTTCTCGATTTAGGCCTCTTAACCGCATACTCGATTTACCTACTGTAACAGCTTCACCAATGACTTTCCTAATTAAAGAGTTGCATGAGGGCTCAGCCTCACGAAACGATACTATTTCTACACTAGATGATCCACCATCTGCCAGGTTATCTATGTTATTAACCACTTGCCTGTACATAAAATCAACTATTCTTGCGATATTGTAATTTAATTGTATTCATTTTTGGACTAACTTTGGGCAGGTCCTTAGCTCAACGTAGAAGGAGAGAACGAGAGAAAGAACAAAGAAACATTACTCGATTTATCACTCCTACCAACATACTCGATATACATCAAGTAACACCTTCATCATCAACTTCCCTAATTGAAGAGGTGCATGAGGTCTCAGCCTCGCGAACTGATGCTACTTCTGAACATGAAGCTCCACCTTCTGCCAGGTTATCTATGTTACTATCCCCTTGCATGTACATACAATCAACTATTCTTGAGATATTGTAATTTAATTGTGTTCATTTTTTGTTTCATGTTGGGCTGTTCCTTAGCTCAACGTATAAGGAGAGAACGAGAGAAAGAACAAAGGACCAATAAAATTATCACTCCTAACAACCGACTCGGTATACCTCAGTTACCACCTTCATCATCAACTTCCCTAATTGAAGAGGTGCATGAGGGCTCAGCCTCGCTCAATTATACTATTTCTGAACAAGATGTTGAACCTTCTGCCAGGTTAGCTATGATATTACCCACTTGCCAGTACATAAGATAGACTATTCTTAGACTAATGATTTTATTTATTTTTTGTTTTAGTTTGGGTAGTTCGTTAGGTCAACACAGAAGGGAAGAACAAGATAGAGACCAAAGAGGCATTTCTCGATTTACGCATCCTAACATCATACTCGATATACCTCAATTAACACCTTTATTACCAGCTTCCCTAATTGAAGTGTTGCATGAGGGCTCAGCCTCCCGCAATGATAATGTTTCTGAACAAGATGATGGACCTTCTGCCAGGTTATCTACATATCGTCTCTGCTTCCATGTACATAAAATCATTTCTACTCTACATTACTCTAATTGTACTTGATTTTGGGTTTAGAATGAATAGGTCCTTTGCTCAACGTAGAAGGAGAGAACGAGAAAAAAGAACAAATAAACATATCCGGTTTTATTCTTGCACAAGATACTGAACCCCCAGCCAGGTTATTATCCTATTGACGGTACATAAGATTTAATCTACACTACTTTACTTTGACAATAAACTACATTATTTAGGTCAATTCCAAATATAATTTGTCCCTCAACAACTGTGGATTCTGTTCGGCATTCTCTTGGCTTAATGAACATTCCATGCCCTCATTGCTCAGCTTTACATTGGTTGGATGAACAATTGGCGAGGTCAACTTTGACAACTCATCTTTTTGGAACTTGCTGTTTGCAAGGAAAGGTGAAATTAGATACACTTATTGAACCCCCTACATCAATTCGTGAATTATATGATGGTAACAATGAGCAATCAAAATCATTTCGGAAATATGCTTGGGAGTATAACGCAGCTAACGCATTTACCAGTCTTGGTGCTACATTGGATCAAAGATTGATTCCGGGTAGAGGTCCTACATCTTTTACTATTCATGGAGAATTACGTCATCGAACAGGATCACTTCTTCCACAACTGAATCAAACAACAACTTATTGTCAACTTTACATATATGATCCTGCTTCTGCTATAGAGTTACGACGTACTAGAAATCCTCATTTGAGAACGGATGTCTTACTTATCATTCAAAATTGTTTATCAGCCATAAACCCATTCATCCATCTATATCATCAAGCTTATTCTGTCTTAACTCAAGAAACTGTAGATGGTCGTGATCTCCCTGTATATCTACATTATAATTCGACAAAAGATCGACACCGCTATAACCTCCCTACTATAGATGAGATTGCTGTTATTTTACCTGGAGATGGCTATCGACCTTCCGGGATGCGAGATATTGTTTTACATCTACGAGGAAATAATCAACTCATGCAAATCAATGAGTCTCATCCTGCATATTTGCCATTGCATTATGTCTTATTATTTCCTCATGGTTAGCTTGGTTGGGAACCAGAGTTGAAGCAATGGGATCCATCGTGCAATCAATCCTCACATAGACGCCTTACCTTGTGCGAGTTTTATAGCTACCGTCTGTTTGAAAGATATACTGAGTATTCGCCGATTTTGCGCGCTGGAAAATTGTTCCAAGAGTTCTTAGTTGATGCTTGGGCAGCAACTGAGCAAAATCGTTTGACGTTCATCAAACTTAATCAGCAAAAACTACGTTCTGAACTCTATCAGGGTCTTGCAGATATAGATGCATATGTCAGTGGTGACCAAATTGGCCAGCGGATGATACTTCCTTCATCTTTTATTGGAAGTGCACGCCACATGTTCGAAATTTTTCAAGACTCGATGGCTATCACACGATTTAATCAGCACCCAGATATATTTCTAACCATGACTGCAAATCCAAATTGGCCTAAAATATCTAATGCTCTTCTACCTTATCAAAAGTCCATCGATCGTCCCGATTTTGTTGCCCGTGTTTTTGAGTTAAAAAGAAAGGCTTTAATGAAGGAGATTGAGGCTAAAATGTATTCGGAAGGAAAGTAGCACATGTCTTCACCATTGAATTTTAGAAACGTGGGCTTCCACACATGCATGCTTTATTCTTTCTTCATGGTCCAGACAAGATCCATACATGTGATCAAGTGGATAAGATTGTCTGTGCTGAATTTCCGGATCCTTCTCAAGATCCGAAGTTATTCAAAACTGTGATAAAATGTATGGTGCACTGTCCATGTGGTACACGAAATCCAAGTTCTTCATGTATGGATAATGGTAAATGTACTAAGAAGTACCCGAGAACTTATGTAGACTCAACAACAATGGATCGTGATGGCTATCCTATATATCGTCGTCGTAATAATGGACATATCCATACTGTAAGGGGCCATCAGTTTGATAACCGAGATGTTGTCCCATACAATATGTATCTTTCTAGATGCTTTAACTGCCATATTAATGTCGAAGTGTGTGTCGGGATAAGATGTGTCAAATACATTCATAAGTACATTTATAAAGGTCATGATCGAACCACGATGGTGTTGGGTGCAGTTGATGAGATCCAGCAATACCTTGATGCAAGATATATTGGACCCCCAGAGGTAGCTTGGCGATTATTTGAACATCCTTTACATCGGGAGATACCATCAGTACAACGATTGATGCTTCATTTGCCAGGGCAACACCATGTTATTTTTGATCCAGATGAAGACCACGCTACAATATGGTCTAGAGCTGAAAATGAGAAGACAACTTTGACTGAATTTTTTACATGTTGTGCTTTACATGAGTCAGCACATGCTCTCACTTACCAAGAATTTCCCCAAAAATTTATTTGGAATAAATCCACAAAGATCTGGACTCCCAGAAAATCTGGATATTCAATTGGTAGAATGTATTTTGCATCTCCAAACTCTGGTGAACGCTTCTATTTACGGTTGTTACTAACAGTTGTTAGAGGACCAACATCATGGGAAAATTTACGCACTTTCAATAATGTAGAGTACTCTACATTCAAAGCAACATGCGTTGCACGAGGTCTTCTTGAAGATGATTCAGAATGGAAACAATGTCTTCACGAAGCTTCAATTATGAAAACAGTATATCAATTAAGACGTCTGTTTAGTATTATTCTTATTGAATGTTCACCTATCGACCCACTCACATTATGGAATCAATTCTTAGTGCAAATTTGTGACGATCTTCAACGTAAAATTAATGTCATGTTTTCAATTTCTGCACCATCTCAATGCCAAATCGAAGATTATGGCTTATTTATAATCAATGAATAACTCGAGGAGTATGGTAAGTGTCTATCTGACTTTCCACCGATGTCACTTCCTACTGGAAATTGGAATGCAATTGTTGGCAATCGATTGTTGCATGAACATCAGGAACTTATAAACACAGCGAAACAATTGGATGCAGTGAAAAATGTTGATTGCCTTAATGATGCACAGCGTAATGCTTATTCAGCTATTACTTCGTCCGTTTTTGAAAATAAATGTACTACATTTTTCTTAAGCGGCGGTGCTGGAACTGGGAAGACTTTTCTGTACAATGCTATAGCAACAATGTTGCGCAGTCTGGGAAATATAGTTATCACTGTTGCATCATCTGGTATTGTATCATTGTTACTAATTGGAGGTCGAACTGCACATTCAACATTTCGCATCCCTTTAGATGTTCATGATAATTCAATTTGTAATTTTAGTAAACAGTCTATACATGAACAATTATTCAGAGAAGCAAAATTGATAATATGGGACGAAGTTCCTATGCAACACAGACATTGTGTTGAGTCAGTGGATCGATCTTTGAAGGATATTTGTGACAACACTAAAGCATTTGGTGGTATTACTGTTGTTCTTGGTGGGGACTTCCGACAAATCTTGCCAATCATACCAAAGGGGGTTCGAGAACAAATTGTTGGAGCCTCATTAAGACGATCTGCATTATGGTGTGCTATACAAGTTTTGATCTTGGATCAAAATATGCGTTTGAATAACTTATCTGTTGAAAATAATAATTTTGCAAATTTTATTTTGGAAGTATTTATTTGAATACTTTATGTTTTCAATAGACATTTTTCTCTTAACTTACCATTGACTTAATTATTTTCTACTTATGCATTAGGTCGGGACAAACCCTACACAAGTGGTTGAGCTTCCCTCCCACATTTTCAGGTGCAAAGATTTAAATGAGTTATTATTAAGAATTTATCCGCATCTAGATGTTGAGGGTACGGTGACTCCGGCATTCCTTACTGAACGAATAATTCTTTCCGCGCGTAATGATGATGTTAATTACATAAATGCTGCTGCATTGCAAATTTATCTTGGTCAACAGATAACATATTTGGCTGCAGACAAACTGGCTGAAACTGAATCTACTGATCCTTCCATTATAAACCGGTGTCCTAATGAATACATAAACTTTTTGGATCCTCCTGGATTGCCCCCATTTAAACTTGACCTTAAGGTTGGATGTCCAATTATTTTACTTCGAAATATTGCACCAAAAGATGGGCTCTGTAATGGCACTCGACTAATGGTTGTAAGATGCGCATCCCGTGTGATTGAAGCTCAAATTTTGAATGGTGATCGAGCTGGTAGTTTGGTTTTTATTCCAAGAATATCTTTGTCACCATCCTCTACAGAATTACCTATTCATATGACAAGACGACAATTTCCTGTTCGTGTGTGTTACGCCTATTTGACTGAGGCCCGAAAGACCCAAGCCCAGAGACCCAACCGCCGGTCAAGAGTCCATCTGCGCACTCAGGCCCACTCGATAAGGCCCTAGGGGGGACTCCCCCCGCATGTCGATCCGACCCGGCCCCGATAACACGCCGGCCACTCGCCCACTCCTGCGATAACCGCCCCCTCGATCCCGCTACCACTTAATGGCAGTTAGGGAGGTGCTGGCATGGCGCAGGGAGCGGCGACGGGGGGGCGGATTGAGGGGGCACGATTGAGGGCGGACGAGCGACGTGGGTCGGGGACAATCACGGCGGAGGTCTATAAAGGGGCTAGGAGGACGACAGGACGAGGGACCGCATCTCAGGTATCTAAAACCTAAGGTACTCCATCAACGACCTAGCTCCCCCATTTCATCTCCTTCCTCCCCCGCTCGTGCCGAGAGACGCCGTTCCGATCTCCTCACGAGTCGAACCGTCTCCGCCGGGCCTCCTCTTTCAGATCTCTATCTGACTTAGGCATCGGAGGGGATTTGGCCGGAACCTAGGTCCGGCCCCCTGACGAGCGTTCTCGTCTACGCAGGTGGACAGCTGATCAACGGGCCGAGGCTTCCCCTCGCCCCTCTCCAACCACACAATCAACTGGACGAGTGAGGCTTCCCCTCACCGTCCGCCCGCCGAGGCCGAGCACATCCTACCGAGGCCGAGCGTCTTAACTAGGTCCGAGGCTTCCCCTCGCCCTTCGCCAACCGCGCATCTAGCTGGGCGACTGAGGCTATCCCTCGTCTTCCTTCTCCGAGGCAGTGCTCGTCCGACCGAGGCCGAGCGTCTCAACCTGGGCCGAGGCTTCCCATCGTCCCATCTACACCGATTCGAAGCCCCCGAGGGACCCAAGCGGGCCCCTTGACCACGTTGACCTGGTTGTCCACGGTCAACGCTCTGTAGTGAGAAAACACTCTAAAACATCTGGCGCCGTCTGTGGGAACCGACATTAACCGTCCCACAAAGAAGCAAACCACACCAACAATGGCACGAGCCAGCAATGGAAGGAAGCGCATGCCCCCCATCCCGGAGGAGGGGAATGGCGCATCAAACGGTAACCCCGAGGACACGCCCGTCGGCGACCACCCCGCCCTCTCGACCGAAGAGACCGACGGCTCAGGACTGGCCACACAGGGACAGCTCCGCGCCCTAGCTCAGGAGACCAACGCGAGCCTCCAGACGTTGGTCGCGACGGTACAACAGCTCGTCGGCCCTGCGCCGTCCAACGGAGGCACGTTGGACGATAGCCATCGGTGGGCGGGGGGTCCCCCACACTTGCGGTCCGCCGTGGTCGACGACCACGGGACCCAGAAACCGAACACGGAGCGTCGGTTCACGCTGTCCGGCTCCCGTCAGGTGAGGTCACGCGCCTCCTCCCCTTATCGTGAAAGGAGCCGAAGAGAAACCGAAGGGACGGAGGGCGAATCGATGACCGCATCATCTCGTCGGTCACGGTCGTCCTGCCGCAGGAGAAGCGAACGACACCACTCGAGAGACCGATCTCGGCGGAGCAGGAGCTCCCGCCGGAGGAGCCGGGAGCGTAGGGTCAGCCCGACCCCCAGCGTGGCGAGGGCCGTGGAACCAGCCCCGCCGGCGCCGGTGCACCCTCCACCACCGAGCGGGCCAGAGGCGGGCGACTGTCGAATCCCCGGGGGCATCCACGGAGACCGGCGCCCCCTATCACGGAGAATAACCGACGCACGGGTCCCCTCTCGATTCAGGATCCCGTCGCTGGGGAAGTACGACGGGATAGGGGACCCGGGACACCACGTGATGGACTACGAGGGGGACATGTCCTTCCAAGGAGCCGACGATGACCTGCTTTGCCGAGGCTTCTATTCTACTCTCAGGGGAGCGGCGAGGACCTGGTACCGCAGCCTGCCCAGCCGCTCCATCGACAGCTTCGAAGAACTCACCCAGTTGTTCTGCAAACAGTTCATGGCGGGGAGGCAGATCAAGCCTGATGCTGAACATCTGTTCAACATAGTGCAAGGCCCGGCCGAGCCGCTCTGGTAGTTCATGCGCCGCTTCAACGCGGAGAGGCTGAACGTGAACAGCCCTCCCGACTTGGTGGTCCAAACGGCCCTTAAGAAAGGGCTTCGCCACAGAGGCCTCAAGAAGTCCCTGCACAACTATCCCCCGAAGGACCTTCCCGGGATCATGGCGAGGGCCGAGCGCTTCATGTTGACCGAGGAGGCCTTGGCCGAGGATGCTGGAAAAGCCACTCGAGGGACCAAGCGCGGCGACGACGGACGAGGCAGCCCCGAAGGATACCGGACCGAGAAGAGGCCGAGGAACAGACAGCGGGGAGAAGGCGCGAGGGACACCACCCCAGACGCCGTCCTCGCCCAAGTACAGAAGGAAGAGCGAGCTGACCGCCCCCCACCGAAGGCAAAAAGAGGTGGGAAGAACAGGGAGAAGTACTGCAAGTACCATAAGGACGATGGCCATGACACTGAAGACTGCTGGCATTTGAAGAAGGACATTGAGAAGCTGATGAGCCGGGGGCACGCCAGGAGCCATGCCGACGAGCCGGCCCATGGAGAAGGGACCTCCACGCAGCCAGACAAGGGGAAGAAGATCAACACCGTCCAAGGTCCCCTCCGTATCATAGAGTGAGCGGGCGAGGTCTCTCCCCCCGGTTGCAGCCTAGGAAGAGGGAGTTATCTAGGTTTACATCCCTCTGTCTAGCTTCATTTCCTTTTTTCCTTTTCCTCCAAATGTACCAGTCCAACAGGACTCTTGAGAGTACAATTGCATTCCCTTTTTGTCTTTTCTTAAATCCCCGACGGAATTGACATGTCACTAATAGTGCAAAAGAATGAAGACCGCCGCCTCACTGGAGGAGGAAGAAGAGCTTTGCCCTCGTCGACCGAATCCTGCGCTCATAAGTCTGGGGGCAGTTCCTCCAGCAGGCACGGACGCCGACCGGTCCTAAGCCGAGGAGCTTTGCCCTCGCCGACCGACTCCCGCGCTCCGGTCCTAAGCCGAGGAGCTTTGCCCTCACCGACCGACTCCTACGCTCGTAAGTCTGGAGGCAGTTCCCCCAGTAGGCACGGACGCCGACCGGTCCTAAGCCGAGGAGCTTTTGCCCTCGCCGACCGACTCCTGCGCTCGTAAGTCTGGGGGCAGTTCCCCCAGCAGGCACGGACGCCGACCGGTCCTAAGCCGAGGAGCTTTGCCCTCGCCGACCGACTCCTGCGCTCATAAGTCTGGGGGCAGTTCCCCCAGCAGGCACGGACGCCGACCAGTCCTAAGCCGAGGAGCTTTGCCCTCGCCGACCGACTCCTGCGCTCATAAGTCTGGGGGCAACTCCCCCAAGACACGGACGCCGACCGGTCCTAAGCCGAGGAGCTTTTGCCCTCGTCGACCGACTCCAGCGCTCACAGGTCTGGGGAGAATCCCCCCAGCCAGCGCAAACGTCATCCAGTCCTAGGCCAAGAACAAGGCAGCAACGCAAAATACACGAGAAGTCCGAGTAAGTCAATTTTGTTTATAACCGTTAACCAGGGTACAAAAATGTGTCTTATTTACAGGGAATCAAGGCAAAGAGACCTCTCTACAAATAATCCACTCACGACGAATGACAAAGTTCATCACCTACAGAAGCTAGGTCGACACCTACAGAACAAAATTGGTTGACAAAAGGCCCAAAGTAGTTAGCCCAAGTTAGCAGCCATGCAACCAGCAATTATTGGCCCCGGAGCTGGTAGCGAAGCCAAAGGAGATAGCGGGGCCCATTTCAAGTAGACTGGCCCAAAGCGAAGCGGATGCTAAAAAATTTGAGGATAAGGCCAGGAGGGACGGCTTAGGGAGCCCGGGCTCGGGAGGACACATCCTCGGGCACTTCGCCCTGCTCGGAGCGAGGGGGATCGACCGGCGGAGGGGCTTGCCGAACACGCTCCGCACACTCCCGGAAGGAAGACTGGACGACTTCGACGATCCGGGGGGCGATGAGGTCTTCATACGCACCGAAGGCCTCCCTGAGAACCTCGAAGATCCTCTTCCCCAGGGTCTCGACGACGCCCCTCTCCACCTCCTCGGCAAGCCGCGTCACCTGACGCCGATCCGACAGCTCCCTCTGAAGCTCCTCCCTCTCCCGGCGGAACGACTCCGTCGCTTCCTCAGCCGACTGATGGACATCCTCCAGCTTTACCTGGAGGTCACCCACTCGTCCCTCCAACTCGGCCACGCGGAGCTTGAGACGCCGAGACTCCATCTGGGCCTCCGTCATAGCCACCTCCTCCGCCCCGGCCCGCTCCTGGGCCCTCATAGAGGACTCCTCCAGCTCCCTCAGGCGGACGGCTCGACACTGCAACTCCACAGCGAGCGCCGAACCCTGGAAAGACGAGACATGAGCTAAGAAGAGGATAAAGGGAAGGAGAGGATGGCGAGATAACCGAACCTATTGAAGGATCCAGACCAGGGAATCCGACATCTTGTCTGCAGGGATCTTCTTGAGGAGGCTGCGGTCCCGGGGAGGGACGGAGACCTCGGCAACCTGCTGGGCCAAGGCTCGGTCGACAAACATTGAACTCCCAGGGACGACAAGGGAAGCCATGTTGCTCGCCAACAAGGCCCCGATCCCCGGTGATACGGGCGAGGACGCTGCAAGGGGGGTGGTCGACACGGCTACCGAAGGGTCCCCGGTGGTCGCCGCAGGAAGCGCGGAACCCGCCAGACTGGAGGGATCCGTGTCCTCCCTCCTCCTCTTCCCACCGTGGGGCTCCGAAGGCGCTGGAGGGGAGCACTTCCGCCTCACACCATCCCCACCCTCGGGAACCTGAGGGGGCACGCCAGGGGCAGAAGGAACTGCACCGGACCCGTCATTACCCCCTGCCTCTTGGGCTGACGGGGCGGGTCCGGCCCTTGTGACCCCCCCGGGAAGGGGATCGCCAGAAGAGGAGGCGGGAGGCACGGCCACCACCTTACCCACGGAAGGCTCGGCTCGGCGCACTTCCTCCTCAATGGTCCGCCGAGGCGCCCTTCCAGAGGTACTACCTCGGCTCCGAGCAGCGCCACGGTGGATCAGTTCATCGACGTCACGGACGAACTCGCGGCCAGCCATCCCTGCAAGGGAAACCAAAATCAGGATGAGTCACAGGGCGATTCAAGACTGAAAAGGCGACCTACCCGGAGACCACAAGACGGCCTTCAGGAGTAGGTCGTCCAACAAGGACCAGATGGACTTCGATTCCAAAGTGAGGGTCGACAGCAGCACGGCGGCTGCCCGATCGACGTCTGAGAGAGCTAGCGACGGGCGAGGCTGGACAGACCCGCCCCAACTTGTCAAAATCTGGGCATCCCCAGGAAGACCACAAAGACGTAGTCCGAACTCCAATCCCCCGACCAGCGGGGCAGCCCGATCAGGCATTCCCTCCTCGGACGGGCTCGGAGCTGCAGCCATGACCCCGGGCCGACCGTCTGGATCTGGTAAAAATGGAAGAGAAGGGGGAGAGACGGCTCCAGACCATGGGTACAGCAGAGCGTAGCGAAGCCCGTCAGTACCGCAATCGAGCAAGGGGTGAACTGGCAAAGCGACACCATGAGGTATTCCATGACCTGGATAAGGAAGGGATTGAGCGGGAAACGAAGACCCAGGCGAAACATTTCGACGTAGACGCCGACTTCATTGCCCCTCGGAAGGCAAACCCGCTCGTCGACGAATGGAACCCGGACATCGTACGGGAAGCAGATATACCTTTCCCGGATCTCCGTAACCGCCGAAGGAACGGTCCTCGACGGCGTTCGGAGGACAACCGGGGGCACGTTAAGACGCATGGCAGCCGACACCACGTCATCACAGGCGTAGTCTGGGAATAGCTTCCCCTTCCCCTTATCTCGGAGGGGACGACTCCCGGAGGAGGAACCTGATCCCACTAGCTGAGGCCTGCCCCGCCCGGACTCTGGAGAATCCCTCGCCCCTTGGCCAGAACCGCCTATCCTAAGAGCAGCCATAATACGAGAGCGAGAAAGGAATTACCTTTTAGCTAGTTTGGAGGAGGCAAGGAAGCAAAGGCGACGGGAAACTCCGAGTTATGGAAAGCCTAGAACAATGGGAAGAGCAAGAAAGAAGTGGAGATCAACACAGCTGGGGATCTTATATACCGGACACAGGGACGAATTCGAAGCGACTGACAAGAACGCGTGGTAAGGCTCGAAGAACCGGCGGCGTTCCGAAATTGGCGCCAGGGGAAGTCCAATCGATCCGCCTCATCATGACCTACATTTATGACCACGCCTCGATTAAAGCGCCACTCGGAATCCCAGGAGGCACATCGGTCGATCCGAGCAAGCCAAGGCAGATCGACCCCACCAAGGGCGGCTCACGAACCCCTCGGGTTATCAACTTAAGACGACCCCGCGAGCGGTGGGGATAAGCTTGCAGCTACGACGTGGCAGCATCAGAGGACCGAAGGCGCTTCGGAGCCCGCGCCTTAAAAGTATCGAACGGGCCAACTCATGATGACGACTAATAAATAAGTCGGCATCGACTGGCGAGCCTGTCAAGGTCGGCGGAAGTCACATCGGCCGAGCCGAACCGGCCAAAGCCGACCGACCCGACCGATGGGGGCAATTGTTACGCCTATTTGACTGAGGCCCGAAAGACCCAAGCCCAGAGACCCAACCGCCGGTCAAGAGTCCATCTGCGCACTCAGGCCCACTCGATAAGGCCCTAGGGGGGACTCCCCCCGCATGTCGATCCGACCCGGCCCCGATAACACGCCGGCCACTCGCCCACTCCTGCGATAACCGCCCCCTCGATCCCGCTACCACTCAATGGCAGTTAGGGAGGTGCTGGCATGGCGCAGGGAGCGGCGACGGGGGGGCGGATTGAGGGGGCACGATTGAGGGCGGACGAGCGACGTGGGTCGGGGACAATCACGGCAGAGGTCTATAAAGGGGCTAGGAGGACAACAGGACGAGGGACCGCATCTCAGGTATCTAAAACCTAAGGTACTCCATCAACGACCTAGCTCCCCCATTTCATCTCCTTCCTCCCCCGCTCGTGCCGAGAGACGCCGTTCCGATCTCCTCACGAGTCGAACCGTCTCCGCCGGGCCTCCTCTTTCAGATCTCTATCTGACTTAGGCATCGGAGGGGATTTGGCCGGAACCTAGGTCCGGCCCCCTGACGAGCGTTCTCGTCTACGCAGGTGGACAGCTGATCAACGGGCCGAGGCTTCCCCTCGCCCCTCTCCAACCACACAATCAACTGGACGAGTGAGGCTTCCCCTCACCGTCCGCCCGCCGAGGCCGAGCACATCCTACCGAGGCCGAGCGTCTTAACTAGGTCCGAGGCTTCCCCTCGCCCTTCGCCAACCGCGCATCTAGCTGGGCGACTGAGGCTATCCCTCGTCTTCCTTCTCCGAGGCCGTGCTCGTCCGACCGAGGCCGAGCGTCTCAACCTGGGCCGAGGCTTCCCCTCGTCCCATATGCACCGATTCGAAGCCCCCGAGGGACCCAAGCGGGCCCCTTGACCACGTTGACCGGGTTGTCCACGGTCAACGCTCTGTAGTGAGAAAACACTCTGAAACAGTGTGACTTATGCCATGACAATTAATAAATCTCAAGGACAATCCGTGAGATTTGTTGGATTAGACTAGCGTAACCCAGTTTTCAGTCATGGACATTGTCACGACCCGCTTCCCTGAAATGGAGGCGAGACGTGAAAAGGTCCGCACGAGAGTGGAGCTGTGAAGCCCCAAACCCGATAAGCGTCAATAAAACATAAGCAGGTCCCTGTAACCACAACGGAATAACAATAATAACACAAGGAGAGACTGAAATAAAATCTCACATCTCATAAATTGTCCAACATGAAAATAAGTCCAACATCCAGAAAAGCCACCAGGCTAAAAGAAAAAGAGTCTAAGGCCCAGAACAAGGCCAACCAAAGCAACGACATAACAAGGTATAGGTGCTACGCACCGATAACAAAACAACTGTCTAAACAAAAGGGAAACACAACGAAAACACTAGGACTGGTCCCCAGTGTCCACGTACTCCCCGTCAAACACAAGCTCGGGCTCGGCATCAGCAAACACCTCGTCCTCAACAAGGTACTCAGGCTCAGGATCTAACATGTGTCACCCAAAAGAGTAAAGGGGCACATGTCAGCAAGTCTAAAAGACTTGGGCAAGGAAACTGAAAGTAAGGCAACTAGCAACCTAGCAGTTATAGTATGCATGACATGGCAGTTATAGCATGAGTGCACAAGTAAGACATGGTGAACAATAAGTACAAGAGAACAATCATCGGGACAAGACAAGAGTATCCAAGCTACTATCAATCTCAATCAATTCACTATTCACGTTGTTTGTAGATGTTTACGCCTTACAGCTGAATGGTTTCACATTCGCGCTGATTGGCCGCTTAACACTACCCCAAAACCCAGAGTTTACGCCTTACCACTGCAGTTGCTGATCGAGTAGACTCCCAGTTGATTGGCCGCTTAACTCTTACCCCCAATACCCACACGTAATGGAGCCAGGGTCCCCGCACATGAGCTCAGCAAGTGAGCCGGGGTTGCCCCGCACATGAGCTCACATTCTTAAACATTTGGCGTAGGGGTGCACCTAGCCAGAAACAAGAAATTTGGGCATTGGCTATCAACCAACACATGGCCCGCTTCTGGAACACGAGCCAGGAACACAAGCATTTGTAGCGAAGCTACGCAATCACAGCAACACTTAAAGAATGCAATGACATGACAATTAATTCGCATACCGTTAATGGAAAGTAAACATGACATGGTAATTGTGTAACATGCTAAATGTCGGAACTAGCTTCGTTGTCAAGCTAGTTCCCCAATTTGCGCCTAGGCGAGTATCATTTCGTCGCCTAGCCTCTTTTACGCCTACAACAAGCAAATGGCTTAAAACATGGCCTAAACCCTAAGTGGCAAGTTTCACTTGCCTAGCACCGGGGATGACGATCACGAAGGTTCGTCTCGCGAATGCTAATCTACGGGGGAAATCGCTGTTTTGGGAAAACACTCATCAAACAACATGAAATTTCATTAGGGTTTCATAAAAACACAAATAGGTTATGAAAACATCGAGAGATCGATTTCTTACCAAGAGGAAGCGGAAGAAACACTCCGGAGAACCCTAGGACCAGATCTGGAAACAAATGGAGAAGTTTGGAGAGTTAGGGTTTTTGGGGGATTTTGGGGATTTGGTGAGATTTTGGGGAAGATGAGAGGTAGATAGAGCTGATTGAGGGTTTAGATGATGAATCTAGGGCTTGGGATGAAGGAATATGGCTTGGAGGAAGATGGGGGCTCAATGGGGGAGATTTTAGGGTTTAGGGTCGAGTGGAGGAAGATGAAATCGTTTGGGAGGGGTATAAATAGGTTGGGCTGGCGGCTGCCCAGAAATTAGGGTTTTAACACAGATTAGTCGGTCAAAGAGCAACCACTGACTGACTAGTTTGGCAACTAGTCGGTCGGTCGACCAACGCAGACCGACTAAGTGTAAACAGTAACTTCTGAATGAAAATAGGATTTAGATTTAGTCGGTCCATGAACAAATACTGACCGACTAGTTTAACATCTAGTCGGTCGATGAATGTTCTTAGACCGACTAAGAGTGAACAGTATTGATACTAAAATTAAGATGATGTGTTAGTCGGTTAAAGAAGCATTGCCGACCGACTAGTTTGCAACCTAGTCGGTCAACCAACGTTCTTAGACCGACTAACGATAAACAGTAACTCCTGAGAAATTTAGAAAGCCAACTAGTCGGTCCAAGAAGGATTGCCGACCGACTGAATCGTCATCTAGTCGGTCGGTGCCCCTTCTTATACCGGCTAATGAGCACCAAAAGTTCCGATACGGAGCGCGGGGCCCCTGGATCGATTCCTAAGACTCCTAGGCTTGATCTAAGAGTAAGATACGACCGTTATGAAGTCCGTCACGAATGACATACTTCGAAATCGACAATCCTAAGGAAGAAACGAGAAAATACGACGAATCGATCGAAAATGAAAGCTACGGGGACGAAAACCACACAAGAGGAGAAAATCCACCAAAACATATATTATATTATAATAAATCCAGATACATGGAAAGCAGTCGTTACATCCTCCCCAACTTAAGAAAAATTCCGTCCTCAGAATTTCCGAATACTCACGAGTCCGGAAACAAAAGTGGGAAACGCTCTCGCATCTCATCCTCATTCTCCCAAGTAGAGTCTCCATGTGAGCCGTGTCGCCACATCACCCTCACAAGATTGACAATCTTGTTCCGAAGCGATTTCTGACGCCTGTCCAGAATCTGCACTGGATGCTGGTCATACGTCATATCGGGGCGAACGGTAATCTCCGAAAAATCCACAGCATGAGATGGATCGCTAATGTATCGACGAAGCTGCGACACATGGAAAACATTGTGAACTCCTTCCAAAGATGGCGGCAAGGCCAAGCGATAAGCTACCTCGCCAACCCTCTCCAAAATGTCAAACGGTCCAATGTATCGCGGGCTCAACTTCCCTCGCTTCCCAAAACGAATCACACCACGATTCGGGGAAATCTTCAAGAACACATGGTCGCCCGGCTGAAACTCCAAAGGACGACGTTTAGCATCTGCCCAATGCTTAAAACAGTCCTGAGCAATTCTCAACCTCTCCCGAATATTCCTGACGATATCCACGGCCTCCACGATCATCTCAGGTCCCAACAACTCCCGATCACCGACGTCATCCCAACTCAATGGCGATCGACATTTCCTCCCATAAAGAGCGGCGAAAGGCACCATGCCAATACTCGCCTGGAAGCTGTTGTTGTAAGAGAACTCCACCAAATGCAGATGGTCCTCCCACGAACCCTTGAAATCCAACATGCACGCCCTCAGCATGTCTTCCAAAATCTGAATCGTCCTCTCGGACTGGCCATCCGTCTGCGGATGGTACGCCGTGCTGAAACTCAGACGCGTGCCTAAGCTCTTCTGCAAACTCTGCCAAAACTGAGATGTGAACCTCGTGTCTCTGTCAGACACGATACTCATGGGGACTCCATGAAGTCGCACGACCTCCTGCACGATTCACGTTACATCACTATCCCAACTAGGAAAAAGGAAATAAAAACGGAGTGTAAAAGAATTTTACCTCCATATATCTCCTCGCTAGCGCCTCAGTGGACTGTCCCACTCGGAACGGAATAAAGTGCGCGGACTTGGTCAATCGATCTACGATCACCCAAATCGCGTCATTCTGCTTCGGACTCCGAGGTAGTCCAGTCACGAAATCCATAGTGATGTGTTGCCACTTCCACTCCGGAATCGGAAGCGGTTGTAGCAACCCGGCCGTACGCTGATGCTCCGACTTCACTTGCTGGCAAACCAAGCACTTGGCTACACTCCGAGCCACACTCCTCTTCATACCATGCCACCAATAATTCAGACGAAGATCCTGGTACATCTTGGTGCCACCAGGATGCACAAAATACGGCGAACTGTGTGCCTCCACCATCAACTCCTCTCTGATATCCCCAGCGGGCACACACAACCTGGCTCCAAACCTCAGCGAGCCATCCTCATGAATCAAAAAGTCAGTCCGCAGACCGGCTTCCACTTGCTCCCGAATCTTCACCAGCTTCGGGTCCTCAGCCTGGCCAGCCTTAATCCGATCCACGATCGTCGACTGTACCTGCATGTACATCAACGACGAAGCCTCCCCAGGAGGAACAATCTCCACACCAGACCCGCAGAAATCCTGCTGCAATCTCCACTGCGAGGTCAAAATGATCACCGCGGGAAGCCTACTCAAAGCATCTGGGACCACATTCACCTTGCTAGGATGAAACTGCAAATCAATATCATAATCCGCCATAAGCTCCAACCATCGACGCTGTCGCATGTTGAGCTCCATCTGAGGGAAAATATACTTCAATCTTTTGTGATCGGTGAAAATCTTCACTTTCTCACTCAGCAGGAAGTGCCTCCAAATCTTAAGAGCAAACACAACAGCAGCCAACTCCAAATCATGCGTCGGGTAATTTTTCTCATGAACCTTAAGCTGACGAGACGCATATGCCACAACATGCCCATGCTGATGCAACACACAACCGAGACCCTTGCCAGAAGCATCGCAAAAGATCTCAAATCCACCGCTGCGATCAGGCACAACAAGAATAGGAGCAGTCGTCAACCTCTCCTTCAGAATACCAAAAGCACTCTCACAATCACCCGACCAAACAAAAGCAACATCCTTCCGCGTCAACCTGGTCATCGGCTCAGCAATACGGGAAAAGTCCTTAATGAATCGCCGATAGTAACTAGCAAGTCCAAGGAAACTCCGAATATCAGACGTAGACGACGGAACAGTCCACTCCCTGATGGCCCTAATCTTCTCGGGATCCACTGAAATACCATCTCCAGTCACCACATGCCCGAGAAAAGCAACTCGATCCAGCCAAAACTCGCACTTCGAAAACTTAGCATACAAACGATGCTTCCTCAAAATCTCCAACACCGTCCTTAAGTGCGAGGCATGCTCTTCCTCCGACTTCGAATAGATCAGAATGTCGTCAATAAAGATAACAACAAACTTATCCAAAAAGTCGTAGAAAATCAGGTTCATCAGATTCATGAAAACTGCGGGCGCGTTAGTTACGCCGAAAGGCATAACCACGAACTCATAGTGTCCATCCTTCGTCCTGAACGCTGTCTTCGGGACATCATCCTTCTTCACCTTCAACTGATGGTAACCACTCCTCAAATCCAATTTAGAAAACACCCTCAAACCTCCAAGCTGATCAAAAATATCATCGATGCGAGGCAACGGGTATTTATTCTTAATGGTCACCGCATTCAACTCCCGATAGTCCACGCACATGCGACGCGAACCATCCTTCTTCTTCACTAGCAGCACCGGCGCTCCCCACGGAGACACACTAGGATTGATATAACCCTTCTGCAAAAGCTCATCCAGCTGCTTCCGTAACTCTTCCAATTCTGCAGGTGCCATACGATACGGCGCCTTCGAAATCGGCTGCGCACCTGGAACAAGATCGATAGAAAATTCTAAAGCTCGATCAGGTGGCAAACCAGACATCTCCTCGGGGAAGACGTCACCAAAATCTCGCACCACAGCTGGCCACTCCAGCTCCATCTGCATAGACACAACCTCCACTGGCCTGGCCCGAAATCTGACAGGACCAAGCGAACTGCTACCACGACTGAACTCAAATACTGGATGTCCGGGAATCTCGAACACCACCTTCTTCCTCCTGCAGTCAATCGTAGCATAGAAGCTCGCAAGCCAGTCCATCCCAAGAACTGCATCATAGTTGATGATGTCGTGGACAATGAAATCAGCGAAAAGCTCAAGTCCACAGACCACCAATGAGCAAGAATTGCAACCACGACGCACCGAGATCACGCCATTCCCTGTAACAATATTCCAACTCTTGGAAAGAGGGGACGTCGACAAGGAATGCCTCTCCACGAAGCTCCGAGAAATAATGCACATCGATGCACCAGAGTCAAAGAGGACTCGTGCAGGAAATGGGCACACCAAAACCACACCTAACAATCAATTTAACAATCAAACCCTAGTCTAACAAACAACCATGTTTAAGCAAACAACACAATCTAACAATCAAAACCAGCTAGGAAAGTATCAGCTAGATTGAGGATTACCTGCGATAACCTCATCCACAGCCTCGCTCTCCACAGCGGTCATTAGAAAAGCCTGCCTCATCGGCGAAACAGCCTGCCGAAAAGCCTGCCCCTGCGGAACAAGAGCTGCTCCACGTCCAGCAGGAACAGACGCTCGCTGCTGCAACGGCTGTACTGCAACAGGTGCCCTCCGCAGCTGATTAGCATGCCGACAATCCTTCGCGACATGGGAAGCATCACCACAAACCAGACACTGGCCCAAAAACTTCCGACACTGATCCTTGATGTGGCCAGGCTTACCGCAGAAATGGCAAGACTTCAGAATAGGCCCTCCTGGCCTCTTAAACTGAGCAGGCTGATTAGGCCTGAATCCAGGTCTAACCACAGCTCTCGCCTGTTCCACAGGCCTCTTCCCAGCACCAACAATAGACCCCCTCCTCTGGTTCACGAGCAGCTCCTGCCTCTTGGCTGCTACTAGAACCTTCTGATAAGACTCCCGATCAGAAGAGGTCACAAAACTCTGGAGCTCCGAAGCAAGTCCCTGCAGGAACCTCTGAGCTCTCTCCTCAGCATCCTGCACCATCTTTGGTGCAAACCGACTCAGTCTCATGAACTCTTGGTGATACATGTCCACCGACAAGTTCCCTTGCTTCAAATCGATAAAACGCTGCAGCATCTCTTCCCTGGCAGCTTTCGGGAAGAACTCACCCTCAAATCTGGCCTTGAAGGTAGCCCAAGCTATCGGCTCCACCAGCATCTTCTCTTCCGCATCACACCAATTCCGAGCATTATCCTTGAGTTGCCTCTTCGCCAAATCAACCCATCCAGCCGGGGTGATCTTGGCCATCTTCAGATTGTCCTCGATGTTCCGAATCCATTCATCGGCAGCCAGAGGACCCTCAGACCCATCAAAATATGCGGGACCCAGCTCCCGAAATTGCTTCGCTCCTGGCTCAGAGCGAGGGGCATCCGGAAGAGCCCGGGCAGCTCGAGCAAGTGGAGCATTCTGGACTTGCAGAAGCACGCCCTGCTGCACTTGCATCATCTGGAGCATCATCCGCATCATCTCACCGTTGGTGGGTTCCCGCTCAGGCTCCTCATCATGAGGGAGCGCACCACTGCCCCCACCACGGGTGAAACGCCTTCCTGCCATCTAATGACACAGAAAACGAATCAGATTAGACTCATAGCTTATGACATCGGACGTCGAACTTAGTTTATTGGACATTCTAATATTATTACCGCTATTCTGAAATTCGCAGTTACAGAAGGACCTGCATGGGCCACCAACAAAACCTGTCACGACCCGCTTCCCTGAAATGGAGGCGAGACGTGAAAAGGTCCGCACGAGAGTGGAGCTGTGAAGCCCCAAACCCGATAAGCGTCAATAAAACATAAGCAGGTCCCTGTAACCACAACGGAATAACAATAATAACACAAGGAGAGACTGAAATAAAATCTCACATCTCATAAATTGTCCAACATGAAAATAAGTCCAACATCCAGAAAAGCCACCAGGCTAAAAGAAAAAGAGTCTAAGGCCCAGAACAAGGCCAACCAAAGCAACGACATAACAAGGTATAGGTGCTACGCACCGATAACAAAACAACTGTCTAAACAAAAGGGAAACACAACGAAAACACTAGGACTGGTCCCCAGTGTCCACGTACTCCCCGTCAAACACAAGCTCGGGCTCGGCGTCAGCAAACACCTCGTCCTCAACAAGGTACTCAGGCTCAGGATCTAACATGTGTCACCCAAAAGAGTAAAGGGGCACATGTCAGCAAGTCTAAAAGACTTGGGCAAGGAAACTGAAAGTAAGGCAACTAGCAACCTAGCAGTTATAGTATGCATGACGTGGCAGTTATAGCATGAGTGCACAAGTAAGACATGGTGAACAATAAGTACAAGAGAACAATCATCGGGACAAGACAAGAGTAGCCAAGCTACTATCAATCTCAATCAATTCACTATTCACGTTGTTTGTAGATGTTTACGCCTTACAGCTGAATGGTTTCACATTCACGCTGATTGGCCGCTTAACACTACCCCAAAACCCAGAGTTTACGCCTTACCACTGCAGTTGCTGATCGGGCAGACTCCCAATTGATTGGCCACTTAACTCTTACCCCCAATACCCACACGTAATGGAGCCAGGGTCCCCGCACATGAGCTCAGCAAGTGAGCCGGGGTTGCCCCGCACATGAGCTCACATTCTTAAACATTTGGCGTAGGGGTGCACCTAGCCGGAAACAAGCAATTCGGGCATTGGCTATCAACCAACACATGGCCCGCTTCTGGAACACGAGCCAGGAACACAAGCATTTGTAGTGAAGCTACGCAATCACAGCAACACTTAAAGAATGCAATGACATGACAATTAATTCGCGTACCGTTAATGGAAAGTAAACATGACATGGTAATTGTGCAACATGCTAAATTTCGGAACTAGCTTCGTTGTCAAGCTAGTTCCCCAATTTGCGCCTAGGCGAGTATCATTTCGTCGCCTAGCCTCTTTTACGCCTACAACAAGCAAATGGCCTAAAAGATGGCCTAAACCCTAAGTGGCAAGTTTCACTTGCCTAGCACCGGGGATGACGATCACGAAGGTTCGTCTCGCAGATGCTAATCTACGGGGGAAATCGCTGTTTTGGGGAAACAATCATCAAACAACATGAAATTTCATTAGGGTTTCATAAAAACACAAATAGGTTATGAAAACATCGAGAGATCGATTTCTTACCGAGAGGAAGCGGAAGAAACACTCCGGAGAACCCTAGGACCAGATCTGGAAACAAATGGAGAATTTTGGAGAGTTAGGGTTTTTGGGGGATTTTGGGGATTTGGTGAGATTTTGGGGAAGATGAGAGGTAGATAGAGTTGATGGAGGGTTTAGATGATGAATCTAGGGCTTGGGATGAAGGAATATGGCTTGGAGGAAGATGGGCGCTCAATGGGGGAGATTTTAGGGTTTAGGGTCGAGTGGAGGAAGATGAAATCGTTTGGGAGGGGTATAAATAGGTTGGGCTGGCGGCTGCCCAGAAATTAGGGTTTTAACACAGATTAGTCGGTCAAAGAGCAACCACTGACCGACTAGTTTGGCAACTAGTCGGTCGGTCGACCAACGCAGACCGACTAAGTGTAAACAGTAACTTCTGAATGAAAATAGGATTTAGATTTAGTCGGTCCATGAACAAATACTGACCGACTAGTTTAACATCTAGTCGGTCGATGAATGTTCTTAGACCGACTAAGAGTGAACAGTATTGATACTAAAATTAAGATGATGTGTTAGTCGGTTAAAGAAGCATTGCCGACCGACTAGTTTGCAACCTAGTCGGTCAACCAACGTTCTTAGACCGACTAACGATAAACAGTAACTCCTGAGAAATTTAGAAAGCCAACTAGTCGGTCCAAGAAGGATTGCCGACCGACTGGATCGTCATCTAGTCGGTCGGTGCCCCTTCTTATACCGGCTAATGAGCACCAAAAGTTCCGATACGGAGCGCGGGGCCCCGGGATCGATTCCTAAGACTCCTAGGCTTGATCTAAGAGTAAGATACGACCGTTATGAAGTCCGTCACGAATGACATACTTCGAAATCGACAATCCTAATGAAGAAACGAGAAAATACGACGAATCGATCGAAAATGAAAGCTACGGGGACGAAAACCACACATGAGGAGAAAATCCACCAAAACATATATTATATTATAATAAATCCAGATACATGGAAAGCAGTCGTTACAGACATCTTTATGTGGCACTTTCTAGATGCACGTCTTTTGACCGCGTTAGTGTCCTGCTTCCGTCTGATTCAAATAACACAGTTAACATTGTTTATCCAGAAATCCTTCTGTGACTTTCAATGGTGTCTGCTTTCAAATAACACAGTTAACATTGTTTATCCAGAAATCCTTCTGTGACTTTCAATGGTGTCTGCTATATGTAAGTTTTTAAAATTCTTACACATATCTTTCAGTTATTTTATTCATTAAGTATTTCTTCAAATTAATTTCTTCATCAATTTGTGTCTATCATGCAGGTATACCATTATCATGCGCTATCAATCTGCATAATGTGGACAAGTAATAAAAATTTTAACTCTATAGCATGTCATTTTATTATTTGTAGTCTTCTCTTCTAAAATATTGATTTGAATTTTTATACGGAAGAATACTGCTAAGGAACCTTATTTGCAGAAAACTGTAAGGATTACCTTCAGATTACAGAACTAATCACTTTATATTTAGATTATTTAAATCAATAACTATTAATTATTAATTATTATTATCGTTAGAGGGTTGCAAAGGGAAAGGTGGAAGCAATTGCGACATCTAATTCAGTAGGTTATGATTGCAAATGTACTCCTACTTCAGTATACTCCCTACTTCAGTATGATTTCAATTCTCATAGTTCAGTAGTAATTTTCCTACTTCGGTGTACTCCCTCACTACAAATGTTTTGTCCTACCCTTACACATACAGTTTGGCCTTCGCTTTAAATCTGTGGGTGATATGTATTTGTGTCTTCCTTTTGTTGTTAAGGAACTCCTTATGATTTTTATACATCCTTTTGAATTATTTTGGCTTTTACTTCTAATTTCTTAAGGATTACCTTCAGATTCTTATACATCCTTCCCCTTTTAATGCTAGATTCTTTTAAGAAAATTACCATAATAAATTTCGGCTTTGTTTCCTTTTTCATCATTTCGGCTTTGTTTTTTTTTCTTTTTATTGATACAAAATTAACATGTTTTTCTGGGGTAACACATAAAAAAGAAATATTTTTCACATAATACATTGTTTTCATTTAACATCATAATAACATTTTTTTTAGAATTTGAAGATGGTTCTTGCTGAGCTTCATTGGTTTCACACACCACGTTCATCAACCCTCCAACTAAATACAGTAAATAAGGTCTTAATTTTATATAATAGATATTTGCAAAAACAACGTCATTTCTCTAACAAATTTTTGATCGTAACTTTCCCAGGTTATTGCGCATCCACACAACACTCGATTATGGCTTACGATTGCTACTCTTTCTCTTCACAATGTTTTCATGCTGAATTTTTCTACTGCAGCATGAGGGAGTATTTTACAATCCAACTGAAAATCATCGCATGTAATATATCCGCAAGATACTTCAAATCATTTGATATTTCTATCATTGGTTCATATCTTCCCAATGTACTTTTAGATATCTTGGAATTTTTTGCACATGTCTACATTGCACAAGAAATGTTATTTCTGTATTAAATTCCTGTACTAACTTAATATTCATGTACTGTACTAACCCTAAATTTTAAAGTGCGATTTTTTTTAACCCTTTTTGTGGAACATAAAACAATCCAAGACCTCAAACTGTTGCATTTCGTTATTATGCTATCGTATATGAGATTATCATACAACTAAATTGTAGTGCCCTGTGGTAGCTACTGCACACGTACTAGAGGGGGGGTGAATAGTACTTAAAATAATCAAGATAGTTATTCCTAATTATTGTGCAAGAAACAACCGACAATGCGGAATTAAACAACTATCAACAAGAATTAAAACATACGTAAACAAACAATAGTACTGGGTTCGGATCCACCCAAGTCTCCCCGACTTGTTCCCGGTGATCCTACGTCCCAACCACCCGGATCCCCTCCGGATACTTGAGTTAGCAACCCTAACTCAAGATTTCCACTAAACCCACTTGCGGAAACTCCACAAGTGCAATCGACCTACAATCGATTCCGGTGAATCCCACAACCCGGGATCACTCAAACTCTCACAACCGAGAGTGTACAACAATTCAATGAAATGAAATGAAATAAACTCTGACCTTACAAAATCCTATGCCTTGAGTATACTTACCAAATTAGGGCAATGATGGATTTTGAGGAGAGAATGTCACCAAACCGAATCTCCACCAATAAGATCAGCGATCGAAGGCTAGGATGGAGGATGGTGACTTTGGATCAAGCTCTAGGCTTGGAAGGCTCACAATGGAGAGAATCTCTCTTGAGGAAATGGCTCAAAGAGTTGAGGGAGAGATTCTTGTGAGGAAGAGAAAGCTTTAGAATGGAGTTGAATAGCTTCTCTTAGGTTTCTTCAAATCTCTAAAATGGCAGCCTTGAAACTTATGAAAGACCCCCTCCAACTATATATAGGATAGAGGAGAGAGGGAGAGAAAAACGTTTCAAGAAAAGCTCCAACGGCTCTATTCTGAGCCAGACTAGTCGGTCAAAGAAGGATCACTGACCGACTAGTTCATCAACTAGTCGGTCGGTGATACAACGTAGACCGACTAACGGTAGAACAGCCAAGAAGTCGAAGTGCAGGCAAAGACAACTAGTCGGTCTAAGAAGACTTGCCGACCGACTAGTTTCACAACTAGTCGGTCGGTGAATGTTCTTTGACCGACTAACGTCGAAATGGAATAGGCTGACTTCAAGATGACTTAGTCGGTTTAAGAACAAATGCTGACCGACTAGTTTCTCAACTAGTCGGTCGGTAAACGTTCTTTGACCGACTAACTCGAAACAGTAGCTAAGGCTGAAAATGACTGTACACAACTAGTCGGTCTGAGAAGGACTCCTGACCGACTAGATCGTCATCTAGTCGGTCGGTGACTCTTCTTTGACCGACTAACTGTAGTCATGGAAAGAGCTGAATATAGAGAAGGCAAACTAGTCGGTTCATGTAGAGTTGCCGACCGACTAGATCGTCATCTAGTCGGTTGGTGACTCTTCTTGAACCAACTAACATGCACTTGAAGCCGAGGGAAGAAGCGATAGGCTTCGGGAAAGTTTCTAATGGCTTCTATGAATATCCTAGCTCTAAGATATGAGCGAAATGAAGTATATAATGTAAGTCCAACTCAAGGCTTAACATTCTAATCTATGAAGCTAGAAGACTATAAAATAAACCTTACGAGCCGTCTTCAAAGCTTCAATCTTCATTCCTCTTGACTTCCATATTGCTCCTTGAGCTTCAACGAAGCTCCAGGCACACGATCACGCGTATTGAGAAGTCTTGAGAAGTCGCTTTTGATGAACGTGGTATTTTGGCGACGATCTCCATAACTGCGCTCACAAATAAGTTAGTATACATTATTTATGTTTGCTCATCATCCAAAACCAAATCCGGGGAATCATATCACAACATAAATGCGGCTATTTGCAAATTAAATTACCCTTTGTCTGTAATTGTGATGCTTTTGCCTAATTTTCTAGTTGATAGCAACTTATACTGGTCGTCTTTCAGAAAAATTCAATATTTATGGAAATATTGAATAGAGTATAAATGGGAACTTCTGTAATTCAAATTATGCCTTTTCGTATTGTATCATCGTCTCGCCCTTTGGACCTTTCCCCTATTTGTGGATTATTCAAAGTATGATATGTACGATGCACTTACCTAATTTGCAATTTTACGAGTACTAACTTTTGCGGATACTAAATTTTAGAGTGAAACTAAATTTGAAGAATTCTTAATTTGGTAAGGAAGACTTTTGTAAGGAATTAAATTTGTTTGTATCATAAATTAATTTGTATCATATATGAATTGTCCATGCGTGGCATCAATTTATGACTAGGCCAAGATGTTTGGGAGAGTAGAGCACCCTGTTGACTGTGGGTGAGTGGTTGGGTGTGGAGTTGAGTGATTGGGTGAAACCCAAACAAAAATGGCTACCACATTTCCCTTATTTGCAAGTTCACCATTATTCTTTCCAACAACTGAAAGCCCACTCATCTTCCCCCTTTTTCGCATTTTACATCGCTCTTTAACCGCTCTGCCCCGACGTTTTTTTTATTTATTCCATATTTTTTACCTCTGCGACGACTGAACCATGTTTTCTTTTCGCACATCAATATTTCCCCCGGGAGACGACATCCACGTCATTCTTGCTCCTGGGACCAGTAAACTGACTGTCCCCCTCGATTTTGCACCCAGGAAACAACCTTCGACGTGCCTGCAGTGAACTGACTGTCCCCCTCGATTTTGCACCCGGGAAACGACCTTCGTCGTGCGCTACGAGCACGGGTAATGACTAGTATATATATATGGTAAAGTGTTCCTAGGGTGAAATCTAAGGAGTCGCCCCCATTTTCTCGCATATCACACATTGTTTTTCGAATTTTTTTCTTGGGATTGTTGTTCACATCATGGATTCAACATACCAAAAATCAAGTCATTCCAATACTTTTAGAGCCCACATCTACCCCTTGCAACTTCATGGGTTTTCAGCACGTTTTTAGACCGTTGAAGTTGTAAGGGGTAGATGTGGCTTTTAAAGTATTGGAATGACTTGATTTTTGGTATGTTGACCATCCATGAGGTGAACAACATCCCCATGAAAAATAGAATCCAAAAAAATTGTGGGAGATGGGAGAAAATGGAGGCGAATCCTTAGATTTAATCTAAGGAGTCACCCCAGGAATCGCCCCCATTTTCTCCCATCTCCCATAATTTTTTTGGATTTTATTTTACATGGGGATGTTGTTCACCTCATGGATGGTCAACATACCAAAAATCAAGTCATTCCAATACTTTTAGAGCCTCCATCTACCCCTTGCAACTTCAACTGTCTGAAAACGTGCTGAAAACCCATAAAGTTGCAACGGGTAGATGAGGGCTCTAAAAGTATTGGAATGACTTGATTATTGGTATGTTGATCATCCATGAGATGAACAACAATCACAAGAAAAAAATTTCAAAAAAATTGTGCGAGATGGAAGAAAATTGGGGCGACTCCTTAGATGAAATATAAGGTGTCACCCTAGGAACACTTTACCATACACACACACACACGTATATACGTATGTATGTATGTATGTATGTATGTATGTATGTATGTATGTACGTGCTAAGTATTTAAATATAATGATTTAGGTAATAGCATAGAGTCGAAAGTTCATTAAATTTCCAATCATCATCAATGACTAAAAACTTCATCATTAATTTAAAGATCTTTCAAAAATATATTTGTACTTATATCTAGTTCACTTCGAACAAATATAAGTCCACATATACATATTATCAGAATATTGTATTGCTCCCACCTAGCTTATGTATTCACAAAAACACAAAATTCATAAACATATTATTTTAAAATGTGATTAATATTTATATAAAACATTATAACTTCTCTATTGGCACAAAATAGGCAAGTGGGATGGTGCTGATGATTGGAAAAATTAGCAAACTAAAATTGCCAATTTTAAATTATTTTAATGTTAACATATAACATTAAAAAATCCGTGAATAATTTAAACATAAAATACATGTCGATTGAATAATAAAATACATGCATGAGAATAAGTAAGCAACATATGCATATAAGCCATAAGTTCCAATAAAAAATTTTTCTTGAGCAATAAAAACTTCTTATGCTCTTCAAATGCATAAACAAATTCGTGCATACAAATCTTAAGGAACTAATTCACTTAATCAAATTAATCAATTCCTAATCAATTTATATTTTCAAGAACTAATCTTGAAAATAATTTGAAAATATTATATCCCAAGGAATTAACATAATAGAAGATCATAGAACATTAACATGTTATAAATAAAAAAATTTGGACAAGTGAACTGTAATATAGGCGCAGACGCAAATTATTATGAACAAGGAAGGCCCAAATATCAATTAATGTCATGCATGTCCATAGTAATATAGCAGGCCCGTAGACTGATGCAAGGCCCAATAATACATGCAAGGGCCTATAAATTTTAATAAGCGGTGCATGCCCAATTCTGCTAAATCATAATAGAAGTACAACCCAAATAAATTAATGTCTGCATGGCCTAGAATCAAAATAAACGAGTTATTATATATTGAGGCCCTTAGGGTGTGTTTGGTTAGTGGGAAAAGGAAAGAAAAGGAAAGAAAATAAGAAGGAAAATGATTTTACATTGTTTGGCTTAAAAGAAAAGTGAAAAGAAAAAGAAAATGAAGGAAAAGAGTGGAAAATAAATAGTAAAACTTTTCTTTCAAGTTTTCCTCCTCTTGACCCAAGGAAAATGAGGGAAGAGAAATCAAAACTAATTATTCTCACATTCATACATTTGTGTTTTTTAACAAATATAATTAGTAGCTATTTTTAATGAATTCATGAATAATTCATGCATTATTTCAAAAAATTATGAATGAATTTTTCAAAAAATCACAAATTATTATCAAAATTTTACACATGAATTATTTAAAATTCGCAAATTATTCAAAATTTGCGAATTTTTCCCGAATTTTTCAAAATAGTATGTGAATAATTCTGAATTTTTTTTTGAAAATCATGAATATTTAAAATATTTTTATTCATGAACTTGTTCAAAAAATTAGCGAATAATTCGTGCAATTTTCGCGTTTTGCTTGAAAATTCGTGCATAAAAATTCGTGCATAATGCACGAATTTTTCTAATAGCTTGCAAATTATTTCCAACGTTTTCATATAATTTGTAAATTATTTATGTAATATGTAATATCACATTATTTACGAATCATGATATTTGTAGGGTTAGAGAATTATTTGTTAGAATTCGTAAATTATTTGTTAACTTTCTGAATAATCCAGAACAACTAACAAATTTTTAATTTATTATGAGACTACAATATCCCTTAAATTTTTTAAGCAAATTATTTATAAAGTTAGCAAATACACCTCTTAAATTATTTAGCAAAAACACCTCTTAATTTTTTTCGTTTTGAATTAATAACATAATGGAAGAAATTTCCTTATTTTCCTTTCAACTTTCTTCAAAATTTTCTTTGTTAACCAAACATGAGAAAGAATCTCATTTCATTTTCATTTCACTTTTCTTTCTTTTTCTTTTTCATTTCACTTTTCTTTCATACATTTTCTTTCAATCCAAACACACCCTTAAGGAATGAGTCGAGGCCAAAAATTATGATTAAATGCTACCGTTTAATCATAAAATGCGACTTTTTCGCAAGTTTTTTTTTATAAAAAAATAGAACGAAGTATCCAGAACAACGAAGTATCCCTTCAGCAATACCACGAATTTCATGGTTGAACCCTTTGGGGAACCAGCGATAGCAGGAAGCCCTTACAGGGGACCGGCCCTGCGGAAGACGCCGAACGACAGATGGTATAGATGGCCAGAGGTGATCAATGGTCAATGGAGATCCCAATACCCGAGTGTTGACGTGTAAAGCCCTAGGCTGACGAATGGCAATGGGCAAGAGCGCGATGCCCCTCTTTTCTCCAATCATCTAGAGCAGAGCCCCATTTTCTCCAATCATCTAGAGCGGAGCCCCCTTCTTCCTTCGAGTGCACAGTTGATGAGCGCTTTCTTCGGATGATCGTAGGCAGGGGCGGAGCCTCCTTCGCACGCATGCAGGGGCCGCGTTGGGGCGGTGGCTGAGAAAATAGCTCTGATACCAATGTTAGAAATTCATTACAGAGAGATGAACACATCACCAGTTGATTGCAGCGGAATTGAGGAGCGTGTCGTCCTGGATCGTGTTTGAAATCACCGAAGGAAACCGAACGAATCCTCACCACCAAGATACCTCTTGATCTTCTTCTTCTTGCGATTGTGTTGGGAGAGAGGGAAGAGAACCCAAACTATTTTTTTCTTAAAGTAATTTACATATAACCCCTTTAATAATACTATAATTGTTATTTAACCACTGAGTTTAACCCGTCATGGACATACCCAATTCCAGCAGATCATGAACCGTCAACATGTTAAAAATCAATGAATCTAACGATACTTATTCCTTGATCCGATTGTTAGAAATTTAACACTTTCAAAACAATTGAATTTTTTATATAGATCTGATCGAGTGGTCAAATTTCCTTAAGTTTCACCCATATTTGATGTTCAATAATCCCAAATTTTCAAATTTTAAAATAAAATAAAATAAGATCAGATCAGATGCCAACCGCACACATCAAACTTACTTGTTTACAATTTAAATATTGCAAATATATATTAAAGGATTTTGATTTGAGTAGTGAGCTTCATCAGTAATAATAAGGGCATCCAAAAAAACCCATCACAAGATGCAAGATTCACGCCTAGGTAGACGGATGAGGAGAGTGGTTGTCAGTGCGAGTATTGTCTTGGGCTTTTTTGAGTGGGATGGATGGTGGGCGCCACAATAGACTAGAAATAATATGTGCACAAAGCGCATGTGCACCCAAAAAAACTCCACCCACAGGATACATACCTGCGTACAGTGAGAAAAGAGAGAGAAGTAAAAGTGAGAAAAGTTGATAAATGCAAGTGGAAAAAGTCATAATGGCAAACCCGCTACTAAAAAGTTCTCTTAGGATTGGGTTTTTTGGTGTTTTACAAGTTCAATGACAAACCTCCTGTAAGTATATGAGATGTTGTTTTTTTGGGCGAGGGGTTTCCCCCACTTGCTGGGACAAACCTGTAAAAGTGGATTCCACCGCTTTCTCCGCAAAACATGGAGTATACAAGCTCCTTCAGGATTTCCAAATTAAGAATCCACGTCAGATTCTATTCCACAGCTCAAAAGAACACCCACGTGGATTTCAACTGAGGAACAGGATGAACAGTTCGAGTGCCAAATTTGACATTCTCATGACTATTCAGGCCCTTTAGGGCATGTTCTTTTGTGTGGAAGGGGGTATTGGGAAAGTTGAGGGATGGAGGAATCTAGGAGAGAGAAAAAGTTGGTTTTGTGTTCTTTTGATAGGAAAGTTAGTTGGGAAAGTGGATAAGGTAGTGGAAGGTGGGTCCCAACCAACTTTCTTGTGTTCTTTTGGGTTGGGAAAGTTGATGAGGGAAAGTGGGAAAGTAGAGTATGGTATGGAGGGGGTGAGTATATGTTAAGTTCCCCCCCCCCCCCATGAAGCAAAAAAATACTGATTCATCCGGGATGCAACCCAAATTGACCAGAATCAGATACGAAATTAGTGTGCAGCAAGAGGAGAGAGAGCACAACCACAAAGATTTCTGAAAAGTACATTTTTATTTTGCAAAACAGTGACAGCCTCAAAAAAACACACTGCATCTGCTTTAAAAATGAATACATAAACCAATAAAAACACAAAGCATATACTGACAATACTGTTGTCGACCACAATACACAAAAAGCGTAACATACAATGTTGAGTTACATACTGCGCATAGCGTATCATACATGCCACTCAGTCGAGCTTTAAATACATCAACACTAACCCTAAAACCATTAGAACTACCAGACAAGACAACAAAAACATTATTCTCCCAAGTACTCCTACTATCTGATCCAACCTACCATCTATCTCTAACAAGTACCTTTCAGACAAAGGAACTGCAGAAATATCTCCTCGTGCCCCGGCCCCTCTACCTGTCGCAGTATTGACCGGCTGTGGGTCCTTCCAGACGAAGAAATCACATTTTTTCCGCGAGCAGGACAACCCCAAAATCGCCTGCCGGGGTTGGTAGGGATCCTAGTGTAGGATCCTGTCAAAACAAGGACGTTAGGATCGATTAATGAAGTAGAGACTTACGCTTGCGTATGCGGCACCGTAGTCTCGGAACTTCGCCCTCGGATTCGCCACAACGGTCGATACTTCGTCACGAAGGATCGAAGCAGAGTTTCACCGCCTAAATCTCTATTTAGAAGAGGATTTTAATGGAAGGGAGAAGAAGAACATAAGATGCATTTTGCAAACTTATGGCATAGAAAGTGTAGTATGAATGCCTTACCCTTGGGTCCTATTTATAGGCTTTAGGGGTGGTTATTATAGAAAATAACCAATTATAAGCTTATTAGCCTATATTAGCACATTCATTTATCCTCTTCTTCATTCACTTATCAAGTGCCTTTATGCACTTATAAAGTGACCTTTTCCACTTATGGAGTGGCTTTTTCCACTTATCGAGTGGTCCTTTTCACACGGAAAAGGTTCCCTTCGTGCACGCTTTCGTGCACGCGACATCTGAGGTCCGTATACCCTCATACATCCCCTCATGGGTGTATTCATGTCGTCCATATCCAACATCTACCACTCACACTTAAGGGGATTGTAAGGAAACATCTTTCCTTCAACTCTTCTGTTTATCATACCGAGAAATAGGCCGTGTGACCGTCATGCGCATAGAGTCCGCTGTTGTGCACTTGTTAGAGATACACAACACCCCTTGAGGTGCAAAGTTGAGTAGATCAACGCATGCTTTACCCGAGATTATTTCTTCACATTTCTTATACTTTATATTCAACAATTGAATCCCATCTGGATTACAATTGGCTAACCAGCTTTGAATCTCTAAAGTCCAAATGTGAATATGAAATTAATCTTCCTCTTCTTGCGATCCTTTTGATCTTGACTTGACTCGCTTTTCTAACATGCCCCACCGGACTGAATTAACCATAGTCCATAAGCAACATGCTAAGATAGCAATCACCCAGTCAAATCTTAAGGAACCAATTAGAGTCCATAAGGGTAACGAGTTAAGACACATGTGGTCTTTGGGTCTCACATAATAGTAAACACAATTACTATTCTAACCCAATGGTCAAAATGCATACGTAGTATGAATACGTATTACAACATCACTCCTTTCCAAGGGAGCGTATGTCTTAATGATGTTGTAAGGATGATAACCAGACACCACAATGTCTGACTTTGAGTCCCTTTTACTACTCAAATAATCTTCTGGACCCACATCCCGCATAAGACAGATAGGATTTCAAAAAAATCCTCTTAGATCTTTTGAAAGCATCCATATGATGCAGATCTTTCATACGACCATTTTGTTTAAGTCATGACTCTAAATCGTCCGTCTGACGATTTTGACTTTAAACAGGTCTCATCTTTATTTTATCCGTCTGATAGAATAAAGGCGGTTGCTCATGTGAGAGAGCCAACCTTAATCTGTCCGACATACTAGAAAGTATAGCTGAGATTTCAAAAAATGTACACAAACATTTCTTAAAAAATTCATATGCAATGTTGAAAAAGAACTTATTCTTTTATTAAATTTGATCATTTGCAGACATGGGAATTTACATTGGCACAACTCAGCTCTTATGCAATCCTTGAGATGATAAGTGTTTGTAAAACACATCTCTGGGGATCGCCTTCGTAAGCGGATCCGCTATCATCTCATGCGTAGATATGTACCTTATGTCTACCTTCTTGGTCTTATCATAGTCTTTTGCAAATTTGTAGCGGATATCTATGTGTTTGGTCTTACAATGGAATTTAGGATCTTTGACATAGGCTATAGATGCTTGACTATCGCTGTGTATAGGTACAGCACCTGAGTCACTTGCTTCAATTAGCCTGTCTAAGAACTTCCTAAGCCAAACAGCCTCTTGGACTGCCATGCTAAATGCTACAAACTCGGCTTCCATAGTTGAAAGTGCGATGCAGGATTGTTTCTTGCTACTCCAGGATATTGCACCAGATCCGAGTAGAAAAACATATCCTGAGGTCGATCGTCATTCATCGAGATCACCCGCCCAATCAGCATCAGTGTAGCCTTCGAGCCTCATGACATCTCCTTGATAGCATAAAGCATAGTCCGCAGTTCCCTTAAGATACCGTAATATCCTCTTAACCGCTTTTCAGTGTACTTGCCCTGGATTGGATTGGTAACGACTTACCATTCCAACGGCAAAACAGATGTCCGGTCTTGTACACATCATAGCGTACATAAGACTACCAACTGCACTGGAATATGGAACTTTTTCCATAATTTACTTTTCCTTTTGGTTCTTTGAACATGATTTCAGACATAAATTGTCGCACTTGCTTATAGGAGTATCAATGGACTTGCAGTCCTGCATATTAAAACGTTCTAGAACCTTCTTTATATAAGTCTCTTGTGAAAGAGAAAGAAGTTTCTTCGAACGATTCCTTGAAATCTTAACTCCAAAGATATATGCGGCTTCTCCGATGTCTTTCATCTCAAAAACTGATGAAAGCCAAGCCTTGATATCCATCACAAAGCCTTTTTCATTTCTGGCTATTAAAAAGTCATCTACATATAGAGACATAATAATGTACTTGCTCTTAATCCTCTTGATATATACGCAGTTATCTTCATCAAGCATGGAAAAATCATTTGATAAGACAACTTCTTGAAATCGTATATACCATTGCCTCGAGGATTGTTTAAGACCATATATGGATTTACGAAGTTTACAAACCTTATGTTCGTTTCCTTCTTTTACAAACCCTGTTGGTTGTTCCATATAGATCTCCTCATCCAATTCTCCATTGAGAAAGGCAGTCTTTACATCCATCTGATGTAATTCGAGGTCTAAGCAAGCTACCATTGCCAGAATTAGGCGAATCAAGGTAAAACGGACAACAGGTGAGAAGGTCTCTTCGTAGTCTATCCCTTCCTTTTGCGTAAAACCTTTCGCGACAAGGCGAGCTTTATATCTGTCAATAGAGCCATCAGCCTTATGCTTGATCTTGAGAACCCATTTGTTCCCAATAGCTCTACGTCCTCTGGGTAAGTCAACTAAGTCCCAGACTTGGTTAACTTTCATGGATTCCAACTCTTCCTTCATCGCTTCCATCCATTTGTCTTTCGCAGGGCATGATTCGGCCTGTTTGAAAGTAGCAAGCTCGTCATCATCTTGTAGTAAAGTCATAAAGGTTTGCGGAAATCATCCTCAAATCTTAGAGGAGTCAACCTTGTACGACTACTACGTCGTATTTGAGATTCTTCAACTCCTAGTTGACTCGAATTTAGATCAATTCTAATATCACTCCCACTTGGAATGTCGTTAGAAATGCTCCCACTTGGATCATTATTCCCGTATGGAATAGGATTAGTGTCATTTGTATCATCCATTGGTGAAGTTTGAAACGTATTTTCTTCTTCACCAAGAATTCTCCCACTCGAATGAGGTAATCCTCCTTGATCATTAATCTCAAATAGAGATAAGTCCTGACTTATCTCGCCATGTCTTGGAAACTCGTTTTCCAAGAAAGTGACATCCCTCGACTCAAACTCAATTAGACCTCCATTGTCTTCCTGACTAACGAAAACATAACCTTTGGAGTTTTCTGTGTATCGTATATAGATACATTTCCTTCCCCTTGGCCCAAGTTTGCCATACTTATGGGAGGAAATATGTGTGTAGGATGCACATCCCCAAGGTTTTAAAATGTTTAAGTCAGGAGGCTTTTGGTTCCACAACTCATAAAGAGTGGAGCTAACTGATTTCGAGGGTACACGGTTCAAAATGAAAGTGGTCGTTAACAATGCATCACCCCAAAAGGTGATTGGCAAGTTAGCTTGCGCCATCATTGAACGGACCATTTCCATTAAAGTCCTATTTCTCCTTTCAGCAACACCATTTTGTTGAGGAATATATGGCATAGTTACCTGATGTACTATGCCCTTTTCATCACAAAGTTCCTTAAAACTTGTTGATTGATATTCACCGCCCATATCGGTTCGCAAGACCTTAATCTTGCGATCTAATTGATTCTCCACTAAACTCATATAGTTTTTAAAGCATGTTAATGCTTCACTTTTGTGGGATATCAAATAGATATGTCCGAATCAGGTGACATCATCAATAAAGGTGATGAAATAGGACTTCTCGCGTCTTGTCTTGACATTCATCAGACCACATATGTCCGAATGGATGAGCTGTAATGGAACCTCGGCCCTTGTGCCGGTTCCAAACGGCTTGCGACAAGATTTCCCCACAAGGCAATGTTCGCAGGTCGACATTTCAACATTTGAAACATTGGATAGAAGGCCACGTTTGGCAAGTCTATCCATTCATTTTGGTCCAATATGACCAAGCCTTGCATGCCAACAAATTATATTAGACTCATAAGTCGAAGAATTTGTAACAAGGAAATTTTCATTACATAATGAAGAGTCATACATTGTATTTAATACAATAAATCCTTTAAATACATACCCAGTACCAATTAAGGAATTATTACAACACAAGTCCACTTTACAATCATGAAAAAACCAGCTATAACCAAGACCCATTAACACGACCACATCTATTTTATTCCTTCGAATATATGGAGCGAAGAGAACATCATGGAGTAGGAGAGTGCGGCCGTTGTCCAAGACTAGCTTGCAAGTCCCAACGCCTTTCACTTCAACACGTGTGTTGTTTCCTACATAGATCCACTTCGTTCCTTGGGGTATCCGGTGATACTCCACGAAGGACCGTCTGTCCCTTGCTATGTGGTCGGTGGCACCTGAATCAATTATCCAAAATGGATTAGATTCCACAAGAAATATTGAACTAGAAACACATATGTAACTAGTATAATTACAAGTTACCTCGTCGCCTCCACTTGTACACGAACGAGCATAGTGACCGAGCTTGTTGCACTTGAAGCACTTGATCCTCTTCAAGTCTTTCTTCTTGTGTCATTTCTTGTGCCCACCCTTATGTTTGGGTTTCTTGGTAGACTCAGGTTGCTTATTACGTTCATTGGTAGACTTCAAACGATCTTTCCTTTTCTTTCCCCCATGTGAGGAACTAGCAACCATGTGCACTTCTGCACTTGGCTTGGCAGCCGCAAGCCGCTCTTCCTCTAATTCGAGGTGCTTGGAAACATCGCTGAAGGTCTTGATGCTCTCATTGTGAGTGAGATGCATCTTCATTTGGTCCCACCCATTTGGTAGGGAACGTATGACTGCTTGGATTTGTTGCTCATCAGTGAGCACATGACCCGCATCCTTTAACTCTGAGATATGATTCGCCATATGTTGCAGATGTTTCCCCATGGAATGATCTGGACGTTTCTTGTATGAATCAAATCTTATAGTTAAGGCGTGAAGTTTGGACACCGATGTGCCACCAAACTTATCCTCTAGCTTGGACCATATGTCCATGGCTAGGTCATGCTCTCGGAAGATGTGCATTATGTCATCGGCCATACTGCTCAATAACGTAATGCGAGCTATCTTATTCTTCCAAGACCAAGCATCAAAAGCTTCCTTGTCTCGTCTGTATTGGGCCGTAGTGCCCAACTCGGGTTCAATCATTATGTTCTTTAGAGTTTCGAGCACTTCTTGCTCCTCTAGAACGTATTGTATCTTGATGGACCATAGTTTGTAATTATCGTCGTTGAGTTTTTCACCTCTGTTTAACTCAGCGACGATATTCTTTGAAGCGGAAGACATTTTACTTTTAAAATACTGCAAAAAGACACAGAACCGAAGGTTTGATCAAAAACATTGCATTAAAAATTCTTAAAATACAATTTCCACTTGAAATGATAATAGAATATCCCATTTGGATAGTTCTAATTTCAACTCCCACTTGGAATGATATTTATAATTTGATAAGTTACTTTCGAAAAATATTGAAGATGTTGTTATAGAATCAGAAAGGTTTCTATGATTCCAATCACCATCTAGAACAATCCTTCAATATTTCCCCCTCACTTATCAAACGATAGTACTCTTATAGTACTTCACAGCGGAAAAGCGTTTTTGAAAACGTATTTTTCAAAACGTATGAAAACGTATTTTTCAAAAATGTATATTTCAATCCAGTACTCTTATGATACTAGCGAAATATTCGGCACTTCTTGGCCATTTGCCGGGGTTGTTCCGTATCCGTGCCAAGGTCAGATCCCCCTTGAGGGGATTTTTCTACAAGCCATTGTCACCGGCTCTCGTATGGATCCAGGCGTTTCCCCCCGTATAGGAGAATTTTTCCGCAGACGACTGTCGTTGGCCCCGTATGGGCTAGTCGGCATGTTCGTGTTACATCGACCAAGGCCTCTCGCCGAATTGGTCGACCAAAAATCCCGGATTGGTCGACCAATACCGACCAAGGATCTGGCACCCCCCGGCCAAGGCCTCTGCACAGGCCGAGGCCGGCCAGGGCCGGCCAGGGCGCCGGACCTGGCCCCTGCCAGGGCCAGCCTGGCCGGCCCCTGGCTCTGGCCGAGGACGGCCAGGGCCTCCTGGCCCTGGCCCCGGCCAGGGCCTCCTGGCCCTGGCCCCGGCCAGGGCCCCCTGGCCCTGGCCCTGGCCGGCCATGGCCTAGCCATGGCCCTTTGGCCATGGCCGGCCATGGACCATATGGCCATGGCCGGCCACCCCCTTGCATGGGGTTGACCGCACACCCCGCCGAAGGGGTGGCCGTGGTGGTTATTGGCCGTAGCCAACCCCCTCCGCATGGGGAGGGGGGTGCATTGCCTTCATAGCCCATTTGGCCATGGTGATCAAGCACCAAAAGTCATCTTCCCCGATGGGAATAACTACCATCTTCTTTCTCGATGAAGCACCCGTTCGTCGAGAAATTAGTTATTCTCTAATGGTCGTGTGCCAAAATGAAAAAATAACATACTTTAAAGTTCGTAAACTACACGCTCCACATGAAGAGAGTTCACATTCCCTATGAATGGAGACTCAGCATCCATGAAGAGTGCGAGCTTGACGATATGAACGGTCAGTTCTTCCTGTCACAGAGAGTTACTGCCATATCCGTAATGACAGAAGACCCTAACGTGAAAATAACAACCGTTGCGTTCTCTCCGTCACGAAGCGTTCCTACCATATCCATAATGGTAGGATACCCATTCGTGAAAAAGACAACGCCTCGTTCATCGGTTCGACGGGGCGACGGTTTGACCGGGGCGAACCCGTATGGCTCTGATACCAATGTTGGATCCTGTCAAAACAAGGACGTTAGGATCGATTAATGAAGTAGAGACTTATGCTTGCGTATGCGGCACCGTAGTCTCGGAACTTCGCCCTCGGATTCGCCACAACGGTCGATACTTCGTCATGGAGGATCGAAGCAGAGTTTCACCGCCTAAATCTCTATTTAGAAGAGGATTTTAATGGAAGGGAGAAGAAGAACATAAGATGCATTTTGCAAACTTATGGCATGGAAAGTGTAGTATGAATGCTTTACCCTTGGGTCCTATTTATAGGCTTTTAGGGGTGGTTATTGTAGGAAATAACCAATTATAAGCTTATTAGCCTATATTAGCACATTCGTTTATCCTCTTCTTCATTCACTTATCAAGTGCCTTTATGCACTTATAAAGTGACTTTTTCCACTTATCGAGTGGCTTTTTCCACTTATCGAGTGGTCCTTTTCACACGAGAAAAGGTTCCCTTCATGCACGCTTTCGTGCACGCGACATCTGAGGTCCGTATACCCTCATACATCCCCTCATGGGTGTATTCATGTCGTCCATATCCAACACCTAGATGTCATCAATGGCGAACTCAGGCCATAGTGGCACACCTTGGAACTGTCCATAAATTCATCAGCATCATGTGAAGCCAGATGGCGGGAGCGAAATGATGCGCTTGATCCTGCACTCATCTTTATCTAGAAAAGCAAAGAGATACACACAATTAATAAGTATAATGTAATTAGTATTCATAAGGAGAAATGTAAAGAGAAGTATGTGATGAGAGCATACCTAGGATCGATTATATAGGATGACGGTGTAATTGGTGCCGACAGCATGCACAAATGAGCATTGTAAAAGAAATAGCAAAAATAATAAAAGCGAAAGTAAAATACAAACACATTGAAGCCAAAATGGGATCACCAACACATTGAACCCAAAATAATACATTTTCAATGTCATTGCAATTCAAACTGCCCAGAAGCATTTCAGACTTACAGTGTGCAGCTAGGATACTGGGATCACAAACACAATGAAGGAAAAAAAATACATGTTCACTGTTTTTGCACTTCCATCTGCCCCTAACCATTTCAGTCATAAGTGTGCAGCTAGGTTAATGTGATCAACAACACAAAGAAGCAAAAAAATTCCATTTTAATTTGGGTTTGCACTGCAACCTGCTATTCAAACATGTCAGCCATCAGTGTGCAGCTAGGATACTGGGATCACCAAAAAAAGAAGAAAATTTTTTTTTTCATTTGGGTTAGCCCTTCAAACTGCCCCTACGCATTTAAGGCATCAGTGTGCAGCTTTGATACTGTGAGCAACATCAGCATGCAGCAAAAAAAACATTTTCAAAGTGATTCCAATTCATACTGCCCACAAGCTTCAACTTAGCATTTCAGACTTCAGTGTCAGCTAGGATAATGTGATCAACAACACATTGAAGCAAAAAAAATACATTTTCAATATGTTTTCACTTACAACTGCCCCTACGCATTTCAGCCATCAGTGTGAAGCTAGGATACTGTGAGCAACATCAGCATGCAGCAAAAAAAAGCATTTTCAATGTGATTTCAATTCCTTATGCCCACAAGCTTCCCCTAATCATTTCAGACTTTAGTGTCAGCAAGGATACTGTGATCAACACCACATTGAAGCAAAAAAAATATTTTCAGTGTGTTTCCACTTCAATCTGATGATTAACACTTCAAACTGCAGTGTGCAACTAGGATTATGTGATCAACAACACAATGAAGCCAAAAAAACATTTTCAGTGTGTTTGCCCTTCAGACTGCCCCTAAGCATTTCATCCTTCAGTGTGCAAGTAGGATACTGTGAGCACCAACAAAATGAAGCAAACAATACAGTTTCAATATGTGAGTAACTCAAACATCCCATAAGCATTTCAGACTTTAGGGTCAGCTAGGATAAAGAGATCACCAACACAGTGAAGCAAAAAAAAATACATTTTCAGTGTGTTTCCACTTCATTCTGATGTATAACACTTCAAACTGCAGTGTGCAGCTAGGATTATGTGATCAACAACACAATGAAGCCAAAAAAATATTTTCAGTGTGTTTGCCCTTCAGACTGCCCCTAAGCATTTCATCCTTCAGTGTGCAAGTAGGATACTGTGAGCACCAACAAAATGAAGCAAAAAAATACAGTTTCAATATGTGAGCAACTCAAACATCCCCTAAGCATTTCAGACTTCAGTGTCAGCTAGGATAAAGAGATCACCAACACAGTGAAGCAAAAAAATACATTTTCAGTGTGTTTCCACTTCATTATGATGTATAACACTTCAAACTGCAGTGTGCAGCTAGGATTATGTGGTCAACAACACAATGAAACCAAAAAAACATTTTCAGTGTGTTTGCCTTTTAGACTGCCCCTAAGCATTTCATCCTTCAGTGTGCAAGTAAGATACTGTGAGCACCAACAAAATGAAGCAAAAAAAATACAGTTTCAATATGTGAGCAACTCAAACATCCCCTAAGCATTTCAGACTTCAGTGTCAGCTAGGATAAAGAGATCACCAACACAGTGAAGCAAAAAAAATACATTTTCAGTGTGTTTCCACTTCATTCTGATGTATAACACTTCAAACTACAGTGTGCAGCTAGGATTATGTGGTCAACAACACAATGAAGCCAAAAAACATTTTCAGTGTGTTTGCCCTTCAGACTGCCCCTAAGCATTTCATCCTTCAGTGTGTAAGTAGGATACTGCGAGCACCAACAAAATGAAGCAAAAAAATACAGTTTCAATATGTGAGCAACTCAAACATCCCCTAAGCATTTCAGACTTCAGTGTCAGCTAGGATAAAGAGATCACCAACAAAGTGAAGCAAAAAAAATACATTTTCAGTGTGTTTCCACTTCATTCTGATGTATAACACTTCAAACTACGGTGTGCAGCTAGGATTATGTGATCAACAACACAATGAAGCCAAAAAAAACATTTTCAGTGTGTTTGCCCTTCAGACTGCCCCTAAGCATTTCATCCTTCAGTGTGCAAGTAGGATACTGTGAGCACCAACAAAATGAAGCAAAAAAATACAGTTTCAATATGTGAGCAACTCAAACATCCCCTAAGCATTTCAGACTTCAGTGTCAGCTAGGATAAAGAGATCACCAACACAGTGAAGCAAAAAAAATACATTTTCAGTGTGTTTCCACTTCATTCTGATGTATAACACTTCAAACTGCAGTGTGCAGCTAGGATTATGTTGTCAACAACACAATGAAGCCAAAAAAAACATTTTCAGTGTGTTTGCCCTTCAGACTGCCCCTAAGCATTTCATCCTTCAGTGTGCAAGTAGGATACTGTGAGCACCAACAAAATGAAGCAAAAAAAATACAGTTTCAATATGTGAGCAACTCAAACATCCCCTAAGCATTTTAGACTTCAGTGTCAGCTAGGATAAAGAGATCACCAACACAGTGAAGCAAAAAAAACATTTTCAGTGTGTTTCCACTTCATTCTGATGTATAACACTTCAAACTACAGTGTGCAGCTAGGATTATGTGATCAACAACACAATGAAGCCAAAAAAAACATTTTCAGTGTGTTTGCCCTTCAGTCTGCCCCTAAGCATTTCATCCTTCAGTGTGCAAGTAGGATACTGTGAGCACCAACAAAATGAAGCAAAAAAATACATTTTCTATATGTGTGCAATTCAAACTTCCCCTAAGCATTGCAGACTTCACCGTCAGCTAGGATATTATGATCACCAACAAAAAGAAGCCATAAGCACTTCATACTGCCCATCATACTGCCAAAAAAATACATACTCATTGTCACCTGCTCTTCATACTTCCCATAACCCCTTCAAGCTGAAATTGTCCTTACTAGCCTACCCCACACATTATAATACATGTTACTAAATTGTTCATGCCCCCTCCTTCCATCAACATAATATGACATACACCAACATGACTTTGCCCCTCGCACATACCGACCATTCATCACACATCCAAAACATACATAATTAGAGTGTATCAAGACATATTACAAAAACCACCAACCTTTTCTTCAATGACCTCTACTCACTTACTACCCAATGGAATCGGTAGCATCATCATCATCATTACCTTCCCCGCGTGCCGTCGCAAGCTCCTCGATGATCATCTTTATCTTCATATCTCTAGCTATCCTCGGCATACCTAGAAACTTCCTTCCGGCATGCTCGCGATCGGCCAAATGTTCAAACACCTTAGACAACATATCGAGCGGATACTCTTGATGGGAAAAAACTGTTTCGCCCAATTCCTTATGCCAATGGCCGAGAGAACGACCTATCGCATCGGCGACATTGTCAACAGAATTTACCATCTTAAGCATTATGGATGGCACGTCCGATATGTGTTGTTTGCGGGATTTCTTTTTCCCCACAGATGGGGGGCAAGCATGGGGAGTATGACCCGTAGGTGTAGCCGGGGGGATTGTAGGAGATACCTCGTTATCTATTGATGCATCTTCCGAAGGCTCATTCGCATAATGCTCCCCTTCGCCATCCGAGGTGTGGGCTCCAAATGGTTCGTACACAACCCTCCTATAATTCCCCATAGCCTCGTCATCTCCTACGATCAATTGGACATTAGCAAACCACGGAAGGGGCTTATTCACATAGTCCTTGCGTCTTGGGTTTGCCTACACGAATACGGCATATGATTTTACGTCGTGCATTTAAAATTTCAAGTAGAGGACGGAGGCAACTATAAAACGGTGAAGGACATACCGCTGCAAATGTTTCATATACTTCAGGCTCCATTATGACCATTTGCTCCTCTTCACACCACCCGACGCCACTAATTGTGATGCAGCTTTCACATCTTTGAGGTGAGTCCGTAGGACTTTGAGGTGATTCTTCACATTGGCGCCGGTGTAGTTCCTGTGAAATTGCACATTTATGTGTGCCGCAGCGGCGTTGAAGGCGCAAGCTTTGAACGACTTATCGGATTTATGCCCTTCCTTTATTTGTTCCGCAAGGAAAGGGATAAGGACCATATCCTCCTCCCACGTCCAATATTTGTTCGTAGGCCCTTTGGGTTGTGCTTGCTTCTTCGCCTTTTTGCTTGGGCTTGACACCGAAGCATCCTCCGATTCATCCCGACGACTCGACTTCCTAGAAGAGTCGCTTCCCATCCTCGGGTCATTCCCGCCCCCCCGAAGAATTCCCTCCCCATCTCCCACAGTCTCCCATTCCCCCCTTGGAAGCTCCCCACCCCTAGGGCCATCATCCCCCCATGTAGCATTTGCATATCTCCGACGGATTGTGCCTTTGCATGTGGCCACCTTCACCCATTCCCACACCTTGGAAGCTCCCCACACCTTGCCCCATCATCCCTCCATGTAGCATTTGCATATAACCGGGAGAGGCGGGCATTGGCATTGGCATTTGTATATAGCCCGGTTGATACGACATACTAGGCACAACACCTTGGAAGCCTTGCATAGGATATTGATAGTCTCCCATCCTATGCGCCGTAGGCCGCAACGGAGTATTCTCATTTTGCCTTTCATCTTCCCCCCTTTGACTCATACTTTCAGTCCAATGACCGTGGTCCGATGAACCTTCCATGCCTACAAACAAAAAGGAGTTAATAGAGCAAAATCTTACATAAAACACACATGCTTCATTCAAGTAATAAAAGTTTGTTGCACCACATGCTTCATTCATGTCCTAAGGCACATATATAAAACATACATATCAAAGTACTCAAGCACACACATGCATGAAAACTAACACACATCTCACATGCCATATTCAATTGTGTTCCCGTGATTGTTAATGGTACAATAGTCCACCAACATATCCCAAGCTATTTGATCCCTCCGAAGTTTCCATTGGTCCCGTTGTTGGGTTTGGTCACGTCTGTTCACCTGTTGTGACAGATCCATAATCGAATCATCTTGATCATCGATACCATCACCCTCCTCCTCAAACACATCCACATCCTCAAGTAAATGTGGGTCATGTGGATCTGCTACTTGGATATAATTATGCAAAACCGTGCACGCCAACACGGTATTGACCTGAATTGGGAAGGGATAATGCTGATTGGCCGACAATATCTTAAACTTGTTCTTAAGGATGCCAAAAGTCGACTCGATCTTTGTTCTTAACGACGAATGACGCAGATTGAATAGCTCTTTGCGATTGCGAGGAACTCGATCAGTATGGTCCTTCAGATGGTATCTAACTCCCCTGTATGGAGATATGAACCCAGGCATGGTAGTATACACAGCATCGCACATGTAATATTTCCCTGCAATCAGTATCGTACACCCACCTTATAATCACACGACTTCATAAATATGTGTATATTTCATGGAGATTTTAGTACGCCTATTACCTTCATATACTCGAAGACCGTTGGGAGGGGGTAATGACAACGCATCTTTAAGGACAGTAAAATCATTTGCTGATCCTTCCCACCCTGCCATGACGTAAGTGAATCGTTTATTTGGTGTTGCAGCCGCCAGCACATTTTGTGTCACCCCCTTACGGCCTCTAAATCAGGGGACGAGATTGGCGGGGAGCATGGCATCGATATGGGTTCCATCAATCAGACCAATGCAATCCTACATCACAGTCAACCAACAAAAATGTTTAACTCATCTTCGATCAATAGATAATGCTGACATATATTCAAGAAACATCACGTACCTTGAAATATGGAAACCACCTTGGATTATTCAGAATCTCAGGCGGAGTCTCATTTGGAGCTTGCTTCATGTACGTATCCCGCAAGGCACACACTGCTTGCAGTACTTGGTTAAAGTAACGACTAACTGTGGATCCGGAGCGTATAAAATCAACTTGCATCACTCTGTTCTTTGACTTGTGACCGACGATATGTAGAAACATTGCCAACTGCTCCTCAATGGACACATTGACCGTGTCTTTGAGAATATTCCCAGATCTCATTAAACTTGCCAGGTTCATGAATGCAGGGGTCCGCATTCTTAAGTAGTGCAAACAACTCGTCTCACTCCCATGGAGGATTCTACGCATATGGGATTTCCTATGCAAATCACGCATAACAGAAGGCTCTCTAGGTATACGTGTAGACACAACATCATCGTAGAGTAAAAGAAATTGTATGACGGTAAAAACTACAGTAGCCACAGCCGCACAACATATTTGATGCCCCGACATTTCTTCATTTTCATCCATCTATATCATACATTAATCAACCATAAATTCATGCATATGTTGCCACACCCCTTTGATAATATACATGTTCATTCATAAAAAAAATTCATAAGGAGTTTTCATGGCCCTCAGACTATGTATATTTTTCATATTCCCTTATGACGGCCTGGCAGTTGCTCCTTCACATTATACCCATATAATCAAATAACCCATGCAGACTCCAATGTATTCAAGTACAACATGCATGATTCAAATAATCATCCACCATAAAACCTGAGTACGAAAATTTTCCGCTAAATCCCTTTGAATATACATCCCGGTGAAAACTGTTTTAGGTAATGAAGGTGCCATCAAGCCAGCCGTACATTGATATTAATAATATCTCAATTAATCATCCGTCCCGCATTGATTTTGTGTCATCATTGTGCTCGCATAAAACAAATCGTTTCTTATTTCTTGAAAAATCAAGCTCCTTTAAGACCGGAAAAAACTTTTCACTTCATTTCATACACCATGTTGCAACTACCATCAATGCCAAGCCAAGCCATGCATGATTCCGCTACCTTTATTTACTGTTGCTAGGATCATGTAGCAATTATTCACACGGGGCTCAATAAATAGTAGGGCTCAGCTTGCTTGGTCTGCATAGGGCACATGCAACATGAATGTAGAAATGCAAAAAAAAAAAACATTTTCAATGTGTTTGCAATTCAAACTACCCCGAAGCATTTCAGACATAAAGTGTGCAGTTAGGATACTGGGATCACCAACACAATGCAGGAAAAAAAAATACATTTTCAATGGGTTTGCACTTCAAACTGCCCATAATCATTTTCAACCATCAGTGTGCAAGTAGGATAATGTGATCAACAACACAATGAAGCAAAAAAAATTACATTTTCAATTTGTTTGCAATTAAACCTGCTCCGAAGCATTTCAGACATCATTGTGCATTTAGGATAAATTTAGAAAATAAAACAATGAAGAAAAATCCATACATTTTCAATGTGGATTTTTCATGGCCCTCAGACTATGTATGTTCATCATTTTCACGGCCTGGCAGTTGCTCCTTCACATTATACCCAAACCAACTTCCGATATCATTTAAATGTAATGAAGGTGCCATCAAGCCAGCCGGAATCAGTATTAATAATATCTTAAATAATCATCCGTCCCGCATTGATTTTGTGTCATCATTGGGCTCTTATAAACCAACTTTTCACTTCAAAAAATACACCATGTTGCAACATCCAGCAATGCCATCCCAAGCCATGCATGATTCCGCTACAATTATTTACTTTTGATTCATCTTGGAGCGATTATTCACCTGGGTCTGAATAAATAGTAGGGCTCAGCTTGCTTGGTGTGCATAGGGCTGATGCAACATGGATGTATGAAAGCAAACACATTGAAAATGTATTTTTTTTGCTTCATTGTGATGTTGATCACTGTATCCTAGCTGCACACTGATGTCTGAAATGCTTATGGGCAGTTTGAAGTTGCAAACCCATTGAATGAGTATATTTTTGACAACATATATAACCAAATCATCATATCACTATAGATCAGCATAGAGATACTGATTTTCAAGCCTAAAATCCCAACGTTAAACCCACATTCATCATATACTCATATAGCTCAGCTTAGATCATCATCGCCAGCCACCAAATCGCATCCAACCTTCATATATCTCAGCAAATAGCAAAAGTATTTAGTGGTGCAGAATTTATACCTCGCTAATAGCACGGAGAGAGGATCGCGGAGCAATCAGAAAGATGCCTCAACCTTTTCCAAACAAACCCCCAAAGTCCAAGCCCTAGATCTTCAGTCGGCAGCCATGGAGGTGGCAACCCCCGAGCTGAACTTCAGTGGAACAACCCTAGAAGGTCCTCAATGGCACCCCCGAGTAGATCAAAAACCTAGATCTCATTCGGCAGCCATGGATGACCTCAGATCAACCCGACAGAGGGAGGAGACAGAAATTTTTAGGGTTTGAGCGAAGCTTTCTGAGGTGTGGAGAAGAAGGAGGAGGTGAGCACATGCGCAAGTGGCCCCAACTTCGGAGAATCCCCCCAAGAAACCCCGAAATCGAGTTGCTCCGCCAGAGCGACTGTCGTCGCAGCGAGAAATCAAATCACTGAGATTCCCTTTTTCGCCAGACGAACACACGAGAAGAAACGAAGGGAAAACGAAGAGAAAAAGCAGTGAACAGTGCACGGGGCCCACCAAATGAAAGGAATCCCACTCACTTATACCGAAAAGAACAGGCCCTAAGAGCATCTCCAATCCAACCCTCCATTTTTGGGGGTTGGGTTGGAATATTCCGAGTATATTCCCTATATGGAGGGTGGGAAATGGAGGGAGCTCCAACCCAACCCTCCATAATTGCTACATATACACAATTAGCAATTTTTAGCACTTAAAAATACTCCCTTCAACCCTAAAATAGAGTGTAGGTGGTCATTAAACCGTGTACATTTAGCATTTGCACACACACAAAAGAAATGCAGGTTGCTACAGTGACCCTCCAAATTTGGAGGGGTACTGTAGCATATATGCAAATTTGCAGATTTTTTGGAGTGTGATTGGAGGGCAAAAAACTGCAAATTTGGAGATATGGAGTGTGGTTGGAGATTTGGAGATATGTTGTGTGGTTGGAGATGCTCCAACAGGCAAATCCAGCTCGACATTTTTTACGACCAAAACCCAAGCTTAGGAGCGAGGCTGCAAAAAGAACAAAAAGTATGCCTCCCAAGAGATACTCCTTCTACTACGGCCACCGGAAACCCTCCCGAAATCGCCCCGTCGTCCACGGCGGCCTCTTTACCCACCTCATCCGCCGCCCCTCCTTAATTCCACCCACAAAACCTCCACCCAAACCCACACCTACCGTCGATTTCCGCCACTGGGACCCGCAGAACCCCTCTAACACCCCGCCCGCACCCCCGCCCGTTGCCGTTCCCGCTGCCTCTCGCCGCCTCTCCCCGCTCGCCCGCCACGTCCTCGACCTCCTCCTCCGCCACCGCCGTTGGGGCCCACCGCTCCTCTCCGACCTCTCCAAGCTCCGCCGCCTCACCCCTCACCTCCTCTCAGAGATCCTCCGCTATTCTCACCCCCTACTCCCTCCCTCCCTCTACGCCCGCCTCTTCCACTGGGCAGCCCGCCAGAAGGGATTCCGGCCGACCTTCGCCTCCTTCAACGCCCTCGCCCACGTCCTCCACCGGTCAAACCTCCACCGCGCCGCCGACCAGATTCCCAACCTCATGCGCTCCCTCAACAAACCCCCCACCGAGAAGCAGCTCGACGTCCTCGTCAAGCTCCACTCCGATGCCGGCCGCGGCCTCAGGATCCACCACATTTATCAAAAGATGCGGGCAGAGTTCGGGATCAAGCCAAGAATCTTCCTTTATAACAGGATACTCGACGGGCTCATCAAAACCGGGCATCTTGATCTCGCCCTTTCTGTGTATGATGATCTTAAGTCTGATGGAGTGAAGGAGGAGGCAATCACGTTCACGATCCTCGCCAAGGGTTTGAGTGGAAATGGGAGAGTTGATGATGCGATTGTGATGTTAAGAAGGATGAGAGTGGAATTGTGTAGGCCTGATGTGTTTGCGTACACGGCCATTGTGAAGATTCTGGCGAAAGATGGGAACTTTGATGGGTGCTTGAAGGTTTGGGAGGAGATGGAGGAAGATAATGTGGAGCCCGATGCGATGGCGTATGCGACGATGGTTTCTGGTCTTTGTAAGGTGGGGAGAGTGGAGAAGGGGGTGGAGTTGTTTAGGGAGATGAAGAAGAAGGGGTGCTTCATCGATAGAGCGGTGTATGGAGCATTGGTGGAGGGGTTTGTGAGGGATGGGAGGGTTGAAGAGGGTTGCCGGGTTTTGAAGGAGATGGTGGGTGATGGGTACCGGCCGGATTTGGGGATTTATAATTGTTTGATCCGGGGATTGTGTGATGATATGAGGGTTGATAAGGCTTGCAAGCTTTTTCGAATTGTCATTTCTGATGGGATTACTCCGGGTTTTGAGACAGTGACGCCATTGTTGGTTTATTATGCTGATTCAGGTGAGATGGATCAATTTTTTAGATTGATCGAGCGGATTGTGGAGTTGGATTTGCCTGTTATGGATCATTTGGCCGATTTCTTTGCCGTGTTTGTAGGGAAGGAAGAGAGAGTTTTGAAGGCTGTGGGTGTGTTTGATGGATTGAAGGGGAAAGGGTATTACAGTGTTGCAATCTACAATATTATTATTGAGGCACTCCACAAGAGTAAAGAAGGAAGGAGAGCGGTGTTGCTTTTTGAGGAGATGAAGAATTCAAAAGATTTGGAGCCAGATACTTGTTCCCATAGTCTTGTAATTCCTTGTTATATGGATGGTGGAGATGTCCGAGAGGCATGCACATGTTATAATGCAATGAAGGAGATGTCTTGGACGCCTAGTATAACTGCTTATTGCTCGCTTGTTAATGGTCTTTGCAAGATTGGGGAGATCAATGCAGCTATTACTCTTGTTAAGGATTGCCTAGGGAATGCGACGAGTGGGCCTGTGGAGTTCAAGTATACTTTGACAGTTCTCAATGCTTGTAGATCACGTAAACCTGAGAAGGTCATTGAAGTTTTGGATGAGATGAGGGAAGAAGGTTACCCGGTGGATGATATTATATATTGTGCCATCATATATGGTTTCTGTAGGCATGCTAGCTCAGCAGAGGCAAGAAATGTGTTTTCAGTTATGAAGAATAGAGATCTTCTTTCAGAAGCTAGTTATATTGTGTATGAAGAATTGCTTAATGAGCACTTGAAGAAGATAACTGCTGGCCTAGTGATCTCCGGTTTGAAGTTTTTTGGCTTGGAGTCGAAATTGAAGCTTAGAAGTTCCATGGACTGAGCATATTGGAGGAACTATCAGGTAATTCCTACATTCAAATTTGTTTGTGATATAGACTCTATTTCAGCATAGCCACAGCCATGTTATCTGATAATTTACTAGTGCCAAACATGCCTATTGTATATTCTTATTTAAGATTGTTAGTGTTTCTTCTTTAGTCAGGATGTTTAATGCATTCTAGCAAACAATTTTTCGTTCCACTGAGGCATAAGCTTTGCCAAACATTTATAGCATCAAATATATTATGCAACTGTGTAAGCGTTGTCTTGTTCTATTGACCATTGGCTTCATAGAATGCTATTAGATATACAGAATTAGAAGTCAGAATCTTGTATTGTAAAATCTTCTGTCTGGAACTTAGGAAGCTTTATAGTTTCTATGCTAAAGAATCCTTTGAATGCAGTGATTAACCAAGTTGTTCAGTTCCAAATGATCTTGTACTCTATATAAAGTACATCCGAAAATTTAAAATTATGACATAAATATGTGCCATAAAATGACACTAAAGCAATCAAAGTCAGGAGGCATTTTATACCATAACGGCCCAGTGGAGAAGCTTAGGGAGATTTGGACTGTTTCAAATTTATACCAGAGTTCTGTACTTTCGTTTTGTACTGATGAGATGGAACCTGTGTAAAGTTTATTCAACATGTTCTGAGCTAATAGACATATGAGTTGCTGTATTCAATGGATAAATCAACAAAGAAATCCAGCATCATTTTTTGGGTAAGTTTATTTGAACAATGAAGAAATACAATTTCTCAGGAATTGATAATATAAATTGTACATCAGTATAATTTACATCATTGAAGACCAGAGATCTTGATAAGTAACTAATATTTAACATAATGAATTATGAGCACATTAAAATGCAAAGATCAGGTTTTACATTTAATAGGAAAACGGGCAAGCTGGGATGAATTGTGTTGGTGGAGACCAATTTTTTTGGCAATGTTAGTTGCAGTTACCAGATTTTCAGCTGCACCCATCCAGCTAGCGTCCAATGCATGATACAGAAGAGCGAGTTGCTGAAAAGACCAAAATGATCATTTTATTGAAAGTTTCAACTCGGCGAAGCAGCATGCTAATTCTTATACTAGAAACAGCACTTGATGCTACACATGTAGGAAACATCAGAAATGCAGCGATGTCCAATAATTACTGCGCTTTGGACAAATATTAGATGGCTGACATCCTTCTGGCAACTAATAAGAGAAATGTGCCTTAGAGTGATCAGTTACTTGACCTCCAGGTGAAGGACATAGCAACTACTGCGGACTGCTAGTACCCTTTCATACATGCGGCTCATCACAGCTCACTCTGCCTTGAAAGAAAAGAAAGATTGCCCCCCCCCCCCCCCCCCCCCCCCCCCCCCCCCCCCCCCCCCTGTTTCAGTTAGTTATTCTTTGCAAGCTGATATGCTTGGTTGCTGTGCTGTATCTCTGCATGCAGACTTTAAGTTTGTTACGACCTTAAGATCGGTCCAGGCGATCAAGGCCCGTATGATCAAGGCCCAAGTAAATAGCCCACCGAATCCCCTTAATGAGAACAAGCTCGCCGAGGCTTAGAGAAGCTCGTTGAGGCTCAGAGCAGCCCGCGCCTGCAGAGCGGTAAATTTGTCAACCGAACCAAAGAGAAGAGCCATCCGGCTGATCGCACACGATTTACGCCAGCTCGCCCCAAAGGTAGCTCACTTAATTCTCTGCCCAGAAGAAGTGTGTCCAAGGAAGGACTTGAGACTTCAAGTTGGAGGTGACCCGCCCCAAATATCTCTGACAGTCTCACACCTGACAGCCTGATAGTTTCACGCCTGACAATTATGCGCCTGGCAATTGCGCGCCTGACAGTTTCGTCTCTGACATCCTCGGTCGACCCTCTGACACACTGACACCGCCAGCTCAGCTAAAGCAACTGACTCCAACAGCTTATAAATACCACATCTCCTCCAACGACAAAGGGGGTGGCTAATGAGTAAGAAATCCTAACATTTCTATTTACATTCAAGGTTGAATATCCTTCATATATTCAGGCCTTTCACATAAGTCCGCCACGCGAATGCCGATCTACCTTTGAGATCGCCCAGCGTGTCCAACGTTCTCCAAATAGTCATTAACTGACTTAAGCATCAGAGGGGCTCTCGGTTGGCAGCCAACCGAGCCTTTCTGACGAGTTGTTATTCTTGCAGGAAGCTCGCCTCAACTACCAGTGGTCGAAGCGACCCGCAGCGACCTTCACCAATTGACGTGCGATCTTTACCAAACGAGGAGCGACCTTGAGATCTTCCTCCCCAAGGTGCTCCCGAATGCGTTATTAGACTCGTCTACATCCCAAACATTTGTAATCATTGTAACCGTGATTTCCATTTTAATACAAATTCACTGTTAGCGGATTTTACCCCGCAACATTTAGCGCCGTCTGTGGGAAGAAGGGTTACGTCCATGGCAGACCTCACACAAAGTCACCTCAATCATCGTAGCGGTAAATAGCCAATGCTCGAGGAGACCTCTCCTAGGAGGTCCTCCGAGAGAGACGCGTCCATTGAGGGGCCAGACACTACCATTGAGGCCGCAGCCCGAGGCGTCTATCAAAGCTTTGAGAACTTCGACAGAGTAATGAAGAACTTGGCTGTGGCAAAATCTGCGAGACGGTCTCCGACACCAGACCCCTCTAGACCCCTCAATGTGAAGCGGAACCTCCTTCCTGAATTTGATGAAGAAGCGGCCATTCGAAGGAGGCGCTTCGATGAAGAGGAGTTAGCCTCTCTGCAGAGGCGTCTCGATGATGAAGAGACGGCCGCTTGGCAAAGACGGTTCGACGAGGAGGCCGCAATACAAAGACGGCTTGGAGACGAAGGAGTCGTCCGACAGCGACGTTACATCGCTACCGCAAGGGAGAGGATCCAGCATGGGAGCCTGGGAGTCCCTTATGCATCGATGCAGATAGTGTGGGAGAGCATCCCACGAGATCAAGCTGTGGAGAGCCACCCTCGCAGGAGACCGCCAAGCCCTATGCGCGAAGGACGCCCCCCCATCAAGGCAGAAGCCCCCCTCGGGCTGAGCGCCTCTCTCCTAGGTGCAATGACTGGCGGGGCAGAGTCGCAAGCGAAGCCCGATTCACCGGGCACATAGAAGGGACTCTCCTGAGCATCGATGTGGCTCATCCGGGGGTTCCAACTACATGCAAAAGCTCCGAGGTAGTCAGGACACCGCACGAAGATCGCCAGCACTTCCCCTACATCCCGAAGAAGCCAACTTGCTGACCCGGAGGGTGATCTCAACCCCGATACCGCATAGGTTCAAACTACCTCAGCTTGAATTATATGACGGTTCGGACGATTCACTCGAATACGTGCAGCGCTACAGGGGGTGATGGAGATCCAAGGAGCGGACGACGAGCTCCTCTGTCGTGCCTTCCAGACGACTCTGAAGAAGTCCGACGTGGAATGGTACGACTTGCCTGACAGATCGATTGACTCCTTTGGCGATCTGTCCCACAAGTTTCGTCTACAATTTTGAGCGGGGTGAAGGAGGAAGGCCACTGACTATTTGTTCACGGTGGTTTAGGAGGAAGTGGAGATCATCCGGAGGTTCCAGCGGTGCTTCAATGAAGAGCGTCTTAGCGTGACGAGTTGCGGAGATGAGCTCGCCATGGCAGCCTTCAAGAAGGGGCTCACTAGTCGTGGTCTACACAAATCTTTACTCCACGACCCGCCGATGGACCTCGACGCTCTCTTCTCTAGAGCAGCCAAGTTCATGCTCAGTGAGGAGTCATTGGGAGCGAAGAAGGTAGTCACCCCAACCGAGCGTCCCAGAGCTGAACCTCGGCCTCTACCTAGGCCAAGGCAGGATGACCGCCCCCGAGGGCGAGATCAGGATCGCCCCCGAGTGCGCGATCATGGAGGCCCCCGTGGGCAGGATCGCCCTGGACCTCTGAGGGGGCTCCAAGGAACCCCGCTTCGAGGAACGGGCCTGAAAGAGTGCTGGAGGAGGCGCATTATATAAGGCTCAATGCCCCGTAGTCGAAGTGATGGCAGCGGCCAACACGGGCGGGCTTCTCAAAGATCCGTCCCCAGAGATGAGGACAAAGCTGAATGCGCACGATGCGTAGAAGTTCTGTCGATACCACCGTGACCACTGCCATGATACCGACGATTGCTATGTTCTAAAGGACATAGAGCGGCTGATACAAGGCGACCACCTTCAGAGGTTTGTCGATCAAGGAGGCCGAAGGCGCGAAGAGCGAGCTCCTGTGGAACCCGTCTGGCCGACCCAGGCCCAGAATGCCGGGCAAGCCGCCCACCACATCACTGAGCCGATTATGTGCATAGATGTGATATGCGGTAGGCCGACCTCAGGTGGAACATCCGCGTCGGCAGGAAGAGCTACACGCGGCAGGTCATGGTGGCGGACGCTGGCGCTGGGGCGTAGCGAAGAAGGGTAGCTCCACCCCCATCTCCTTCTCTGACGACGACCTGGAGGGGATCGAGCTGCTACATGATGACGACATCGTCATCGAAGTACTCATTGGACATGCAATTGTGAGCAGACTCTTGTCGACACCGGCAGCTTGTGCGACATACTGTTTTTGTCCACGATCCAAAAAATAGGATTGGGTGAGGCGGACCTGAAACCATGCTGGGGCCTGATTGTCGGCTTCACTGGCCATTCGGTGCCCATTGTCAGAACGGTCAATGTGCCCGTCACCCTGGGGAAGAGGCCGATGATTGTCACACGAATGACGCAGTTCATCATCGTCAATGTCCCTTCAGCGTACAACGGCATCATTGGGCGGCCTTACATGACCGCCGTCGAAGCTCTTCTCTTGCTGCTGCACCAAATGATAAAGTTCCAGACTCCGTATGGGGTTGGACAAGTGCGAGAAAGTCAGAGGCTCTCGCAAAGCTGCTACGTCAGCTCCACCGAGCACAAGCAGTCCGAGCAAGCCCTGTCGATCGAACTCCTTGACGGTCGGAAGGACTTTGCTCATCAACGACCAACTCCGGTGGAGGGTGTAGAGGAGGTGATACTGACGGAGGAAGCGGACAGAACTGTGTCGATTGGCACGAAGTTAACCGCGGAGCTGAAGGCGGGGTTGATCGACCTCCTCAAGGTGAATGCTGATATCTTCGCATGGTCGCCCTCAGACATGCCTGGAGTCGACAAAGCGGTGATCGCCCATGAGCTGCACGTCGACCCCGAAGCTCGCCCTGCGAGGCAGAAGAAGCGGAGCGCTGGGGGAGAGAAAGTGCAGGCATCGGGCGAAGAGTTGAGCGCCTCCTTGAAGCCAGATTCATTAGAGAGGTGAGCTATCCTGACTGGCTCGCCAATGTGGTGATGGTGAAGAAGACCAGTGGCAAATGACGAATGTGTGTGGACTTCACCGACCTCAACAAAGTCTGTCCAAAGGATAGCTTCCCGCTGCCAAGGATCGACCACCTGGTGGACAATGCCTCAAGGTATGAACTTCTAAATTTTATGGATGCCTTTTCAGGCTACAATCAAATACATATGGCGACCCATGATGAGGAGAAGACGGCGTTCATCACAGACCGGTGGACACTCTGCTACACCAAAATGCTGTTTGGACTCAAGAATGCCTGAGCGACCTAGCAATGGATGGTCGACAAAATCTTCCATCCCTAGGTCGGTAGGAATCTAGAGGTCTACATCGACGACATGTTGGTGAAATCGAAGAAGGCCGAAAACCATCTCGCCGACCTAGAGGAGATATTCCAAACGGTGTGGCGCTACAACCTGCGGCTCAACCCCGCCAAATGCATATTCGGCGTCGAGTCTGGGAAGTTCCTTGGTTTTATGATCACCAAGCGAGGAATTGAGGCCAACTCCGACAAGATCGCCGCCCTCCCCCAACATGACAGAGCCAAGGACGATCCAGGTTCTGCAGAGGCTGAATGGACGGATCGCCGCGCTGGGAAGATTCCTGTCGAAGTCTGCGGAGAGGTCTCTCCGGAGGAACTGATGAGGGAGCCCATTGGAGTACGCCCTCCACTTCAACTTCTCGGCAACCAACAATGTGACGGAGTACGATGCCGCTTTCAACGGCCTAAAGCTCTGGCGGGCGCTTGGAGCAACACATGTGCTGTTGATCAGCGATTCAAGGCTGGTCGTTCAGCAAATTGAATGAAGCTTCGAGGCAAGGGAGGAACTGATGGAGCGGTACCTGAAGTGCGCCGGGGCCGAACTCTTCAAATTCAGGAAAGCGGCGGTCCAACATCTACTAAGGTCGAACAACCTCCGCGCTGACGCCCTCTTTGTCTTCTTCGACAGAGATTGAGAAAGCCATCTACTTTGATAACGTACTGACACCAAGCATTGAGGAGCGCGAACTGATGTGCATCGACCAAGAGCGATCATGGATGAGCCCGATCATCGCCTACCTGAAGATCGGAGCCCTACCAAAAGATAGGCTGGAGGCACGGAAGACCGAGAGACGGGGTTTGTCGTTCGTGATCTTCGGCGACGTACTCTACCGAAAATGTCGTGTGAAGAACGACGTATTGTCCTACTTAAAGTGTCTTGGACCGAGAATAGGTGAGGAAGTCATCCGCGAAATACATGAAGGATTCTGCGGGAATCATCATGGTGGCCGCACCCTGGCACATAAGGTGGTCCGACATGGCTACTATTGGCCGACCATGCTGAAGGACACAATCGACTTCATCAAGTGGTGTGAGGAATGCCAGAAGTTCTTTAGGCATACAAAGGCTCCTCCCGCCGACCTGATTCCAATTCTCAGACCGTTCCCATTTGCCAAGTGGGGCCTCGACATCCTCAGACCATTCCCAATGGCAACAGGAGGAAGGAAGTTCCTAGTTGTCGCCGTCGACTACTTCACCAAGTGGATCGAAGCGGAGCCTTTAGCACGCATTACCTCAAAGGACATGAAGAACTTCGTCTGGAAGTCTATCATGTGCCGCTTCGCGATACCCCGCTCCATTATGACGGACAACGTGACACAGTTCGACTTCGTAGACTTCAGAAAATTCTGCTCTGATTGGGGCTTCGACCTTCACTTTGCCTCCGTGGCGCACCCGCAGTGCAATGGCATGGCCGAGGCAGCGAACAACTGCATCCTTGGACCCTTGAAGAAGAAGGTCGACAACATCCCTGGATCCTGGCCTGACGAGCTACCCGACATTCTTTGGTCTTACCACACTACATACAAAGTTTCAACTGGCGAGAGCCCCTTTATGCTAGCCTATGGGACAGAAGCCGTCGTCCCAATGGAAGTCGGCGAATAATCTCTCCGCCTCCACTACTTCGACGAACATGCAAATGAAGAAGGCATCGACCTCAACACTGAGCTCATCGACGAGGTAAGGGATCGTGGTCTAACATGTCTTATCAAACACAGCCAAAGGATGGCGAGGTACAACTCTATGGTGAGGAAGCAGAGCTTCAGAGTCGGCAATCTCGTCCTCAGGGACGCAGCCTTCAAACCCGAGATCGGCCGTCGTGGAAAGCTCTCCGCCAAATGGGAAGGCCACTACAAAATATCGGACATTGTGGGACCAGCGACCTACATTTTGGCAAACATGGACGGCGAAGAATTAGCTCATCCGTGGAATGCCCAACACTTAAGTACTATCAATAAAATTTGTGATTTTATGTTTGTACAAACAATGTGTTGTTTGATTGTACGTTTCAGATCCCATCCAAGATAGAAAGCGCCTCCATAAAGGTCGTCTTAATCTTCCGGAGCGGGCTACCTCGCTACAGGCAAGCTCTTATGTTTTCGTTTGTACACACGTATTTTGCGAACTAAAATTGCAGCTCTCCACCCAAACCGGAGCGAAAATGCGGGGTTGGCTACAGCCCATCTATACCCGCCCACCTACTGAGGATGCGGGGTCGGCTACGGTCCATCTATATCCGCCTTCTCAAAGACCTCCGGGGCAGCTCATCACCGAAACCGGAGCGAAAATGCGGGATCGGCTACGGCCCATCTATACCCGCCCGCCTATAGAGGATGCAGGGTCGGCTACGGCCCATCTATACCCGCTCTCTCAAAGACCTCTGGGACAGCTCGCCACCCAAACCGGAGCGAAAATGCAGGGTCGGCTACGACCCATCTATACCCGTCCGGCTACAGAGGATGCGGGTTCGGCTACGACCCATCTATACCCATCCTCTCAAAGACCTCTGGGACAGCTCGCCACCTAAACCGAAGCAAAAATGCGGGATCGGCTACGATCCATCTATACCCGCCTGCCTACAGAGGATGCGGGGTCGGCTATAGCCCATCTATATCCGCTCTCTCAAAGATCTCCGGGGCAGCTTGCCACCTAAACCGAAGCTAAAATGCGGGGTCGGCTACGTCCCATCTATACTCGCCCACCTACAGAGGATGCGTGGTCGGCTACGTTCCATCTATACCCGCCCTCTCAAAGACCTCCGGGGCAGCTCGCCACCCAAACCGGAGCGAACATGCGGGGTAGGCGACGACCCAATAGCTGTCCGATTACAAAGGATGCAGGGTAGACGACGGCCCAATATCCGTCCTTTCAAAGACCTCCGGGACAGGCGTTCGAGCTGCGCCCTCACCCTAAGGAAGTCCGCGGCAGGCTCCCGAGCTGCGCTGTCGATAGGTCGTCCAGGGTTCTGCAGATCGCCAAGGCTTCCGAGTGAAAGATCACCATCTGAACCCGCCCTTCCGAAAACTCTCCAGCGGCGACCCACTAAGGAACCCAGTCGACTCAACTTCACAAAAAAAGACTCTACAACATTCCGCTTCTCCTCGCTCCTAGGATCTTCCAAGCTGAAAGTTGGGGCATACAAGCACATACAAGTACAAAGACAAATAAGGCGAACTATCTCAAAGGTGATATTTTTCATTAAATTTAAAATATTTACACCAAGTTTTTCTTACACTAAGTCCTAAGCACGGTCCCAAGATCGGCCTTACATATGCCCCCAGTCAACTATGGCGCCTTTACTCGGTCGTCGACCTCCTCATCCTGCACATCCGCATATGTCTCTACCTTGGTCTCCGCGGATCCGCCGCTGCGGCCTCCCCCTGACCGCCCGCATTGCCACCCGCTTGATCTCCGGCCGATGGACTTCCTACTTCTCTGACGTTCTCTTCTTCCTCGCCATCCGAGGCCACCAACAGCGGGGAGAAGTCGACCTCCAATTTGGGATGCATCCTCTTCAATCTCTTCTCCGCCCTCCCGAGGCCCGCCTGCAGAGGCGCCTGCTGGCCCTTCTCCATGCTTTTGGCCCTCACGCTCTTCATCATGGGGAGAAGCTCGTCGAGCTGGTACTTGCGGACTGCCTGCGCCATCATCGCAGTTACGGCTACCTTCTTCAGCTCTGCCACTTGATACTTGAGCTCGGCGATCTTCTTCGCCTTTGCCTCCACCTCCTCGGCATGGGCATTCATCACAGCGACCCTTCGGGTCTCCTCGGCCAGAAGCTGCCGTTCCAACTCATTCGTGATCTTCCCCAGCCTCGTGGTCTCCCCTTTCTGGGTCGCATAGTACCCGCGGACTTGTTCCAGCTTCTCGTCCCTGTCCCGCAGCTTCTTGGCGACCTCCTTGAGTTCGGCCTCTTTCTACTGCAGCTTATCGGTGACCGCCTTGACCTCAGCCTTCTTCTTCCAAAGAACCGCCTTAAGCTTGGCCACGGAAGTGTGGCGCTGCAGGGACACCATCGTTGCGATCGCCTATGGAAGGAACAAAATACATAATTACATATGAAAGGAAGAAGTCCGGCAGCGTGAAGTAGAGAGAGTGGCGAATCTGCATGCTGTGCCAAATTGCTGTGCCACAGAGGCGCTCGGCACCAATATTATACAGGGATTCACGATCCCTCAGCATCAGATTGTTCTCTGCCAGACGAGCCGCAACCCCGGCCTCATCGAACACTGATTCCTTGTTGCCCACCGAGAAGCACGGCGCTACGATCTCCGCCTTTGGAATGTCCCGGACCTCGGCCTTCTTCGCCCCAAAGCGTGTGAGCGCTGCCTCGCAGGTGGGATGCCCTTTTTTTGCTTCCAAGGGGGGCATCCGAAGGGTCAACGCTTGACCCCTGTAGCCTTACCTATCTGCACCCCGGCTGGAGACTATGGAGGGGGCCCGAGCGAAGGGCGGCCGCAATGGTGACTTGGGCCGGCAGGCCCTGGGGCGTGGCGACCGTCAGATTGGTCACCGGCTCCTCGGCAGCATCGAGGTCAACGAAGTTGCCCAGCACAGCCTCGCTCGTACTGGAAGCGGGAGTGGTTAATGTGGACTTCTTCTTCTTCGTTCTCTTGCTCCGCTCCTCAGCCTGAACGGTGGACGCCACATCCAGGCTCCGTTTTCGCCCAGCCTTCTTCGGCAAGCTCTTAGGTGCCACCTCCTGGGTCACTGGCTCCTCGTTCAACGGTTCCCCCATAGCCATCCTCATCAGCCCGTCTCTTGACAGACTCATTTTCGCACCTGCAAAGAGAAAAGAGATCAGGGTGAGCATATATGAAAATGGTCGCTGAGGTCGCAGTACCTTCGGGCCAGATATGTAGGGCGATCTGGTCGTTCTTAACCAATTTCGCATGTTTTCGGATTTCTTGGGGATCTCCACTAAGATCTTGGATATCTCCAGATCCTGCCCCCGTAAAGTCACCGCCTTATTCACTTGGGGATTCAACCTCCTCCAGTTCGACCGCAAAGTCAAGTACGCCGGCGTCGAAATGAAGACGGACCTTTCCTTTCAAGCCCTCACTTTACTCGGCAGATCAAGGACGAGATGTTGATTCCTCCTCGCACTAACAAAGTTGTACAACCCTCTTCGATTCGCCTCGAAGAAGTACTGGAACAACGGCAGGGTCAGGGTCGGACTTATGTCGCTGCCGAAGCAGAGAACAAGAAAGCCAACCATGGCGCTGATTGAGTTCGGCATCAGCTGGAAGAGGGGGAGCTCGAGGAAATTCAGCATGTGTAGGAGGAAGGGATGGAGCGGAAACCGAAGTCCAAGTTCGAAGGTCGGATAATAGACACCGACTTCGTTGTCCCTGGGCGAGCAGACCCCTTTCATTGGACTTGAGGAGGCGGACTGTGTACTGCGGCCGGATATATTTGGAGCGGATTTCGGCGCGACTGATATGTCGTGTCTGGGACATTATGGCCTGGATCTCCGCCAGGACCGCTGTTGTAACTTCGCCGAAGGCCGGCCTTGAGCCTTTTTTCTTGGGCTTCTTGGAGATCGTCGACGTCAAAGGGACGTCGGGGGTTATTTCCTGCTCCTCCAGCCAAGACTCTGCCAGAGCTGACACCGTCTGCTCCTCCGTCTCCGGGGTGCTGGCACCCTCAAATTCGTTGAAGTTCTCCTCTACATGCTTATTGGAGGAAGAAGAATCGGATGAGGCCATCCGAGAAAGATCGAGAAAATACCTAGAATGAAGATCAACGGAGCTCCGACAAAGCAGCGACCGACGGCGAGAACTCTCGAAAACAAAGAACGAAAGAAGAATCCTTTTGAAATTCAAACACAGAAGCCCTCAACCGCTGCCCCTTCTTTCTATTTTATAGAGGAAGTCAGGCGATCCCGGCTGTTGAAGATGGGCCACGTGGCAAGATCCGAAGCAAAGCTCTCGCCTCAACTTCTCCCCAGAACTGTACGGGACACGTGTCATGCTCCGAGTGGCTGGGCACCTCGATTTCTCCCTGCTGCCGAATCGTCATAATGACTTTAGAGATTCAGCGGTCATCTCGCATTTAATGCCACTGCTGTCGTCCAGAAGAGAGTGAAGCGCGTCATCCGAGCCGAGCCGGACTTCCCGTATTGAACTTGAATGACGGGGCAATTGTTACGACATTAAGATCGGCCCAGTCGATCAAGGCCCGTATGATCAAGGCCCAAGTAAATAGCCCGCCGAATCTCCTTAATGAGAACAAGCTCGCCGAGGCTTAGAGAAGCTCCCCGAGGCTCAGAGCAAGCCCGCGCCTGCAGAGCGGCAAACTTGTCAACCGAATCAAAGAGAAGAGCCCTCCGGCTGATCGCATACGATCTACGTCAGCTTGCCCCAAAGGTAGCTCACCCCATAGGTAGCTCGCCTAACTCTCTGCCCAGAAGAAGCGCGCCCAATGAAGGACTTGAGACTTCAAGATCGAGGTGACCCGTCCCAAATATCTCTGATAGTCTCACGCCTGACAGCCTGACAGTTTCACGCCTGACAATTGCACGCCTGCCAGTTTCACGCCTGACAGACTGACAATTGCGCGTCTGACAGTTTCGGCTCTAACATCCTCTGCCGACCTTCTGACACACTGACACCGCCAGCTCAGCTAAAGCAACCGACTCCAACAGCCTATAAATACACCCTCTCCTCCAACGACATAGGGGTTGGCTAATGAGTAAGAAATCCTAACACTTCTATTTACATTCAGAGTCGAATCTCCTTCATATATTCAGGCCTTCCACATAAGTCCGCCACACAAATGCCGATCTACCTCTGAGATAGTCCAGCGTGTCCGACGTTCTCCAAATAGTCATAAACTGACTTAAGCATCGGAGGGGCTCTCGGTTAGCAGCCAACCGAGCCTTTTTGACGAGTTGTTCTTCTTGCAGGAAGCTCGCCTCAACTATCAGCGGTCGAAGCGATCCGCAGCGACCTTCACCAATTGACGTGTGACCTTCACCAAACGAAGGGCGACCTTGAGATCTTCCTCCTCAAATTACTCTCGAATGCGTGATTAGACTCGTCTACACCCCCAAACACTTGTAATCATTGTCACCGTGATTTCCATTTTAATACAAATTCACTGTTAGCTGATTTTACCCCGCAACAACGTTGCACGTGGAAAGTCCTAGACCCAAGTACGCACTCCACTAATGCATTCTATGTAACTATGTAGATCTTACACTCAATTCTTGGAGATTTCTGTAAGGATTTTATAAATCTTTCTCAGTCTGTTCCTTGGGCAGAAAAGGTCTCTAGATTTCCCAGGTTTTCTGATAGGATCTGCTAGTGTTTGAAGAATAAAAATATGGTTTTTACTGAAAATAAGAAGAAAACAAGGATAAATTGGCCACATTCGAGAGGTGGACCGCTCATCCACGCCACCAATTTGAGAAGCTGTCCGCACTTTCCACAGAAGGGGGATTAAATCAACCTCTAATAAGTTCTCGGCATAAAATCCCTAATCCCCCTAAATCCCATAAAAATACTAATCGGATTTTCAGCAAAATTACAGAAATACCCTTTGTCCCTAAAGTTACGAAAATGTCACCGAGCCTCCAAAATTACAGATTTTGCCACAGTATTAGATCTCATCATTATCACCATTCCACCAAGACATCCGTAAAATGTAGAGCATTCTGACCGAAGTCTGTAACATTTATTGAGGATTTGCAATTGTTTTGCAATTTGTAATGCATACATTCTGCTCCAATAGAGAAAACGGAAACCATGTTTGTAGCTCCAATATAGAATATAGAATATAGAATTGAACACACACGAATGGAAATAAGTCCACATAGACCTTTTAGGTTGTTCTTTTTTCATTTCAGTTACTTCTTTGTTAATTGCTGTTGTCCTTAATGTTTGTTTACCATTGCATTAAAAAAAGCTTACCATTTTCTTGAAGTGTCCTTCAATTTTCTGGAAGTGTCCGTGTGTCTGAGGGTTTTGTTGGGTTTTCGCCTGTTAGCCCACTTTTGTTTTGATGATGATCACCTCATTATGTAGTTGCTAATAACTCGCATTGTTTTAGTCTCAGATTAATATATGTTTATCTCGATGGGGAGACAAAACATTAGGTGTGGGATGATGGATCAAGGCCATGGAGCAAAATTCATGAAGACTTATTGGACTTAAATTGGAATTTATAGTTTATCTTCATGTAATTTTACTTTTTCTTCATAGATTATTTGCAGCCTTGAATAGATGCACACACTCATTTATGCATCATTTCCATCATATGGTTCCTTAGAATTCATGTAGAACTCATCCCATTTGGTCCATTGCCCAAAACACTCTTTATAGTGTTTTAGAGCTGTATCAGGCGCCTGGTGAAGGGTCACTAGACGCCTTGTGTGTCAGCTTTTGGATAGCTTGATACAACCATGGATCAGTTGCCTGATGGTCTATGACCAGACGTCTGAACAGTGGTCCAGACGCTTGGTACATGCACTTCAGGGGCCGTATAGTATGAGCCAACTTTTTGTGCTTTTTGTCTGTTTGGACCCTCATTTGGCAGCTGTCTAAAGAAGGCTTACTAGACGTCTGCACAGTGGATCAGATGCCCGGTAAGTGTTCATCAGACGTTTGACACTTGGAGATTGGACTTCACATTATTATTTTTTATGTCCATCTCTTTCTGCCAGCTGTCTGGAGTTTTGTTCTCAGGCAACTGAGCAGTTGATCAGGCGACTGGGAACCCTTTTCCAGATGTCTGGTCGACTCCAAATTTGCCCGTTTATAACGGTTGGGTGTTGTTTTCTAAGAGCTGTTTTTGGCTTTAGTGCAGATTTGTGGGCTTATTTAAGCTCAGTTTGGAGACAGTTTTTGGCATCAATGCTCACATAAATTCAACTCATTTAGAATAAAAACTAAGAGCATTTTTTCCCTCTTATTTTCTTTTTCACTTTGGTTAAAAGTGTTCATGCATTGAGATTGTATCAAGAGAGAGTTTTTCCAAGTGCATCATCTTCTACATCAAGCACTTGGTGTTTTCAATATTCATGCCTTCACGCACGTGGGTAAGATCTATCAAGGCATATGTAAGATTGTATTTCGTTTCTATTTTGGTTACGAAACCTAGTAATCAGGTTGTGAGTACATAGTGGGGGGTTTACTCCACTTGGAGACTTGTCTCCATATCCCGGTTTAGGGATTGTTCTTGTGAAGAGTGTGCTTGTGTGTCCCGGTTTAGGGAGCACTAGTGGAAGCCATCGCTCCAGTTTAGGAGGGTGGGCCTGGAGTATGTGTTCCGGTGTAGGGATTCGAACCAGGTAAAACTCTGTGTTTGCGATTGCATTGTCTCTTTGTGATTGTTGTGTGCAATTATATTTCACATTGCTTAATTGGTTTTAATTAGCATTTTAATTGCCTGTACACTATTCACCCCCTTCTAGTGTTGCTTAGCGTTCAGGAATCCTACACATTTCACACATATGATATGCAGTGTCGGGATAATAGTCATATAATGAATCCAAGTTTCTTAAAAGTGTTAGCAAATCAACATCAAACTTTAGCAACCTAACATATTAACAAGTACAGGTCATATAAACAACAGAAATTTTCATGTCTAACTTCTCAGCATATCTGGGAACGCTACACAGACATCACGTCATTTCTTCTTAAAAATCACTTCAGAAAAACATGAGCTACAAGGTGCAACTAAGCATTTTTTTCCAAGCTGTATATTAAATTATGTTTTTTTTCTTCATGAAAAATTTAAAAAACAAATAACTTGTCATATCCGTCATTAGCCCTCGTGCTTGCCATAAGTCCCTAGATTTTAAGGGTCCTTTGGTTTAGACAATAACCACCATGACATCTACCAACTACTTAAATCGTACTTGAACAATGATCCTTTCTTTTATTGCATAAGGACATGTGATTGTTATAAACTTATAATAACATTGCTAATGCATACAGACAATGAATAAAACCTTACTCCCACAAAATTTCAGGCTGTTTCTCCAGTCACATAACTAAATGGTTCCAATTTTCACTAAAGACTTGGCTTCAAAAGTTCCAAGATGAGTTGTCAGATGCAACTACATCGCTTCACTAAATTGTTCATCCACGTTACCCATCATCCCCATTGTACCTGATATTTACTTTTTTGTGTGACTTGTCGCTTTGGCTATCCAACATGGAATTCCATTGGGCACCATGAACCCGACATCCACTATTTAAAATCTTGGTACTAATTTATTACATCACTTGAATGCTAAATTATCTGGTCATCTAAAGCCACTATTGACTAGATGTAATATCAGATTGTTATTGCTTCGTATGCTAAAATAGCATCAGAAATTCTTGATTTTTAAATTAAATCATGAGCCTGCTCTATTTAGAGCTTTATCTTTTCTGAAAAAAATTTGAACTCTCTTACTCTCAGATAATGCATCGGGATGAGCAAATGGCCCCATTTGTTGCAGACCGCAAGGGAACTATATATTTGGTGGAATATGCTGAGTTGCAGCTCAGGCATCAATTAAGGTTGTATGTTTCATTGTGTCTATTTGGAATATGTGCGTCTACTTTTGAGTTTCTTTTTCCATCCATTTCCTGCATCAGCAAATGAATGATATTTGTAGATTTGCATGTTTCTATACACTGATTGCTTGTTGGCAATACTGCAAACATATTATCAGACTCTTGATGAAATGAAATCCATTAACCTATTGGGAGTCCAGCAGATATGCAGAAATTCTATCACATTGGAACATGCTAGGTTGTGGTTAAATGTTTTTAACTTGTGCGCTTATCATTCCGTGCAACTTTGCAAAGTTTTTTTTGTTTTTGAGGAGAATATCCTTTATTTATATGTGGACTTACTCTCTCTTGGGGAACCATTAATATTATGTTTCTGTTGAGGTACTTCGATATTATATTCCTTGTCTCACCTTGTCTAACTGCCTTTTAGTGATATGTACCATCACAAGATGAGATATGTTTTTTCCAATAAACGATTATGTAAGAGTTGGGGAGTTTTTTTGCGTTAAATGGGGTGTTCAGTATGGTTGGGATATTAACACTATTGCAGATTTTGGCAGGTATTCCATCGTTAGACTATGAAGCAGTTATAGAAAGACTAGATCGTGTCCGGACATGCTATGAGCTCCTAAGTCTACCATTTGAGGTGATGTTTGAAACCCATGAACTCCTAAATTCTCTCAATATTCATCCGTTCTAATTACTGAATCTGAATTTTCACCATGACTAGGCCTTGCTTTCTGATACGAATCGCTTGCCGTTTGGATCAAATCAGCGAATAAATGAATAAAACAGCGATTTAAAGGTGGAAAAATGGAAAATAGTGGAAGAACAATGAGAAATCAAGAACTTGATAAGGATTCTTCGAGACGAATCAATCTCCCAGCTTTTATTGAACGCCTAAAAGCCTAAACAACATCAAATTGATAACTAGATTGTTCGAAGACAAATCAAGCATAAACTAACAATGACGGCTAGCCCTAATTATAAAGGAAAACGGGGATTTACTAATTTGGTCTGACTAGACCAAAATACCCCTGATGTGACTAATACCGGCCCCCACGTCTCCTCCTGCGAGAGTAAACAATCGTGGGCTCCCTGCTAGCCGCATCCCCTGCGTGTGTGCCCGGTCCAAGCGGTGCGTCCGCATCAATACCCCCCAACAGATCCACCTTGTCCTCAAGGTGGAAGTCAGGGAACTGCTCCCGCATCACGTCGTAGGCCTCCCAAGTCGCATCACAGTCTGGTCGACCCGTCCAATAGATTAGTACCTCCTTCTGCTGCCCCGGGCCCTGACGAACCGCTCTCACATCTACCGGCTCAAGTAGTACCTCCATGTCCTCCGTCAAGGTAGGAGGCAAAGTAGAAGACACCGCCTGATCTCCGATAGCCTTCCTCAGCTGTGACACGTGGAACACCGGATGTATTCCTGAGGACGCGGGCAACTCCAACCGATACGCCACCTGGCCAATCCTGGCTACCACCCTGTATGGACCGAAATATCTGGCTGACAGCTTCTCATTCGGCCTCCTCGCTAACGACCTTTGTCGGTACGGACGCAGCTTGAGATACACCATGTCTCCCACCTGAAATTGTACATCTCGTCGATGCCCATCGGCCTTGGCCTTCATCACCTGCTGAGCTCGTAGCAGATGCTTCCTCAGCTCCTCTAGCAAACTATCCCTCTCCCCCATGTACTCCTCCACCTGAGACACTGGAGTCTGTCTGTCACCAAAACGGAGCAAGGGTGGGGGATCCCTCCCGTACAGCACTCTAAAAGGCGTCGTCCCTGCCGCAGAGTGGTACGAAGTATTGTACCAGTACTCTGCCCACGATAGCCACCTATGCCACTGACGTGGTGTCTCTGAGGCGAAGCACCGCAAGTCTGTCTCTATGCTGCGGTTGACCACCTCCGTCTGGCCGTCGGTCTGGGGGTGGTAGGCCGTACTCCGCTTCAGGACCGTACCCTGCACCCTGAATATCTCCCGCCAGAAGCCACTCATAAAAACCTGGTCCCGGTCGGACACGATGGACCCTGGCACCCCATGTAACCGTATCACCTCCCTCGTGAAAGCGGTAGCTACCGACACTGCAGTGTATGGATGCTTCAATGGAATAAAGTGAGCGTACTTACTCAGGCGGTCCACTACCACAAATATCACCGTGTAGCCATCGGACCGTGGTAGTCCATCAATGAAGTCCATGGTCACCTCCTCCCATATCCTCTCCGGCAGTGCCAACGGCTGTAGTATGCCCGCTGGGGCCATAGCCATGTACTTGTGGCGCTGGCAAACGTCACAAGCTGCGACTAGGCGTGCGATCATCTTCTTCATTCCGGGCCAATACAGCTCTTTGGCCATCCTCTGGTAGGTTTGCTGTACCCCTGAATGCCCCCCTGTCACCGAATTGTGAAACTCCTGGAAGAGGACATGTATGAACTCTGAGCTCCGTGGTATCACCATCCTCCCCTGGTACAACAATCTGCTCCCTGCTAACGAGTAACCAACCGGTCCGTCCTCGCCACTCTGCAGTCTCTCCCGGATCTGTCGTAACTCCGCATCTGCCTGTGCCTCCTGCAACATCGGCTCCCAACCCAACCACATAGGCAGTGACAATGCCCTCAAGTCGATGCCCTCCTCCCTCCGTGACAAAGCATTAGCAGCCTTGTTCTCCAACCCGGGCCTGTACTCGATGTCGAACCGGTACCCCACCAGTTTGGACAACCAGTGCTGGTGCTCCTCAGTGACCAGCCTCTGCTCCAGTAAGTACTTGAGGCCCCGCTGGTCCGTGCGGACCACGAACTCCCGGCCCAACAAGTACGGCCGCCACTTCTGAATCGAGAAGACTATGGCCATCAGCTCCCGCTCATAAACTGATTTCAGTCGTGCTCTAGCGGTCAGCACCTGACTGAAATAAGCTATGGGTCTACCCTCCTGCATGAGTACCGCTCCCAGCCCGTACCCCGAGGCATCCGTCTCGACCACGAACGATATGCTGAAATCTGGCAATGCTAGAACCGGTGCCGTCGTCATAGCCACCTTCAAGGCCTCAAAGGCCTTGGTGGCTTCCTCCCCCCACTTGAATCCGCCCTTCTTCAACTGCTCGGTGAGAGGCCACGCAATCGTGCTGTAACCCTTGACGAACTTCCTGTAGTAGCCCGTCAGCCCCAAAAAACCCCTCAAAGCTCGTAGCGTAGTAGGAAGCGGCCAATCTAGCATAGCTGATATCTTCGATCTGTCGGCCGCTACCCCCTCTGTCGACACTACATGGCCTAAGTACTCAATCCGCAGCTGTCCAAAGCTGCACTTCTTCCTGTTGGCAAAGAGCCGATTCACCAACAACTCCTTGAACACTATCTCCAAGTGGCCTATGTGCTCCTCCATATCCCGGCTGTAGACCAGGATGTCGTCAAAAAATACAAGTATGAACCGCCGTGGGTAAGGCTGGAACACCTTGTTCATGAGGGCCTGGAACGTCGACGGAGCATTCGTCAAGCCAAAAGGCATGACGAGAAACTCGTAATGACCCTCATGGGTCCGAAAAGCGGTCTTCGGCACATCCTCTGGCCGCATCAGTATCTGGTGGTAACTTGCTCTCAAGTCGATCTTCGAAAAAGACCGCTGCCCCATGTAGCTCGTCTAGCAGCTCGTCAATCACCGGAATAGGGAACTTGTCCGCGACAGTCTCACTATTCAGCCCCGGTAATCGACGCAGAATCTCCAACTCCCGTCCTTTTTCTTCATCAACACTGGTGAAGAAAAAGGACTCACACTGGGCTGTATCACACCCGCCTGCAGCATCTCCCGCACCAACCGCTCTATCTCGTCCTTCTGCGAATGCGGGTATCTGTATGGCCGCACGCTGACCGGAGCCCCATCCCCCCGTTGCACGATCGCGTGCTCGTGTCCCCTCTGCGGTGGCAGCCCCTGTGGGCTCTGAAACACCTCCTGGTACTGCTCCAATACCGGATCCACCTCCCCTGCGGTCTCTGTCTGCTGCTCCTCCTCAGTCGACAACCCCTGGCACTCCACCAGGAAACCCTCACCCTCATCCTGCAACACCCTAGAGATGGCCTTGAAGGCCACCACCGAAAAGCAGAGTGTAGGGTCTCCGGTCAGCACCACCGTCCGGTCGCCGTCATGGAACTCCATCCGCAGGAGCTTCCAGTTCACCTTCATCTCCCCCAACTTCTTCAACCACTGTACCCCCAGAATGACGTCCACATTCCGCAACTCCAGCGGTAAGAAGTCATCCACTATCTGTATGCCCTGCAGCATCAGGCACACCCCCTTGCAGAGCCCAGCGCTCTCCTCCATCTTCCCCGTCCCCAGCAACATTGTGAATCTCTCCAACGTGCTCAGATCCAGCCCATGACGATCCACCAACTTCCTAGAAATGAAGTTGTGAGTCGTCCCACTGTTAATAAGGACCGTCACTGCCTGCTCCGCCAACGTCCCTGATAACTTCATGGTATGATTCGGAGTGAATCCTACCACAGAGTTCAGGGAGACCTCCGCCACGTCCATGTGTACATTCACCTCCTCCTCCGCCACCTGCTCGGGCTCCAGTACCTCCTCCTCATACTCCTCGTCGGGTACGATCACAATCTGCAGCAACTTGCTCGCACATCGGTGACCGGGGCTGAACTTCTCGTCGCAACGGAAGCACAAACCTGCTGCACGCCTGGCCCGCATGTCCGCCTCTGTCAGTCGCCTGCCTGGTACCACCCCTGGCCTGACCTCTCCTCTAGGCGCCACTGGGACTCCTGCTGCTGGCCGTGGAGGAACTGGTGCGGCCGTACTGCGCTGGCCCTGGGCTCCCCAAGCCCCTCTGATGTGCCTCTCCTCTGTGTGCTTCTCCTCCGCCATGTGGGCTAGACGGAGGACATCCTCCAAGTCATTGGGCCTCTGCATCCGAAGCTCTGCCCGTATCGAGGGCTTCAACCCCCTCATGAAGCTCCCGATCAACACCTGGTCAGACACCCCCCGCAACCTGCTAGCCAACATCTCGAACTTCTCCACGAAGTCCCGAACTGTCCCCTCCTGTCGCAGTGCTGACAACTGCTCATAGAAGTCCCCTCCGGACTTCTCATGGAACCGGTCGAGAAGGTAAGAAGAGAGCTCCTCCCAGGAACGAAAAGGAGAGCGGGCTGTCTTCCACCAGTACCAGGCTAGGGCCTTGTCCTCGAAATAGATCCCTATCGCACGCAGGACCTCCTCCTCTGTCAGCTGCATCACCTGGAAGTAACGCTCGGCCCGGTAGACCCATCCGTCAGGATCGGTGCCATCAAACGTCGGCATCTTCAGCTTCTTCAGCCTTCGATCCGCGTTTATGTCACCGCACTGTGCTCCAAACCCCCCACCGTGCTGTCCTCCATGTCCGCCACGGCCGCCTGCCGGTACCATCACGCCCCCTTGCCCCCCTCCGGGGCCTCCGTCGCCTCCCTCGTACAGCTCATCAGGCCATTGATGCCGCTCCATATCTCCCTCCGGGATGTAGTTCCCCAAACAGTCCAGTGGTCGTGGTGGCTGGAAAAAAATTGGCTCTCTAGCCCCTCCGTGCTGCTGACCGGGCGCTGTCCGGCCCTCCAGATGCCCCACTGGGCTCCAAAATTGGGCTGCAGGAGCCCCAATCGTCGCCCCGTGAGACCCTCTCCCTCCGTCGGGCCTCTCCGTCGCTCCTGGGGGCTGAACAAACCCCGCCACGCCCCCAAAAGGCCTCAGTGGCCTCGCGGGGCCTCCAAAACGCGTCTCCGGGTCTTCAGGAGGGGTGGCCCAAGCTGTGGCGCCACCCCGGAACCCTACCGGACCCACCGCACCCTCGAAAGGGGGTCCCCAGCCTCACGCGCCCCCCAGTGGGGGCGCCCCACCTCCTGCGCCCCCCAGCGGGGGCGCCCAGCCACCCGCGCCCCCAGGTGGGGGCGCCCGGCCTCCAGCGCCCCCCCGACGGGGGCGCCCGGCCTCCAGCGCCCCCCGGCGGGGGCGCCAGCCTCCAGACACCCCCGCCTGGGGGTGTCGTTGTCGTGGGGGGGGGGCGGGAGTGTCCGTCGAACCCCCCAGGCCCCGCTGGGCCTGTCGTGCTCTCGGCAGGCCCAGTTGGGCCTGTCACACTGCCGGCAGGCCCAGTTGGGCCTGCCGTGCTTGCCGCGAGGGTTCGGTGGGCCCCGCTGCCTTCCTCCGCAAACCCTAGAGGGTTTGGCCAGCCGTCTTCTTGGTTTGGAGGGGTGGTAGCCGCCGTTTCGACGACAAATCCTTCCGGGTTTTTGCCTCGATCGCCTCTGATAGCCGCCGAGATGGTTTGGAGCATCGTCATCATCGCCGGGATCTGTGCCACCTCCCTCGCCGTCTTCGCCGCCTCGATCCTCATGTGTGTGAGTTCGATTTGGATATCCTCTTGCGTATGGGCGTGATCCTTGTTGGAGAGCTCCATGGCCGTCTTCAATGATTGAATATCCTCGCCCATGGATCTCTTCAATTCCTCCATCTCGTGGTTGATTTCTTCGCGAAACCCTTGAAGCCGTTCTTCCGTCGCGCCGTCTCTTGTCCTTCCCGCCATTAGATCTCACCGCTCTGATACCAATTTGATACGAATCGCTTGCCGTTTGGATCAAATCAGCGAATAAATGAATAAAACAGCGATTTAAAGGTGGAAAAATGGAAAATAGTGGAAGAACAATGAGAAATCAAGAACTTGATAAGGATTTCTTCGAGACGAATCAATCTCCCAGCTTTTATTGAACGCCTAAAAGCCTAAACAGCATCAAATTGATAACTAGATTGTTCGAAGACAAATCAAGCATAAACTAACAATGACGGCTAGCCCTAATTATAAAGGAAAACAGGGATTTACTAATTTGGTCTGACTAGACCAAAATACCCCTGATGTGACTAATACCGGCCCCCACGTCTCCTCCTGCGAGAGTAAACAATCGTGGGCTCCCCGCTAGCCGCATCCCCCGCGTGTGTGCCCGGTCCAAGCGGTGCGTCCGCATCACTTTCATTACGGAACACGAGAACTTGTATACATCCAAGGAGTAAGATATCATCTTACGAGGAAAATCTTGTGATTCATTCAAAGAGTAATGTAAATCGGATTTTGACAGGTATCAATGTTCCAGGTCAGGAGATTCCAGACAGAAAAAGAGTTTCTGAGATCTTGAGGCACTAGCCTTCATGATAGCAGTGATGAGGATCAAGTTCAATTTTGAAATTTCATTTGAATTTAGTCAGAATCTTATTTTATTTAGCTTTATTTGTTAGGATTTTATTAGATTTTATTTTGATATTTTAGTTCAGTCACACAGTAATTTGTGGCTTTTAAGTTGTAAGTCTATAAATAGATCTCAAACTTGTGTTTATTGGGAATCAATCAATCAATGAATTAGTTCATGAATCAATGAGAGTTGTTTCAAGAGAAAATATCTTTGAATCTTTCTTGTGAGAAAGTGAGCATGAATGAACACTGATGAGAGATCTAAAATTTTAAATCTCTTACATTCTGATTTACAAAAGTGGGCGGCGAATAGCTAGGGTGAGATACTCTCAACATCCCCTATTGATTTAAATCCATAATTTTCCCATTTTAGAACTCTAGATATATTAATTTTACCCTTTTCCTCTTCCTACTCTATGTAAAGTAGGCTAAATTATCAAAGATTTTACACAAATTTGTGTATGCATGCATGTTATGGTATTTGCTCTGGTATTTGTTCATGTAAAGAGTGGGAGCTGATGCATGCATTGGGGATGGCATACCAAAAAGATTTTCCGTCTAGTGGAACCTCATCTTATTTTTGTATGTTGATTCTTTATCTGGTTGGTCTTCCATCCCCAATATTATTTTTATCAAGTTGTTTTTTGTTGGTTCTTGTTCAGCGTCAGTCTTATTCCCTATTTTGTGTTTTTTCTTCCCTCTTTTCACCCCTTTTTTGGAGGACATAACGCCCTTTTGTTGATAAAGAGGTAAGTGGTATTAGCTTTCCGTGTATTTAAGACGTGTTTATTGACAATCAACATTAGTTCTTTTTTATTTATTAGGGCTTTCCATGTTTTTAAGTCTCTTCTTTTAAATGCATGTAGCCAATGTCCTTCCAAGCTTAGACGACTCTAGCTGAGAAATCTCCATGCTGTCATGAATGCTAAACAAGCCGAATGAACAGGTTTTAGGTAGTTCAAGTTTATTCACTTGATCACCTGAGCGCAGAGTTTTGTTCAAGCTTGATTCGTTTAGCTTATCGTACAAGCCATGGGAGGCCAATTGAGCTTGGCCCAAGACATGTCCTTTTAGGTGAGGGTTGTGGGTTCAAATCTTTCTATCTGAAGTGTGCAAGGGATTTTTACGATTTAATTTTGTGGGGGTACAAAAGCTACAACAGTTGGGGGCTACAACTGTTTGTAGAGGTTCGTTGTGGTTCGGGCACAAAAGACTATTCTCCTTACATAGAAAGCTTCTTTTATCCACTTGTGGGGTTTTTATTGTAGGGACTATGCTTAGGGTTGGCATCTGATTGGTTCTTAGTTTTTCAACATTCATAACCAGAAACATAAAGACATCGCATCTAAAAGATAACACTAAATTCTATACATGATACATTTAGGTCAGGATCGACAGTGTGTTTTTAATACCCATAGGATTTTGGTTTTTCATACACGATAGTCTTAGGTTGGTTTTTCATATACAATAGTCTTGGGTTGGTACCAATTTTAAATTGGACAATTTTTGCAAAGAGGCCAAAAAAATAATTGGGAAAACAACCTAAAAATAAAATAATTAACAAAACAGACCTCTTCTTGCCCAGTCAGCACAGGAGCTGCTGACTGGGCGACCTTGGCATGTGGCCCATGGTTCGCACTTTCCACGTGTGGCCCGTGGCCGCACTTCCCACGTGCGGCTCTCGGCCGCACTTTCCAAGTGCGGTCTTAGGCCGTACTTGTGGAGTGAGGCCAATAAGTTGTTTGTAATCAAAGAGACAGAAGTTGCTGCCTCCTATCTGTTTGCAAACAATAAGCAGCCGCTATTGTTCCTCTCAATATCAGCTGCAGCTGCTGCTTCTTCTACCCCTACTCCCCCAATACTTCACCCCGGATTCATCACAGCATATGCATATAAATCAAAACATGTCACAAATAATGCTCACACTCATACATCTCACAGCCATAACGTTTCAAAAATATCACAAATAGTATATCACAACACATCATATCGATATCAGAAAGTTCATATAAATCAAAACACACAGCACATTGAATTCATCAAGCTTACATAACACATATCTCAAACAATATTGAATTCATCAACCATAATATTTTCACATCGAATTTAACAAACTTAGATAAAATATATAGCAAATTTACATAAAATGGCCCTAACACAACATTCATGGCCATAACACAACATTCTCGGTAGAGTAACATCCACCATTGCATCATGTGCGGGATCTGACTCGGCATTGAGATGAAGACCCTCGGCCTTGAGATGAAGACCTAAAAGATAAGCATAAATTAGAACTATATATATATATATATATATTAACAAGTGAGTTGCTATGCGGCATGTGGACTGGGATCGGGATGCTGACAGTGGCCCTCCCTCAAATTGGGGGTTAGTACATTAGCAGTGCCTTATATTGTATTCTTGTTGGTTGTGGCTCATTGGATAGCGGAAGGTGTTTAGTATTAGTGGGGGGGGGACGGCGCCTGTGCCCTTGCCCCACAATACTGGCATCCTTCTTCCATCCTTGGGTCCTGTACTTTTACCTTGAGATCAATAAAGACGCAAAGCATATTCTCCAAAAAAAAATATATCAACAAGAAATATACGAATTGCAAAATCAACATACGCTTGTGTGAGAGGAGTATTTCGGCAACGTGATTTGTAATGCCCGAGTTGATGACAATTGCCACATCTATTTTGCCGGCTTTCTTCACGGGGAATATCCATTGTCCCACGAATTCGTGTTGATGGAGGCCGACTTGGAGGTCTTCTTTTGTCAGGTGAAAGTAATTTGGGACCATCCCAAGCCTTCCAATACCATGCATCGGGTATGAGGTGAAATAAAGGTTCATATGCACGTCAATATTTGCTAACACTATACCATGGCGAACAGAATAACATAAATGCTATGTTGGCACCATATTCTTGTCTGGACGTTATGGCGATCACATGGGCTCATGGCATGTGTTGAAGCACATGAATATTGCAAGTACATCTGCATTTCTCATCATGTAACGTAACAGTATAACCGAGGCCATCGTTGTCCGCCACCTGTCACTCACAATCACTAAACCTTGTGAGCATAAATGTTCGGGCTTCTTCCCTCCGTTCCCCAATAATGTCCATTGTTGTAGAAACAAAATCTGTCGTTCACCGTTGCCCACTCAGTCTTCGATGGTAGAAATATTTAGTTAACTTGTAAAAGGTTCTTCTTATCAACACTTGTATCGGTAGCGCTGTAGCACCTTTGAGCACCCCATTGAAGCTCTCAGAACAATTTGTTGTCTTGATACAATAGTGTTTCCCACGATCGGCATGCATCGCCCACATGCTTTCTTCCCCATGTAAATCTACAGATATCCACTAATCTGTTTCAATGGACTCATCTCTGATTTTGACACGAAAGACATTGTATGTAAGCAAGTCTGATGCAGTGCTAGCCACATCCAGAAGTTTCCCTCCAAGGTACGTGTTCGAAATCCGTTCGACTTGTAATTTGCAATAATATGCCGAAGACAATACCTATGGTGACAATGTGCTGGCCAGCGCTCTTCTAGTGCTTATGGAATTTCTTTCATTCTATCTGAAATGAAGTACCTTCATTCGTCCACTAGCACTTGGTATGTATTCATATATACATGCGAAAAACCATTTCTAATTTTCTTGGTTCTGAGCTGACACAACATCAAATGCCAAGGGAAATAGCCCACCATTTCCATCCACTTCGGTGGCCACAAGTAAACACCCACCATATTTCTCATACAAATAGGTACTATCAATATTTAGGATCGGTCGACAATGCTTGAAACCCTTGATTGAAGGACCAAATGCCTAGAAAACCCCAGAAAATTGTGCCACTCCTTCCCCGATAGTGTCATAAGTGATCTTGCTTACGAAAAAATTTTATACATGCAACAAGAGTCCGCATGCATATATAGACTTGCTTTAATGCCACCTTGCCGAGATTCGAGTATAAGTGCGCAAGCACCGCACTTTCCCATGAATATGAGCCGACCTTCTCAAAATTTTCTAGCTTGGTCAACCAACGGAGGTTTACAGATCCTTTGCTTGTATTCAGAACCAATAATGTTCCAATCATATGTAGCATATACGCACGTGCATTATGCTGAATATCTTCATCCGTTGCATCCTCAGGCAACTGTTTAAATGTATCACATAGCCAAATAAGTTTCACCATGGCTGCTTTTCTTGATGTGGTATCCTGGCCAAGTAGCCGCTCAAACAACGCACCCAAGCTGCTATCTCGCATTTCACATTGACATATGGGTTACCCATCAATGGGTAGGCCTGTGATGACTACCACATCCTAAAGCGTGACTGTCATCTCTCCCTGGCGCATGTGAAATGTATTGGTTACTGCTCTCCATCTTTCAACCAAAGCCGTTAGCAATGCGTGGTCCAACCGTACCTAGTGCAATCTCGCACAGAGGTGTAATCTGGCGGCTTTGATATAATCTCACACACGAACATCTAATCTCCACGCGGTATGTTTTTTTCCATGATCCACAACTCCTATCGATCCATGCAAACAATTAATGCACAGATTAATTATTTTCCTTCCAATCATAATTACTTTTACTATTAATTATTTCTAAATACCCGTCCTTGCACTACATCCACAGAACGATGATGTGCTTGGTTATACAAGACCACATCAGTTATGGATCCAGCCTTCTCCATTTTATGAAACCATATAACATACAATTAATTATCATATATTACTACAAATTTTCCCAGTTCTAGAAATCATCTCATAAACCCTAAATTTCATGCTAGATTGTACAATAAACACAAAAAACATTCAATACTTGAGAGCTTGAGTCTAGAAATTACATGTAGCGTTGTCGATATCACCCAGGTCACGGATTTATGGCTGGACTTCACTGGTGCGGCAGAAAACTTAAATTTTGAAGAAGAAGAACAGCAGCCCGCAAACGGGCGCTGCGTTTTGAGTTGCTAGGGGGGTGCATTCCACAGGTGCGGCCTAAGGCCGCACTTGGAAAGTGCGGCCCAGGGGCCATACGACAGGGTCGCCCAGTCAGCAGCTCCTGCACTAACTGGGCAAGAAGAGGTCTGTTTTGCTAATTATTTTATTTTTAGGTCGTTTTCCCAATTATTATTTTTGGCCTCTTTGCAAAAATTGTCCTTTTAAATTTAGTATCTGTTTGAATAATATAAAAAAACAAATTTAACTAGACAATGGCTTTTTGAAGATGGGTTGGTTTTGTCAATGGGTATCGGTGAGCTTGAACCAAGCCTCGAGCTTCTCAAGCCTATTAACAGTTTAACCAAATATTAAAGAATACACAAATTTTAAGAATAAATGTATAAATGGTATAACTATTATTTTTTAAAAAAGGAGCCAATTGTAATTGTTTGTGTTGCTGCATCTACAACTACAACTGCTTGAAAGATCTATTGGAATGATTGCAATTGCAAGACAGATCTCACTAGCTCCTATTCATTAGTTCTCACTGGATCCTCTTTATTAGTTGAGATGTCCAAAGTATCTTTTTTCTGTTATTTTATGCAAAGCTAATGGGTTTTTAAGTTAACACCAAATTGATGGTGTGACAAATTGTTCTCTTTTTTCCTTTCCTTTTATTTTTCTTTCAATTTTATTCAGAAATAGCAAAATTGCTTGTGTTGTAATAGCATAGATATACATCTTTCTAACTTTTAATAAAAAGATAAAACACATAAACATGCATAATTTCCATGCAATTTTGTAGTTGCATGTGCTTCGGCATGTACCAAAAGATCTCTGTCTTACTAATTAAAGTAGAAAAGGTTAATTTCAATGAAATCCCCCGAGTTTTGACACGTTTTCACAAAATCACCTTATGTTTTTTTTCATATCATAGAGAACCCTGTACCATTTAAAAAGTAACGTTGTTGCTAACTAAAATTATTATTTTACACTTTATTAGACATGATATTATATAATATAATAGGGGTATAAGCTGCATTTTAAGTAGAAGAAAATTTAAAAACCCATCAACTGACTGAGGGAAGTTCCTCAGGAGGTTCCAACTGCTTCAAACACTAAGATAGATCAGGTGTAGGTCATGTTGGAGAACGGTTATCTCTATATCACTTTCCATAAAGAGGAGATAAATAAGCCCAAAATCAATACCATTGAGATCTCTGGCTGAGTTAAGGATATCAAAGATACCCAAATGATTATGTGTTTGAGTCAAAAATAAGTATGGTGTCCAGTGTGTTCTATGATGTGTGTTAGTGTTGTGTTGCATTGCTATGCTTGTTTTAGAGCGTGATTTCATGCTTTAATAAATAAATCTCTCACCTAAGTAATTGCACTAACAAACACATAATCAAAGCAAGCTTAAAATAGCAACTACTATCCCACCATGGATCTGTATCCTCTTATCTAGTAAAGAATATGGTAGTTTTTTGAAATAGGGTCAACGTTCATAGTATTATGAAAATTAGCCTTTTGTCTAGGTTCATAATATATGCTTTATCCATGGCGCTCAATTTCGGCTATTTCGAATCGGTCTTGAAGGGGGCCGATCCGAAACCTCACAATGTTCTCAATATCAGCATGTTTCGGTTGAAACTATTGAATTTGGGCTGTTTCGATCGAAACCAACCCAGTTACATTTTAAAAACAAAAAAGAAGCTAAAATTGAGGCATCAGCAAAAATAAGAGGAGGAGGATGACGACGATTTATATGGACTATGCTTGATCTCAACGAAAGAGGAGAGGAAGGGGCAGCATCATCAGTACCATCTGCAACAACATCAAGGTTAATATTAGAAGAACAAGAAAAAGAAGATGAAGAAGGGGAAGAAGAGTTACCTTGACCGAACATATAGGATTAAGAAAGAATCCCTCAAAAATAGGGAGATGAACTTGGAGTGACACAGCGGCAGCCTCCTTTGCTCCTGCTTCATTTTCAATCAGCCGTCACTTTTGATCTCTAAATAGTTTGAGGATCGTAATGGGGTATGAGAGAGGGCCAGAGGGGGATCGTTATGGTTTTAATTGGGGTTGTGTTGGGGTTTAATATATAATAGTGTTTTACTTTGTTTGCTTTAAATATTGGTTTGGGTTGGGTGGAGAAAAATAAGAAGGGATTCCCAAATAAAAATTTCTAAAAATATTTGTTAAAATTCTTAAAATTTATTTAAATTCTAAAAATTAGATATATAAATTCTAAAAATCATTAAAATTGTAAAGATAATAGTATATATAGAAAAAAAAATAAGAAACACATATAAGTTCAATAACGAAATTCAAAACGAAACCACCGAAGTGACCGAAACCTAAAAATTTTCCAACACCTGAAACCAAAACCAAACTTGAGTTTTCAAACCTTAGCTTATTTTGGGCAATGTTTTTGACACCTAGGCATGATCACCCCCTAAGCCGCTTGCACAAGGGGTAGGCCCACTGTTCTAGGTGATGTGCCCTAAAAATAACGGAAGAAAGGAGAGGGTAAAGACCTACATCACGGCCTCCCCTTGCTCAACCACTGTTGATTGTTGCCTCACCATGCATCTGGCCGTTGCTGCCACACAGATATATGATCGAGCCAGATTATGCCTTAACCCAATTTATGGGAAGGTATGTCTAGGTCTACATTCTATTTTTTGTCTTCTTCCTACCTTCTTTCTTCCCAGCTTTCGTTCTTCCTTTTCCTCGTCCTCTTCTCTTTGTCTAATGTGTATGTTGTGATGCAAAACATCAACATAAGGAGAGGAGGATGTGGAGAATGAGAAGGAGAAAGAAGAAAGAGGAGGAAAGAAGAGAGGATATGAAGGGAAAAAATAGGGAGATGAAACGAGAAAAAAATAAGGGATGCCGGAGCTGCATTGGGTGCCACACTTCAGGGTTGGCGCTAGTTGGCTTTTGGAGCCTTGGGTAACATTAATCTATAGTTCTAACCATATTACTATTTGATGTATAAAGAGAAGAGCTTCTTCCGGCACCAATTAAATTTTGATGATGTTATTCTCTAACACATGATAAACTTAAACAACATTGACAATTTTCGATTGTCAACCCATTCTTTGATGTATGTGATAACGAGTTATCTCTCTAGCCATAAGTTAAATAAAAAATTCAATAATGTAAAGAATATTGGTAGGAGACGAGGAATAGTTGTGCATGGTGACAATGGGCCCACTAAAAGTGACCAAGTGGCTAATAGTTTATATGCCACACATCCTAAATCCATTTGGTGTCTTTTGGTCCTTATCACCACTTCTACATCTTCTCTATATTCTACATGGGATGTAGTATTGCATAATTAACCACTTGAATGGACTTGATTCGCTTAATATATGACACTTGGGATATTAAAAGAAACATATAGTGGTGGCTGGACCAAAATATCTTAGTATTTTAGTCAGCTTACCATTATTTTTCTGTTGGAGGAACTTGGGTTGTTGATAGAGTTGTTGGCTTTGATGGGAGAGGTTACATCCAGTGTTCTAAAATGCGTTTTATGCGGCCGCATATGCGGCCGCATATGCGGATGCGCCCCCCTACCGCATGAAAACCAAGCTATGCGGGCGAAATATGCGGCCGCCCGCATATTCGCCCGCTTTAAGGATATGCGCCCGCATACAGGGCGTATGCGGGCGCATTAAACGTCAGCCCGCTTGTAAGTTTTTGGGTGCTGGGTTCGAAATTTTCGAACCCGTTTCCAACCCGTAATCGCAAAATAAATCTCAAGTTGCCTCGCTTTGATATTTTAGGGCTAATTTCATCCAATTCATCTAACGACGTCGAAGGCGAGCTAAAGCGACGAAGAAGCACCCAGTTCGGCGGCGAAGAAGCACCCAGGTCGGCGGCGATGGCGAGCATCCAGTTCGACGGCCGAGGAGAGGCGTCTGCGGCGAATCCCAGGTACGCAACGATTGCGATTCCGTCTCTTTTTCTAATTTTTTTCGTTTTTTTTTCGTTTCTGACCGACGACTTACCCAAGTACCCGCCCAGCTCTTCGACATCAACCCCGGCCAACCCCGCCTCCGTGCGCAGCCCTTTCGTTTCTGACCGACGACTTACCCAAGCCCGCCATCTCATCACTATCCTCCGATCAGCCCCGAACCACCCCAAGCTCCGTTCACCGCCACTCTCACCCAGCAATCGCCACAACGGCCGAAACCCCTCTTTCCCATTCCACATGCAGAGCCCTCCCGCCGTCCGACCTTCTCTCTGGCCTTCCTCCGCCCAGGCGCCTCTTTCCCCCTTCAATGCCAGCCTCGCCGCACGTGTACGGTGTACCACCCTGAGTCATATTACCCTTATTTCCTGAGTCATATTACCCTTATTTTGTTCTGTAATTAATAATTATTGTGTTCTGTAATTAATAATTATAAGACCATATCTTCCACTATTTATTGCAGGTGAATGGCATCATCTATGGCATCAAATTCATCAAGAATGGGTTCATCTAGTGGCAATCAGGATGATGCTACTAAATTCATCAAGTTATGTTATGTATTTACCTAAAATATCTATTTTCGCGTAAACCGCATTATCCGCATATGCAGCCGCATAATCCGCATATGCACTATGCGCTCCTGGACCGCACGCATAATGAAAACGCATTTTAGAACACTGGTTACATCATGTCCAAGATAGGAGCCATTTGTTTAGAGGAATTTTCTCCGTGTTAGTGTGAGAAAGAGGGAGGGTATCATTTACCTATTATTCGTTGACAGAAAAAAAGAGGGTAAAGAAAGTCATGTTGCTAATTATATGTATCAAGGCAGAGAATTGTGTGATAATTTGTGATAATTGTTGTGTTAATAATTAAACGAAAAAAAATCTATCATTCTCAATGTCTTCCCTAATTGTCAACCCCTCGCCTAGTAGTTATACCACCTTTAAACATCACTCATGTTACAATGGTTTAAATATTTATTGCATTGGTGTATACTCATTGCATGACTGAAGAGGATAATTTCTGTAGAAACAGGTTGTTTCTTTTTAAATATCCCATTTATGATTTTGTGTAATTCAATTGCAAATTTTTTGGCCTGTAAAATGTTGTTTTGGAGAATATATAGAACTAATGTTGCCCGGACACGAGAGACTGTTGTTGAGTGTTACTGTGCTAAAAATTGTCCAACATGGCAGTGGGATATAGGGACATAAGGACACATGCGTGTAGGGAGGGAGGGAGGGGTATGGGGACATATGGACACATGCGTGGAGGGAGGGAGGGAGGAGGGAGGGAGGGAGGGAGTGTGAGTGTTTTCAGGTTTGGGCATGTAGCTTACTCTGTTTCAACTGTGCTGGTTTTATTTATCAGGGTGTTTTCCATAGCCTTGAGAGCCTGAGGCCGTTGACATTCCAGACGACTTCTTTCAGAATTTGATGTTCAACCTTCTATCACTATATATCTTTCAGGTGTCTACCTTCCAAGCATATATTGCTTTATGGGTTAACTGTAAATCTGTTCATACATCAACTTAGGCACATTCATTTGTTATGCCAAAATTCTGAGCTTACTGCGTATAAAGATTTCTTCTGGTTCATTTTATATGCTCTTTTTTTGCGTTTTAACAGATTAATGCGTTCAAACTCATTATGTTACTTATGTAGCATCAGTATAAAAGCTGCTTGAATTTACAGCATTGCTACACCTCAAGTTCTCTTTTCTTGCATTTAGCAGGACTTTTTGAGATTTCTTTTGCAAAATGTATTATGTATCTAGTGAGTTGGTCTATATGATAAGCCATCACTCTATTCTGTGCTCTTAGATTTCAGGTGTAAGAAAAATATGAATATGGCATTAACTCAATAAACATGAAGCACAAAATAAATATGGATATGAACTTTTATCTGTATGCAAAATTTGCTTATTAGAGATATAGTTGAATGTCCTATGTTCTTGGATACAATGATTCTCATTATTAAATGATCTGGCTGAGGAGTTGATGGGTTGATCCTTTAGGTATAGGACTGTCAAAATAAATAGGCCCACCAGAGGTAGGCTTCATGCCCCCCCCCCCCCCCCCCCCCCCCCCCCCCGCGCGGCCCGCGCCCTCTCTCATTTTCCTCTTTCTTAGCATCCAAGCTTTGATTAGCCCTTTTTTGTTCATGTTGAATATTCAGCGGGTGCCACGATTAAATACTCAACTAGTCGAGAGCATTATTGACAGTCTTCTGTTGAATACTTGCATGAATATAATTCTCTGACTCTTATGGACTATTACAATACATACAATGACATATTTAATGAATCTGATACTGAAAAAGCTGCCAAGAACACGTGCCATCACTAGTAAGGGTGACGTCTCAATTTGGTGAACTTGGTACGGGTGTACAACTAGTGCAATTAAGCTCTTCTTTGAGAGTATGGACATCATGAAATGTGGATGATGTGGACTTACTTTCTCCCATAAGTAGGTGGGACTCAAAACCATAATTCTTAGAAGACTTACATCGTAAATATCTTTTTGATGATGTTTCTAATGTTTGCAAGGTTTTTGTTCTATTGAGTAACTACATGTTTTGTTTTCTAGCATGTACGACTGTGCATATTATAATAAAACTTAAACGTGATAGCTTGGTGGCGGAATGATTTGTAGGACATGTAGTGTTTCTCTTGTTGGGTTATATTGTTTCTGTTGATACCTCATTAGTGTTTCCACATATGTCGATATGAATATAAATTTGATATGCTATAATTTCCCAAACACTTTGGTGAGAAGTTCTTACAGGTTGATAGTAGTCATGTGGCTGATTGTGTCATGTTGATAAGAGTTCAATGATCAAGCCCTACAGCATCAATTGTAATTGATGCACTAGTACCTGACATGAATAAACATGAATGAACATTAGTCAAAACAGCGTCATAACAATGCGAGGCATGCAATCCTCTGCCTTCTTTTTATTATGATTTCATACATTATTCTGCTAACATAAATCCTATGTTTCTCTACATCTTAGGTTCCATTGACAAGCATCAGTTTTTAAGGGACAATGAACTGGATCCTGAATAATATATCACTTACTGTATTATACTCAATTTATGCTTTTTTATCTTCAATGTTCTACTTATTGATCCCACATATATAAATTTCATGTTTGTTGGTCTGGTTTAAACTCATGGCAGGGTTGAGGAGGGGAATTTGAAATGAAATGGATTGATTCTTATTAAAATAATTCCAGTGTAATGGGGGTATAAATTCCAAAATTTGACATTTAAAATGTCATAACTTAATTTGGCAGATCTGCTTAAATTGATGTGTGGTGTGGCCCTGTGGGAGTCAGGTTTTTTTTTTTGTTGCAGTTTGTCATTATACATGAAGCTTACTCTGCTTCAAATGAGCCGATTTTATCTAGCAGGGACCATAATATGCTTTCACTTTTATTTCTCATAGCCTTGAGGCACTTGACGTTTCCCTTATAAGCTTTTTTCTCAACTTCGACATTTCACTTTATATTTTTGTGTCTTTCAAAAGTATTTATTGCTTTCTAGGTACAGCCTGCATATCAATGTTTGACACCTTCAAATTTTTATTCCAAGATTATCAAGTTATTGTGTTTAATGATTTCTAGATGTTGATCATTTTACATGCCCATTGTACGGTAATATGCATTTGAATTAAGTAGTATCAATTTAAAAGCTGCTCGTGTTTTGAGCATCGCAAGAGCTCAAGTTGTGTTCTCTAGTTCGCAGTGGAAAATTTGGAAATTTCTGTTAAAAACTACAAATGATATGCCAGAAAGTTGCATGTTTTTAGTCTAATAACTGATTTCGGTGCTATTGGATTTCAGATGCAACAGAGATATGAATTGAGCAATAATTCAATAAACATGAACTACAAACATATTTGGATCAAAACATATTTGGATGAACTGTTGTCTATTTGCCAAGTCGCTTACTAAAGATATACTGATTTTTCACGATTAAATGATTTGATCAATGGGTTGATCCATTAGGTCGTGTCAAATCTTATACGCCAAATAAATGTCAACTTCTACAATCTGCCTGATGATATTTCCAGAACGTCTCCTTTCTCTTGAACTTTTTCTTAACATCTTGCTTTGATTTGCTTAGTTGCACTTCTTTTGTTCTTGTTGAATGTTCAGTTTGTGCAGTGTAGTTTAGTTTCAAATTTTTATTCATCGAGTTGGATTCAAAGTTTTGGAGCAATTGTGTGTCCAGAAGAAGCATTCTTGAACTCATCTAGCAGAGAGCCTTGGTCTTTAGTGAATACTTCGATGCATATAGTTCTCTGCAACTTTATGGACTATTCCGATGCATACAATGGTGAGGACGGTACAGGCCTACAACTATTGCAAGTAAGCTCTTCTTCATCTTTAAGTGCCTAGGATATATCATTAAATGTGTTGCTTTGGACTTGCATCTTCCATCAGTAGTTTATGATTTTTTTTTTAATGGTCGCAAGGTTTCATTTCTATTGAGCCATCGCCCAGTTTGTTCTCTTGCAAGCTTGTTCAATATGATTAATGTAGCTGAAATATCGGTTCGTGTACAAGTTCTGGCACATCAAGATCTGGCACATGTAGTGTTTATCCTATATTGGGTTGTATTGTTCTTGGATATTTCCTTAGTTTTTCCACGTCAAGCTCTATAAATTCATAAGCTACAATTGTGTAAACACATTGTTGTTGGGTGTGTTTGCAAAGGTTGATAATAGTCGCATGTAACTTTTATTCGGACCGTCCATGCTATGCTATTGACTCATTTATGATTAAGCTCTACGGCATCAACTGTATTTGATGCCGTAATGCTGGAGATTGTGGCGATGATCAGTAGCTATCTTCTTAGTGCAGGCACATGCAGAACAAATGCCTAACCTAAGGAAATAAAAAAAGTAGAACTAACACCATCTCTCAATTTCTCGACTCTTCAAATCTTTATGTTCATGTGGCTTCACCTCGAAGGCAGAATAGTTTTCTGATCAAAACCGAAGCAAAGGCAAGATACATGCCTACAAATTGAACTGTGAAGGGGAGGAGATCGTAGCTTCTCTCTCGCTCTCCCCCTTTCATTTGTAATGATGCATATCCTTTTTGTATAAGAAAATGTACATACATTGAATCAAACTAGATACAATTTTTTTTTAAAATAAAATAAATCACAGGCTTCCTCCTTCTGTGTGCATAATGGGCTTCATCCCTTTTCTTTACAGTATTTTGTTGGTCATGGCTCATGAGTGTATCTGAATTGTGTGTTGTGATGGTTCATCTTCTTCAACTCTGTTTACCGTCAAAGCCTCTCTCCTCTGCTTCAAACTCAAGTTTTATTCCGACTGATTAAAAGGAAAACAAATGCAACAATTTTGACGCCCAAGAACTCACCTGAAGGAGTGCAGACGATGCTGGTGCTGTCGTTGCCCCTTTCGGATGGCTGCTGCTATTCTCATTATGAAATAGAATGGCAACACAATTCCAGTCGCCCGTAGCAAAATGACCTGCAACAAATGGCATAAATTTGATGTAGCCGAAGGCGAAGATGAAGATCAAAGCTTCTGAAACAGAGTTCTGCACTCACAGTAGCGAGCGCGAATGGATAATGGGCTTCTCCGGCTGATATCACAGCAATGAGATGTCTTGCTAGTAATATAAGCATAAACTGTACATGAATTATAAAAAATGTATCAGATTGGGACAATACATTACTTTTTTCTTGTAATTTTGCGAGGTTAACTCACAATTAGAGCCATGGATTTGAAGATGGTTGAAGTTTTATCAGTTGGAGGGGAGCAGTCATGGTAATCGTTCTCTGATTCATCCCTGCTAATTAGCCCTGTGTTCTCAGACTCGTAGTTCAGTCTGGGGACCTCTAAACTCCCTCTGCAGGTCACCAAAAAAAAATACTGCAATTAAAATAAGTAACCTGTTATGAATCAACTACTGGAGGAGGAGTCCACAGCTCTTTATTTATAGGCAGGTAGGGAGAATACAAACGTGTGCTACATTGATATGTGCTTATCTCTAAGATAGCCCAGAATCTTAACGAACTCCGGCTTATAATCGTTCACAACACTCCCCTTTATCCAGCCATAGGTGTGGACTCTGCTTGTGAATACTTCGGGATTCTGAGCATAGAAGAGTCTCACATTTGGTGTATACTTCGGGATCCTGAGTTGGTGAGATTTGCCTCGTTAAAACCTTTAGCTATGAAAACCCCTGTGGGAAAAACCATCGTTAAGGGAAAAGAGTACAAACTCTCCCTAACTCCCCCTGATCTGTACAAGCTCTCAAGCTTTCAGATCTCTTAAGCGTCTCATTCCAATCTTCTGTACAAGCTTCCTAAAAGTAACAGTAGGAAGAGCTTTAGTGAACAAGTCTGCCAAATTGTCACATGATTGCACTTGTCTGATGTCGATCTTGCCATCTCTCTGTAGCTCGTGCGTCCAGAAGAACTTTGGTGAAATGTGCTTAGTTCTGTCGCCTTTGATGAAGCCACCTCGTAGCTAGGCTATGCAAGCAGCATTGTCTTTGAACATTGTAGTAGGTTCGAGTCTCCAGTCTTTAGTCCGGTAGTTGACAGGATGTGGTGGACAACTGAGCGTAATCATACGCATTCTGTGCTTGCTTCATGGATGGCAATAATCTCTGAGTGATTGGATGAGGTCACCGTCAAGGTTTGCTTGATGGATCTCCAGGAAATGACTGTCCCTCCATAGGTAAACACATACCATGTCTGTGATTTTGTATTGTGGGGATCAGACAAATAACCTGCATCAGCATATCTAGCAAGTGTAGAGGATATTCCATTTTTGTCGAAGAGTCCCAGATCTATAGACCTTGGAGGTAGCACAGAAGGTGCTTAACCCCGGTCCAGTGGCGCTATGTCGGAACGCGTGCAGTTTGCCAGATATAAGAGTGCTTCGATGGCATTTAGATAAGGGACTTCTGGACCAAGTATATCCTCACCCTCTTCCAGCGGTCGGAAGGGGTCTTTATGTGCATCCAGAGATCGTACCACCATAGGTGTACTAAGTGGATGACATTGGTCCATGTGGAATCTCTGCAACATTTTCTTCGTATATATGGTTTGATGTAATAGGATTCCATCCTTCAGATGTTCAATCTGTAAGCCAAGGCAGAATTTCGTTTTGCCTAGGTCTTTCATTTCGAATTCTTTTGTTAGGCTTATAGATACCTCTACGATCTCTTCAGGAGATCTAATGAGATTCAAATCGTCTACGTAGACAGCGGTTATTATGAATCCTTTTCCCTTTGTTCTTATGAATATACAAGGGCAGACTTCATTGTTATTGAATCCTTGTTTAACAAGGAATTCGCTGAGTCTGTTATACCACATTCTTCCTGATTGTTTGAGACCATACAATGATCTTTGCAGCTTAACAGCGTAGACGTCCCGAGGTCTATCTTTTAGTTCAGCAGGCATAGAAAAGCAATCAGGAAGTTTCATGTATATGTCCTTGTCAAGATTACCGTATAGATATGCAGTCACAACATCCATTAGCTGCATATCTAGGCCTTCCTTTGCTGTTAAGCTTATCAGGATGAATGTGATCACGTCCATGACCGGGAGTATGCTTCGTCATAGTCAATACCTGGTCTTTGGGAAAATCCTTGTGCTACAAGTCATGCATTGTAGCGTGCGATCTCATTATTTTCATTTCTTTTTCTTACGAATACCCATTTGTATCCCACAGATTTGACACCGGTAGGTGTCTGGACTATTTGCCCAAAGATTTTGCGTTTCTGAAGCGAGTCCAGCTCGGCTTCTATTGCTTGATTCCACTTTGGCCAGTCATTTCTACGTTTGCATTCAGCAACAGAATGTGGATCATGATCATCGTCGCTTCCGGCGACGTGAATAGCAATGTGAAATGCGAAGTCATCGTCGACGACTGTAGTCTTTCTGTCCAATAGCTCCCATGTACGTACATAATTTAATGATATTTCAGTTTCTCCCGGCAGTTCCTCTGCAGTGGATTCCAGGAGGGGAGAGGGTATGGACACGAGCTCATTTCTCTATGGGGGTATCGTCCCAAGGTCTCAGGATATTTTTCTTTTTCTTGGATTTTTATCCTTGGAGCCTGGTGGTCTGCCTCTTTTCTATTGAGGTGCAACCACTTCTGCTGCTGGTGGATTGCATCCATTCTTTGGGATGTCAATCCTAGCTGGAGTATTTGCAGCAGGGATGTGTGATTTGACAATCTTCTGGTTGTCAGTAAATGAGTCCAGTAATCTATGAATGGTGTTCTGGATGTGTAAGATCTTCAGGATCTCATCATAACATTGTTTTGTTACCGGATCATAGTGGGTCAAGCTTTTTGTATCCGACGTTAACATTTGCTTCGCATTAGACTTTTCAATGTCTATGCCCATTTTGGGGAAATATGTCTCATCAAAGTCACAGTCTTTAAGACGCGCCTTAAAAGCGTCACCCGTTTGGGGTTCTAGGTATCTTATAATGGAGGGTAAGTCAAACCCTACATAAATACCTAGGCGACGTTGATGGCCCATCTTGGTCCTCTAGGGTGGTGCGATGTGGATATAAACTGTGCAGCCGAAAATTCTCAGGTGAGAAATGTTCGGCAGCGTTCCATATGCAAGTTGCATTGGAGAGACTCTGACCTCCTGAGGGTCTTATTCTTATTAATGATGCAGCATGCAGAATTGCATGTCCCCAGGCATCCACCGGCAACTGGGATTTAATTAGCAATGGACGTGCAATCCATTGGAGTCTTTTAATTAGCGACTCAGCTAACCCGTTCTGGGTGTGAACATGTGGCACCGGATGTTCAATTTCTATTCCCGTTGCCTGGCAGTATTCTTGAAATGACTCGGAGGTGAATTCCTCAGCATTATCCAGACGTATTTTCTTTATTTGGTTGTTTGGAATATGCGCCCACAACTTTATAATTTGTGCCAGGAGCTTTGGAAAAGCTAAGTTGCGGGTCAAAAGTAGACACACATACGAATATTTCGAAGATGCATCAATCAGTACCATGAAGTACCGGAAATGCCTACTAGAGGGTGGATGGGTCCACATATGTCTCCATGTATTCTTTCGAGGAAGCATGTAGACTCGATGTCTACTTTGAGTGGTGATGGTCTCGTTATTAATTTACCCTTGAAGCAGGGTACACGAGGGAATTCTCCCTTCTGAAGAATCTTCTGGGTTTTCAGGTTATGCCCATGAGATTGTGATAAGATGAGGTGCATCATCACAGATCCAGGGTGGCCAAGTCTATCATGCCAAAGTAAAAATTTGGCTGATGTCGGGCACTTCAGGTGCTCTGTTGAGTTAGCTTCATCTCTCCGAATCTTTGTATGATAGAGGCCCGATGAAAGGCTCTCAAAACATTCAAGTATGGTTTTTACTCCATTTTCTTGAGATGTTACATACAGTAATTCATTCTCTTTTACATTTGCTATTTCCAAGTGGAATCCGTTCAGACGGATATCTTTGAAACTTAGTAAGTTTTGTTTGGAATTCGGAGAGTATAATGCATCTTTAATTTTAATTTCTGTTCCTTTGGGAAGAAACAAGGTTGCATTCCCAGAACCTTCAATTATATCCGATGGCCCTGAAATAGTATTTACAGGACTCTTATACGGTATAATGATATGAAAATAGCATTTATGTTGAAGGATCGTATGTGTCGAAGCACTGTCTGCCAAGCAGTCATGAGAGCATCCCATCTAAATAGATGAGTAAAACATTTGCATTCAGAAACTAAATTTTATTCAAAGGAAATCAAATTACATAAAAAGCTCTCATAAGATAGATTGTTCTGAAAAAAATGCTAAGATAAATATGGTAGGCTAATCAAGCATGTCCTCTGATTCGAAGTCTTTTGCTGTGAACTTGACTGTATTATTTGCAGCCACCAGGTTTGTTTCAGCATTCTTTTTCTTGCTTTATTTATACAGCTCCTGGAGATGCAGCGGGGTCTGGCACACTCTGGACCAGTGGCCTTTTATGCCACAGCTGTGACAGTAGTCTTCCCAATCCCTCTTGGGTGGGGGTGCATCATTTTTCTTGTTGTCATTTCTGCGCCAAGTGAACTTGCGCTTCCCTTCATTCTTTCGCTGATGTACTTGGCCCTTGGCTCTTTTGTGTTGTTCCCCTTTCTGTGGTCTTTCTTTTCTTTTATTATCTCTCTTCTTTTTGAAGGAAGAGGTATAATAAGCTTCTGGTAGAGGGGCAGTGCCAGGTGGACGCATGTTGTGAGTGGCAAGGAGAAGCTCTCTGTTTTGTTTGGCCATGAGTAAACATGACAGCAACTCAGAATACTTGGTGAACTTGCGTTCACGGTATTGCTGCATAAGTATCGCTTCTTTTTAATGGAAAGACGTATACATATTTTCCAGCATGCGATCTTCTGAGACTTTCTCACCACACAACTTCAAGCGTGAGGTGATGCTAAAGAGTGCTGAGTTGTACTCAGCAATGGACTTGAAGTCCTGCAGTCTCAGGTTCTCCCATTCATATCGTGCTCTTGGGAGTATAACATCTCTCTGATGTTTATACCTATCCTCAACGACGGTCCACAGCTCAAGTGGATCTTCGACCGTAAGGTATTCAGCCTTTAAGGTCTTGTCCACATGGCGGTGAATATAGATAATGGCTTGCGCCTTTTCTATATCGCTAACATTTTCTTTTTCTGTTACAGCAGCAATGAGGGATTTTGCCCGCAGGTGAAACTTCACATCTAGCTGTCACCTCAGATAGTTTCTACCTGATGCATCCAGCACTTCGAAATCGACGCTTGCAATTTTAGGCATTTATCTAGCAGAGCACAAATATGCATGAATTGTTAGAGAGTAATCAAACTCAAGAGGAAAAATAGAGATAGGAATGAGTAACCATGGCCATAGGCTATGGTTCTCTATATATTAAATTAGAGAGGGGGAGATGAAGGGCCTCAAGGAGACCAAGGGTCCCCATTACCCATAGTAATGTGGACCAATGAGTGGGTAATGAAGGAGGGGAGGCCAAAAGCCTCCCTCATTCATAACACTCCCTCTTACCCATTCATCACTTTGGTCTCAGTATCTGAGGCAAAGAGGGGTGGATACTTCTGGATCCAGAGTAAGTGTGTTTGTCTCGTTAAAACCTTAGCTGTGGAAAACCCAGTGGGAAAACCCAACAGCTTAAGGAAAAAGAGTGCAACCCACAGGTTACTCACCCTGATCCGTACAAGCTTCAGGCTTGCAGGTCTTTTAATTGTCGCATACCAATGTTCTTTACAAGCTTTACAAAAGTACATTTGGGCAAAGACTTAGTAAAAATATCAGCTAAGTTGTTGTAGGACTGTATCTGCTGAACTTCGATCTGTTTGTCCTCCTTTAGCTCATGTGTCTAGAAAAACTTGGGAGATATGTGCTTCGTCCTGTCGCCCTTGATGTAACCCTTTTGAAGTTGAGCAATGCATGCAGTGTTGTCTTCAAACAGGACGGTAGGCTCCAAATCACCGGTCTTCAGGCTAGTAGATTGAAGAATGTGTTGGACGACAGATTGTATCCAATAACACTCTCTGCTTGCTTTATGGATCGCAATGAGCTCCGAATGGTTGGATGATGTAGCTGTTGTGGTTTGTTTTACCGATCTCCAGGAGATAGCAGTACCTCCGTAGGTAAAAACAAAACCCGTTTGGGATTTTGCAGTGTGCGGATCTGAGAGATAACCTGCATCAACATAACCAAATAATTTGGGGGAGGCACCTCTCTGGTAGTAAAGTCCAAGATCAATGGAACCCTGGAGGCATCGCAGAAGATGCTTTACTCCGTTCCAGTGGCGCTTTGTGGACGCTGCACTGTGTCTGGCTAGAAGATTAACTGTAAACGCTATATCGGGACGCGTACAGTTAGCGAGATATAGAAGTGCTCCAATGGCACTGAGGTAGGGTACTTCAGGACCCAGTATCTCCTCCCCCTCTTCCAGTGGCCGGAAGGGGTCCTTTTGTACATCTAGTGATCTTACGACCATAGGAGTACCTAAAGGATGACATTTATCCATATGAAACTTGCGGAGAAGTTTCTTTGTATAATTAGATTGGTGTAACAAGATTCCACCTCTTAGGTGTTCTATCTGTAAGCCAAGACAATACTTTGTTTTGCCTAGGTCTTTCATTTCAAAAGTATGTTTTAGGCTCTCAGATATCTCATTGATCTCTGCAGGAGATCCTATGAGATTGAAGTCATCTACATATACAGCTATGATGACGAATCTTGTTCACGTTCTTTTGATAAAGATACACGGGCAGACTTCATTATTCGTGAATCCTTGCTATGCAAGTAAATCACTAAGTCTGTTATACCACATCTTGCCCGATTGTTTTAGACCATATAATGATCTATGTAGCCTTACAGAGAATACGTCCCGAGGTATCTCTTTCATCTCTGGGGGTAGATTAAACCCATCAGGAAGTCTCATATAGATATTTTTATCTATATCGCCATATAGATATGCAGTCACAACGTCCATGAGCTGCATTTCTAGGCTTTCCAGAGAAGTTATGCTTATTAAAAATCGGAATGTGATCGAATCCATGACCGGGGAATACGTATCTTCGTAATCAATCCCCGGTCTTTGGGAAAATCCCTGGGCTACAAGGCATGCCTTATAGCGAACGATCACATTATTTTCATCTCTTTTTCTTATGAAAACCCACTTATATCCCACAGGCTTTACACCTACTGGTGTTTGGACTACTGGTCCAAAGACTTTGCGTTTCAAGAGTGAGTCCAGCTCTACTCTTATTGCCTCGTCCCACTTTGGCCAATCATCTCTGCGTTTACATTCCGCTAGAGATCGTGGTTCGACGTCATCGTCATATTCAGTGATGTGAACGGCAATATCGAACACAAAATCATCGACGACGACTATGCTATTTCTGTCCAGTACTTCTCCAGTACGTACAAAATTTAATGATGTTTCTCCTATTGTTTCCTCTGCCGGGGTAATCAGGAGGGGAGAAGTAGCTGGTCTGAGCTCAGCATCCTGTGGAGGGATAATCTTAGTATCTCCAGAAGTCTTCCTCTTTCTGGGAACTTTATCTTTTGAACCTGGTGGGCGTCCTCTTTTCATTTGAGGTACAGCCAATTCTGCTGCCGGTGGATTGCATCCATCTATGTGGATGTCAATCCTAGCTGGCGTATTCGCAGCAGGGACGTGTGAACGGACAATCTTCTGGTTTTCCGTAAATTTATCCGGCAAAAGATGTACTGTATTCTGGATGTGAAGGATCTTCAGGATCTCATCTTCACACAGATTAGGGTAATGCCCTGCTAAGCTACTGCACAAGTACTAGAGGGAGGGGAGGGGGTGAATAGTACTTTAAAATAATTAAGAGGATAATTCCCAATTATCTTGCAAACTCTACCAATTAATGTGGAAATGCGGAAATGTAAATATGACAACAAAGAAGACAATCGTAAACAAGCAATATTACTGGGTTCGGATCCACCCAAGTCTCTCTGACTTATTCCCGGTGATCCTACGTCCCAACCACCGGGATCCCCTCCGGATACTTGAGTTAGAAACCCTAACTCAAGATTTGCACTATGAAATACTTGTGAAAAACCTTCACAAAGTCAAATCATACACAAAGGAAATTGTGACTCCCACAACCCGGGATCACAAACAAACTCTCACAACCGAGAGTGAATCACTTACAATATCAAAGTAAATTGAAATAGAAATTGCTTACTGACAAAATCCTATGCCTTGAGTATAACTTACGATTTAGGGCAAAACGGATTTTGGGGAAGATGAAGAGGCACCAAACCCTAGCTCCAAGATGTAGATCAGCGATGGAGAGCTATGAGGTAGTTGGTGACCTAGGATTAAGCACTTGGCTTGGAAGGCTCACAATCAATGAATCTCTCTTTTGAAATAAGAGTGAGGGAGAGATTCTTGAAAGGAAATGAATGAGCTTTAATGAGATTGAATGCTTTCTCTTTGATCTCTAAACTTCTCTTAATATCAGCCTTGAGTGCAATGAATGCAGCACACCAAGCATATATAGGTTAGAGGAAAGAGAGAGAGAAAAACGTTTCAATTAAAGCTCCAACGGCTCTATTCTGAACCAAACTAGTCGGTCAAAGAACAACCACCGACCGACTAGTTCATCAACTAGTCGGTCGGTCAAACATCATGAACTGACTAACTGGTGAACATGGAATAGATGAAGTTTTAGACTAGCAGAACTAGTCGGTCCAAGAAGACTTGCCAACCGACTAGTTTCACAACTAGTCGGTCGGTGAGTGTTCATAGACCGATTAAGAGATAAAACAAATAGTCTGAGTACAAATTGAATTAGTCGGTCCAAGAACAAATGTCGACCGACTAGCTCATCAACTAGTCGGTCGCCAAATGAGCATAGACCGACTAATGATAAACAATAACTTGGCATGTACAAAGAAAGCTCAACTAGTCGGTCTAAGAAGCATCACTGACCGACTAGTTCACAAACTAGTCGGTCGGTGAGTCAACGTAGACCGACTAACTGTAAACAGTAAAGAGCTTAGAATTGAGAAGGCAAACTAGTCTGTCCAAGAAGCATTGCCGACCGACTAGATCACCATCTAGTCGGTTGGTTCTTCTTCTTGAACCAACTAACATGCACAAGAAGTCGTGAATCGAAGCGCGATGCTTCGGGAAAGTTAGTATGGACTTCTACTAAGATCCTATGTCTAAGATAGGAGCGTTATGAAGATTAAAACGTTAGACCTACTCAAGGCTTAAAATTCTATGGAACGAAGCTAAAAGACTATAAATAAAACTTGACGAACCGTCTTCGAAAGCTTCGATCCGAATCTTCATGACTTCTAAAATGGTCCAAAAGCTTCAACGAAGCTTTAGGCATACGATCATGTGCTTTGAGAAGTCTTGAGACGTCGCTTTGGATGTTCACATGAATTTGGCGACGATCTCTATAACTATGCTCACAAAGAGTTAGTTCACGATATATTTATGTTTGTTCATCATCTAAAACCAAATCCGGGGAGTCCAATATCCAACATTCTTCCCTTTTTTGGTGATGAAAAACCAACATAAATAATAATAAAAAATAATGATTCAAATGTAATTTACTTACTCCCCCTGCATTGATGACACGTTAATTCCAAGATTAAATAATAATCATAAGCATCAAGCAGACGAGTAAAGTATAAAATGAGAAACCATTATTGAAATATCGGATTTGAAATCCATTTTTATATCTTAACTCCCCCTGAATCTAACATATCAAATTAGATTCTTGGAAAAATGCTTTAAATTATCATTTAGCACATGTCATTATTATATCTCTCCCCCTTTGGCATTAGCAAAAAGAGTGGGAGGAGATCAACGACAACAACAATGGCTTCAAATAATAGCACGGGAGTCGTAGAATACTACCACGGTCCAAATGACACCAAAGGAAAATACGAAGAAAATCAAAGGGTGTCAATGAGACCAAAGTCAAAAATCGAAAATTAAAATCATCAAAACTCAAATTAATTTTACAAATTGAGTTATGGAATATACTCTCCAATATCAACATTCTTGGTTAATTTAGTGCATGGAAAACAATTCTATGTTTTCATAGAAATAATTTCTATTTAACCAAGTTATTATCGTCGAGCGACGAAAACAAACATCAGAGACATATATAATATAAAATGTGCACAACAGAATGAAATGTCAACATCGATGTATATATATATATATTAATATGAACCATGAGTACATAAAAAAATATACATCACCGACATACATAAAAGCGATCCAACGATCGGTGCACAAAATACATCAAAATATCACAACATATAACATATGTCACCACGGACACCAGAGTATCACAGACATACATGGATATCAAAACAGCATCAGAGATACATCAAAATACATCAAAAGTATCCAAAATACAGAACCACACTCTATCCTACCCAAACTCTCTCACTATAAGATCTATCATCCAAAGTGCACCGGGAGAGTCCTCAGAGAAGCTCAGGAGGCAGCGGGAGGATCTGTAGCAGCAGCAGGCTCTGCAGGAGTGGAGGTGGTCACCGGATCAGCTGAAGTGTCCACGGGAGCGACGGTAGTGGCCTCGGGAGCACCAGTCGTAGTATCCACCGCAGGAACGGTGGCAACAGGTGTGCTCTCGGGGTCACCGGCAGACGAAGCATCAGCACCAGAAGTGCCCTCAGGGGCACGAGTAGCAACACGAACAAGCTCCTCAATCTCCTCCTCGTCCAACTCATCCTCGTCAGAGACTGACGGAGGGATCTCAATGCCCAAACGAGAGGCGATACGAGCAAGTATCTCCTCAGTACGAGCATATCGAGACTCCATACGTCTCACTGAACGTGCGAGATCGTCAAGAGTGGTAGAGGGAGCAGGAGCAGCTGAGGCAGAAGCAGACGCTGAAGCAGAGGGGGTCGTCCTCTGAACATGACGACGCGTCGTAAGAGACTTCTTGACGGCCGTCGCATTCAGAGGGGGACCGAGAGGACGCTCATCATCAGGTGGAAGTGGGACACGAAAGTGGTGAAAGACAAGTGTCAGAAGGCACGGATATGGGATATGAGCAGACTTCGTGGACTTTCGGATACACTCGAAAGAATCCATCTTATCGAGTATGATCCGAGCCCAGTTAATCTCGCTCCCCATGAAGATGGCATAGATGAGCTTCAGGAAAGGCTGGGAAGGCAAAGAAGAGGAGCCGTACTTAGGAAGTAAGCAGGACTTCAAGATCAAGTTTAGGACCCAGCCATTAGGCTTGAAAGACTTAGATGGCACGCCAATCATGGCAGGAGGGATCTCATGGAAAATCTCAGAAAGGATGACCTGATCAAGGGAAGAGATGTCATCGACGGAGATATTGGAAGGGAGGAGGCCAGACGACGAGCAACTAATCAACTCTCCTAAGATTTCTGTCGTGAGGACAATCGGTGTCCCCAAGACAGTCGTCTCAACAGAGTGGGTCTCGTCGTACTGACCCCGGACACAGTTGGCGTAGAAGAGTTTGACCAGACGGGGGTAAGGGTGTGGATTCGCCTTAGGGTCATATCGAAGGTAATCGATAAGACCGGAAGACGACAGAAGATCAGCTAGGCCTGGGAAGTCTGAAAACTGTACGAAATGCTCCAACAGCAGCGGACAGTGTTCGATACGGTTATATGCCGCGAGACACAACTGGTTGTCGCGACATAATGAGATATCGACACCGCCAACTGGCATCGAACCCTTTCCCTTAGGCTGACGTGTGGAAGTACGAGGTCGAGAGCTAGACGTAGGTTCCCTAGGAGGGGGTGAAGGATCCCTATGGGTCTCGGTCTCGGGTATGTATTCCGTGTCGGAATCAGAAGGAGGTGTAGGGGCACGGAATGAAGCAAGTGAAACAGGTTGCTTCCTAGGCTGAGATCGGGCTCGGGGTTTCGCTATCGCCGTCCTCTTCTTCTTAAGAGGAGGCGAAGACGAAGACGGATGGGTGGTCTTCGAGCGGCGTTTGGGTTGCGAGGGTTCCCTAGGGGGCGACTCTACGGTCATAGGGGACGGATGAGAGGGGTCGATCGGAATCCTTGTCTTCGCCATAAGCGTGACGAGACAAAGCAAGAATCAACACTAGATTTTGAAGAGACCCTAGTGCAAACCCTAGACAAGCAAAAAACGCAAGAAACCCTAACCCTAGAACCCTAAACAGCTGAAAGAGATGATAGGAAGATACCCTAGGGGAGATCGACAGAACCCTAGGTTGGAGATGGCCGGAGTTTTGGTCGGAAAACAGCGACGGGAGAGGAGGAAGTCGAAAGGTCAAGGGGGGGTTTTGAGCTGAAGGGGGGAAAACGATCGACTAGAACAAAATGAAGTCGGTCGAGGGAGTATAAGTCGACAAGGAAGTCGAAAAGACAAGACAGTCCCTGAGCGCTTAGTCGGTCAGAGTTCAAGCGCGACCGACTAGATGACCATCTAGTCGGTCGGCCAATGAGCTTGAATCGACTAAGTGCAAACAGTAACTGAAGCCAAAAATCTGACAAGAATTAGTCGGTCTAAGCTCATTCACTGACCAACTAGAACTGAATCTAGTCGGTCGGCCAATGAACTTGGACCGACTAAGAGAGTCCAAAAATTTTAGAATTAGAAATTTTGAGTTCTCTCCTAATCGCACTTGGATGAAACATCATTATAACTCTCACTAATCATTATACTACCCCATTAAACATCGAAAATCTGAAATTTGACGTTTACGAACAAATCGAGCGAAAATTCCGAAAATTCAACGAAAAAATCCAGAAAATTCCAATAAATCTAGCATGTGCAAATATAACGAAATTGAATAGCATGCAAGATTATTGAATAAAAATGAATCCTAAATCTCGGATTCACCCATAATCCCCAATTCTTGATGCAACCGCACAAATGAGTCTTCCTTTAGGGATTTCGTGAAAATATCGGTGATTTGCTTCTGGGTTTCAACGTACACTAATATGATGTCCTTTTTAGCAACATGATCATCTAAGAAATGGTGACGGACATCTATGTGTTTCGAACGGGAATGGTGTACCGGATTCTTAGAGAGATATATTGCACTTTGGTTGTCCACCATGATAGTGCAAGTATCACAGTTTATACCAAAGTCTTTAAGTGTGTGTCTCATCCAAAGAACCTGAGCACACGTGGCACCGGCGGTAATATATTCCGCCTCGGTGGTTGAAAGTGATACGGAATTCTGCTTCTTGGAAAACCAAGAGACAAGAGAATTTCCTATAAAATGGCAAGTGCCACTATTACTTTTCCTGTCGGATTTGCATCCCGCATAATCTGCGTCACTATATGAGATTAACTCATACGTGCTAGATTTTGGATAAAGTAATCCAAAATCAAGTGTGTAACTTAAATAACGGAAAATACGTTTTACTGCTACTAAGTGAGATTCCTTAGGTTGAGACTGATAACGAGCACATACACATACGGCAAACATAATATCGGGCATACTTGCGGTAAGATATAGTAAACTATCTATCATACCTCGATATAGACGAATGTTTACATCTTTTCCGCCCGCATCTTTATCAAGATGTGTAGACATGCTCATAGGAGTCTTCTTCCCGGAGGCATTCTCCATTCCAAATTGCTTTAGCAACTCCACCGTGTACTTCGTTTGGTGGATGAAGATTGCATCATTCATTTGGCAAATTTGGAGACCTAAGAAATATTTGAGCTCACACATGTGGCTCATCTCAAATTGATCCTTCATCACATTAGAAAACTCTTCGCAAAGAGCAAAGTTAGTAGCACCGAAAATGATATCATCAACATAAATTTGAACTAAAATTATATCATTATTCAAATACTTAACAAATAATGTGGAATCAACTTCTCCCATTTTAAAACCCAAATCCAAAAGAAAATTCTTTAAACGGTCATACCAAGCTCGAGGAGATTGTCTCAAACCGTAAAGTGCTTTCTTAAGTTTAAAAAACATGATTTGGAAATTTTTCATTTATAAAACCCGAAGGTTGAGAAACATAAACTTCCTCAACAACATCTCCGTTTAAAAACGTACTTTTTACATCCATTTGAAATAATTTAAAATCCTTATGGTATGCAAAAGATAACAATAATCTAATTGATTCTAATCTAGTTACCTGAGCAAAGGATTCTTCGAAATCAATACATTCCTCTTGCCGATAGCCTTGAGCTACTAACCGAGCTTTGTTTCGGACGACGATTTGGTTTTCGTCGGTCTTGTTCTTGAAGATCCACTTTGTCCCTATGACGGTGTGGTTCTTCGATGGCAATGGAACAAGCTCCCAAACCTCATTCCTCTCGAATTGAATGAGTTCCTCCTCCATGGCAAGGATCCAAGCACCATCTTCGCACGCTTCATTAACATTCTTTGGCTCTATCGAGGAGGCAAAGGAACAATGAGCGAAGTAGTTGACTTGTGATCTCGTCTTGACACTATCATGGATATTGCCAATGACTTGCTCATGAGGATGGTCACGAACGGTATGAAGCCGTTTAGGAATTCCCTGATCACTAGGAACATTCTCAAAAACTTCATTAGTCGGGTTAGTATCAATAGAATCAATAGAATTAATAGAATCAGAATTAGAATTACCAATTGAATCACATAAAACATCCATGGAGTCATCATCATTAGTAATTCTAGTTGGAACAAATCCTTCATTAAATGAGACATGAAGTGATTCCTCGATCGTTGAGGTTCGTTTGTTGTATATCCGGTAGGCTTTGCTACGTGAGGAATATCCAACAAAATCCCCTCATCGGATCTTGGATCGAATTTGTCCAAACTATCATACGTGTTTTTAATAAAACATTTTGAACCAAAAACATGAAAGTGTTTAACTTGAGGCAATCTACCAAACAACAATTCATAACAAGTTTGTTTAGTGACGGGCCTCAAAAGTATTCTATTAAACATATAGCAAGCAGTATGTACCGCTTCCGCCCAAAATTGATGGCCAAGTTGGCTATCATCAAGCATAGTGCGAGCACACTCCACTAGCGTCCAATTCTTTCTCTCAACAACACCATTTTGAGGAGGTGCGCGAGGGAATGAAAAGGTGTGTGTAATACCAACTTCATCACAAAAGTTCTCAAAAGACTCATTCTCAAATTCCCCTCCATGATCACTACGAATAGTGACAATGGTGGTTCCAATGAGATTTTGTACTTCCTTGACAAATATTGTGAAGTTTTCAAAAGCATCATTTTTATTACACAATGAAAACACCCAAGTAAACCTAGAAAAGTCATCAACAATGACAAGTCCATATCGTGCATGTCCTAATGAAGCAACTCTAGTTGGCCCAAATAAATCTAGATGTAATAGCTCTAGTGGCCGCTTAGATGAAATGCTTTTCTTAGGTTTAAAAGACGATTTTGGAAGCTTGCCTCGTTGACACGAGTCACAAAAGCTTTTCTTTTGAAAGACTAGCTTAGGGAAGCCTCTAATAGAATTTAACTTGGAAAGCTTAAAAAGTGTTCCAAAGTTCACATGACCAAAACGTCGATGCCATAAGTGTTGTTCACTTGTGTTGGCAATGAGACATTGTTCATGTGATCTTGGAAGATCTAGGATGTATATATCCATATGGCGTGTGCCGGAAAACAATAATTCATTATTATCTTTTCTTAAAATATGGCGCATTCCTTTCGCAAAGCTATCTTTGTAACCTTTGTCACAAAGTTGGCTTATTGCAATAAGATTGTGGTTTAATCCTTTAACAAGGTAAACATCACATATTAGGGGTTTAGAAGGATTACCCACTTTACCAACACCTATGATGGTTCCGCTCTCGTTGACTCCAATGACTACCCGGTTTCCATTTGCAATGGGCACCACTCCGGAGAGCAATTGAGTGTCACTCGTCATGTGTTTTGAACACCCGCTATCGAGTATCTGATCGCGCCCCGGATACACGTCCCGGGACGTCGACATTGTAGTCTTACCGCAAGCGCACGGTGTAGCATCGAGCGGGTATCGAACACAGGGAGGCCTAATAACAGTGTCTTCTTCAATCACCTGGAAATAAGAAAAGTCGAGAAACGTTCGCAATAATGCGGTCACAGTCGTTCAATTGTATAAAAGAAGTAACAAATTAATAAAGACGCCTAGGGGTAAGGAATCCCCGCTACTCGCCGTATCTCATCATTGTGACTCGTAGGTTTAACAATTGCTAGACTTGAAATTCGGATGAACTAGTTGCAACTAAATGTAGAACCAAGCTCACGCTCTCGCGCTATTGCCGTTCTATAGCAAACCTAGGGTAGGGTCCAATCTCTTGCAAACCCTAACCTAGGCAAACTAGCGTGAAGAACAACATCATCGTTCAATCGCATCTCGAGCCCACTCTCGTGCAAACTCGAGCTACGACCTAGGTTGGGATAGTTCCTACCCATCCAATCTCTTGCAAACGGGTATTGGTATAGAATTACAATCGAAAACCCTAGTTTCGGTCCAATCTCTTGCAAACCGATTCCGGAGAAATTCAATTGCAACCCAATTCGAATTTCTAGGGCTTCCTATCGAGTTGGGATCCAATCTCTTGCAAATCCCAATCGGTATGAATCCCTAGATATTCGTATTATAGCAATCCCAAACTAACCCTAGTCAATTCTAGCAAGAATTTCACCAATTCATCACAAATTAGAAATAGGGTTCGTAGGGTTCATCCATACGCCCTAAGACGATGAAACTACTCACAATTCATAATATAATGCAATAGAAATTCACAATCAAAATCAATGGAATTCATAGCAATATTCAAAATATCAATAAAAATGGAGTTTTTGAGGGAAAGAGAGACAAACCAATGAAGAACTAGATAGCATCTAACAAAAAATCCCTTTTCTCTCCTCCCTAAAAGCTAAATCTAATACCTAAAAAGTTAATCTAAAAAGGCTGCCAAAAAGTTCTGAAAAAGCCCTCTAAACTAGGTTAAAAACTGGGGTTAAATACCCCCCAAAATCGCCCAAAAAATCCTGACGAAAATGCCCCTGCGCAGCCTCAAAATCGCAGTTTACGCTACAGACAGCGCGGCTCACTCGGCCGAGTGACAAATGTCACTCGGCCGAGTGATAGACCCTGACAGATTCCAGAGAGTTAGGGGTCTTGGGGGTCGTCTCCTCGGGAGTCACTCGGCCGAGTGACTTTTCTTCACTCGGCCGATGGGCGTTCTTCACTCGGGCGGACGGTCGTTCGTCACTCGACCGAGTCGGTCATCGGAGCTGACTGACGGATTCCAGAGAGTTGGACATTTTTGATGCCGTCGTCTTGGTTCCACTCGGGCGAGGGGTGACTCGGTGCTCGGCCGAGTGGTATGGCGATGCTCGGCCGAGTGCACGCTGATATTGGCTCTGTTGCGTGTCCGATCTGGCCGGCCGAGCGGCTGTCTATGCTCGGCTGAGTGACTCCTTCACTCGGCCGAGTGGCATGCTGAAAATGCCCATTCTTCATGTTTTTGCCTCCTCGTCGCTCCTACGACGTTCTTTCTTCTTCCACTCCTCTCCAATCTCAAAATACCCCTTAAGAGAGTCGTCGGTGACACTCTAGATTGGGTGCATCTCAGAATCACTCCAAATCGCTCCAAATCTCCTGAACTACGACAAAAACAACAAATCGTGAAAAGCATCGCAATATTGTCGAATAAACGTGAAAACCACGATTTGATCGATCTAAATGGCATACAAACATGCAGAAAAAATGTGTAAAATACGGAGTGATCAAAATCCCCCAAGCTTACCTCTTACTCGTCCTCGGGGAAAATGAGTAAAAAGCGAACCCGGCGGATAAAGATAAAATAAAAACGATGGAAAGGCGGAAAATGGAAAACGAAAAACAAAATAGAAAACGAAGAGGGAAGTTGCTAGATCATTTTTCTCAGGACGTGGGTTTTGCTTACTCATATAGCATGCATCGAATATAAACCACGTGTCAAAGACTTTTATTTTGATATCGTAGTATAATGGCGCATTTGGAATAGAAAACCCAAGAATATCAATATAGCATGAAAAATGGAATAATTCTAAGTTTATCATCGTCTGAAGCATCTAAAGCGGTATACAATATCGTAGATCACACACTTTTCAATTGAATGCTTTCTATAAGGAGTATAAGAGATATCACACGATAGAGTAGTAAGAATAGAAAAAGTGTGGTTTTCATGAAATGAATGCTAAGCGTAGATTTCTGGATTTCGTGAAACTTTAGCAATCTCACCGAGTATAAAATATTACTTAGCCTAGGTTATCATGCACCGTCAGGTAGTCACACTCTCACACATCATTGGATTCTCTCCCCCAAGCTTATCTATAAGCGTGGTGGCATACACAAACAATATTTACATCCCTGTTTCTTTTATGAAGCTCCAAAAGTAAAAGAAAACAAAAAATAAAAGCTAAAGAGGGAAGAAAGAGAGAAAGTGTATGAGATGGGATCGTTTTCGAACTACTTTTCTCTTTTCTTTTCTTATTCTCAAATCTTTTTCTTTTTCTTTTTCTTTTTCTTTTTTTTCTTTTCTTTTTTTTCAAGTAACATATATACACAATGATCCCAAATCAAAGAGAAGGATATACAAGTATATTTTTTTTCTTTGGATTTTGGGGAATTTGGAGCATGTGATATACTAACGGGGGAATGCCAATAATAGAATCGCTAAGGAGAGATTCACCAATGAATATAAAATAGAGAAATTATGTTCAAGATATGTGGAGAAAGAAATAAATGTATCTCTCAGTTCACTCTATAGGACGTGCATGACAACTTCAGCAGGGTAATATAATCTACTCAGTTTAATCTCAAAAAGTAAACTAATCCAGATTTATCAAAGCTAGCAAACATTCAATCAACCTGAAGTGAAGCGTACAAATCATGCAATAAGAAGTGATATGAGAAAAGAAAGCAGTACTCCATATATAAGCAATCAATGCGTGAATCTTGGTGTGTTTTCTACGATAGCATACATATGAATCATCAGACATCAGCTAATAATATAATTTCATCCATTTTCATACAGCAAAAAGAGAGTGGGTTACTATTTCTAAATACAAAGCAGAACATAGCATATGATATCAGAAATAAAAAGCTATGACACGACAAATATAGCATGCATATAGAGAAAAGCTAACACCACGTCATCATCATCACAGAAAAGTCATCTCTAGCAAAAGATGAAAGAAATAAAGATAAACGAAAAACAAGGAGATTTACAATGCAGCACACTAGGAAAATAAGAAAAAACGTGATGCATGGTAAAAAAGAAAAAACGTGATGAAAAATGGGTGCAAAAGTGGAAAAACGTGAAAAAACTAAAAATAAAAGGTGATAAAAGCAAAAAGCGTGAGAAGTAACTCCTCCAAGCTAAAGTGCATAGTGTCCTCAATGTGCGAAGTGGGGCACACCGAGAGACGGGTAATGGGTGGGGGGTGGGTATGCATGCATGATAAAAAGAAATAAAAATAACAAAATGAAAAATATGATGCGAATGTGATGCATGCAAGGATAAGAGTGATGCAGATATGTGTGTGTCACCAAAAATACTCTCCCTCACTCCCGAAAAAGGATATAGAATGATATGATCAAAATGTGGACAAAAATAGTGATGGGAGGAGGGGGTGGGCAAAAATCATCAGGACCAAGCAGAGAATGGGCAGCATAACAGCAAAAAATATCGATGGCATCAAGGGTGTGCCTAAGCTGGTGGTGCTGCACCATCTCCGTCCTGAGGCGGAGGTGGGGGGGGGGGGGGGTGGTGAACGTGTCTGCTTGGTGGGTGGTGGTCGTAGCAGTCGCTCGAGAATCTGGGTCAGGCAAAAGTGAATGCCGGGAAGTAGCTCGAGGCGGTGCTACATGGCGATGAATGTGGAAGACAGAGCCCTAAAATCGCCCCTGAGTCCACTCATCGCCCCTTCAAGAGCACGAACGCTCTGAACTAAGGCGTCAGGGGGTGGTGGAGCGGAGGGACAGACAGGTCTAGGCTGAGCAGGTCGGGGCTGTCTGATACGGGCAGTGTAGGTGATCGGGACAGCAGGCATGGGTGGTAAGGGTGCTGTGCTCACTAGTGGATGCCCAGCCTCAGTGCGAGGCTGGGACGCAGGCTGGTGTGAGGTGGAAGCAGCAGCAGTGGAAGTGGAAGATAGAATCAGTGACGAGTCAGCAAGAGAGGTCAGTGACACAGACGTGGGAACAGACGTCACGACACTCTCAGATAGAACAGCTACGGTGGAGACCAAAGGGTCGACCGCTGGGGAGGAAGTGTGGGGAACAAAAGGCAAAACCCCAGCAGAGATCAAAGTGGATAGGGTCTCCACGACGGAAGCGAAGGAAGACTCACCGCTCTCAAGTATGGTGGGTGGACGCTCGGGTAGCAGAGAGGTGAGTGGCTCAACCGACAGGGGCACATCAGTGGTGGGGGTGGTGGTAGACGTGGTGGGCGTGGAGGACGGCTCAGCAAGTGTACTCCCGACACTGGCAGAAGTGGGGACAGAAGTGTCGGGAGCCGCAGAAAGTGCATGCTCAGGCTGAGGGATCACATGGTCAACAGTTGCTAGGTGTGCTTGCTCAGCCTCCTCGGCCTCAAGCACGTAGGCGGCGGGGATCAGGAGATCCATCGCCGGAAGCCAGTCCTCGTGTGCTGGTCCTATGTGTGTCCGAGCGGGGCTCGGGAGGATCATGTAGTCAGCACCGAAGGGACAGTGCAACCATACCCAGTGCCACTGGCCGTGGGGACGAAGCATCTTCATCCAGACCATGACGTCTATCGAAAGTGAAGTGGGGCCCGAAGGTCGATGCAGGTCGGTCGGAAGGTCCTCGCCGGTCATCAGGGCTAGCAGGGTAATCAGGCCGCCGCAACATATCGGTGAGCGAGCGCCCACCGATACAATGATGCAGTCCAAAAACCAGCTAGCGACGTAAATCTCTACGACGGGAACCATCACAACACCATCCCTATCCAGAACTCTGGGGCGAGTCATCGAGTAGAGCATATAGAGCTCAGGCGTAGACATCGTCACAGGCTCGTACCTCGCCAGAAAAGTGGTCGCCATAAGGCGCTGGGCTATACGGAGGCAGGGGTGGACTATGGCTGAGGCCTTGGCCCTACTAGGGTCAAATGCCTGTGGTAAACCGGTGATCCTGGCCCAAAAGGCGTGTGAATCGAAAGATGGGGGAGGGATGTGAGTGGGGGCGTAGGCTCGGTCGGGTGTGGGGAATGTGGGCCACTGAAAGAATGCTCTAAGCATTTCGAGAGTGATCCGACACTCTCGATCCATGAGTCTAAAGGAGCATCCCTCATCGGTCCGGGCGATCGAGCTGAGTACCTCGAGTGTCGGACGGACGTAGGTGTCCGCCGACACAGAAAGAAAATCTCGCCAACCCACATTGTCGTACAACGTGAGCATTCCCTCGAGTACCCCCAGGCGGCCTAGGTCAGCTAAATAGGCAAACCTGGAGGGTACTATCGGGCGCTGGGCGATACGCTCAAATCGGACGCGCTGTGCGTCGTCTCTGAACGTAATCCCCAGCGGCCCGACAACCGGAGCCGGTGGTGGCTGTGCGTGAACGGGATCGGCTGGAAGTGGCTGCGGGTGAACGGGGTCGGCTGGAAGTGGCTGTGTGGGGTGGGGTGGTGAAGGTGGAGGGGAGTCCTCCCTAGCGTGGGAGGGGCCGGGCTCATCTGTCCGCTTCCGCTTGATGGAAGCTCCCCGAGTGCGTGGCCGTGTACGGGGCGGCATGTGTGCCCCGAGTGCTCACCCAACTAGTGAAAAATGCGGCGTGCTAAAAATATGGAACGAAGGTACCTGAACACGCCGCGAGAGCAAAACAGCTGATATGTGTGAAGATGACGCCTCCACGAAGCCAATAGCACGTCCGAAGGCTCCCCTAAGCTCCCCCAAGATAGCATGCGCATCAAACAATAATATCAGCGTATAAAATACAAAATACATGGGGGAGATGGGGTATAACAGATAAATAGAGAAATCGATTTGAGGTAGGGGCTCAATGGGTACTCGGATCGTCAAAAATGGGGAGAAAATAGGATTTAACGTAAAATAGGGGTTACTGGAGCTTGGCCGGCGGCTAGGAGGGTCGCCGGCGGTGGGGGGGGGGGGGTCGGCGCTCGGCCGCCGGCGGTCGGGTAGTCGAGGGCGATGGCGATGGTGTTCGGGCGAGCGAGTGGTGATCGCAGCGGGCAAGAGTTGAAGGGGCTCAGGCTCGGGCGAAAATTTGGGCGTTTCGAAAGTCACGCCGAGCCCGTTCGCCTTATATAAGTGAAGTTACGACTCGGCCGAGTGACTATGTCACTCGACCGAGCGATCGTAACGAAAAAGTTTTTTAAATTTTTCTCACTCCGCTTACGATTCGGCCGAGTGGCTTTGCCACCCTCGGCCGAGTGGAAAAAGTCCATTTGGCCGAGTGTCACAAGCTACTCAGAAATTTTCGCCCTAGGAGGGTATCAGTTTCACTCGGCCGAGTGAAGAAGTATACTCGGTCGAGTGGCAGTTTATACTGAAATCACAAAAAAGACAGAGAGTTAGGTACAACAGACTTCCCTCGTTGGTGCGCCACTCGGGCGGACGTCTTTCTTTGCTCGGCCGAGTGACTATGGTACTCGGTCGAGTGGGGCTCTGTTTTCTGCTTCGGGGCTCCGTTTTGGCTCTACTCTCTGTTTTTCTTCCTCCAGGTGGTTTCTTCTTCCTCCTAAGCCTCAAGCGCATTCCTGGAGCGCTCTTCTTTGCCTCGGTCATCCTCCATATAATAGATATCCTTTTCTCCTCCTCCTGTCAAAGAAAATAGGACCCGTTGTCACACTTTTTCGGGCAAACGACTCAAAAACACTAATAAAGTATAAAAAAATAAAAACTAAAATAGAAATAATGCGATAACCGTCGGGTTGCCTCCCGACAAGCGCTCGTTTAAGTTCTTGAGCTCGACCCCTTTAAATTTTCAATTTAGCACGGTATGTTGGGTGTATATGAGATGCACCCGTCGAATTTCCCGGAAAGACCGATCGGATTTGGATCATTGTGGTGTGTGGTCTTCCTCAGCGCCCCTTCGTCATGGGCAATGTTGGGGGGTGGCTCCCCCAAGCTAGAGCTTGCTCCGGTCTTTGACTTTGCCGGTGACACCGATCGTCGTATCGGTGGAGCTTTCTTCGGAGTCCTCAACTTAGAGAGCTTGCAGAGCTCCCGTATTCTTGCGACATCAGCGTCGCCATCATCAATCGCCATGGATATATCGGGGGAGTGCTCAATCTTCTCTTCTTCGGCCAAATCTAGGCCTTCTTCGAAGCTATCTTCGTGGGGTGCGCCGATGGAGTGAGGGATCGCCTCTTCGATGACCTCATCAAGGAGGTATGAAAGGTCATCCGGTCGTCCCTTGAGTAGATATATTCTATTTACCTCGCCCATAGGGACTCCTTCGGAATAATGTTTTAGCCGTTGCCCATTCACCTTAAAAGTGGCTCCGTCTTTCCCTACCGATTCAAATGCTCCTACCGGTTGTACGTGCTTGATGATGAAAGGTCCGGACCATCGTGACCTCAACTTCCCAGGGAATAGTCGGAGTCAGGAATTATATAGCAAGACTTTGTCTCCGACCTTGAAGTCCGTGACAGTTATGCGTGCGTCGTGGAAAATCTTGGTCCTTTCTTTGTAAATTCTTGAGCTCTCGTTGGCATCTCTTCTAATTTCGTCAAGCTCGTTGATTTCCAAGAGTCGCCTCACCACCGCACTCTTATAGTCATAATTTAGGGTCTTGATTGCCCAATACGCGTGGTGCTCCAATTCTACCGGTAGGTGACAAGCTTTCCCATAAACAAGTCGGAACGGTGTGGTGCCAATTGGAGTGCAAAAGGCCGTGCGATATGCCCATAGAGCATCGTTTAACTTCATGGACCAATCTTTTCTAGATCGATCTACGGTCTTTTCGAGAATTTGCTTGATTTCTCTATTTGAAACCTCCACTTGTCCGCTCGTTTGAGGGTGGTAGGCCATGCCAATTCTATGGTTTACCCCGTACTTTTTCAACATGGCTTCAAATTTTTTTTCTATAAAGTGACTTCCCCCGTCGCTTATCAAAGTACGGGGTACCCCAAAGCGTGGAAAAATATTCTGCTTGAAAAACTTGGAGACTACCCTCGCATCATTGGTAGGGGTGGCGATGGCTTCTACCCATTTGGAGACGTAGTCCACGGCCAATAAGATATACTTGTTACCCTTGCTTGACGGAAATGGTCCCATGAAGTCTACTCCCTAACAATCAAAGAGCTCAATCTCTAGAATGGGCTTCATTGGCATCTCATTTCGTTTAGAAATATTTCCGGTCCGTTGGCATCTATCGCACGCCTTGACGAAGTCGTGCATGTCTCTGAACATGGTTGGCCAAAAGAATCCACTCTGCAATATCTTAGCGGTAGTCTTAGAAGCGGCGTGATGTCCCCCGCATGTCATACCATGGCAATGCAAGATGATGGAGGTGGCCTCTTCCTTAGAAACACATCTCCGGATAACCTCATCCTTGCATATCTTAAAGAGATACGGATCTTCCCAGAAATAGCTACGGACCTCATGCATAAATCTCCTCTTTTGCTGTGTGGGCATCCCGCATGGTTTAATCCCACAAGCCAAGTAATTGACATAGTCCGCGTACCAAGAAACTTCTCCGGTCCTTATGGCGTGTAGCCTCTCATCAACAAAGGAGTCATCGATGGGCAAGTTTTCGTCCTCCTTGTCACGAATAAGCCTAGATAAATGATCCGCCACAACGTTGTCCGTACCCTTCTTATCTCTGATTTCCAAGTCAAATTCTTGCAATAGAAGCATCCACCTTATCAACCTAGGTTTGGCCTCTTTCTTGTTTAGGAGATACTTCAATGCCGTATGGTTGGTGTGGACAATTACCTTGGATCCAAGGAGATATGAGCGGAACTTTTCAATGGAATACACGACCGCTAGAAGTTCTTTCTCCGTAGTTGTGTAATTTTTCTGTGCGTCATCCAACGTTTTGCTTGCATAGAATATTGCATGAAGCTTTCTATCTTTCCTTTGCCCCAATACCGCTCCAATGGCTTGGTCACTTGCATCACACATGAGCTCAAAGGGAAGGCTCCAATCCGGTGGTTGTATGATGGGTGCAGAAATTAGTGCTTCCTTCAATGTGTTGAACGCCCGCAAACATTCTCCTGAAAAAACAAATGGAGCATCTTTAGCTAGCAAGGAGGTAAGGGGCCGGGCAATCAAGGCGAAATCCTTGATGAAGCGGTGGTAAAACCCCGCATGACCAAGAAAACCCCTAATGCCCTTAACATTAATAGGAGGAGTGAGTTTCTCGATTACCTCAATCTTTGCCTTATCAACCTCAATCCCTCTTGAGGAGACAAGGTGCCCAAGCACTATCCCTTCCGTGACCATGAAGTGACACTTCTCCCAATTAAGAGTAAGATTATTTTATTGACATCTTTTAAGAACTTTGGTAAGATTAGCCAAACAAGAATCAAACTCACTTCCATAAACTGAGAAATCATCCATGAAAACTTCCATAATATTTTCAATATAGTCGGAAAAGATGGAGGTCATGCACCTCTGAAAGGTGGCGGGAGCATTGCAAAGACCAAAGGGCATTCTACGGTAGGCGTAAGTGCCATAAGGACAGGTGAATGTGGTCTTTTCTTGGTCGTCTTCATGTAAAGGGATTTGGAGAAACCCCGAATACCCATCCAAGTAACAGAAGTATTTATGTTTAGCAAGCCGTTCAAGCATTTGATCTATGAAGGGTAGTGGGTAATGGTCTTTTTGGGTGGCTTTATTCAGTTTTCGATAATCAATGCACATCCGCCATCCCGTGACAGTGCGTGTAGAAATGGGCTCTCCTTTTTCATTTTTTATAACGGTCATCCCCCCTTTCTTGGGGACGACGTGAACGGGGCTAACCCATCTACTGTCAGAGATATGGTAGATAATTCCGGCCTCAAGCAATTTTAGGATTTTCTTTTTGACTACCTCTTTCATATTCGGGTTCAACCGCCTTTGAGGCTCAATAGAAGTGGCTTCAGTGTTTTCCAAGTAGATCCTATGCGTGCATAGCCTAGGGCTTATTCCCTTAAGATCAGAGATAGTGTAGCCAAGGACATCATTGTGATCCCTAAGGATTTCTAATAGTTTTTCAAGTAGATCTTGGCCAAGGTGGGCATTAACAATCACCGGGAAGGTCAACTTACTACCCAAGAAAGCATACCTCAAATTCGACGGCAATTGTTTAAGCTCTACCTCAACGGGTGCCGTACCCTCTGCTTCGTCATCTTGTGTGAGTTTGGCTTCTTCTTCAGCTTCTGAGTTTAGCTCACTCTTCAGTGGAGGCTCAGATTCGCTTCCTAGTGAGGACGGTGCATCGGAATAGACGCTCTCCGATTCTGCACTAGCATCGATAGGACCACCACATTGCTCTGGTTCATTCCTGAGATCGAGAAATAGGCCAGCAGATTCATAATTGCAAGAGTGGGGGTTGTAGAGTGTAACTCCCTGAATGTCGGTTTGCTCGAAGTATTCCTCAGGAGTGTAGTACTCTTCGACGCATGTTCTATCGCCTTCGAAATATAGCTTATCGTCCCTCACATCAACTCTGATATCGCCCCCAATAGTCCCGTCCGGGGAGATTTGATCCATCACAAAGCCAGCAAACAATTTTCGACGGGGTCCTCGATATTAACAGCAAAAGCTTCGGTAGCGTGGACCTCATCAATTAGTTCCTTAAGGAGCTCCGCAAAAGATTCATCGTCTCCCTGGTCAGACTCGGTCATTGGAATTGCATCCCCCATTTTACCTGTTAAGATCTTGTGGAAAATTTCAGGAGAGCTTGCAAAATAGGGCTGCAAACAGAGTTAGAAAAGAATGAAGAAATAAATAAAGAAATTGAAGAAAAATAACCGGGTGATCCAAATCGAACTCCGTCAAAATAGCCTCCCCGGCAACGGCGCCAAAAACTTGATCGCGCCCTGGATACACGTCCCGGGACGTCGACATTGTAGTCTTACCGCAAGCGCACGGTGTAGCGGCGAGCAGGTATCGAACACAGGGAGGCCTAATAACAGTGTCTTCTTCAATCACCTGGAAATAAGAAAAGTCGAGAAACGTTCGCAATAATGCGGTCACAGTCGTTCAATTGTATAAAAGAAGTAACAAATTAATAAAGACGCCTAGGGGTAAGGAATCCCCGCTACTCGCCGTATCTCATCATTGTGACTCGTAGGTTTAACAATTGCTAGACTTGAAATTCGGATGAACTAGTTGCAACTAAATGTAGAACCAAGCTCACGCTCTCGCGCTATTGCCGTTCTATAGCAAACCTAGGGTAGGGTCCAATCTCTTGCAAACCCTAACCTAGGCAAACTAGCGTGAAGAACAACATCATCGTTCAATCGCATCTCGAGCCCACTCTCGTGCAAACTCGAGCTACGACCTAGGTTGGGATAGTTCCTACCCATCCAATCTCTTGCAAACGGGTATTGGTATAGAATTACAATCGAAAACCCTAGTTTCGGTCCAATCTCTTGCAAACCGATTCCGGAGAAATTCAATTGCAACCCAATTCGAATTTCTAGGGCTTCCTATCGAGTTGGGATCCAATCTCTTGCAAATCCCAATCGGTATGAATCCCTAGATATTCGTATTATAGCAATCCCAAACTAACCCTAGTCAATTCTAGCAAGAATTTCACCAATTCATCACAAATTATAAATAGGGTTCGTAGGGTTCATCCATACGCCCTAAGACGATGAAACTACTCACAATTCATAATATAATGCAATAGAAATTCACAATCAAAATCAATGGAATTCATAGCAATATTCAAAATATCAATAAAAATGGAGTTTTTGAGGGAAAGAGAGACAAACCAATGAAGAACTAGATATCATCCAACAAAAAATCCCTTTTCTCTCCTCCCTAAAAGCTAAATCTAATCCCTAAAAAGTTAATCTAAAAAGGCTGCCAAAAAGTTCTGAAAAAGCCCTCTAAACTAGGTTAAAAACTGGGGTTAAATACCCCCCAAAATCGCCCAAAAAATCCTGACGAAAATGCCCCTGCGCAGCCTCAAAATCGCAGTTTACGCTACAGACAGCGCGGCTCACTCGGCCGAGTGACAAATGTCACTCGGCCGAGTGATAGACCCTGACAGATTCCAGAGAGTTGGGGGTCTTGGGGGTCGTCTCCTCGGGAGTCACTCGGCCGAGTGACTTTTCTTCACTCGGCCGATGGGCGTTCTTCACTCGGGCGGACGGTCGTTCGTCACTCGACCGAGTCGGTCATCGGAGCTGACTGACAGATTCCAGAGAGTTGGACATTTTTGATGCCGTCGTCTTGGCTCCACTCAGGCGAGGGGTGACTCGGTGCTCGGCCGAGTGGTATGGCGATGCTCGGCCGAGTGCACGCTGATATTGGCTCTGTTGCGTGTCCGATCTGGCCGGCCGAGCGGCTGTCTATGCTCGGCCGAGTGACTCCTTCACTGGGCCGAGTGGCATGCTGAAAATGCCCATTCTTCATGGTTTTGCCTCCTCGTCGCTCCTACGACGTTCTTTCTTTTTCCACTCCTCTCCAATCACAAAATACCCCTTAAGAGAGTCGTCGGTGACACTCTAGAGTGGGTGCATCTCAGAATCACTCCAAATCGCTCCAAATCTCCTGAAATACGACAAAAACAACAAATCGTGAAAAGCATCGCAATATTGTCGAATAAATGTGAAAAACACGATTTAAGCGATTTAAATGGCATGCAAACATGCAGAAAAAAGGTGTAAAATACAGAGTGATCAGTATCCAATTCCTCTTGGAGCTAAATTTAAATTTGTTGCTCCGTTTCTTTTTCTTGAGTACCTAAAGATAGAAAATGTCGTATCATGGTACCCAAGATCATTGGGTCCAAAAGATTAGACCTTTGGAAGCCAAGTCCAATTGGACTTAGACTTTCCCACATAATTATCACTATGCACAACATCCATGAAATACGAATTCATATAAATTTGTTTTTCATTCATGCGTGTGTCCTTTGGGCTCCAAATAGTGAAGATTTTGGGAGCTCTAATCCTATTGGGAGCATGCATGCGTTATTGATTTCTACGTGATGCATGTCGTGGATAGGCATAAGGAACATGATGAAATGGTGCAATATGAGAATTATTCATACGATGATGTGGGTGAACATATGCATGTGGAGGAACACGTGCGTGAGGGTGTCTCACATGGTGTGCATGTGCCCGTGGATGTGTAGCATAGAAATCATCATATGTGTGAGCATGTGGAGTAGGACGTGTGTTCCTACGTGGCATGGTATTGGTGTACATGTAAGCATGACCCTTCTTTGGAGGTCCACCCAAAGTGGGTTTCTTTCCGAAAGAGGGTGTGTACGAGGTAGAAGCACCATTGGTAGATGAACTACCAATAGAGTGTTTGCTACCACTCGTTGAGTCACCGGAAGTTGGCCTAACAAAGGTAGTGGCCGATTTGAATGAACTCCCCATCTTATACCCCAAGCCAATGTGGTGGTTGGCCGGAAGTAAGTCATTTAGGATGTTATCCAAATGGTCCTTACCCTTATTGAATTTGTTAATCCAGCCTAATGTGCTCTCATATTTCTCGGTGAGAGAACGCAAAGAAGCATCCAAAGTGGATACTTGCGATGTGAGCACATAAACACGAGATTTGAGATTTTCATTCTCAATACTCAAAGTCGAGTTTTGAGAAGTTAAATCCGCTATCTTGTGTTCCTCCGGATCCTTAATGCTAACATGTTCAAGTTGAGACTTGAGATTTACAATCTCATTCTTCAACTCTTCAACAACGTGTCGTTGTTGGTGATGATAGTTTTAGGCGAGGTTTGGATGCTAGCTAAATCATCTTTTACTTTAGTATACCTATTTACTAACTTAGTGTATTTAGACCATAATTGCTCATTAGCATTTCTATGGTCATCCATGATTACATCATCGCCTTCGTTGTCGCTATCATCGGAAGACGAATCTTTATCTTGCTCCTCTCTAGCCATGAAGCACGTGTGTGCTTGCTCCACTTGCTCGTCGTCCGACTCTCCGCTTGAGGAATCCTCGGAGTCTGTGAATGTCCTGACAAGCCCCTTTTTGTACCCTTTCTTGTACTTCTTGGACTTGTCGAACTTCGGCGCCTTCCACTTCTCCTTGTGCTTGTTTTGAGGACACTCCGCTTTCATGTGTCCTGGATTGTTGCATTTGAAACACAAAGGAGAGGAGGCGTTAGAAGAATTAAACTTCGACTTGTTTTTGAAGTTACCTTTTCAGAAGAACCGGTTGAACTTCTTTGCCATGAGTGCCATTGACTCCAAGTCCAACTCGTCTTCCAAGTTTTCATCATCGGTCGATGTGGAAGTTGATGGAGCGGCCTTGAAAGCAATAGCCTTCTTCTTTGGCTCGTCTTGCTTTAGGTAGGACTTCATCTTGTCCTGCAACTTCATCTTGCTATCTTTGCGTACCTCATACGACATCAAGGTACCCATTAGTTGAACAACAGTTTAAGTTTTCATATCATTACCTTCCTCGATGGCGAAGGTCCGTTTCTCCCAACAAGAAGGTGTAATGCCCTACAAGCTACTGCACAAGTACTAGAGGGGGGGTAAATAGTACTTTAAAAATAACAATGAGTATAATTCCTAATTATCGTGCAAACAACTACCAATCAATTTGCGGAAGCTTAAATTGATGACAACAACAAAATTAACAATGCTAACAATAGATATTACTGGGTTTGGATCCACCCAAGTCTCCCCGACTTTTTCCAGGTGATCCTACGTCCCAACCACCCGGATCCCCTCCGGATACTTAGGTTAGAAACCCTAACCCAAGATTTCCACTATGATATCTTGTGAAAAACCTTCACAAGATCAAATCATACATGCAATGGCAATAGTGAATCCCACAACCCGGGATCACAACCTTCTCTCACAACTGAGAGAATCAATAGCAATGAAAATCAGTTTATATATGAAATAAACAATCTTACCACAAATTCCTATACCTTGAGTTTTCTTACCAAATAGGTGCAAGGAGGGATTTGAGGAAGAGGAAGTCACCAAGACCTAGCACCACTGAAATGAGCAGAAATGGGTGCCTAGGAGTGATTAGGAGACTTGAATCAAGCTAGAGGTTGAATGGCTCACCAAGAACAAACTTCTCTCAAGATGGATTCTAGATCTAGAAAGTGAGAGAATGGATTTCTTGTGAGGGAGAGGGCTTTGGAAATGAGTGAGAATCTCTAACTCTTTCAATCTCAATGAATCTCTTAATAACAGCTCTTATCTTGAGAGAAATGACCAAGCTTCGTATTTATAGGGTCCCATAAAAACGAGCTAGGTCAAATCCCAACGGATAGAAATCTGAAGCAGTTAGTCGGTCAAAGAACAACCACTGACCGACTAGTTCATCAACTAGTCGGTCGGACAAACAACATGGACCGACTAAGTGATGAACAGTGAACAGATTGAATTTCAGACCTAGAAATCTAGTCGGTCCAAGAAGACTGTTTGACCGACTAGTTTCACAACTAGTCGGTCGGTCAGTGAACTTAGACCGACTAAGAGTTAAAAACAAATAGTCTGAATACAAATTGATTTAGTCGGTCCAAGAACAAATGTTGACCGACTAGATCATCAACTAGTCGGTCGCCAAATGTTCTTAGACCAACTAACGATAAACAGTAGCTCAGGAGAAAATTGGCATGTACAGTAAAGCTCAACTAGTCGGTCAAAGAAGCATCACTGACCGACTAGTTCATAAACTAGTCGGTCGGTGAGTCAACGTAGACAGACTAACTTTAAACAGTACCGAGCAAGAAAAGAATAACTGAAACTAGTCGGTCCAAGAAGCTTTGCCGACCGACTAGATCACCATCTAGTCGGTCAGTTCTTCTTCTTGAACCAACTAACATGCACAAAAAGTCCGAATCGAAGCGCGATGCTTTGAGGAAGTTAGAATGGACTTCTACTAAGATCCTAGAGCTAAGATATGAGCGTTATGAAGATAGAAATGTAAGATATACTCAAGGCTTAACATTCTATAGATCGAAACTAAAAGACTATAAATAAAACCTTAAGGAACGGTCTTCGAGATCTTCGATCAAATCTTCATGACTTCCAAAATGGTCCAAAAGCTTCAACGAAGCTTTAGGCATTGAATACGAGCTTTGAGAAGTCTTGAGATGTCGCTTTGAGTGTTCTCGTGAATTTGGCGACGATCTCCATAACTGCGCTCACAAATTGTTAGTTCATGAATTATTTATGTTTGCTCATCATCCAAAACCAAATCTGGGGAGTCCAATACTCAACATTCCCCCTTTTTGGTGATGACAAACCAACATAAATAATAATCAAAAATAATGATTCAAATGTAAAATACTTACTCCCCCTGCATTGGTGACACGTTAATTCCAAATTGAATATATATAAATTGCATCAATCAGACGAGTAAGATATATAATGAGAATCGAATTTTGAAATATCGGATATGAAAATCCTTATATATATCTTAACTCCCACTGAATCTAACATATCAAATTAGATTCTTAGAAATTGAGTTAAATTTTCATTTGCCCTAATCATTATCATTATCTCTCCCCCTTTGGCATTATCCCAAAAATGGGGGGCATACAACGACAACAACAAGGATAAAGAAAATCCAACATCGGGAGTCGTAGAATATGACGATGGACCAAATTGACACCAAGAAAATAGTCGAAAACGAATCAAAGTGTGCCAAATTGTCCATTTTCGAAAAAAGAAAATTAAAATCATCAAAATACCAAATATAAATTCACTTATTGAATAAAGAAACATACTCTTCAATACTCAATATTCTTGGTTAAATTTGTGCATGGAAAACAATTCTATGCAATCATAGAAATAAATTCTATTTAACCAAGTTTATAATCGTCGAGCGACGAAATCACATATCATAGACATTGAATGAATATTAAATGTGCACGACGAAGTAAAAGAGAACATCGATGTATATATATTAGAATATCATGAGTACATGCAAAAATACATCGACTACATCATATAAAGTGCAACATCTATATCAACATCAAAAAGATACAACATACATCATCGACTCATCATCATCAAACATCCAACAAAATGAAGAAACATCAAGTACACCGAAATCCAAAACATCAAAATACATCAAAACACCACCAAAACTCCATCCTAACCCAAAACACTCTCAAAAAGATGTATCATCCAATGATCACCGGAGAGTCCTCCAAACTGACGCTCAGGAGGAAGTGGCAGGATCAGCAGTCTCCGTGGGTCCAGTCGAGGGAGTGGACTCAGGCTCTGCTGCAAGGAGTAGTGTGAGAACTAAAGGGATCGTCGGGGCAGGAGTGGAGACATCAACGACTGGCTCAACGGTAGGAGTATCAGCAGGAACATCAGCAGGCACGACTGGATCAGGGATATCAGCAGGAACAGCAGCAGACTGATCCACTGGAGCAGAAGTCTCTGGAGCACCGGAAGAGGTGGCAGCTCCAGCAGTGGAAGTAGTAACAGCAGCAGCAGTGGCCTCAGCGCCACGAGCAGGAGAATCAAGGAGGTCATCGATATCCTCATCATCCATCTCCTCATCCTCAAAAACAGGAGGAGGGACCTAAACACCAATAACACGAGCAATACGACACAGAATCTCCTCGGAACGAGCATACCGAGACTCGAGACGACGAACGTCACGAGCGAGACTCTCAAGAGTGGTGGGAGGTCTGGAAGCAGCAGCTGCAGAAGAAGTGCCCTGAGAAGCTGAAGGAGTCGTCCGCTGCACGTGACGGAGTGCCGCAAGAGATTTCTTTACGGCCGTCGCGTTCAGGGGAGGACCAAGAGGACGCTCATCGTCAGGAGGCAAAGGCACATGAAAATGACGAAACACCAAAGTCAACAGACAAGGATAAGGGATATGCGCAGATTTAGTGGTCTTGCGAATACACTCGAAAGAGTCCATCTTATCGAGTATAACGCGAGCCCAATTAATCTCGCAACCCAAGAATAGAGCGTAAATCAACTTTAGGAAGGGCTGGGATGGCAGAGAAGATGAGCCGTACTTGGGAAGCAAGCACGACTTCAGAATGAGATTGAGCACCCATGCATTTGGCTTAAATGACTTCGATGGAACACCAATGAAAGCAGGAGGGATCACATGGAAGATATCAGCGAGAACAGACTGATCCAAAGAGGAGATATCATCAACTGAAATGTATGACGGGAGGAGACCAGACGACGAACAACCAAGCAACTCCCCCAAGATTTCTACCGTGAGGACTATAGGAGTCTCCAAGACAGTAGTCTTGATGGAGTGGCTCTCATCGTAGTGGCCCCGGACACGATTTGCATAGAACAGTTTGACCAGGCGAGGGTAGGGTCGAGGGTTCGCCTTAGGGTCGAAGCGAAGGTAGTCTAGGAGCCCACAATAGGATAGGAGATCAGCTAAGCCAAGGAAGTCGGAAAACTGAACAAAGTGCTCCAATAGCAGCGGGCAATGCTCAATACGGTTGTAAGCCGCTAGACACATAGGGTCGTCGCGACACAACGATATGTCTACACCACCTGCTGGCATTGTGGCCTTTCCCTTAGGCTGTCGAGTCCTAGGACGAAGTGGAGGAGTGGGTTCCCTATGGCCAGACTCATCCTCGGGTCTAAACTCAGTATCGGAATCAGGAGGTGTAGAGGGGGTATGGAGTATAGGCTTCCTAGACTTAGAATGTTTACCGGGTTTGACTGTTGTCGTCCTCTGCTTCTTCAGAGGAGGCGAAGACGGTGAAGGTTGGGTTGATTTAGCTCGGCGTTTGGGTTTGGAAGGATTCCAAGGCTGCGATGGCCCTACGGTCATGGGGGATACCCCAGAGGAAGTAATCGGGATCCTCGTTTTTGCCATGATCGTGGCACAACGAGTACAAGCAATCGAAATTTGAAAAAGATCAAACAAACCTAAGCTTACAAACCCTAAAGAGTGAAATCGAAACAGGCTTAAGGCAAGATCAAACCCTAGATGTAGTTCAAAACCCTAAGAGATGAAATGAAAGCCATAGGAGATGAAATGAAACCCTAGAAATCGAAAACGACCTAGGAGGAGGAGATATACCTAGGGGAGGGTGATCGACGGCGGCGGATGGTCAGAAAAGTGGCCGGAGTTGATCGGAATACGAAGAGGCTCGAGCGGGGGAAAGGGGATTTCGAGCTGGAGGAAAGCTGGAGACCGACTAAATGAGAAAGAAGTCGGAGAGATTGAGCTTAAGTCGATCGAAATAACGAAAAGACGTGACTGCCCCTGATCACTTAGTCGGTCTAAGTTCAAACGCTGACCGACTAGATGACGATCTAGTCGGTCGGCTAACGAGCTTGAACCGACTAAAAGTGAAACAGCGACCAGTCGAAGATTCCCTGAATGAGAATTAGTCGGTCTACGTTCAAATACTGACCGACTAGAACTAAATCTAGTCGGTCGATAAGTGAACTTGAACCGACTAAAAGAGCTAAGCTGGAGAGGAAATCCTAATAGCTTGAGTTAGTCGGTCTGAGTTCTTTTACTAACCGACTAGATATGAATCTAGTCGGTTGGTGATTGAACTGATACCGACTAAATGAGTCCAAAAGTTTAGAGAATGAGCTAGTCGGTCTGAGTTCATTAGCTGACCGACTAGATGTGAATCTAGTCGGTTGGTTGATGAACTGAGACCGACTAGATGAGTCCAAAAATTGACAATTAAGTTCTCTCCTCAATACACTTGGACGAAATATCGTAAACCTCTCAAAAATCATCTAAACTACCCCATTAAACATCGAAATCTTAAATACGACATTCAAATATGAATTCGAGCAAAAATTCAAAATATCACATAAAATCCCGAAAAATCCAATAAGTCTAGCATGAACGAAATATAGCGAAATATAATAGCATGCAAGATTATTGAATGAAACATGAATCCTATATCTCGGATTCACCCATAATCCCCAATTCTCGACGCAACCGCACAAATGAGTCCTCCTTTAGGGGTTTCATGAAAATATCGGCGATTTGCTTTTGGGTTTCAACGTACACTAAAATGATGTCCTTTTTAGCAACATGATCATCTAAAAGTGGTGTCGGACATCTATGTGTTTCGAACGGGAATGGTGTACCGGGTTCTTGGAAAGACATATTGCACTTTGGTTGTCAACCATGATAGGGCAAGTATCACAGTTTATACCAAAGTCTTTAAGAGTGTGTCTCATCCAAAGAACTTGAGCACACGCGGCACCGGCGGCAATATATTCTGCCTTGGTGGTTGAAAGTGATACCGAATTTTGCTTCTTGGAAAACCAAGAGACAAGGGAATTTCCTATAAAATGGCAAGTGCCACTAGTACTCTTCCTGTCGGATTTGCATCCCGCATAATCAGCGTCACTATATGAGACTAACTCATATGTGCTAGATTTCGGATAAAGTAATCCAAAATCTACAGTGTAACTTAGATAGCGAAAAATACGTTTTACCGCTACTAAGTGAGAGTCCTTAGGTTGAGACTGATAACGAGCACATATACAAACGGCAAACATGATATCGAGCCTACTAGCGGTAAGATAAAGTAAACTACCTATCATACCTCGATATAGACGAATGTCTACATCTTTTCCGCCCGTATATTTATCAAGATGCGTTGTAGTGCTCATAGGAGTCTTTTTCCCGGAGGCACTCTCCATTCCAAATCGCTTTAGCAACTCCACCGTATACTTCGTTTGGTGGATGAAGATTGCATCATCCATTTGGCGAATTTGGAGACCTAAGAAATACTTGAGCTCACCCATGTGGCTCATCTCAAATTGTTCCTTCATAACATTAGAAAACTCTTCGCAAAGAGCAAAGTTAGTAGCACCGAAAATGATATCATCAACATATATTTGAACTAAAATTATATCATTATTCGAATGCTTAACAAAAAGTGTAGAATCGGCTTCTCCCATTTTAAAATTCAAATCCAAAAGAAAATTCTTTAGACGATCATACCAAGCTCGAGGAGCTTGTCTCAAACCGTAAAGTGCTTTCTTAAGTTTAAAAAACATGATTTGGAAATTTTTCATTAATAAAACCCGGAGGTTGAGAAACGTAAACTTCCTCAACAACATCTCCGTTTAAAAATGCACTTTTAACATCCATTTGAAATAATTTAAAATCCTTATGACATGCAAAAGACAATAATAATCTAATTGATTCTAATCTGGCTACCGGAGCGAAGAATTCTTCGAAATCAATACCTTCCTCTTGACGGTAGCCTTGAGCAACTAACCGAGCTTTGTTCCGGACGACGACTTGGTTTTCGTCGGTTTTGTTCTTGAAGATCCACTTTGTCCCTATGACGGTGTGGTTCTTCGATGGCAATGGAACAAGCTCCCAAACTTCATTCCACTCGAATTGAATGAGTTCCTCCTCCATGGCTAAGATCCAAGCGCTATCTTCGCATGCTTCATTAACATTCTTTGGCTCTATCGAGGAGGCAAAGGCACAATGAGCGAAGTAGTTCACTTGCGATCTCGTCTTGACACTATCATGGATATTGCCAATGACTTGCTCATGAGGATGGTCACGAACGGTATGAAGCCGTTTGGGAATACCTTGATCACTAGGAACATTCTCAACAACTTCATCAGACGGGTTAGTCTCAATAGAATCAATAGAATCATTAGAGTTAGAATTACCAATTGAATCACATAAGACATCCATAGAGTCATCATCATTAGTAATTCTAGTTGGAACAAATCCTTCATTAAATGAAACATGAAGTGATTCCTCGATCGTTGAGGTTCGTTTGTTGTATATCCGGTAGGCTTTGCTACGCGAAGAATATCTAACAAAAATCCCCTCATCGGATCTTGGATCGAATTTGTCCAAACTACCATACGTGTTCTTAATAAAACATTTCGAACCAAAAACACGAAAATGTTTAACTTGAGGCAACCTACCAAACAACAATTCATAACAAGTTTGTTTAGTGCCGGGCCTCAAAAGTATTCTATTAAACACATAGCAAGCGGTATGTACCGCTTCCGCCCAAAATTGATGGCCAAGTTGGCTATCATCAAGCATAGTGCGAGCACACTCCACTAACGTCCTATTCTTTCTCTCAACTACACCATTTTGAGGAGGTGCACGAGGAAAAGAGAAGGTGTGTGTAATACCAACTTCATCACAAAATGTCTCAAATGATCACTACAAATAGTGACAATGGTGGTTCCAATGAGATTTTGTAATTTCTTAACAAATATTGTGAAGTTTTCAAAAGCATCATTTTTATTACACAATGAAAACACCCAAGTAAACCTAGAAAAGTCATCAACAATGACAAGTCCATATCGTGCATGTCCTAATGAAGCAACTCTAGTTGGCCCAAATAAATCTAGATGTAATAGCTCTAGTGGCCGCTTAGATGAAATGCTTTTCTTAGGTTTAAAAGACGATTTTGGAAGCTTGCCTCGTTGACACGAGTCACAAAAGCTTTTCTTTTGAAAGACTAGCTTAGGGAAGCCTCTAATAGAATTTAACTTGGAAAGCTTAAAAAGTGTTCCAAAGTTCACATGACCAAAACGTCGATGCCATAAGTGTTGTTCACTTGTGTTGGCAATGAGACATTGTTCATGTGATCTTGGAAGATCTAGGATGTATATATCCATATGGCGTGTGCCGGAAAACAATAATTCATTATTATCTTTTCTTAAAATATGGCGCATTCCTTTCGCAAAGCTATCTTTGTAACCTTTGTCACAAAGTTGGCTTATTGCAATAAGATTGTGGTTTAATCCTTTAACAAGGTAAACATCACATATAATGGGTTTAGAAGGATTACCCACTTTACCAACACCTATGATGGTTCCGCTCTCGTTGCCTCCAAATACGACGCGGTTTCCATTTGCAATGGGAACCACTCCGGAGAGCAATTGAGCGTCACCCGTCATGTGTTTTGAACACCCGCTATCGAGTATCCAATTTCTCTTGGAGCTAAATTTAAATTTGTTGCTCCGTTCCTTTTTCTTGAGTACCTATAGATATGAAATGTCGTATCATGGTACCCAAGGTCATTGAGTCCAAAAGATTAGACCTTTGGAAGCCAAGTCCAATTGGACTTTGATGTCCCCACATAATTCATATTATCCACTACATTAATAAAATAGTCATTCATGTAAACTTGTTTTTCATTCATGGTAGTGTCCTTTGGGCTCCAAATTGAGAATATTTTGGGAGCCTTCATCCTATTGGGAGCATGCATGCGTTGTTGATTTCTACGTGATGCATGTCGTGGATAGGCATAAGGAACATGATGAAATGGTGCATATGGATAATTATTCATATGATGTTGTGGGTGAACATATGCATGTGAGGGAACACATGCGTGAGGGTGTCTCACATGGTGTGCACGTGCCTATGAATGTGTTGCATAAAAATCATCATATGTGTGAGCCGGTGGAGTAGGACGTGTGTTCCTACGTGGCATGGTATTTGTGTACATGTAGGCATGACCCTTCTTTGGAGGTCCACCCAAAGTGGGTTTCTTTCCAAAAGAGGATGTGTGCGAAGTGGAAGCACCATTGGTAGATGAACTACCAATAGAGTGTTTGCTCCCACTCGGTGAGGCATCGGAAGTAGGCCTAACAAAAGTAGTGGCCGATTTGGATGAACTCCCTATCTTATACCCCAAGCCAATGTGGTGATATCCCGGAAGTAAATCATTTAGGATGTTATCCAAATGGTCTTTACCCTTATTGAATTTATTAATTCGGCCTATCGTGCACTCATATTTCTCGGTGAGAGAATGCATCGAAGCACCCAAAGTGGATATTTGCGATGTGAGCACATAAACACGAGACTTGAGATTTTCATTCTCAATACTCAAAGTCGAGTTTTGAGAAGTCAAATCCGCTATCCTATGTTCTTCTGAATCCTCAACACTAACATGTTCAAGTTTAGATTTGAGATTAACAATCTCATTTCTTAACTCTTCAACAACGGTGTCGTTGTTGGTGATGATAGTCTTAGGCGAGGTTTGAATGCTAGCTAAGTCATCTTTTACTTTAGTATACCTATTTACTAATTTAGTATACTTAGACCATAATTGAGAATTAGCATTCCTAAGGTCATCCATAGTTACCTCATCGCCTTCGTTGTCGCTATCATCGAAAGAGGAGGATCCTTGATCATGCTCCTCTCTCGCCATGAAGCACATGTGCGCTTGCTCCACTTTCTCATCGTCCGACTCTCCGCTTGAGGAATCCTCGGAGTCGGTGAATGTTGCTCCGACAAGTCCCTTTTTGTACCCCTTTTTGTACTTCTTGGACTTATCGAATTTCGGCACCTTCCACTTCTCCTTTTGCTTGTTTAGAGGACACTCCGCTTTCATGTGTCCTGGCTTGTTGCACTTGAAACACAAAGGAGAGGAGGAGGTGTTAGAAGAACCAAATTTAGCTTTGTTCTTATAGTTACCTTTTCGGAAGAAACGGTTGAACTTCTTGGCCATGAGTGCCATGGACTCCAAGTCCAACTCGTTTTCTGAGTCTTCATCATCGGTTGATGTAGATGTGGATGGAGCGGCCTTGAAAGCAATAGCCTTCTTCTTTGGATCGTCTTACTTTAGGTAGGACTTCATCTTTTCCTGCAACTTAACCTTGCTATCCTTGCGTACCTCGTATGACATTAAAGTACCCATTAGTTGAACTACGGTGTACTTATTCATATCATTACCTTCCTCGATGGCGAAGGTATGCTTTTCCCAACTAGAGGGAAGTCCTTCGATAAGTTTCGAACACTTCTCCTTTTGGGTGTAGGTTTTGCCGAGAGCTTCCAACTTGTTTATGATGTCGACGAAGCGAGCATAATACTTCTTCATCTTCTCACCCTGTTGCATATGAAACATCTCGTAATCTTTGTTAACAACAATGAGTTTAGAGTCTCTTACCCTACTCGTCCCTTCATGTAATATGAGGAGGGAGTTCCAAATTTGATATGCACTCTTACATGTGCATATCTTATTGAAGTCCTCGGGCTCCAATGCGCATTGCAAGGCGTTCATTGCCTTGGCATTGCATACCTCTGCGGCGACCACCGCGGAGTCCACTTCTCAAAGTCTTCTTCGGCGGGCTCGACGTATTCCTTCATCGTGGTCCTCCATAGAGATGCACTCCGGAGGAAAGTTTCCATCCGGCATTTCCAATACCCGTAGTTGGTACCGTTGAAGAATGGAGGCCTCGTTGAGGAATGTCCTTCCATCACCGAAGATGCTCCTTCACGGTTCCTGAAGGTGCCATAGTCGGAAGGTGGACGCACGGTCTTGTTGTCGTTGACAGACATAGCGTAGACTTGGCTTTGATACCAAATGTAATGCCCTACAAGCTACTACACAAGTACTAGATGTGGGTGAATAGTACTTTAAAAATAACAAGGAGTATAATTCCTAATTATCGTGCAAACAACTACCAATCAATTTGCGGAAGCTTAAATTGATGACAACAACAAAATTAACAATGCTAACAATAGATATTACTGGGTTCGGATCCACCCATGTCTCCCCGACTTGTTCCCGGTGATCCTACGTCCCAACCACCCGGATCCCCTCCGGATACTTAGGTTAGAAACCCTAACCCAAGATTTTCACTATGATATCTTGTGAAAAACCTTCACAAGATCAAATCATACATGCACTGGCAATAGTGAATCCCACAACCCGGGATCACAACCTTCTCTCACAACCGAGAGAATCAATAGCAATGAAAATCAGTTTATATATGAAATAAACAATCTTACCACAAATTCCTATACCTTGAGTTTTCTTACCAAATAGGTGCAAGGAGGGATTTGAGGAAGAGGAAGTCACCAAGACCTAGCACCACTGAAATGAGCAGAAATGGGTGCCTAGGAGTGATTAGGAGACTTGAATCAAGCTAGAGCTTGAATGGCTCACCAAGAACAAATTTCTCTCAAGATGGATTCTAGATCTAGAAAGTGAGAGAATGGATTTCTTGTGAGGGAGAGAGCTTTGGAAATGAGTGAGAATCTCTAACTCTTTCAATCTCAATGAATCTCTTAATAGCAGCTCTTACCTTGAGAGAAATGACCAAGCTTCGTATTTATAGGGTCCCATAAAAACAAGCTAGGTCAAATCCCAACGGATAGAAATCTGAAGCAGTTAGTCGGTCAAAGAACAACACTGACCGACTAGTTCATCAACTAGTCGGTCGGACAAACAACATGGACCGACTAAGTGATGAACAATGCACAAATTGAATTTCAGACCTAGAAATCTAGTCGGTCCAAGAAGACTGTTTGATCGACTAGTTTCACAACTAGTCGGTCGGTCAGTGAACTTAGACCGACTAAGAGTTAAAAACAAATAGTCTGAATACAAATTGATTTAGTCGGTCCAAGAACAAATGTTGACCGACTAGATCATCAACTAGTCGGTCGCCAAACGTTCTTAGACCGACTAACGATAAACAGTAGCTCAGGAGAAAATTGGCATGTACAGTAAAGCTCAACTAGTCGGTCAAAGAAGCATCACTGACCGACTAGTTCATAAACTAGTCGGTCGGTGAGTCAACGTAGACCGACTAACTTTAAACAGTACCGAGCAAGAAAAGAATAACTGAAACTAGTCGGTCCAAGAAGCTTTGCCGACCGACTAGATCACCATCTAGTCGGTCAGTTCTTCTTCTTGAACCAACTAACATGCACAAAAAGTCCGAATCGAAGCGCAATGCTTCGAGGAAGTTAGAATGGACTTCTACTAAGATCCTAGAGCTAAGATATGAGCGTTATGAAGATAGAAATGTAAGATATACTCAAGGCTTAACATTCTATAGATCGAAACTAAAAGACTATAAATAAAACCTTAAGGAACGGTCTTCGAGAGCTTCGATCAAATCTTCATGACTTCCAAAATGGTCCAAAAGCTTCAACGAAGCTTTAGGCATTGAATACGAGCTTTGAGAAGTCTTGAGATGTCGCTTTGAGTGTTCTCGTGAATTTGGCGACGATCTCTATAACTGTGCTCACAAATTGTTAGTTCATGAATTATTTATGTTTGCTCATCATCCAAAACCAAATCCGGGGAGTCCAATACTCAACAGAAGGAAGTCCATCGATGATCTTCGAGACTTTCTCCTTTTGGGTGTAGGTCTTACCGAGAGCCTCCAACTCGTTTATGATGTCGAAGAAGCGAGCATAGTACTCCATCTTCTCACCCTGTAGCATATGAAATAATTCGTAATCTTTATTAACTACAACGAGTTTAGAGTCTCTTACCCTACTTGTTCCTTCATGCAATATGAGGAGGGAGTTCCATATTTGATATGCACTCTTACATGTGCATATCTTATTGAAGTCCTCGGACTCCAAGGCACATTGCAAGGAGTTCATTGCCTTGGCATTGCTTACCTCCGCGGCGACCTCCGCGGTAGTCCACTTCTCGAAGTCTTCTTCGGCGGGCTCGACATACTCCTTCATCGTGGCCCTCCATAATGAAGCACTCCGGAGGAAAGTTTCCATCCGGCATTTCCAATACCCGTAGTTGGTACCGTTGAAGAAGGGAGGCCTCGTCGAGGAGTGTCCTTCCATTACCGAAGACGCACCTTCACGGTTCCTGAATGTGCTATAGTCGGAAGGTGGACGAACGGTCTTGTTGTCGTTGGCAGACATAGCTATAGACTTGGCTCTGATACCAAATGTAATGCCCTGCTAAGTTACTGCACAAGTACTAGAGGGGGGATGAATAGTACTTTAAAATAATTAAGAGGATAATTCCCAATTATCTTGCAAACTCTACCAATTAATGCGAAAATGCGGAAATGTAAATATGACAACAAAGAAGACAATCGCAAACAAGCAATATTACTGGGTTCAGATCCACCCAAGTCTTCCCGACTTGTTCCCAGTGATCCTACGTCCCAACCACCCGGATCCCCTCCGGATACTTGAGTTAGAAACCCTAACTCAAGATTTGCACTATGAAATACTTGTGAAAAACCTTCACAAAGTCAAATCATACACAAAGGAAATTGTGACTCCCATAACCCGGGATCACAAACAAACTCTCACAACCGAGAGTGAATCACTTACAATATCAAAGTAAATTGAAATAGAAATTGCTTACCGACAAAATCCTATGCCTTGAGTATAACTTATGATTTAGGGCAAAACGGATTTTGGGGAAGATGAAGAGGCACCAAACCCTAGCTCCAAGATGTAGATCAGCGATGGAGAGCTATGAGATAGTTGGTGACCTAGGATCAAGCACTTGGCTTGGAAGGCTCACAATCAATGAATCTCTCTTTTGAAATAAGAGTGAGGGAGAGATTCTTGAAAGGAAATGAATGAGTTTTAATGAGATTGAATGCTTTCTCTTTGATCTCTAAACTTCTCTTAATATCAGCCTTAAGTGCAATGAATGCAGCACACCAAGCATATATAGGTTAGAGGAAAGAGAGAGAGAAAAACGTTTCAATTAAAGCTCCAACGGCTCTATTCTGAACCAAACTAGTCGGTCAAAGAACAACCACCGACCGACTAGTTCATCAACTAGTCGGTCGGTCAAACAGCATGAACTGACTAACTGGTGAACATGGAATAGATGAAGTTTCAAACTAACAGAACTAGTCGGTCCAAGAAGACTTGCCAACCGACTAGTTTCACAACTAGTCGGTCGGTGAGTGTTCATAGACCGATTAAGAGATAAAACAAATAGTCTGAGTACAATTTGAATTAGTCGGTCCAAGAACAAATGTCGACCGACTAGTTCATCAACTAGTCGGTCGCTAAATGAGCATAGACCGACTAATGATAAACAGTAACTTGGCATGTACAAAGAAAGCTCAACTAGTCGGTCTAAGAAGCATCACGGACCGACTAGTTCACAAACTAGTCGGTCGATGAGTCAACGTAGACCGACTAACTGTAAACAGTAAAGAGCTTAGAATTGAGAAGGTAAACTAGTCTGTCCAAGAAGCATTGCCTACCGACTAGATCACCATCTAGTCGGTTGGTTCTTCTTCTTGAACCAACTAACATGCACAAGAAGTCGCGAACAAAGCGCGATGCTTCGGGAAAGTTAGTATGGACTTCTACTAAGATCCTATGTCTAAGATAGGAGCGTTATGAAGATTAAAACGTTAGACCTACTCAAGGCTTAACATTCTATGGAACGAAGCTAAAAGACTATAAATAAAACTTGACGAACCGTCTTCGAAAGCTTCGATCCGAATCTTCATGACTTCTAAAATGGTCCAAAAGCTTCAACGAAGCTTTAGGCATACGATCATGTGCTTTGAGAAGTCTTGAGACGTCGCTTTGGATGTTCACATGAATTTGGCGATGATCTCTATAACTGTGCTCACAAAGAGTTAGTTCACGATATATTTATGTTTGTTCATCATCCAAAACCAAATCCGGGGAGTCCAATATCCAACAATTAGTACGCAGATCATATAAGGACAAAGACTTCTGGTCCCAACTAATGGTCTCAGGAGCTTCTGGCTTCTTAGACTGTGTGCCCAGTTTAGGGAAAACTTTCTCATTAAATTCACAGTCAGCAAAACGTGCCTTGAATGCGTCACCCGTCAGGGGTTCAATGTATCTGATAATAGAAGGAGAATCAAACCCAATATATATACCTAGACGACGCTGAGGACCTATTTTGGTCCTCTGAGGTGGTGCTATTGGGACATATACCGCACAACCAAACACTCTCAAATGAGAGATATCCGGAGGTGCGCCATATGCTAGTTGCATCGGGGATAAAGTATGACCTCCAGAGGGTCTTATCCTAATAAGTGATGCGGCATGTAAAATAGCATGCCCCCAAGCATCCACCGGCAACTGGGATTGCATAAGCAATGGACGTGCAATCCATTGGAGTCTCTTTATAAGGGACTCAGCTAATCCGTTTTAGGTGTGAACATGTGCTATAGGATGTTCAACTTCAATACCCGTTGCCCGGCAATAGTCTTCGAAGACTTGTGAAGTAAATTCACCCGCATTATCAAGACGTAGTTTCTTGATATGGTTATCAGGGAAATGAGCACGCAACCTTATTATTTGTGCCAATAGCTTTGGAAAAGCTAGGTTACAGGTGGACAAGAGGCACACATAAGACCATTTGGTTGATGCATCAATCAGTACCATGAAGTACCGAAATGGGCCACTTGCGGGGTGAATAGGTCCGCAAATGTTACCTTGAATTCTCTCAAGGAAGCCAGGAGACTCTAATCCCACTTTCAGGAGGGATGGTCTTGTTATAAGTTTTCCCTTGAAACAAGGGAGACAAGGAAATTCACCCTTTCGAAGAATCTTCAGGTTCTTCAATTTGTGTTAACGGGATTCAGTGATGATGCGTCGCATCATTGCTGTTCCAGGATGACCAAGTCTATTGTGCCAGAGTTGGAACTCTGGCAGTGATTGTCACGTCTGGTGCTCAGTCATATCGGCTTCTATTGGTTGAATGTATGTTTGGTAGAGACCCGACGGGAGGCCCTTGAATCGCTCGCAGATGATCTTCTGGTCATCTTTATGACAAGTGACAATCAGATATTCAACCTTATTTTCATCTCTGGTCTCTAAGTGATATCCGTTTAAACGGAAATCCTTGAAACTTACAAGATTCCTATTTGATTTAGGAGAGAATAATGCATTTTTTATTTGAAGTCTTGTGTTATTTGGGAGCAATATAATTGCTTCACCAAATCCTTCGATTATTTGGGACAGTCCTGAAATTGTGATAACATGACCGTCATATTTATTTATGCTATTAAAATAGCAATGATCGCGAAGGATTGTGTGCATTGAGGCACTGTCCACTAGGCACTCAGACATCATCTATATAAGCAAAAACGAAATTTTATTTGAGCGAAAATGTAGACATTCATTCGAAAATAAAATTTCATACTAAAGCAAATAAAAGATGAAGATACATTGAATTCTAAAAGCATAGATAAAAGATGATGCTCAATCGAGAAGGTCATCGTTCTCAAAGTCTTTTGCAGTAAACATTGTTGGCGGCTGAACATCCGCCAAGTTTGTTTCAGGTAGAGACTTCTGGCTTGCCTGGTATAGATCCTGGAGGTGGCGAGGAGTGCGGCAGTTTCTGGACCAATGGCCAGTCATGCCGCATCTATGGCATTTATCCTCCCAGTTCTTCTTTGGAAGTGACACTTGCTCGGTGTTCTTTCGCTTCCAAGTGAAGTTTCTTTTTCTCTTATTGTTTTTGTTTGTCTGGGGAGCTGCACATCTTGGTTGCTTCATTACAGCTTTCCCTTTAGTGTTTTTAGCCTTCCTCTTGTTTTTCCACTTCTAGGGAGAAACGTGGTGGGCTTCAGGGATAGGGGCAGTGCCAGCTAGACGTAAGTTATGAGTTGCAAGCAGTAAGTCTCGATTCTGCTCTGCCCTAAGTAGGCATGAGATCAGATCGGAGAATTTCATGAAATTGCGTTCACGATACTGCTGCATGAGGATTCCATCTTTCTCGTGAAAAGAGGTAAATGTCTTTTCCAACATGCGCTGTTCTGTCACTTCTTCACCGCACAACTTCAGGCGTGAGGTGATGTTATGAAGTGTAGAATTGTACTCAGCGACGGACTTATAGTCCTGAAGTCTGAGGTTTTCCCACTCATAACTGGCACGCGATAATATAACATCAATTTGATGTTTATACCGAGCTTCCAGCGCTGTCCACAGGTCCTTTGGGTCCTCAACCGTTAAGTATTCGGCCTTTAAGGTCCGATCTATATGTTTCCTAATGTAGATTATGGCTTTCGCCTTATCTACATCGGATACAGTGGTTGGAGGGCTGCTGCTAGATGTAGCAGAAGCTTCGGCCGCTGCTGGGGCCGAGGAAGGAGCCAAAATGGACCCAAGGAGGGCCATCGAACGCAAGTGGAACTTCAAGTCCACTCGCCAACTCAGGCAATTCGTCCCTGCAGAGTCAAGGACTTCGAAATCGATGTTTGCCAATTTTGCCATTTATCTACGCAATTTAAAATGAGCATGAATTAATTAAAATTCAAAATTCATGCATAAAGAAATAAACAAGTAAAAATGCGGGGATCGGCCAGATACCCAATAAAAAAGTACATAGTCCAAAGTTTGTTTACAGTCCATAAAAGAAAATAAAAATACAACTTCAGAAACCCAAAGTGGGTCCCATTATCTTCGTCTTCATATGTTGTTGCACCGAGCTTTGGCTTTTTATACAAATTTCCTCAATTACAAATTCTCTCAAAAGAAAATAAAAGTGCAAGGAAAGTAAATAGGTATACAATGGCCGATCCCGAAAAACACATTTTTACTTATTTAAACATCCACGCAGTTCTAAATATGCTACAGACATAAAAATAAACAACCATGCATATATCTCAAGCATAACATATGGTAAAGGAAACTAGAAAATATAATTATCTCGTAGACCACTTGAAAACGTCATACACCGTTAGGTTAGTTGACTAACGGCAGAGCGGTCTCAGGATCTTTAAGATAGTTATATTTTGAAAAATAGAATCCTAGTATTCCATAATTTAATAATAATGCCAGAGTAATATAATATTAGCAAAAAGACAAATTCGGCGTAGAGTAAAGTAATATTATGATTGGGGCTCCAGGCCCATCAGAAAAATATTAATAAATTTAATAAGCAATTGTATTAACAAAGCTTCTAGCTCAATAAGCCAATTCAATATGTGGACTTCAGGCCCATTAGTAAAATTTTAGTTTAATTTTTAAGTGTGCAATTGTATTTACTGGGCTTCAGGCCCAATAAACAGCCCATCTACCGTTAAAAAAAATTAATTTAAGGTAATTTTAACTTATACCCTAAATCAAAACATTAGGTATGTAGGGGATCTCAAGAGTCCCCAAATCATAAAAACTGTAGCATCAGCCATGCCACGTTGACCGAGTCCCCCTGCCGGAGTCCCCCCAATGTCGGGGATGCGTTACAGTCGGAGCCCCCTCGCGCAGTCGGGGGGTTATCCCCTGCGCCCCCCCTCTGTCGAAGGGGAGGTTTGCCTGCGCCCCCCCTCTGCCGGGGGGTTTGTCACGAGCCCCCCCGTTACCGGGGGGGGGGGGGGTGTTTCGCCTGCGGCCCCCCCGCTGCTGGGGGGTTTGGTTTGCGGCCCCCCCTGCGGGGGGAGGGGGGGTTGGTCCGAGCCCCCCGCTGCCAGGGGGTTTTACCTGCTGATCACTCCGTGTTTTACACCTTTTTTCCGCATGATTGCATGCCATTTAGATCGCTCAAATCACGCTTTTCACGATTTATCGACAATATTGCGATACTTTTCACGATTTGTTGTTTTTGTCGTATTTCAGGAGATTTGGAGCGATTTGGAGTGATCCCGAGATACGCCTACTCCAGAGTGTCACCGATGACTTCCCCGAGGGGTATTTTGCTATTGGAGAGGAGCGGAAGAAGAAAGAACGTCGTAGGAGCGACGAGGAGGCAAAAACAAGCTGTTTGGGCATTTTTGGTGTCTCACTCGGCCGAGTGAAGGAGTCACTCGGCCGACCAGCGAGACCCCGCTCGGCCGACCAGATCAGACACGCTTCATGTGTGCACTCGGCCGAGCATCAGAAGCCACATCGGCCGAGTGACGGAACCCCGTCCGCCCGAGTGGCACTCAGACGACGCCCATCAAAAAGAGCCAACTTACTGTTTTTCGTCTGCCTGAGCTTCAGAAGACCCACTCGGCCGAGTGGAAATTGCCGACCGCCCGAGTGAATAGAAGCCATCGGCCGAGTGACGACAACTCACTCGGCCGAGCGACGCCCGAAGTGAAGACCCCCAAGACCCCAGACTTACTGGAAATTCTCAGGGTTTCTCACTCGGCCGAGCGACTTTTGTCACTCGGCCGAGTGAGCCGCGCTGCCTGTAGCGTAAATTGCGATTTTCAGGCTGCGCAGGGGCATTTTGGTCACAGTTTTTTGGACGATTTTGGGGGGTATTTAACCCCAGTTTTTAACCTAGGTTAGAGAGCTTTTTCCTTTGCTTTTTGCAGCTTTTTAGATTAAACTTTCTAGCTTTTGATTCTTGTGATTGGAGAGGAGAGAAAAGTTTATTTTTGTTGGATTCTTGGAGAACTCTATTGGTTTGTCTCACTCTCCATTAAAAATCTCATTTTTATTGCTTATTTGAATATTGTGATGAATTCTATTGTTATTTCAATTGATTATTCTTGCATTTGTGATATGAATTGTTAGTAGTCTATACGTCTTGGGGCGTGGGGATGAACCCTACGAGCCCAATTTCCGATTTGTGATGATTTGGTAGAAATATTGCTAGAATTGCTATTAGGGTTAGTTTGGGATCGATATACTACGGATTTCTAGGTGTTCATATCGATTGGGATTTGCAAGAGATTGGATCCCAATTCGATAGGAAACCCTAGAAATCCGAATTGGGTTGAAATTGAGTTTCCGTAGTATCGGTTTGCAAGAGATTGGACCGATACTAGGGTTCTCGGTTGCAATTCCATACCGATACTCGTTTGCAAGAGATTGGACGGGTAGGAACTATCCCAACCTAGGTCGCGGCCCGAGTTTGCACGAGAGTGGGCTCGGGGCGCGATTGAACGATGATGTTGATCCTAATGCTAGCTTGCCTAGGCTAGGGTTTGCAAGAGATTGGACCCAAACCTAGGATAGCTATAGACCGGCAACAGCGCGAGAGCGTGAGCTAGGTTTTACATTCAGTTGCAACTAGTTCATCCGAAATTCTACCCTAGCAATTGTGATACCAATGAATCACATTGACGAGATACGGTGAGTAGCGGGGATTCCCGATTCCCTAGGCGTCTTTATTTGATTTTATATCTCCATACTTTGTCTGACGATTGTGACAGGATCGCCAAAAGGCAAATTCCCTCTTTTCTGTTCCTATAGCCAGGTTGTCTGGAGCAGGCACTGTCATTCGTCCTCCCTGTGTTCGATAACCCGCTCGTCGCTACACCGTGCGCTTGCGGTAAAACTACACGGTCGCCCTTTTGGGTTACATTCCGGAGCGATCAAGTTTTTGGCGCCGTTGCCGGGGAGGCGATAGTGTTTGATCTTATCACCCTAGCTATTTCTTTCTTTTTGTTTTATTTCTTTATTTTTATCTAACCCTTCCATTGTGCTAATCACTTCTTTGAAACTTTGTTCTCCCGTGCATGTACACGAGATCCACTGCGGACCCTGAAGCTATATTATTTGATCCCGAGATTGAACGTACTGTGCGGAGAATCAGAGCGGAGAGGAGACAAGATCCGGAAGGGAGGTTTATGACCAACCCGGAAACTGCGGAACAATTGGCGGCAAGAATGGCGAGGATCATTTCCATTCGCGATAGGCTTCGGCCTAAGACCTCTTCTACGACCTCGTCCATTGCCATGCCGGAGTTGGCGGCCGACAAGAATTTTGAGCTGAAAACCGGACTAGTGGTTCTGATGCAGCAGGATCCATTTCATGGGAACGCCCATGAAAATCCTCACTACCACATCCAGCTATTTTTGTCGAAGTGCGCCACATTTCAGATGACGGGGGTCTCCATCGATGCCATCAGACTGCGCCTCTTCCCCTTCACATTAAAGGATAAAGCTCTTTATTGGTTGAGGACGCAAGCTGAGGGAGTCTTTACCACATGGGATGAGTTGGCGAGCGCGTTCATTGACAAGTTCTATCCGCCTTCCAAGACGGTAAAGATTAGGAGTGCTCTTATGTCCTTCAAGCAAGGACCTCAAGAGACGCTCTATGAGGCTTGGGAGCGTTTCAAAGACCTGCAGCATCAGTGTCCGCACCATAGCATTGAAGATTGGGAGCTAGTCCATAGCTTCTACAATGGTCTCCAACCGGGGACCAAGCAGATTATTGATGCCGCGGCAAATGGTGCCATCCTATCGAAGACTCCCGACGAAGCTACGGCCCTAATTGAGGAGATGGCCTCAAACAATCAACAATGGGGCGACGAGCGAGGACACTCTTCGTCCTCCTTGAAGCCATCTAGCATCTATGAGGCAAAGGCCGTAGCGGAGCTTACCAACAAGTTTGATTCTCTCCACAAGGTAGTGGAGAGACTGGAGAAGTATATCACGGAGCCCCAAGGACCCCCTTCCACATCCGCACCAACAAATCAAATGTGTGATTGGCAAGACCAATCCCAATCTATGTATTTGGGAGGAGAACAAGGAGAGGGCTCTTTGGAGCAAGTTCAATACGTCGCGGGGAACCAAGGATATTGGGCCAATCCGGCCACTAGAAACCATCCCGGTTTTTCTTATGCAAACAATGATGGAGCATTGAACCCGCCGCCGCCACTACCTCAACAAGCTCGACCACCACCACAACAACAATATCCACCGAGGGGGCCTCCGCAACAAAATTTCCCGCCAAAGCAACAAGTTGGACCCTATAGGCCGCCCGGATACAATCAAGGGTGGAGAAATCCAAACCCTCCACAAGCTCAACAACGATCCGAATTTGAAGCTAAGGTGGAGGAGTTTATGGTCGAGCAGAAGAAGATCAATGCTTCCTTGAAGGCGGGCCAAGACTCCCTTACAACCGTTGTAGCCCAAATCTCGGAGCAACTTGCGTTGCTCAACCGAAATACTCAGCAATTGCCGGCTCAACCCGAGCAAAACCCACGGGGCAACACCGGCCACATCAATGCCGTGGTTGCAGTTACAACTAGAGGCGGGAAGGATACCACTCCCGTCATGATTCCAACCGAGGAGCCCGTAGAGGAGAATGTAGAGCCAATTGAGCCGGTCGTTGAAGTTGAGATGGAGAAAGAGCCGCAAAGGGAAGAAAAGTCTAGAGCGGAGCAATTGATTGAAGAGAGGCGTTTTATGCCACCGGTCCCATTCCCTCAGAGGCTTGCTAGAGCAAAAATGGAGAAACGGCTAGCAAAGTTTCTCGAGTATTTAAGAGGGGTAAGCCTCAACATTCCTTTCCTCGACGCTATCGTGGAAATCCCGACATACGCCAAGTTCCTGAAAGATTTGATTACGGGAAGAAAGAGGAAGGAGAAAATCATGCTCGCAGAGGAGGGCTCTTGGTTCACCAAGAGAGAGAAGGAGCCGGCTAAATTCAAAGACCCGGGGAGTTTTCGAATTCCTTGCACCTTAGGCGGCGTCCCTCTACAAAAGGCATTGGTGGACTTAGGGGCTAGTGTTAGCCTCATGCCTCTCTCTATGTTCCTAAGGCTAAATACCGGCACAAAATTGAAGCCTACCGACATGCGGATACAACTAGCCGATGGTCGGATCACAAGGCCGGTAGGGATCGCAGAGGATATCCCGTTACAAGTCCCGGGGGGCATATGTTTGCCATGTGACTTCGTGATCATGGATGTTAAGGAGGAGGGAGACACGTCGCTAATACTTGGACGCCCGTTCCTCGCCACCGCCGGTGTCATTGTCGACGTACGTGAAGGGACTCTAACATTGAATGTCGGCAACATCGAGGTGGAGCTTCATATTCCCAAGGCAATGAAACACATGCCTTATCATGAGGAGCTGGACTATATGGACCTCCTTGACGAGGTTATTGAGGAGGCGATCCCCCATTCGATCGGCGCTCTATTCAAGGAAGATTTTAAGGAAGGGCCGGATTTAGGCCAAGAAGAAAAGGTGGAGCATTCCCCCGACCTCTCCATGGAAATTGATGAAGGCGACGCTGATGTCGCGAGGATACGAGAGCTCTGCAAGCTCTCAAAATTGAAGTCTCCGAAGAAAGCTCCGCCGATACGGAAATCGGTGTCACCGGTGAAGCCGAGGACCGGAGCAAGCACTAGCTTGGGGGAGCCACCCCCCAACACTACCCGAGACGAGAGATCACCGAGGGAGAACACGCCGCCGCTACATCCGAATCCAAGCGTTCTCCCCGGAAAATTTGACGGGTGCATCTCATATGCACCCAATATCCCGCATTGAATTGAAAATCAAAGGGGGTCGAGCTCACGACCTTAAACGAGTGCTTGTCGGGAGGCAACCCGACGGTTATCGCTTTATTTTTACTTTTCTTTTATTTTTGTTTTAGAAATTATTAGTATTTTGAGTCGTTCGCCCAAAAATTTCGTGATAACAGGTCCTATTTTTCTTTGACAGGAGAGGAGAACGAGGGATACCTATCATTAGGAGGATGAACAAGGCGACGAGGAGCGCTATAGGAAGGCGCTCGAAGCCTAGGAGGAAGATGAAATCGACTGGAGGAAGAAAAACAGAGTTTAGAGCCCAAACGAAGCCAAACAGCAGAAAACAGGGTTCACTCGGCCGAGTATACTAGTCACTCGGCCGAGCACATAAGTTCGTCCGCCCGAGCGGCTCACGAACGAGGGAAGTCTGATGTACCCAACTCTCTGTTTCTTTTCTTGATTTCAGTATAATTGCTACTCGGCCGAGTATATATATTCACTCGGCCGAGTAAAACTGATACGCTCCTAGGGCGAGTCTTGCCGAGTAGCTTGAGCCACTCGGCCGAATGGACTTACTCCACTCGGCCGAGGGTGGCAAGGCCACTCGGCCAAATCGTAAGCGGGGAGGAATTTTTCAAATCAATTCCGTTGAGTTCACTCGGCCGAGCGACGTAGCCACTCGGCCGAGTCGTAACTTTTTCTATAAAAGGGGGCGTGGGGGGGGGGGCGCGTTTTTTGAAACGAGTTAAACCCCCAGAACCCCGACCGTTCGCATCCCTCGCCCCCGATTCCCCCCTCACTCGCCCGACCTCGCACCTCGCCGCGGCGCTCGGCCACCCACCGCCGGCCGACCGCTCCTCCGCCTCGCCCGAGTCGCCGCCGGCGACCACCTCGCCGGCCGAGCTCCGGTACCCCGATTTTCTGCCTATTTCTCCTCTTTTGCGTATTTTTCGATGATCCATGTGTCTAACGAACCCCAAACCCAAATTAAATTCAATTTCTATCTATTATACCCCTAACCCCCCATACGTTTTGAATATTACACGCTAATCTCTTCGTTTGATGCGCAGGTTAAATTGGGGAGCTTAGGGGAGCCCAGGGGAGCTTCCGGGGATTGCTTTGGGCTACGTGGAGGCGTCGTCTTCGCACGCTTCCATTACTTTGCTCTCGCGGCGTGTCGCGGTATACTCTTTCCTTTATTTTACGCACGCCGCATTTTTATTGCTTTTGGTGAGCACCCGGGGCCCATATGCCGCCCCGGACACGGCCGCGGTCGAGGAGAGCTTCCGCCAAGCGGAAGCGGTCAGATGAGCCCGGCCCCTCCCACGAGGTGGAAGACTCTCCTCCGCCTACACCACCACACCCCGTTCACCCCGCACAGCCTGCAGACCCCGCACACCCCGCACAGCCTGCAGAGCCCATTCACCCCGCACAGCCACTCCCTGCCGTCCCACAGCCACCACCACCGGCTCCACTTATCGGGCCGCTGGGGATTACGTTCCGGGACGACGCACACCGCGTCGTTTTCGAGCGCATTTCCCAGCGCTCGATCGTACCCTCCAGGTTCGCACACCTTGCAGACCTAGGACGCCTGGGGGTACTCGAGGGGATGCTCACGTTGTATGACAACGTGGGTTGGCGAGATTTCTTCCAGGTGTCGGCGGACACGTTCGTCCGTCCGACACTTGAGGTGCTTAGTTCCATCGCCCGGACCGACGAGGGATGCTCGTTTAGGTTCATGGACCGAGAGTGCCAGGTCACTCTCAGTATGATGAGAGCTTTCTTTTCGTGGCCCGATGTCCCCGGGGCCGACCGTGGTTACGCCCCTACTCACATTCCCCCACCTTCCTTCGATTCCGGCGCTTTCTGGGCCCGGATTACGGGTCTACCTGCTGCCTTCGACCCTAGTAGGGCCAAGGCCTCGGCCATCGTCCACCCTTGCCTCCGCATAGCTCAGCGCCTTATGGCGACTACCTTTTTGGCGAGATATGAGCCTGGGACGATGTCCACGCCGGAGCTTTATATGCTCTACGCGATGACGCGCCCCAGAGCTCTATCTAGGGAGGGTGACGAGTTGGTCCCCGCCGTCGTGATTGATATCGCGAGCTGGTTTTTGGATCGCATCATCGTATCGGTGGGCGCTCGCTCACCGATATGCTGCGGCGGTCTGATCACCCTGCTCACTCTTATGACCGGCGAGGACCTTCCAGCTGACCTGCGACGAGCCCCGGGCCCCACTTCACTGTCCATAGATGTCATGGCCCGGATGAAGATGCTTCGTCCGTATGGTCAGCGGCACTGGGTTTGGTTGCACGGTCCATTCGGTGCAGATTACATGATCCTTCCGAGCCCAGCTCGGACTCAGATAGCACCAGCACAGGTGGACTGGCTTCCGGCGATGGATCTCCTGATCCCCGCCGCCTATGTGCTTGAGGCCGAGGAGGCTGAGCAGGCTGAGCAGGCCCACGCTGCACACGCTGCACCCGCTGACCCCGCTGCTCCTGCTGACCCCGTGGCCCCTCAGCAGCCCGATATTTCTGCTGCTCCCGACACCTCTGTCCACACTTCTGTCGGTGTCGGGAGTACCCTCGCTGAGCCCACCTCCACTACCTCCACGCCTACGACCACCCCCACTACCTCCACTCTACCACCACAGCTGGCCCTCTGTCCGTTGAGCCCGTTTCCTCCGCCCTGCCCGAGCGCCCACCGACTATAGTTGAGAGCGGAGAGCCCTCTTTTGCTGCCGTCGTGGAGACCGTGGTTTCCACCTCTGTCTCCACCGCAGCCGTTTTTTCTGAGAGTGTCGTGGCGTCTGTCCACACGTCTGTGTCACCGACCTCTCTGGCCGCCTCGTTGCCACTTTTATACTCCGCTTCCGTTGCTGCTGCCTCCACTTCTTACCAGCCTGCGCCCCGGCCTCACACTGAGGCTAGGCCCACTCTTGCGAGCACAGCACCTTTCCTCCACCTACCTGCTGAGCCCATCACCTACGCCACCCGAGTACGCCAGCCTCGTCCTGCACATCACAGACAGGTGCGTCCCTCTGCACCACCTCCCCCCGACACTGTACTTCAGAGCATTCGTGCTCTCGAGGGGGCGGTGAGTGGCCTCAGAGGTGACCTTAGGACACTGTCCGCCACCGTCACCGATATGGCTCGCCGCTTCGACCTACTTCCGCACATTCACTATTGCCTCACCCAGGTTCTCGAGCGGCTTCCTCGCGTACCCACACCCCACCCAGCAGGTACCCACCCCCACTCCCACACCACCCAGCCTGCTTCCACACCCACACCCAGCACCCACTCAGCAGCCTGTTCCCCACCCACCACCACCACCACCTCCGCCTCAGGACGGAGACGGCGCAGCACCACCCTCTTAGGCACCCTTGATGCCATTGCTCCTTTTTGCCGTCATGCTGCCCGTCTCTGCTGGGTCCTGATGATTTTTGCCCACCCCCCCCCTCCCCTCACTGTTTTTGGGTCCACATTTTGTTCATATCTTTATATATCATTTTTTGGGAGAGAGGGAGAGTTTTTGGTGTCACACTTTTATATCTGTATCACTCCTGTATCTGCATGCATCATGTCCGCATCATATTTTTCATTTCGTTATTTTTATTTTCTTTTTCATCATGCATGCATCCTCACCTGCCCCTCACTTTACACGTCTCTCGGTGTGCCACACTTCGCACATTGAGGACACTGTGCACTTTAGCTTGGGGGAGTGAGTTCTCACGTTCTTTTCGATTTACCACCTTTATTTTTAGTTTTTTCACGCCATTTTCCGCTTTTGCACTTATTTTCATCACTTTTTCTTTTTTTACCATGCATCACGTTTTTCTTATTTTCTTTGTGTGCTGCATTGTAAATAGCTTTATTTTCCCTCTTTATCTTTATTTCTTTTTCATCTCATGCTAGAGATGACTTTTCTGTGATGATGATGACGTGGAGTTAGCTTTCTCTATATGCATGCTATATTTGTCATGTCTTAGATTTTATTTCTGATATCATATGCTGTGATTTGCCTTGCATTTAGAGATAGTAACCCACACTTTTTCCGCATGAAAATGGATGAAATTTTATTATTAGCTGAGTCTGAATATTCATATGTATGCTATCGCAGAAAACACACCAAGATTCACGCATTGAACGCTTATATCTGGAGTACCGTTTTCTTTTCCTATATCACTTCTATATGCATGATTTGTACATTTCACTTCAGGATGATTGAATGATGTTAGCTATGATAAATCTGGATTAGTTTAGCTTTTTTGTGATCGAAACTGAGTAGATTAGATTACCCTGCTGAAGTTGTCGTGCACGTCCTATAGAGTGAACTGAGAGACATATTTATTTCTTTCTCCACATATCTTGAACATCAATTCTCTATTTTAAAATCATTGGTGAATCTCCCCTTAGCGATTCTAATATATGGCATTTCCCCCGCTATTAAGTCCTAGCTCCAAATTTCCCAAAACCAAAGAAAGAAAAAGAAAAATTCTTGTATATCCTTATTTCTCTTTGATTTGGGATCATTGTGTATATATGCTATTTGAAAAAAAAAGAAAGAAAAAGAGAAAGAGAGAAAAAGAAAAGAAAAAGAAAAGAAAAGAGAAAAGAATCTCAATAAACGATCCCATCTCATGTTCTCTCTTTCTTCTCTCTTTTTGTTTTTATTTTTTTTATTATTACTTTTGGAGCTTCATAAAAATGGGGATGTAAATATTGTTTTTTATGCCGCCACGCTTATAGATAAGCTTGGGGGAGGGAATCCAATGATGTGTGAGAGAGTGACTACTTGACGGTGCACGACAACCTAGGCTAAGTAATATTCTATACTCGGCGAGATTGTTTTAGCTTTACGAAATCCAGAAATCTATGCCTAGCACTCATTTCATGAAATCCACGCTTTTCTATTCTTTCTATTCTATTGCGTGATATTCTTATACTCCTCATAGAAAGCGTTCAATTGAAAAGTGTGTGATCTGCGATATTGTATACCGCTTTAAATGATTCAGACGATGTTAATTCTAAAATTATTCCGTTTTTCATGCTATATCAATATTCTTGGGTTTTCTATCTCTATTTGCACCATTATACTATGATATCGAAATAAAATTCTTTGACATGTGTTTTACATTCGGTGCATGCTATATGAGTAAGCAAAACCCACGTCCTGAGAAAATGATCTAGCAGCTTCCCTCTTCGCTTTCTTCTTTCTTCTTCGTTTTTCGTTTTTCGTTTTTCGTCGTTTTCGTTTTCCGAATCCACCGGGTTCGCCTTTTACTTATCTTCCTCGAGGACGAGTAAGAGGTAAGCTTGGGGGATTTTGATCACTCCGTGTTTTACACCTTTTTTCCGCATGATTGCATGCCATTTAGATCGCTCAAATCACGCTTTTCACGATTTATCGACAATATTGCGATACTTTTCACGATTTGTTGTTTTTGTCGTATTTCAGGAGATTTGGAGCAATTTGGAGTGATCCCGAGATACGCCTACTCCAGAGTGTCACCGATGACTTCCCCGAGGGGTATTTTGCTATTGGAGAGGAGCGGAAGAAGAAAGAACGTCGTAGGAGCGACGAGGAGGCAAAAACAAGCTGTTTGGGCATTTTTGGTGTCTCACTCGGCCGAGTGAAGGAGTCACTCGGCCGACCAGCGAGACCCCGCTCGGCCGACCAGATCGGACACGCTTCATGTGTGCACTCGGCCGAGCATCAGAAGCCACATCGGCCGAGTGACGGAACCCCGTCCGCCCGAGTGGCACTCAGACGACGCCCATCAAAAAGAGCCAACTTACTGTTTTTCGTCTGCCTGAGCTTCAGAAGACCCACTCGGCCGAGTGGAAATTGCCGACCGCCCGAGTGAATAGAAGCCATCGGCCGAGTGACGACAACTCACTCGGTCGAGCGACGCCCAAAGTGAAGACCCCCAAGACCCCAGACTTACTGGAAATTCTCAGGGTTTCTCACTCGGCCGAGCGACTTTTGTCACTCGGCCGAGTGAGCCGTGCTGCCTGTAGCGTAAATTGCGATTTTCAGGCTGCGCAGGGGCATTTTGGTCACAGTTTTTTGGACGATTTTGGGGGGTATTTAACCCCAGTTTTTAACCTAGGTTAGAGAGCTTTTTCCTTTACTTTTTGCAGCTTTTTAGATTAAACTTTTTAGCTTTTGATTCTTGTGATTGGAGAGGAGAGAAAAGTTTATTTTTGTTGGATTCTTGGAGAACTCTATTGGTTTGTCTCCCTCTCCATTAAAAATCTCATTTTTATTGCTTATTTGAATATTGTGATGAATTCTATTGTTATTTCAATTGATTATTCTTGCATTTGTGATATGAATTGTGAGTAGTCTATACGTCTTGGGGCGTGGGGATGAACCCTACGAGCCCAATTTCCGATTTGTGATGATTTGGTAGAAATATTGCTAGAATTGCTATTAGGGTTAGTTTGGGATCGATATACTACGGATTTCTAGGTGTTCATATCGATTGGGATTTGCAAGAGATTGGATCCCAATTCGATAGGAAACCCTAGAAATCCGAATTGGGTTGAAATTGAGTTTCCGTAGTATCGGTTTGCAAGAGATTGGACCGATACTAGGGTTCTCGGTTGCAATTCCATACCGATACTCGTTTGCAAGAGATTGGACGGGTAGGAACTATCCCAACCTAGGTCGCGGCCCGAGTTTGCACGAGAGTGGGCTCGGGGCGCGATTGAACGATGATGTTGATCCTAATGCTAGCTTGCCTAGGCTAGGGTTTGCAAGAGATTGGACCCAAACCTAGGATAGCTATAGACCGGCAACAGCGCGAGAGCATGAGCTAGGTTTTACATTCAGTTGCAACTAGTTCATCCGAAATTCTACCCTAGCAATTGTGATACCAATGAATCACATTGACGAGATACGGTGAGTAGCGGGGATTCCCTATTCCCTAGGCGTCTTTATTTGATTTTATATCTCCATACTTTGTCTGACGATTGTGACAGGATCGCCAAAAGGAAAATTCCCTCTTTTCTGTTCCTATAGCCAGGTTGTTCGGAGCAGGCACTGTCATTCGTCCTCCCTGTGTTCGATAACCCGCTCGCCGCTACACCGTGCACTTGCGGTAAAACTACACGGTCGCCCTTTTGGGTTACATTCCGGAGCGATCACCTGCGCCCCCCCCTCGGCCGGGGGGGGGGGGGGGGGTTATTCAGAGCCCCCCTTCCGGGGGTGTCGCCGGACGGCAGAGGAAGGGCCCCCCCTTCCGGGGGGCCTAAGATTCCGGGCGAGGCGTACGTCGGGAGGGGGAGCAGATGTGTTAAAAAAATTTTCTGTTTATTTTCATTGTATTTAGCCGATTTTAAACAAGCTAAATAAAAAATAGGGTTGTAAAAAATCATGGCTAAAATATAAATTGTTTATCTACGGGAATCAGAAATATACCTCTAGATTGATGATCTAGGGACGACCATAGAGGAAAAAGAAATCCGTAGAAATAAAAATCCCAGCTCCCGAAAATGTCGAGAATGCTGCAACGCTCCAACGAATCGCCGCAGCAACCAAAGATTCCTAGCGCGTAGGGGATCAATTTGGTGGGGATTTTTGGCTTGGATTTGTGCTCAAGTAAGAACACGTGCTGATAACGTGTTAGAGAGTAATCAAACTCAAGAGGAAAATAGAGATAGGAATGAGTAACCATGGCCATAGGCTATGGTTCTCTATATATTAAATTAGAGAGGGGGTGATGAAGGGCCTCAAGGAGACCAAGGGTCCACATTACCCATAGTAATGGGGACCAATGAGTGGGTAATGAAGGAGTGGAGGCCAAAAGCCTCCCTCATTCATAACATGAATTATATTTTAATCAAAGAAACATTTTCATGCGGAGGCAATATTTAATGAGAAGCTAAATGCGTGGATCGGCCAGTCCCATATAAAAAGAGTCAAAAGTCCATACAGTCCATATTACACAATTTGCAGCTTAAAAGGAAAATACAACTTTGGAAACTCCGTGGGTCCCATAAAATATCTCCAGCTTCAATTATGGCCTCCGTCTCCATGGAAATTGGTCTTCTGTCTTTGACATTTACATAAATTCCTCACTACAATTTCTCTCAAAAATAAAAGAAAAGTGCGGGAAAAGAAATGTGGGACTTAAACAGCCGATCCAAAAACCGCATTTAGCCGTTCATGCAGAAATATTGTGCTCATCAACATTTTCATTCACAGACATCGCAGGCGGTTATATTCGCATGAGGATAACGAATTTAATCACTTAATAATTATTGGACCACAGGGCAACGTCATACACCGTTAGGTTAGGTGACTAACGGTAGAGCGGTCGCAGGATCTTCCTAATTATTAAGCTTAAATATAATGCACAACCACGCATACAATATCCACAGAATAAGCCAGTGATGTAAAGCAGGTATAAATGATTTTACAGAAGAAATCATTTGATGCAAGGGTTGTAAAATTTTTGGGTTTAATCAACGAATTGAAGAAGGGCCCAAAAGTGACATGTTCTATGTAAAAGGAAAAAGTTTTCCTTTTTTAAATCATCGCCCAAAAAGTATCAAAAGTCCCCAAGGAATCCCCTTTGTAGCCGTATATCATGATTTTTCATGAGTTTTTGTGTCACCAAACGCCAGTTTTTACTCAATTTTAGCCCCCAAGTACCTTCTGAAAGGTTATTTTTAGCCTTCTTTAATAATTAGGTGCCCTTTACCCTATTTTTTTTTCGAAAATATGGTCTGCGGGCCTGAAGCCGGTAGAGTGGCTGCGGGCTTCAAGCCCGCAGACTCAATCTGTTTTTTTCGAACATGGGCTTCAGGCCCAAGACTACAGTTGATGGGCGGCGACTAGGGTTAGCCGCCGCCCCTCATTGACTACCGTCGGGCGGCGGTAAAGATGGGAACCGCCCCCCTACGGGGAGGGGCGGCGGGGCTCAGGGGGGCGCCCCCCTATGGGGGGGGCTATGCGGCGGTGGCGACGTCGTACCACCCCTCGGGGGAGGTGCATGGTGACGGGGCTGCGGAACAAAAAACGCACCCCCCTTCGGGGGGGGGGGGTTTGCTCGCGGCGGTAGAGAAGCATTGCCCCCCTTCGAGGGGGCTTTGCCCGCGGTGGCAGAGACATCGTGCCCCCCTTCGAGGGAGGGGGGGTTTGCCCGCAGCGGCGGAGAGGCCGCGACCCCCCTGCGGGGGGGAGGGGTTGCCCGCGGCGGCTGAGCAGCCGCGCCCTCCTTCGGGGGGCGGGGGGGTTTGCCCGCGGCGGCGGAGAAGCCGCCCCCCTTCTGGGGGGTTTGTTGCGGCGACGGGGCGGGCTGTGCCCCCCCCTTCGGGGGGGTTTGTTGCGGCGGCAGGGCAGGCCCCGCCCCCCCCTTCAGGGGGGTTTGTTGTGGTGGCAGGGTGCCGCACCCCCCCTTCGGGGGAGGATCGCGAGGGTGGGGGGGTTTGGGTGGGGGGAAACTAGTTTTTAGACGGAAAAATTCATCGTTTTCAGGCGATAAGCAATCCCCATAGCGATTTTGAGAGATCTATGTGTAGATCAATCATATGTATGATAAAAACATCGTTTTTAGCGGGGTTTACCTCTATATCCGTCCTCCGGATATAGCGACGGTTGAATGAAGCCATACGCAGATGACGACGCTCGATTGAGGAAGTCTTGCACTGCGCGCGTGGATCTCCCATCTCCCTTCACCTTCGCAACGAAAAATTTTTGTGGTAAATTTTAGAGGCTCGTGCTGATAACGTGTTATGAATCAACTACTGGGGGAGGAGCCCCCAGCTCTTTATTTATAGGCAAGTAGGGAGAATACAAACGTGGGCTACATTGATATGGGCCTATCTCTAAGATAGCCCAGAATCTTAACCAACTCCGGTTTATAACCGTTCACAACATAACCGAAGTTATTCGGTACTTTCTAAAATCTAATTAGGATCGAAATGATCGGATAAAACATATTGGCTCACGGAATTTTTGTTGTATTTGGTTTTAGAATATGAAGATGAAAATGACAGCAACAAAATTCCTTCGTCGAGACATAACCAATAAAAAGAGAAATATGATAATCGGGTATGTAAAAACTCCAGCCCTCGTTTTTTCCATTTTTTGGCCAATAAAGATCTGTTCATTTTAACCTTTGTATTTTAAAGGTTTTGCTGATTCATACATCCAGCCGTTGAAAATAATTCTATTATTGTAAAACCGTTAAATTTGTAACGAGTAATTTAACGAGTGGATGAACAAGTAAAACATCTTGGCTTTACTTAAAAATGGATGGTTCATGGATTTAAAACAAGAAGATAAAAATGAACAGATCCCATCGTCATAAAAATTAGGGTTTTGATGCTAGCCAATTAGAGCACTCGCAATAGAGGGCTGAACGTTTAGAGGCCCAGCAGGAGCTGAATCTGTGCCACGTCAGATTCAGCCCCTGCTACCTCCCAATGTAGGGCTGAATCAGGGCTGACCCAGCAGGCATTAGACGTCTGATTCACGAGATTCGGATGTCTGATCTGATCAAACGTCCGATTCTCGTGAATCAGACGTTTGATGCATGATGAATCAAGGGCTGAACGCTGGGCTAAACATGGGCTTACTAAATTCAACCCCCATTCAGACCTCTCTCGCCCCAAAATTTTTCAAAAAACCCCTCTACGTTGGATTAAAAAGCCCCACATACGGCCTGCGTTCAACACTCCCAATGGAGTGCTCTTACTCTTAGACTAATTTATGCCCATTATTTCTTCCACTAAAAAAGTTTAGAAAGCATCTATGTGGACAAGTGGGCCCGACAACAGTCCTTCAATTCAAAAAGGTGAGGACTATATACACCACAATTCTGCGACGTATGCAATTATCATTATCCAAAGGTAAATGTATAAGAGAAATGGTATGAATTGACAATATGATTTGATATATTTTTCTTTTTTGGCAATCAATGATTGCATACAACCCCATCTGGGGTGTATTTAGGGCCTGTTTCTTTTGTTGAGAATGAGATTGTGAAAAGTTGAGGGGTTATGGAATCTTGATGTTAGGAAAGTTTGGGTTTGTGTTTTGTTGAAAATGTTGGTAAGAAAGTTGGTTTAAGAATTTTATGCGGGGCCACACAAATTTCTTGTGTTTCTTTTGTTTTGAAAGTTTCATGAGAAAATTTGAGAAAGTTTGATGTGGGGTCCACGGGTTGAAATAATAAATTAGTTGTAATTATCCTAATTTAATTAATTTAAATTATTTTTAACTTATTAATAAATAAAAATTTTAATTTTAATTTTATTTAATAGAGTTACTAGTTGTACTTTTATTAAAAATAATTATAATTATAATTTTAATTAGTTGTAAAATCAAGCTTACCCGTCTGCATTTAATTAGTTATTAACAAATCGATTCGCATGCGTATTTTACAAATCCGATTCAAATAATAAAATGAGAACCAGAAATTATAATCTTATTTAAAAAAACCCACAAAGTTAATGTGCATTTCTCGTCGCACATTAACTCCGACGAAAATAATATTAATAATAATAAAGAAATGAACAAAGTTACGGTGCATTTCTCACTAATAGGACAAAAAAATCTCGCGGGTACTGTTTGTTTCTCACTAATGAGACAAAATATTCTCGCAGGTTACTGTTCCTTCCTCGACGAGCGGGCGAATTAAAAAAATTGACAAGCTCGCTGTGATTGGACGAGAGCGAGTAGAGAGAAAAGAGTGGGCCCAATCTTCACACTTTCTCAACATTCTCAGATGTAATCCCCGTGAAACCCGGAGAAAACGAGATTGAGAATTTGGATGCCACCGCGGAGCCATGTAGGAGCCACCTCCGCAACCTTTCCCTCATGGTGGCCATTGGGCTGGCCCATGGCCAGGACCAGCCCGGGCCTAGCCCAAATAAAAAAAATTTTAAAATTAAAAAAAAAAATTAAAAAAAAAATCATAAAATGCACAAAAATTCTTAAAAATTATAAAAAATCTAAAACAATCTAAAATAATTCTACATTTAATATATGTCATTTATACTTAGGATAAGAATTTTTTAAGATAGATAAAAAATAAAATCATAGTACTTTCTAAAAATTTCAAATATATAGTATTTTGTAACTTGTAATGTAAAAGATAAAAAATTAACTAATATAAAAAATTCCAAATATAAAAGATTACAAATTAACTAATAATATTGCTAAATAAATTAGGCAGTGACACATGACAGAAAAGTATTTAAGCGCGAAATTCTCGAAGGTCTCGGGTTGAACCTTTAAATTTTATTAATTAAAATTTGTTTTTTGGGGTGTAAGTCGGCCAGCTTTACCCCTCATACACTGGCCAAAAAAGAAAACTAATACAAATAAGAAAAGAATAATAGACGTAAGAACTGAACATCACTTATCTTGTGCCTCTTCTTCGTCGGAATATTCGGAAAGGTCCTTGTCCTATGAGCGGTTTTCTGCATTGAATCAATCTTTCGTACAAACCACAGCTTCAACTATGCCTTTCTTCAGCAGTGACCTCTTGTTGTCAGAACGCGACCACATGCACTAAAAGCAGACTCCGAAGTAACGGTAGATATAGTTATAACTAACAAATCCCGGGCCATGATGGAAAGAATGAGATAAACTGATTCATATCCTTTCAACTAGGCAAACGCATAAAATTTTCATCATTCATTTCTGCCTCAGAAAAGGAAAATGGATTTGCTAAATACTTAGACAGTTCACTAGAAGAACTATCCGACTCTACTGTTTTTTGTTTCTTCTTCCCTAACATCTGTCGGATCCTACTCAAAGAAGAAGAAGTAGCAGGCACAGAAGCATTATGTGAAGCCCTACCAAATCTAGTCTCATAAATTATAAACATGGTTCTTAAGCTTTGTTTAACCATAGCTACATGTTCAACATGGGAAAAACCCATGTTATCAGAATACATTTCTAATAACCCAAGTGCAACATCCTCCTTATAACGTGGATCAAAAACTTTAGCTAAGATGTAAAGAAGAGGAACATGATGTCAATACTTAGCTACTTTTACAGATATGTCTTGTATCATAAGCATAATAGCAGGGTTAGTTTGTGTATTGTCTCTATACTTAGATAAAGTTTCAGAAATGAAAAGTAATTGTTCTATTCCTAAAAATAATGTTGGGTAGTAAACCCCAGATAGTTTATTCGTAGCAGTAAAAAATACATCAAAAAATCATGCAGATGATCTACAGTTAACCAATCGAGTTCATTAATGCCATAATTTTCATCATATTGAAGGTGTTGAGTATTGGTGTTTCATACCAATGTTATTTTGATGATGATCATAACATTATGTTGTTGCTAATGACTCTTTTGTTTTAGTCTCTTAGTTACATTTCAAGAATATCATTTTTGGATACTAAACACTTGGTGCAAGGATGGACATCAAGTGGAGAAGGGCCAAAGCATGGACTCAAGGGGTGCCAAAGCTTGGAGATGATGGGGAGCATCAAGGCATCAAGATTGAAGCCATAGATTCTAAGGTAAGCATTGTAATCCATGTAATTTCATTTATTGCTTTCTCCCCTTTTGAGTCTAGGTTTATTGTAATGCCTTGATAGATGATCTACTCATTCATGCATATGTATTTAACTATCTTAGTGAGCCTTAGGATTATCATAGAATCCAACCCAATAGGCTCATCTTGACCAAAGACTCAATTGGAGTCTCTGGCTCTCCAACAGTCGCCTGCTGAATGGTTTTATAGTTGACTGGGTGATTCCAGTCGTCTGTCGAGCCTTCTACAGTCGACTGTGGTGCACTGCTCAAGTCAACATTTTTATTAACTCTACTTGAGCTTTTCGCATCAGTCGACTGATGTTCATATATTTACAGTCGCCTGTGAATTAGTCAACAATCGTCTGAAAGGCGTAAGTGCGAATATTGCATCTATCTATTTTTCTCCATCCGCTGCAGCAGTCGACTGATGAATGATAAATAGTCGCCTGTCTATTTTACAGTCGACTGATATTTATTCTTCAGTCGCCTATACGCATACTGGGAGAAAGAGTGCAGCTCTCTGTTTTATTCCATCCCATGCAGCAGTCGCCTGCTGAATGTTTAACAGGTGCCTGTCCTGTTTACAGTCGACTGTATCGACTTCATCAGTCGACTGTCATGGCTCAGATTATAGCGTTGGGATTTATTTAGCCGTTGGACAGTCGACTGTCATTTGTTCATCAGTCGACTGTCAGTGACGTTTCAACCCGAAATCTAGCTGTTGCAGCCTTTTGTTTTTGGCTGTTTTCTTGGCTTTTGAGAGTTCATATAAGGTTCCTACATATATGAGAGGGCTGAGTTCATAAGAACTTCTTGATTCTATTGAAAATCATTAGAGTTTAATTAAGCCACTCTCAAACTCTCTCATTTCTCTCTTAGAGCTCATTCTCTCCTTCATGCATTGAAGTCAAGCTTAAGGAAAATCATCCAAGTGCTTTCAAGATAATCTCATCGCTTGGAGATCCTCTTCCATGCCTTGCATTCATCTATGAGTAAGCATCTCAAGGCATAGGTAAGCGTATTTGTTTTACTTTGTTATTTCATTGAAACCCTAGCTTTCTCTGTGAGAGCTAGTTACTCTCTGTGTGAGAGTATAACCTTCTGTATGAGGATTGGTTGGGATCTCTCTGTGTAAGAGTTTGAGTTTCTCTGTGTGAGAGCAAAAGTCTTTCTGTGTGAAAGCAAGGATATCTCTTTGTGGGAATCCTAAATCCTATGTGTGAGGTCTCTCTGTGTGAGAGTAAAGATTTCTCAGTGTGAGAATCCAAATCCTCTGTGTGAGGTATCTCTGTGTAAGATTGTATTCACTTCTCTGTGTGAGAATTATAGTGTATATTTGTGCGGCTGGACGTACCCAAGTTTGGGGAACCAATGTAATTCTGGTGTTTGTGTTGGATTGATTGTATTGTTTAATTCCTCTTGCACTTATTATTCCGTATTTGCAAGTTTAATTTTAATTGCACAATTTATTGCCAATACTCTATTCACCACCCCTCTAGAGTGTTTGTTGTTAGTATAGCAAGATAGACGGTCCTTACAGAAGGTATGTAAGTGCAAAATCTGTAAACCGCTCTATTTTTAAGCATGGAACGCAACATTAAATAAGTTGAATTCTACCTATGTGAAACATCAAATTTAAATGCAAGGTATAGTCTCTAGCTAGTACGACACAGTTGTTTGTACTTCTGTCGCCTAGTGCTAGAAGTATGTATATACAACATGAGATTCCTAATTTTATCTAAATAAGAACAAGTTTTAAGTCCATATTGAATTATCAAGGTCAAGACGTGACATGCACATCTTTCATGGAACAATAAATCATCCATATCAGGGGTCAATTTTTTTTAAATAACTAATTGCACTATTGTTATTAGATGCATTATCAACAGTAATTGAAGAAAAGAGAAATATTATAATCATGAATTATATACATTATCACATTAGAAATAACACCCCCAGTATGCGAATGCTCTAACATTCTAAATCTTATAATCATCTTAGTAAGCATGTAAGTATGATCTACAAAATACGATGTAACACATAAATATGAAGCTCCCTATTTTGTTGTCCAAATTTCAGAAGTTAAAGCTATCCTAGAATTTAAGCTAGCAAAAGTTTCAATCAATTTAGCTTTCGCAGATTGAAAAGCTGACATAGCATCTCTTCGAAGAGTGTTTCTAGGTACTCTTCTAAAGGCAGGGTTAAGGGCCAATTGATTAAATCATTTCAATTCGGGGCCTTTCCCATAATTAAATGGCAATTCTCGGCATAAAACCAATTTTGCCATCTCTTTTCTCATAGTCTCAGCAGAGTATGAGAAATTAGATAAAGAGGAAGAAGATGCATATGAATTTAATGTTGTTTGTTTAAAGTCTTTTTTTACATGAGATGCTAAATGTCTCTTAAGGTGTATTGTGCCGTCAGAAGGTTTGCAATTAAAATCTATTCTACATATTTTGCAAAATGCACGCAGTCTTTTGCCAGCGACAGTTTCAACCGTAAAGTGTTCCCAAACCGCAAATTTTTGCGATCTAGGTTGGGGTGGCTGTATAGATGGAACAACATAATTGGTTGTGCAGGAGTAGAAGTGTGTACAGAAAAAGTGTGTACAGAAGAAGTCTGTGCAGAAGTAGTATAAGTATGTATAGCATTCGTGTACTCATACGTTTCTGTTTGTGATGTATCATTATCAAAATTTGGTATTTCTATCGGATTATCCCGAATCATATTAAAATTATCATGCTCCTCAATGTTATCAAGGTGGAAGGTAAAATTCATGCGGTTTGGTCCAGCCATTATGCTAAAAATATAGGAACCTGATTGCCGGGTTGTGACTTGCGAGTGGTGTATAGAGCAGATGATCTTGATAGCAGAGGGAGCTGAGATGATCTTGATAGCGGAGGGAGTTGAGAGCGAGAGCGATTTGAGCCTTGAGCTTGAGGACGAGATGAGTGCGAAGTTGATAGAAATTTAGCACGAAGTTGACGAGATGAGCCTTGAGCTTGATTGCTTGAACGTATGAGAGAGTATGAGAGTGTTTGAGAGAGTTTGATTGTTTGAGAATTGTGAAAAAAATGAGAGGAGCTGGCTGCAATTTATAGGGATTTTTTGGGTGTAAAATGACCAAAATACCCCTCCCAAATGGCCACCTTGACTTTTCCCGCTCAATTCTCCACAAAAGAAATAGAACGAAGAAAATGAATCGAGAAAGTGGAGAAACGTACGTGAATTAGACCCGACCACGGTTCGGTTCGAACCGTGGAACCGAACCGGAACCGAACCGTTTTGGAACCGAACCGAACCGGAACCGGCCGGCCGGTTCCAAGAACCGGAACCGGAACCGTACCAAGCCGGTTCGGTTCCGGTTTGGACATGGGAAAAACCGAACCGCAACCGGCGGTTCTGGTTCTCCGGTTCCGAAACCGGGAACCGAACCACTGGTTTAGTCAAAAAGTGATTACTGCACTGCACACTTTGCAGTGTGCACAATAACTTGCAGGCTTGCAGACTTGCAGTGCAACAGGCTTGCGCGCGCACAATGCACAGGACCGTTGCTTGCCCAATTCAAATTCAAAACATTTGAATTAAAGTGTGGGGGCCTGCAAGCACATTTGAATTAAGGGGGGCATGCACTTTTGAATTAAAGTGTGGGGGCACGTGCCTGCCCCCCCCACTTGCTTTTTTTTAAATAAGTTTTTTGAATTAAAGTGTGGAGGGGGGTAGGCCGTAGGCACTAGCTGTCAACTTTCTCTTTAGTTTTTTTTGCATTTACCCCCTTCTAAATATTATTTTTGTACCCCCAACCCTCCTCCTAAAATCCCTATAAATACCTCTCCATTCTTACACTCTCTTCAGACCATTTTCTTCCATCCCTCAACTCTCAAACTCTCAATTCCCAACTCTCAACTCTCAAATTTTAATTTTCAGTTATTATTTTATACTTATTTTTTTACTAGGTTTAATTAAATTCCTTTGAATTTTTATACTTTACATTATTCAAGTGTGTTTACAAATTTTTTCTCAATGGCAAGTGGTTCTTCAAGAGGAAATAAAGGAAAACATATTTCGGTCGATCTTAATGATTTTGATGATGATTATAATCAATTTAATCTTCAGCAATTTCAAGATTTTCCACATGAGTCTTGTTTACCAATTTTCGAAGGCTTTTCTAATCCTACAATCCATATCGATGGAACATCTCAACAATCTCCTAATACTAATGTTCAATTTTCTTCTACTGAAATTCCTATTCCTGCAGATATAGGACAACGTGATGCTGAAACTGATGTTGGCGGCCAAGAGAGCAAACGCAACCCATCAGATTTGTTCAAAATACATATGAAGAAAGTTAAGGCTTCCGACGGAAAATTAAGTGTAAAATGTAATTACTGTAATGTTGAATATTCTTGGAGTGCATCCGGTGGTTATGTAACATATTGGAAACACATAAAGAGTAAACATCCGAGCAAAATAGGTAATTCAACTTCTCAAACTCAAATTGCAAGGTATGCTACTTCTACCAACCAACTATTTCAATATTCCGATGCTACTAATAGAGAAGAGTTAGCAAGAATGGTTGCAGTTAAACATTTATCTTTTAGCTTTGGTGAGAAAGTTGGTTTTATGAATTATGTTCATAACGCATTAAATCCACAAGCTTGTCGTGTTCCACGAACTACACTCACACGCACACTTTTTAATATTTACAAAACTGGGAAAAAGGATTTGATAAAAATTTTTAGACGTTTTGATGGTCGTGTATCTGTATGTTCTGACATATGGAGTGATCATTGGCAAACACACTCCTATATGGGTGTCACTTGCCATTATATTGATGATGCTTGGATATTGCAGAAACGAATTATTGCATTTCGAGTTTTTGATGATAGTCATACATCTGATAATATTTATCGCATGCTTAAAATTATTTTTGAAGAATACAGGATTGAGGATAAAATTTTTGCAATCGGTTTTGATAATGCTTCAAATAATACTGCTGCTATTCCATTTTTGAAAGAGTTATGTCGACCTTGCTTTGGTGGTAGATTTTTTCATCAAAGATTTGCATGTCATGTTTTAAATTTATGTGTTCAAAATGGATTATCTATTTTAAAGGATTCTATTGAGCCAATTAGAAAAGCAATTCTTTATTTGTGGAAACATCCTAAAATCATGAAATCGTGGTTAAAATTTTGCAAAACACACAACAAAACTCCTATTAAGTTTTCACGTGATGTTCCAATTCGTTGGAATAGCACATATAAACTACTTTTTCAAAGCGATGATTATAAAGAATTATTGTGTAGTTTCATGCAATATAATGTTAGTAATATATGTTTGTTTCCTCAACAATGGAATTTGTGCACAAAAATTTGTGAATTGTTGAAAGTTTTTAATGATGATACCAATAATTTATCGGGTGTTTATTATCCCACAACAAATTTATTTCTTATTGAATGTATTAATATTGTTAGTGCATTTGAAGAATGTGAATCTGATATTGATTTAGCACCTTCTGTTTATGCTATGAAGAAAAAATGGTTAGAATATTACCAACAAATTCCAACTATTTATATGATTGCAACTGTTTTTGATCCACGTTGTAAGTTTGATCATTTAGAGACATCTTTGCAGTATTATTATAATGTTTTAGGTTTACAAGTTGATTATCTTGCTTTCTTCTCTTCTATTAAGTTTGAAGTTGTTAAATTATACGACGAATATGCTAATTTGTATGGTCCATCTCCTACAAATGTTGTACAAACTGATTCTTCATCTCAACTTTCATCTTCAAGATTTGGTAAGGGTTATCAAATGTTAATGCAAAAAACTAAAAAGTTAAAAAGTTCATCGAGCTCACATACTGAGCTCGAAAATTATCTAACAACTTCTTTTGAGTTTGTGAATGACAGTGAACTAGATGTATTACAATGGTGGAGGGAGCATCAAAAGCATTTTCCAATTTTGGCTATTATAGCCAAACAAGTTCTTACAACGCCAGTCTCAACGGTTGCTGTTGAACAAGAGTTCAGTGCGAGTGGAAATATACTAGATGAAAGGCGATCTTGTATGAGTCCAGATTCAATTGAAGCTCAAGTTTGCGTCGATGATTGGACAAAGGCAGCACAAAGACAACAAGAGATGGAGCATGAAATGACTTATGAGTTCTTCGAAGAGGGGACAGAAACGGAAGGCACCAACGGCAGCGATGACTAATGTAAAATGTAGGAGAACTACGTTGGCTTTGATTCTTCTAAACATTTGAAGATACGTAGGCAACTTAATATGTAATAATGTAACTTATTAAGTGCAAGCCCAAAAATATTATGTAATAATATTTCTTTTCAAAGGTATTGGCTCTAAATTTTGTTTACGTTTCATAAAAAATTTCAACCAAATCAAAACGGAACCGGTCCCGAACCGGAACCGAACCGGAACCGGAACCGGCCGGGAACCGGAACCGGAACCGAACCGCCCCTAAGGCGGTTCGGTTCCGGTTCCGGGTTTGGTTGGAACCGGAACCGGCGGTTCGGAACCGGAACCGAACCGGAACCAAACCGCGGTCAGGTCTAACGTGAATAGGGACGTGAACAGTAGTGTTGGGCCACTTTCTTGCCCACTTTTAACAAAAGAAACATGACCTTAATCTTCACCTTCAAAAATTACCAAGTGATTCTCGAGGGATTTTTTACTGACAGAATTCTGAATTTCTGGTCAGTATAATTATGTACAAGGGATTCAAATTGAGAATTGCTAAATACACCCCTATACATAGGGGTGTATACAATGATTATATGCTAAAAAGGGAAATTAAATCACATCTTATATTATTTCATAGATTCTATTAATTGTTTTTTACTCTTTTTTGGCTAATAATCATTGCATGCACTCCTATGATAGGGGTGCATGTAGTCTTGCTCTTCAAATTAATGAGCATGTACAGAAAGAATCTTTTACTGACTGCTGTAGGGAGCCATAAATAAATTATTTATATTTGAGGGTGCTAAATTTTAATAAAGTTTGCTGTCCTTGTGTACTTAACAATAAAAATTACCTGATGGTCACAGCAATATCCAGCAAAGCCAACTTAGGAGGAACACTATATCCTGGTTCAAATTTCTGCAAAAAATGAGAAATAAATGGAAATTAGTTAAACAAAATAAAATTTAAAAAAAACTTTATCATTTAAGCTGCAATCCACAAAATTCATTATTTAATAATAAGCTAATATAGAACCCTATCAAGAGGTAGGACTAAGGAATTAGAGTGATCGAAACAATAACAGATGAGAAAAATAGAATAAAAACCCCACCTTTTATTCAACAGTATACAACTTTACAAGGAAAGAATATTGTTAGCCTTACATGAAGAATGAACTTTAATATCAACAAAAAGCTTCAAAGTGAAGAGAAATGACATATTACCAACAAAATACCCCTTGATCACAGACCCAGATAACAAAAAAGATAACTTTCCCACAAATGGTATTGTTGATGGAAGATTGAGCAGAGGCCCATCTCTAACCTGGAGACAAATTTCACAAATTATGCTCAGTTTCTCATCACACCACCTCTGTATGCACCCTCTATGAGCAAACTGCAAACAACACCAACAAAAACGAAGGGAAACCAAAAATCAAAAATTTCGTCAGGGAAACAAAATGGTTTTTGTTTTTCTTTGTTTCAAATATTTTGCAATTACCTTGAGAGTCCCAGAACAAGCGCAGGGAGATTCCATGCTTGCTGAGTTCGCATCCTCCTCCTCATGGCAAATTCTACAGAGCAACGCAGACGAGGAAGAAGGATAAGGAGATGAAGAAGAATCAAACCCATCATCATCAAAAACAGCAACATCCAGTCTATCATCATCTTCTTCAGTATTAACGAATTCCATTCTTTCAATTCTCTCTCAAGGGTTGTTCCTCTGTTTCTCGCTGAGTTTTGGTTTAAATATGGGAGTTGCTATTAGCACAGACCATATGGCTGAGTTCACAGACTATTTATTTACAAGTTTGCCATTGAAAAGCTGTTGCTGAGTTCACATACCACTTATTTACAAATTTGCCATCTTCCTTTACCTCTCCCTTCGCTGACGTTCCCCTTCGCCGCCGTCGCCGCCGCCGCCGAGGATTGTCCAAGTTGGCACCATGGAGGAGATGGAAGGATCAGAGACTCCACCCTTCGTTCGATCCCACAGATTGAGCTTCATGCCCACCTCAATGGCTCCATCAGAGACTCCACCCTTCTGTAAATTTCCTCTCGCTTCAATTTTTCCCTTTTTTCCTTTCTGAATTTTTTTACTCAAACAATTCGTTTGTTGATTGAGATGTGTCATTTTTTAAAAAGATTTCAATCATTCACTACTACGAGATTGAAGATGACAGCTTTTACCGGAGGATCTTGGACGAGGAGGCGCGGGCGGCGCTAGAGCCGCTGCCTAGAGAAGGCCAGGCCGGGTCTAGGAACGGGTCGGGCTTGGATTCCATGGATGGAGATGAGCAGGCGACGAGTGCGCCGAGTCCGGCGCTGATTAAGCCGGAGGAGAACCAGCAGATTCTTGATTTATTGATAAAAATGGGATGTAAATTGATAGATAGATATAAGAGGAGGTGTTTTGAGGCTTGTATAGAATTCAACTCAAAGTATCAGATGTCCGCAGGTCGGTCTGATTTTTTTTCCGGCAAAAATCATTATGTTTGTGAACGTCGGCGAAGGGAGAGGGTGAGGAAGATGGCAACTTTGTAAATAAGTGGTATGTAAACTCAGCAACAGATTTTCAATGGCAAACTTGTAAATAAGTGGTCTGTGAACTCAGCATTGTGGTATGTGCTAATAGCAACTCCCTTAAATATAGGAAACTTAAATATTTGGTGGTTCCTTGAATGCCCACCAAGATTCATGAAAATGACGATTGTGTCCCGGGACCGGCTCCCGAGTAAACAAAAGACGCACTCTTTGGATCGTCTTTTTGAGTTTGAGCGGCAGTTAAGGGCTTGCTCTTTTGCAAGAAAGTTGGGATGGATTCTTGCATTGGACACTATTTCAATACTGTTCATTGGAATCCTGGCTTGCTTTCAAAGTTTGTGTTCTTTTCCCCTATCTGTAACTTGAGAATCCTATCCTACGTGGCGGGGGAAATCAGGATTCTCAACGTCCGTCTATTTTCTCCGAGAAATGCTCGGATTACAAAAGAATCCGCGTTGTGGGCCCTCTCTCTCTCTCTCTCGCCCAATCAGCGTTGAGATTTCAATTTTTTTTTGGCTTTCGCACGACTTCAACGAAATGGACGGAAGGCGTGCCCAATCAAAAGAATCCACGTTGTGCGCCCAAGTGTGCTGGCCCACCTCAACGAATGAGAAAGAGAACTGTGGTTTATTTTTTTAATTTTAATTAGTATTTTAGAAATAGTTATATTAATTAAGTAATTTAGCTTTAATTATTTAGTTTAGATATAAATAGAATAAATTAAATATGAGCGGGTCCCACACCACTTTTTTCATCCAACTTTCTTACTACAAAAGAACACACTACACAAAGTAGAACCCACCTCAACTTTCACTCTCCACAATCCAACACCACTTTCTTACAAAAGAACACACTACACAAACATTTCTCTCTCATCAGATTCCTCACTCCCTCAACTTTCCCAATTTCACATTCCTACAAAAGAACATGCCCTAAAAGACTTGGCAATATACACACAACTTTGATGTTAGAGTTGTGCTATATGCACACAACTTTGACCGGTGATATTTCCATTGTTTGATGTCCGTTTTATAAGACATCTCTTTCTAAAAAAGCATCAGCGAAGAAGTAATGTTGTAGTCTTCTAATCTTTTTAAAAATATCGTTTTTATAGATTCATAATTGTAATTTCACTTTTTGTGTGAGATTATGAAGGTTAAGAAAGATTACTATGTTTTTATAGATTCATATTAGGTTAGATTAGATAGACGATCAGAGTTAATTATTGAGATTAAAGGATTGTTCATGAAAAAGAAGGCAAAGAGGCTGAGGGAAACATGGAAAGGTCGCTGTGAACGGACATGAGAGAAAGAAGACAACCTCAAGCGGAGTACTAAGAAGATTAAGGCATCAACAGATGCAGGGGATGGGGTAGCGATGATGAACTTGGAGGTAGGGATGATTATGGATGAGGGATGGCCTTCGTTGCAGGGACATAATGGCAATCAGGCGACCCTGCTTCGAAGAGATCGTTCAAGGATGCTTGCATGGGATCGGTTCACGCCATTGTTTCGGAGAGGATGACGGCAGAACCGTCTAGTGATCTTGACATCATGGTCACTCGCATGGGGGATTGAGATAGTATTACTTTGTCACCAACCTCTAAGCAGAGACTACGACAGAAGTGCTTTAGAGTGATGATTGTTAAACTTTAGGGCCGTAACGTCACGCTGCATATGTTGGAGTCAAAATTGACGTGTTTATGGAAACCAAAAGGGGAAATGGAGTTTGTTGAACTGGGAGAGGGGTTTGTGATGGTGAAGTTCACTTGTGAGGATGATCTAATCTTGGCTTTGGAGGAAGGACCGTGGATGATCTTCGGGCATTATTTGACAATTCGCTGTTGGGTTGCTGATTTCTGCCGGAGCACGGCTTCTATTGATTCGACTGCTGTTTGGGTTGTCTTCCCCTTTCTCCCCGTCGAATACTATGATGACTGTGTTCTGCTCGCCTTGGGGAACTGTGTGGGGGAAAGTAATCAAGTTTGATGCTCACACTCGCCTTGTGTTGAAAGCTCGATTCGCTTGAGTTTGTGTTGAAGTCAACCTGAGTGCCCCGTTGAAATCTCAACTTTTCTTCGAAGGCCGATGGCAGTCCATGCAGTACGAGGGATTGAGCATGATATGCTTTAAGTGTGGCGAGTGGGACACCAGGATCCTTGCCCCTTTCAAACTGTCGAGTCAACTGTACAGGAAGGGGAGATCGAGAGGCAGAACTTTGATCAGCAGCCTGACGTTTCAACGGGGCCTAGGGTTCAGTGGAGGCGTCTCAGCCACAGAATTCGGTGATGAAGGGCTTCGGCCCTTGGCTGGTTCCCCGGGACCGCCGGAACCGTCATGGGGTTGGGAAGCAGTTGGGATTGGCCATCGGAAAACATGGGGCGGTTGCATCTACTGGATTAAGATTTGAGATTTTCTTAGACGATACAGTTACAGAGGGGGAAAATGTGTTGAACGATGAAGTTGTTGTGCATCATCCTGATACACGTGGGAGGAGATCCTCAGGCCTCAAGGAAAGCTCGACGAATGCTGGGCCGTTGAGGAGCCCACTTGCAATTACATTCGGATATGCCCTCAACTTCGAAAGCTGTAACGACCAGTAATTTTCAACACTTCGATTCACCTATTTTTACGTATTTTAAAAATAAATTTTACTTTATAAATGTTCGTAAAGAGTTTTATAACAAAACTGATTTCAAGAATTCTTATAAAAATATTTTAGAGCCCTAGACTTATCATATTGTATTTCAGCAATTTTAGATTTCCTCAAATGCCCAAAACATTTCTGTTAAAATTCATCTCCCAAAATTACCGTTTTGTTTTGACGAATTTATTTTCTATACAAATGTATTCAAAATGTCTTCAAAATTATACAGTAGCATCATATGATCAATTAGGGCTCTCCACATTAATTTCGTAATTTTCTGATATTGTTTCAGCCTAGAACCCGCAGACCCGCTTTCTAAATATTTTGGCCTAAAACTAGTGTTTCTGTAACTCAAATCCCAAAACGGATCTTGTATTCGCGATCCTCGCGATGATACGATCCCGTGGGTATGTTTTTGTAATTTTTCGGAGTTTTTTGTAAAAACGGAATTGTATTCCTCCGGTTTCACTAATCATTTTCACTAATGACTTTTACTTCTACTAATTACTATTACTATGTACATTTACCCCTAATCATTTTCTTAACTACCCCAACCATCCAACTTAACCCACCGTATAGTTGGTTGGATCTGAATTGATTCAGATCTACCCACTCAATTCATTATACCCTCATTTATTATTATTATTACTAGTTTTATTAAATATTTTCTAAATCTTATATAATTCTCCCCCTCCCCTGTTTTAAAAACAAAGCCCTCTCCTCTTCCCCGATCACATGGCAACCCATCTTCTCCCCGCTCTCCGTTCGCATCTCCCCCAAAGCTCCTCGGAGCTCCGCCATCAACCCCCATCTCGCACTCTCTCACTCTCTCCCTCCGCCCACGCCGTCCGGCGGTCGTGACAGCCGCCCGCAGCACCAGCCACCTCCGATCCGCGCCTCGAAGCCGCCGACGCAGGCGCCCGCCGCCGCCGCATCGGCCGAGATCGCCCGACCAAGTCCGCCCCGCTGCCGCCCGCTTCCCTCTGCGCGCCGCCGCCGCCGTGCCCGGACCCCGCCTCCACGCCGTGACCCTCGCTGTGCCGGAAGCCGCCGCACACCACCTCGAGAAGCCCCCGTCCTCGATCTCGCCGTCCCATCTCCGATCATCGCCACCCGAAGTCGCCGAGATCAGCCCGTTCGCCCCTGCACGCAAACAAAAAAAAAGAAAAAAATAAAAGAAAGGAAGAACAGACAGAGAACGAAGAGAAGAAGAGAGGGTGAGGGTGAGAATCCTTAAGTAAAATTTATATATGTATAAATATATTAAGTTGTTTAACAGATAGCTTAAGTTAGTTATTATTATTATAATAAAGTTTTATAAGTATAAAGTTATTATTTGTTATTAAGTTTTAGTTAAATTAATATTAGTTTCAGTTTCTTTATAAAGTCCTGTTATGAAGTTTTGTAAAGTTATTATTATGTAGGTGACAGGTTAGTAAATGATTTTTTTATAAGTTAATAACTGATAAGTTAATTAATTAAGTTAAGAGTATTATAAAAGTAATTAAGTTAAACTAGTATTAGCTTAATGTTAATTCTCTTGCTATATCAGGTTAAGTTTGTTAGTAATAAATTAAGCTAAGTTAGCTATTGATAATTAAACTACCATACCAGTTTAAGTTGTGAACAAATTCCGTTTTAGTAGCAATTAGGTAAAACAATTAGTGAGCTAGTTTATAATATTTTAACTGGTTGATAACCATTGTTTGCAGGTACCAATCCTCGCGCTCTAACTTCATCCACGTCTTGCTACGACGATCCCGATAGAGTAAGTCACAGTAAATTCTACCCTTAGAAATATAGATAGTGTACTCGTATGAACATAGGACTTGACACCTAGTCTCGAAACAGTTATTGACCTGAACAGATTATTGACATTGCTTGACAGAAAGATTGTAATTGGAGATGTAAGAACAGTAAATGACTGGTAAAATTGCAAAGTACGGTAACCTGCACAGACACTGGTTTTGGGGTAACTTATAATTGCGGAAGTGCGGGAGCGACTAGTCCAGACTTTGTTGTCACCGTGCGGGTTCTAGAAACCCATAACAGTGCCGGTGACAACCATCACAGATCACAGATCACAGTTTATTGCACCGTACTCAGAGAATTGGTTCGCCCGGGTAGCACCCGCGGCAAGAGTTGGCCTCTTGGTTGCTCACTGTACTTCCCGTTATAAGTCACAAACTAGAATAGGCACAAGTACTCTCATTATTGCAATTTTCATTGCTATCGTCATTACTAGTTACTTGCTTGGTCACCTTTACTTTACTTGTCACCCTTGCATGCTTGACTTGATGTGTTTTACTTATCGCACTTGCATGCTTGTCTGACCCTACATTACTTACCGCACTTGTTTATTATAGACTGCTCCATATTTGTGCACTCCTCTTTTTCTATTGCTAGAATTGTTGTGACTTACCTTCGGTTCCATTTATGGCACCGGCAGACGAAGACCTGATCGAGGGGAATGCCCCAGAGTTCGTGGAGCCTACATTGACCCAGAGACGGCAGAGTTTTAGTTACTTTTCTGTTGGCGTGTGGGTTGTACTGTGTATTTACTTTTCCGCACTTCCTTTCAGTAACTCCTTTTTGTATTCGTGAGAGAGTGTGCTGGTTGTTGTTGTACTTTAATTTGGACTGTAATAACGTCTGTACGCTGGTTTGAGTATTGTGATACATCTCTGAGTTGTGGCTATGCTGATTTCACTGGTAAACTGCGGAACCTGCGAATAAACCAAATAAGTAACGGGCCCCCGAGAGCGGGTCGTTACAAGTTTGGCGGCCCACGCAGGTCCGTGCAAAATACCTCGTGAACAGTGTAGCAAAACCAGGGTGTATCGTATACGATACTCAACTAAGCTGACATTTCTATGGATGCAGGTTTGACACTCGAAAGACGGACGGGAACATCTCAGAGAGCCCCAATGGAGCTGACCTATCTTGACTTAATAAAAGCCATTAACAAAATTTTGATAGGATTAATTAGTTGTATTTAAAAAAAAATCCTTCTGTGTCTGTGGCACTCATATGAATGATAATCTTCCTTCAATGGACCATGATACCGGTCAATGTGCTTGGCTAAAGTCTGTTGATCGACCTAGCTAGACTGGGCATAAGTGATCCTGGCTTAGTCACTTCCCTGGCCGTGTCCGCTGGACCGCAAGGACGTGAATTATGATTATGTAATGCCATCGATCTTCATCACTATCACCCTTCCTTTAGCTTGATGACCTTTCGATTGACCTTCTTAGAATCTTTCTACGCTTGAACTCTGGCTACGGAGAGTAGCGTTCGAATTTTCGATCATCAGAAGTTCGAGTTTGACAACTGAAGCGAATCGAAGGACCACACTGCAAGAGATTGTCCTGAGAGGAAGTCTCAGTCTTCCAACTCTGCCCCGGCCAATGTCCCTGCGGGAATGCACTGCAACCACCACCATCTGCTCAGCAACATCAACCACTCCCTCCTCAGCAGCAAGTGTACCAACAGACTCGACGACAGGCGCCACCCCAGAGATGCCAAGCTTATACAATGACGGTAGAAGAGGCCGAGGCTATGGACCAAGTAATCACATGTACAAGATATCTCACTAAGCTATACCCTCTATTATTTAGAAATCGTAAGCTTAGACTTGATTCTCATCACGGTAGGTACCGTCTTAATAGCCGGTAAAGCTGCCCTCACACTGTTCGACTCAGGAGCTACACATTGTTTCTTGGCGAGTCGTTTCGTTCAAACACATGCCATCACTGTTGAACCTCTGACTCCCGTTGGAAGGTCGAAACCGCTGGCGGTCCACTACCGGTAGCTAGCGGATGCCTCCAATGATCTGTTGTGATTTGTAGACGAGATCTCTTTGCCGACTTCTTGGGATGGACTGGTTGAGATCATTTCATGCCACCATTGACTGTCGTCAAAGGAGGGTAGCGTTCGAGTTTTCGATCATCAGAAGTTCAAACTCCTTAGCGGATGCAGATCGAAGGACGTTCAGAAGTATTCGAGGATGATGCTGGAGATTTTGAGACGAGCCAAACGTAGCGTGCACGTGTAGACGGTTACGTTTTTTTAACTCGATTTTCTTTTTCTACCCATGCTTTCATCTTGTACCCGATTTTTCCACGTGTTTGAATTCTTTCCCGCCTACCACCTTCCCCCTCATTATTGCATTTTTGTCTTTATTCTCTCCTCAAACTCCATTCCCGCCGAACCTACCCTACCCTATTGCCTATTTTCGGCACCCCTTTCCAACCCTTACCTCCTCTTTTTTCCCCTTCTTAAACCCCCCTCTCCTTCCTCACCAAGTCATTCCCACGGCTCCCCCTTCGCCCCAACTCACCTCCACCTCGCCTCTCTCGCCCGAGCTCCTCCGGCCTCACCCGTAGCTCCGCTCCATCTCGGAGGCCCCCGCCACGTCTCGCAGTCACAGCCGTCGTACCTCGCCGCCATGGATCGACAGCCAGTCGTAGCCCTCGCCGCCGTGGATCGACAGCCGCCAATGGCCCACCGACGACTTTGGGGATTGCTGGGCTTAGTGACAGCCCTCACCGTCGCCCTCGCTATTGCCGTGAGGTCTGGATATTGGGAACCCGCCGCTCTTGGTGTTCTTGGGAGCTCCTTTTTCTGGTTCTTGCCCCTTGAACTGCCCAGCTTCGATTTCCTCTTAGGGCCGCTCCTTCGTATTTGTGGGTTCGTGACTTTTTGGGCGTTAAACTGCTTAGGACTAATGATGATGACTGTAGATATCAACCATTGGTGTTGGCATCTAGGATTATTGTTGACGATTATTGGATTTCTTTTGGCCTTCGGTTTTGAAGCTGGATGTCTGTATTGTGCTCGGATTTGGGAGACGGCTAGGATGTTGGTTTCTTGTCGGATGTTATTGAGACTGCTGGAAGAAGTGGTAGCAATGATCTTGACCCGCGAGAATTGGCCTTACATTTGCCTATACGTGTCAATCTGGATATTGACTTGTAATTTGATAGCATGGCAGATGAAGTCATTTGTGTTCGGCTGGTTAAGTTGTAGCAGCGCGAATGCATTAGCTTTAGGCCTTACGTTTATGTATGCTATGGCGATGATTTGCTTGGCTAGGTACCAGTATTCATTAATGCCATGAGTTGTAATTTTAGACTTTATGATCTTTATGTTATGTTGTTCAATAAGCTTGCTACTGACTTATCACCTCAGGTTCCAAGTTCGAACAGATGTCCTCATCATTATAACTATCATTTTCATGTAATGCAATTATATCATGTTTTGGCTACTTGATGAATCTGAAGTGACTATGGTGATGGTACCGGGTTTCGAAACTAGTTACCGAAACTATGGTGATGTCAATAGTATGTATTCATGTATTCATCTCTTGTTTTCTTGATGCTGTGATATCACATTATAATTCATGCTATTAACAACTTATTTTCCTATGTCGTGGTCGTTCGTCGAGCCTTCCGGTCGATCGTTTGAATTGCTTAGGCAATTATCGATCCTCTTAAATTCCGAGGACGGAATTATTTTAAGGAGGGTAGAATGTAACGACCAGTAATTTTCAACACTTCGATTCACCTATTTTTACGTATTTTAAAAATAAATTTTACTTTATAAATGTTCGTAAAGAGTTTTATAACAAAACTGATTTCAATAATTCTTATAAAAATATTTTAGAGCCATAGACTTATCATATTGTATTTCAGCAATTTTAGATTTCCTCAAATGTCCAAAACATTTCTGTTAAAATTCATCTCCCAAAATTACCGTTTTGTTTTGACGAATTTATTTTCTATACAAACGTATTCAAAACGTCTTCAAACTTATATAGTAGCATCCTATGATCAATTAGGGCTCTCCACATTAATTTCGTAATTTTCTGATATTGTTTCAGCCTAGAACCCGCAGACCCGCTTTCTAAACGTTTTGGCCAAAAACTAGTGTTTCTGTAACTCAAATCCCAAAGCAGATCTTGTATTCGCGATCCTCGCGATGATACGATCCCGTGGGTAGGTTTTCGTAATTTTTCGGAGTCGTTTGTAAAAACGGAATTGTATTCCTCCGGTTTCACTAATCATTTTCACTAATGACTTTTACTTCTACTAATTACTATTACTATGTACATTTACCCCTAATCATTTTCTTAACTACCCCAACCATCCAACTTAACCCACCGTATAGTTGGTTGGATCTGAATTGATTCAGATCTACCCACTCAATTCATTATACCCTCATTTATTATTATTATTACTAGTTTTATTAAATATTTTCTAATCCTTATATAATTCTCCCCTCCCCTGTTTTAAAAACAAAGCCCTCTCCTCTTCCACGATCACAGGGCAACCCATCTTCTCCCCGCTCTCCGTTCGCATCTCCCCCAAAGCTCCTTGGAGCTCCGCCATCAACCCCCATCTCGCGCTCTCTCACTCTCTCCCTCCGCCCACGCCGTCCGGCGGTCGTGACAGCCGCCCGCAGCGCCGGCCACCTCCGATCCGCGCCTCGAAGCCGCCGCCGCAGGCGCCCGCCGCCGCCGCATCGGCCGAGATCGCCCCGACCAAGTCCGCCCCACTGCCGCCCGCTTCCCTCTGCGCGCCGCCGCCGCCGTGCCTGGACCCCGCCTCCACGCCGTGACCCTCGCTGTGCCGGAAGCCACCGCACACCACCTCGAGAAGCCCCCGTCCTCGATCTCGCCATCCCATCTCCAATCATCGCCACCCGAAGTCGCCGAGATCAGCCCGATCGCCCCTGCACGCAAACAATAAAAAAGAAAAAAAAAGAAAGGAAGAACAGACAGAGAACGAAGAGAAGAAGAGAGGGTGAGGGTTAGAATCCTTAAGTAAAATTTATATATGTATAAATATATTAAGTTGTTTAACAGATAGCTTAAGTTAGTTATTATTATTATTATAAAGTTTTATAAGTATAAAGTTATTATTTGTTATTAAGTTTTAGTTAAATTAATATTAGTTTCAGTTTCTTTATAAAGTCCTGTTATGAAGTTTTGTAAAGTTATTATTATGTAGGTGACAGGTTAGTAAATGATTTTTTTTATAAGTTAATAACTGATAAGTTAATTAATTAAGTTAAGAGTATTATAAAAGTAATTAAGTTAAACTAGTATTAACTTAATGTTAATTCTCTTGCTATATCAGGTTAAGTTTGTTAGTAATAAATTAAGCTAAGTTAGCTATTGATAATTAAACTACCATACCAGTTTAAGTTGTGAACAAATTCCGTTTTAGTAGCAATTAGGTAAAACAATTAGTGAGCTAGTTTATAATATTTTAACTGGTTGATAACCATTGTTTGCAGGTACCAATCCTCGCGCTCTAACTTCATCCACGTCTTGCTACGACGATCCCGATAGAGTAAGTCACAGTAAATTCTACCCCTAGAAATATAGATAATGTACTCGTATGAACATAGGACTTGACACCTAGTCTCGGAACAGTTATTGACCTGAACAGATTATTGACATTGCTTGACAGAAAGATTGTAATTGGAGATGTAAGAACAGTAAATGACTGGTAAAATTGCAAAGTACGGTAACATGCACAGACACTGGTTTTGGGGTAACTTATAATTGCGGAAGTGCAGGAGCGACTAGTCCAGACTTTGTTGTCACCCCGGGTTCTAGAAACCCATAACAGTGCCGGTGACAACCATCACAGATCACAGATCACAGTTTATTGCACCGTACTCAGAGAATTGGTTCGCTCGGGTAGCACCCGCGGCAAGAGTTGGCCTCTTGGTTGCTCACTGTACTTCCCGTTATAAGTCACAAACTAGAATAGGCACAAGTACTCTCATTATTGCAATTTTCATTCCTATCGTCATTACTAGTTACTTGCTTGGTCACCTTTAATTTACTTGTCACCCTTGCATGCTTGACTTGATGTGTTTTACTTATCGCACTTGCATGCTTGTCTGACCCTACATTACTTACCGCACTTGTTTACTATAGACTGCTCCATATTTGTGCACTCCTCTTTTTCTATTGCTAGAATTGTTGTGACTTACCTTCGGTTCCATTTATGGCACCGGCAGACGAAGACCTGATCGAGGGGAATGCCCCAGAGTTCGTGGAGCCTACATTGACCCAGAGACGGCAGAGTTTTAGTTACTTTTCTGTTGGCGTGTGGGTTGTACTGTGTATTTACTTTTCCGCACTTCCTTTCAGTAACTCCTTTTTGTATTCGTGAGAGAGTGTTCTGGTTGTTGTTGTACTTTAATTTGGACTGTAATAACGTCTGTACGCTGGTTTGAGTATTGTGATACATCTCTGAGTTGTGGCTATGCTGATTTCACTGGTAAACTGCGGAACCTGCGAATAAACCAAATAAGTAACGGGCCCCCGAGAGCGGGTAGTTACAAAAGCTCCACTGGTCAGAGAGGTAAATGGGCCATTGGCTGCGTCTAATGTGAATCAATTGAGCCAGAGAATCTCACTTAAAAGGCATGGGGGATCGTCCTGATGGGCAGTCGGGTTCTCTAAGGGCCTGTTTCTTTGCGAGGATAGGGCCCGAGAATCCCACTTTTTCGACTGTTCCCCGTCGCTTCGGTAACTGTTCACTCTTTTCTCTCTTCGACTTTCCCTTCGCCTGTTTCTTTGCGGAGAAATCTCCCCGCGATTCCACGGCCCTCTCTCTCCGACGTGTCGCCGGACTTTCCACCCTGCGAAATCCACGGAAATTGCGGGGATTGCAGGCAAATCTCCTCGCTGTGGGCCCCGCTGTGTTCCTCTCACCCCTATTCCATGGCGCGGGAGGCAACGGCTTCTTGAAAACCCTAGATCCGGCGGCGACGCGGCTGATCTGGGTTGCCTAGGTTTCCAAAAGGGTTTCTCTGTGCCTAGGGTTGATCGTTGTTGCTGAGGGTGTGCCAAGCTTTGCTCCGGGCAACGGCGGCGAAGCTCTGTGCAGAACCCTAGATCATCGGTGTGGGGCGAGGTGATTTCTGAACGATTTCTTGCGCGAAGGTATATTTTCTGCAGCCCTAAGCTAAATGTTTTTGGTTTTTGACTTGATGCACTTGCTGAATTTGGTTTTTGAAATGCTCGGATGTTATGAATGATTGCATGTCGATAGTGATACGAAAATCTGAGGTTTGCTCTACCCGCTGACGTGAGGAAAATGGGATTATATGTTGTTGATGGATTGAGGGATTTGATGCTAGGGTTGCGGAATTTTGTGATATTGCCCCCACTCGCTTCGATGATTATTTGATTTTATGAGTTTGTGATTTGGTGGGTGATGCACATTGGTGATGTTATTGTGGGAATTCTAACCCATTTGATTCGATGAAATTCTGTTGTTTATGATGCTGGCAATATATGCTTGATGCTATTTACTAATGCCCACTTACAACATAACTGAATTAACTAAATCCTAATAATCCACGCAAAGAAACCGGCCCTTAGGTGTGCAATAATCCAAAAAGCCCAATGAAGAAAAATTAAAATATGAAGTTGGACTGAGAGGATGTGATAAAGTCATATATGCTGGATGGCGTGCTTGACGGTTCCGTGTAATACCATTTTCGTGCAACAGACGAATTGATATTATTCTGAAGTGAAAGGTTTATGTTTTGAAATATTAAAAAAGCCTCGTTTTAAATATAAAATAAGAAATTTTTTGGAGTTATTTTGTGGGCACGTCTAATTGTTTCAGAAATTTTTTGGAGTTATTTTGGAGTTATTTGGGGATTTGTATCATATTTTTTGGGATGGGGTAATTGATGAATTAAGTGTTTGTTGGTGGAAGTCTATGGGGCTGTGTATCAATTTTTTTTGGCATGGCTACTTGAGTCATGTTAGGTGATGGATGTTATTATGTTTGGCTAATTTTAACATTTTTTGGTGCATGGCACCTAGGTACTTGTTGATGTTATGGAATGGGATGAGAATGGATAAACGTTGAATAATTATTGGGGATTGGGTCATTGAAGATTTATGTGTTTTTTGGTGGTAGTATTAGGGGCTTTGTATCACTTTTTTTGGTCTGTCTACTTGTGTCATTTTGGGTTCTTGATGTTATTATGTTTGGCTAATTTTAACACTTTTGGGGGCCAGGCACCTAGCCACTTGTTGATGTTATGGAATGGGATGAAAAAGGATAAATGTTTGTTTAAGAATTTTTTGAGAGTGGGTCATAGATTTTTTATGTGTTTTTATGGTGGTATTATATGGGGCTTTGTCTCAGAATTTTTTGGTTTGTCTCCTTCTGTCATTTTGGGTTTTTCCGTTTGTTTTGTTTGACTCATTTTATCAATTTCTGGTGCATGGCACCTAGATCCTTGTTGCTGTTTTGGTTTGTTTTGGGAATGTATCCTTGTTGCACAAATGGTGTTAACATGCAGGAGCAACTGCAACGCAACCAGCTGTGTGACTATGATTACAAATTTTATCTGAGGGCCAATCATTTGGAGTTGCACAATTTTATATGGAACATGTTATTCATATGGAGTATGTTATGGAAATAATTAACATTAAATATATGTGTTCTTCAATTAAGGGTGACATGGATACACAAGGAGACCATACCGGATGTGAGTTATGTACCGCCACCGCAGCTGCAATAACGTTTGTCGTACTAGCCTTACAAATGAACAATTCCGCTAGGCGCGAACCTATACCCAGAGAGCCCTCAGCTATGCGGGATCTGCATAGAAAATCCCACATGCGGAGAATTTTGTGGGGTTCTGAAAGTAGCTGTTTGCACTACCTACGAATGCGCAGACATGCTTTCATGAATCTTGCAGCATTAATGTGCCAACGTGATCTTCTCAAGGACACTATTCATGTATCCGTAGAGGAGCAGGTGGCCATGTTCCTGCATATGGTAGGGCACAAGTCAAAGAATAGAGTAATGCAAGTGGATTTCATAAGGGGCAGGGGGATAGTTAGCCGTTATTTTAACAAAGTGATGGCGGCACTGTGTGCACTTTGGGATATGTTCGTGAAGCAAGCTCCCAATGAGACGCCGCCTGAGATAGTCAATAATCCAAATTGGTTCCCATATTTTAAGGTATGTGTGAATATATGTATAAGTGGTAGTATAAAATTGGATGTATTTGGAATTGCACATTGGTCTCATTTAATATGTTGTAGGACTGCATCGGGCTCATTGATGGGACGCACATAGATGCCACGCTACCAGCAATGCTCGTACCCCGCTTTAGAGGGCGAAAGGGGGTGACACAAAATGTTCTTGCAGCTGTTACTCCAAACAAACGATTCACATACGTACTGGCCGGGTGGGAAGGATCCGTAAATGATTTTACGGTCCTGAAAGATGCATTGTCTTTACCCCCCCACTGGGGCTGCGAGTGTATGAAGGTAATATGTAAAAATTTACATATAAATTAGTATTACATATCTCAGACAGCGTCTGAACACAAAACTGGTCGCCTTTGTATGAATGTAGGAAAATATTACCTTTGCGATGCTGGATATACGACAATGCCAGGATACATATCTCCATACAGGGGAGTTAGATACCATTTGAAGGACCACACTGATCGGGTTCCTCGAAATCGACGAGAGCTATTCAACCTACGCCATTCTACATTAAGATCAAAGATCGAGTCCACTTTTGGTATCCTAAAGAACAAGTTTAAAATATTGACATCCAAACCTCACTACCCATTCAAGAGCAAGGTCGCTACCGTACTATCGTGCACTGTTTTGCATAATTACATCCAGATTGCAGATCCTCATGACCCCCAACTAACTGAAGAAGGTGATGGGGTGGAGGAGGAAGTTGAGGGTAGCGATGAGAGGGATGACGATGTTATTGATCTATCCCAACAGGGGACCGTTCGTGAACAAACCGAACAACAGGATCGTTGGAAAATGCGGATGGAGCAGATAGCTTGGGATATGTGGGTGGACTACTGTAACATTAATAATAACGGGAACACAGTAGAGCATGGCCTATGAGGGGGTCGTACTATTTGCGTACCTAGTATGAACAATTTGTCAATGTTCCTTTCTTATTGCATGACGTTTGGTGTGTTCAGTATGACAATATTTTCATGCTTTGGCTGATCATTTTAATCATTTACATTTCTGTATTTTTTTCACCATTCTTTATCATGTCAATGATGTTTACTGTCAAATTATGCGTTTTAATTATCATACTATTGATGATGTAGGGATGGATGGATCTAAAAAATCAGGGCATGGGGGTGAGCCCTCCCCGGATGGGAGTGAACCAATGCATCAATTATATGAAAATCTATATAGGACACAACGTGGAGATGCCGAGAGGAGGGTGGAACCCCTTCTCAACCGTCCAATTCCCATGCGGATTCCACCTAACCCCTACCAAATGCTTGGATACCAATCTGGTGGGAATGGAATTCCATATCAACCTTACGGAAATTCCACCTTGCCAATGCAAATGCCCATGTCTCCTCCAATGCAAATGTCCATGTCTCCTCCAATGCAAATGCCCATTTATCCTCCATTGCAAATGCCCATGTCTATGCCCTCATATAGTGGCCATGGGTATATGCATATGCTACAAGGGGGAGACATACCCAATTTCAGACCCCCCTCCTCGCATGCTGCATTCGCGATGCCAACGCCACAAAGTGGAAATGAAAGAACTCCCGGCAATGACTCCTCAAGGAAGTCGAGCAGGCGTAGTGAGGATGCTGAGGGGTCTGTATCAAGTCCAAGCAAAAAGCTGAAGCAACCTTCCTCTTCTTCACAACATAACAAAATATGAAAGCCCAAGCACGATGCCACCCTTATTCCATTGCTAGCAGAACTTGCACGGCAGGGGCTTAAGGTCGATAAGACCTTTAAAGGGGCCGCCTTCAATGCCGCGGCAGCGGAAATCAATAAAGCTCATGGGACGTCGTTCACAAGTGGTAATGTGAGAAACCACATGAAAGCATTGAAGACACGTCTCAAGGATGTTTACGAGTGCATGGAAATGAGCGGGGCGGGCTAGGATGTTGAGAAGAAGATGATTATGTTAGAACCGGAAACTTATGACACGTGGGCGATGGTAATTACTTCTATCTTCTACATATGATAGGTGCTAGTACATAAATTATAGATATGATTGGTATATTCATATAAGCTTTCCTAATCGTTCAGGCAAACCCTCGGAAGCGTGCATATGTGAACCATCCCCTACCATGGTATGAAGATCTGGTTGTCATCATCGGGGATGACGTAGCACGGGGGGATATGTCATGTTCCTTGTACGATAGCTTTGGAGGCCCATTTTCTGGAGGAGAAGGTGAGCCCGTCACGCCTGAACCGACACATATTCGTACTCCACCCCACCATGTCCTTGAGGACATACCCACACAGGCATCGACAGGAGAGTGTCCATATGGGGGGACAAGAAATGCTACCCCACCATCGCTGGGGAAGAAGAAACAGCGGCGTCGCACTGTGAGGGAAGACCCTGATGTAATGCGGGATATTTCCTGCAACGTGAAAGAGGTCGCTGAGGCTATTAGGAGTGCACACTCCCAGCCCCACTGGACTGAAACTCTTGCACATAGTGTGTACGCGTTTACGGAGTACCCTCACCACCTCCTGTTGAAGTTGTATAAAGATCTTAGCATGAATGAGCTGGCGGCTCGTCAATTTTTGGCCGTGCCACATCAGAGTCGAAAGCTTATCCTTGAAGATTTAGTGGCAGAAATGAAAAGGGACTTGCGGGACGCTGGTTATGGCAGCGGAGATGGCGTCGGAAAGATATGAGTATGGGTGGGCCATAAGGTATGTTGGTTGAGTGGGGATTAGAGGTCGTTGGGGTTGGGGATGTTTTGTATGGGTAAGTATGAAACATATTGGCATGTCTCATTGCTGCATTTTTTGTGGCATGTCTCCTAGATGATGTTTGTGTGTTAATGTGATATATGTGGCGTAGGCTAATGGGTGCAGGGTATGGGGCATGTCTCCTTTATGCTGGGTGTCTTGATATGAAACATATTTGCATTGCTCTATGGTTCAATTTTTTGGTTCATGTCTCATTTTTGATGATTTGGCTGCTTGGTTCAGATTATGGTATATTTTCATTGATGCAGGTTGTGATAATATGAAACATAAGTGGATGGCTCCTATTTTCAGCTTTGGTTTATGGCTCCTTGTAGATGTTTCCCTATAGCCCAATGATGATGATAGTTACATGATCCATTTGTCCCTTGGATATGGAAAAAATATGTGGATATAGGCTTGATGGTTCCACTATCTCTGCGTGTGTGATATGTGATGGAGCAACTGCTTATGACCACCATGATTTATTGATAACTTAACTTTCTTCCTGAGGGCTTATAAATCACTTATGTATCTCAAAGTGCATAGCAACACCAATGTGCAATGACCCCAAAAAAAATTGAAACTGGGAAAAAAATCACATATGTATCAGCCCTATGATGAAGAACATATATTGATCACTTTGTCCCTCGGTTAAGAAGAAAAAGTTGTATGAGGTGTGAAGGTTCATTCATAATGAGCAACCGCCTAATACATAATGAATGCTTAAAAACATGTTAACCTGAGGGCTTAGAAACATATGTGATTTTTGCCAAGTTTCAGTTTTTGTTTGGTCATTGCCCATGGGTGCTGCTGTGAACAGTGAGATACATATTTGATTTTTACCCAGTTTCAATTTTTTGTTGGGTCATTGCACATTGGTGCAGCTGTGCACTTTGAGATACATAAGTGATTTTTGCCCAGTTTCAAGTTTTGTTGGGTCACTGCACATTAGCTGTGCACTGTGAGATACATCTGTGATTTTTGCCCTGTTTCAATTTTTGTTGGGTCAATGCACATTGGTGCAGCTGTGCACTATGAGATACATATGTGATTTTTGACCAGTTTCAATTTTTCGTTGGGTCATTGCACATTGGTGCATCTGTGAACTTTGAGATACATATGTGATTTTTATTCAACTTCAATTTTTGTTGGGTCAGTGCTCATTGCTGCAGCAGTGCACTTTGAGATACATATGTGATTGTTGCCCAGTTTCAATATTTTGGGTCATTGCACATTGGTGAAGCTGTGCACTGTGACATACATATGTGATTTTTGCCCAGTTTCAGTTTTTTGTTAGGTCATTGCACATTGGTGCTGCTCTGAACTTTGAGATACATATATGTTTTTTATTCAATTTCAAGTTTTGTTGGGTCATTGCACATTGCTGCAGAAGTGCACTTTGAGATACATATGTGATTTTGGCCCACTTACAATTTTTTTGGGTCATTGCACATTGGTGCAGCTGTGCACTGTGAGATACATATGTGATTTTTGCCCATTTTCAAGTTTTTTGGGTCATTGCACATTGATGCTGCTGTGAACTATGAGATACATATGTAATTTTTGCCCAGTTTCAATTTTTTGTTGGGTCATTGCACATTGGTGCTGCTATGAACTATGAGATACATATGTGATTTTTACCCAGTTACAATTTTTTTGGGTCATTGCACATTGGTGCAGCTGTGCACAGTGAGATATGTAATGCCCTACAAGCTACTGCACAAGTACTAGAGGGGGGGGGGGGGGGGGGTGAATAGTACTTTAAAAATAACGAGGAGTATAATTCCTAATTATCGTGCAAACAACTACCAAATCAATTTGCGGAAGCTTAAATTGAAGACAACAACAAGATTAACAATGCAAACAATAGATATTACTGGGTTCGGATCCACCCAAGTCTCCCTGACTTGTTCCCGGTGATCCTACGTCCCAACCACCCGGATCCCCTCCGGATACTTGAGTTAGAAACCCTAACTCAAGATTTCCACTATGAAATACTTGTGAAAAACTTCCACAAGTCAAATCATACAAAATGTAATTTGTGACTCCCACAACCCGGGATCACAACCACACTCTCACAACCGAGAGTGAAACTTACAATTCAAATATGAAATGAAATAAGAAACTTCTTACCGACAAAATACATATGCCTTGAGTAATGCTTACGAATTAGGGCAAGGATGATTTTGAGGAAGAAGAAGTGGCACCAAACCCTAGCTCCAAGATGTAGATCAGCGATGGAGAGCTATGGGGATGTTGGTGACCTAGAATCAAGCACTTGGCTTGGAAGGCTTCACACTCAATGAATCTCTCTTTGGAAGTAAGAGTGAGGAGAGATTATTGAATGGAAAGAATGAGCTTTGAATGAGCTTGGAATGATTTCTCTTGATCTCTAAACTTGCAATAATATCAGCCTTGACTACAATGAATGCAGCCCAACAAGTATTTATAGGATAGAGGAGAGAGAGAGAAAAACGTTTCAATTAAAGCTCCAACGGCTCTTTTCTGAACCCAACTAGTCGGTCAAAGAACAACCACCGACCGACTAGTTCATCAACTAGTCGGTCGGTCAATTAACGTATACCGACTAATGAGTGAACAGAGAAAAGGTCAAAGCACAGACATAAGGAACTAGTCGGTCCAAGAAGAGTGGCTGACCGACTAGTTTTACAACTAGTCGGTCGGTCACTCAACTGAGACAGACTAACAGATACAACTGAAGTCTGAGCACAAATAGACTTAGTCGGTCCAAGAACAAATGTTGACCGACTAATTCACCAACTAGTCGGTCGCCAAATGAGCATAGACCGACTAACAATAAACAGTAAGTTAGGTGAAAAATTGGCATGTACAGTAAAACTAAACTAGTCGGTCCAAGAAGGAAAGTTGACCGACTAGTTCATCAACTAGTCGGTCGATCAAAGAACACAGACCGACTAAAGATAAACATTAGCTTAGGTTCAAAAGTGCATGTATAGGGAAAGCTCAACTAGTCGGTCACAGAAGCATCACTGACCGACTAGTTCACAAACTAGTCGGTCGGTGAGTCAACTTAGACCGACTAACTGTAAACAGTAAAGAGCTTGGAAATGACTGACTGAAACTAGTCGGTCCAAGAAGCTTTACCGACCGACTAGATCACCATCTAGTCGGTCAGTTCTTCTTCTTGAACCAACTAACATGCACAAGAAGTCGTGAATCGAAGCGCGAAGCTTCGGGAAGGATTGTATGGACTTCTACTAAGATCCTAGAGCTAAGATATGAGCGTTATGAAGATTTAAACCGTAAGACCTACTCAAGGCTTAACATTCTACGAAAGAAGCTTAAAGACTATAAATAAAACTTGACGATACCGTCTTCAATAGCTTCAATCGAATCTTCATGACTTCTAAATTGGTCCATAAGCTTCAACGAAGCTTTAGGCGTACGATCACGTGCATTGAGAAGTCTTGAGACGTCGTAATTGATATTCATATGAATTTGGCGACGATCTCCATAACTGCGCTCACAAAGTGTTAGTTCACGTTATATTTATATTTGTTCATCATCCAAAACCAAATCCGGGGAGTCCAATATCCAACATTCTCCCCCTTTTTGGTGATGGCAAACTAACATAAATAATAATCAAAAATAATAATTCAAATGAACTTTACTTACTCCCCCTGCATTGATGACACGTTAAATCTAATTTAAACAATAATAATACGCATCAAGCAGACGAGTGAAGTATATAAAATGAGAATCGATTATTGAAATATCGAATACCAAATATAGGTTATTGAAATATCGGATTTGAAAATCCATTTATATATCGTAACCCCCCCTGAATCTAACATATCAAATTAGATTCTTGGAAAAGTGCTTTAAATTTTCATTTAGCACATCGTTATTATTATATCTCTCCCCCTTTGGCATAAGCAAAAAGAGCGGGAGGATAACAACGACAACAACAATGGCCTCAAAATAAAAAAGCACGGGAGTCGTAGAATACGACGACGGTTCAAGTGACACCAAAGAAAAATACGAATAAAATGAAGGCGTGTCAATGAAACCATAGTCGAAAATCGTGAAACGAAATCATCAAAACTCAAATCAATATTACGGATTGAGTTATGGAATATACTCTCCAATATCAACATTCTTGGTTAATTTTGTGCATGAAAAACAATTCTATGTTTCCATAGAAGAAATTTCTATTAAACCAAGTTAATATCGTCGAGCGACGAAATCAAACATCAAAGACAGAAATATAAATTTTGCACAATAGTATGAAATGTCAACTGCGATGTATATATATATATATATATAATGTGAACCAGAGTACATCAAAAATGAACATCACTGACATACAAAACATCGATCCACCGATCGGGGCACAAAAATACATCATCATATCACAGATATCGGAGTGTCAAAATACATCAAGATACAACATCAAAAGTATCAAAATACATCAGAATGACCCAAAACCCCACTCTATCCTAACCAAACTCTCTCACACTAGATGTATCATCTAAGGAGCATCGGAGAGTCCTCGAGGAAGCTCAAGAGGAACCGGCAGGATCTGCAACAGCAGCAGGCTCTGCAGGAGAAGTGGTGGAAACTGGATCAGCAGGAACGTCTGGAATATCAGCAGGAGCGACGACAGAAGTGGCAATCTCTGGAGCAGCAACATGAGTGGCCTCGGGAGCACCAGTCGGAGTATCCACCACAGGAGCGGTGGCAACAGGTGTGCTCTCGGGGGCACCAGCAGACGAAGCAGCAACAGCAGCACCAGAAGAGGAAGCACCAACAGCAGTACCAGACGGGCCCTCGGGGGCACGAGTGGAAGTCCGATAAAGCTCCTCAATGTCCTCCTCAGCCAACTCATCCAACTCCTCATCCTCAGAAACAGAAGGAGGAAGCTGAACACCCATCAGACTCGCCATACGGTAAACTACCTCCTCGGTACGAGCCAAACGAGACTCGTGACGACGAAGTAACCGAACGACATCATCAAAGGTGGCAGAGGGAGCAGCAGAGGCAGAGGCAGAGGCAGGGGCAGACGCTGAAGGTGTCGTCCTCTGAACGTGACGGAGTGCCGCAAGAGATTTCTTGACTGCCGTCGCGTTCAGGGGAGGACCAAGTGGACGCTCATCGTCACGAGGCAAGGGGACACGGAAGTGACAGAACACAAGGGTCAACAAGCAAGGAAATGGGATATGAGCCGATTTAGAGGACTTGCGAATACACTCGAAAGAGTCAATCTTATCGAGTATAATGCGAGCCCAATTAATCGAGCTCCCCATGAAGATAGCATAAATCAGCTTCAGAAAAGGCTGGGATGGTAGAGATGAGGAGCCATACTTGGGAAGCAAGCACGACTTCAGAATAAGATTAAGGACCCATGCATTCGGCTTGAAGGATTTTGAAGGCACGTCAATCATGGCGGGATGAATCTGATGGAAAATCTCAGAAAGGACGGTCTGATCGAGGGAAGAAATATCGTCAACAGAGATATCAGAGGGGAGGAGGCCAGACGAAGAGATACCCAAAATCTCTCCTAAGATTTCTGCTGTGAGGACTATAGGAGTCCCCAAAACAGTCGTCTCAACAGAGTGGGTCTCATCGTACTGACCCCGGGTCCTATTGGCGTAGAATAGCTTGACTAATCGAGGGTAGGGGTGAGGGTTCGCCTTCGGGTCATATCGAAGGTAATCGAGTAGACCGGAGGACGAAAGAAGATCGGCGAGGCCTAGGAAGTCGCTAAACTGGACGAAATGCTCCAGAAGTAGCAGGCAATGCTCGATACGGTTGTAAGCCGCGAGACACAAAGGGTCGTCGTGACACAACGATATATCGACACCGCCCACCGGCATCTGACCCTTTCCCTTAGGCTTTCGGGTAGACGAACGAGGTCGGGAGCTAGACTCAGGATGGGTAGGAGGAGTGGGTTCCCTATGAGTCTCAGTCTCGGGAGAGTACTCGGTGTCAGAATCTGAAGCACCGGGAGGAGTGGGAGCACGGAAAATAACTTGCTTGGGCTTGGTCTGAGTTTGGCTCGGGGTTTCGCAGTCGCCGTCCTCTTACGCTTAAGAGGAGGCGAAGACGAAGAGGGATGGGTGGTTTTGGCATGGCGTTTCGGAGGGGTTCTCGAAGGTTGAACGGGTTGCGTATGGTTTGGTTCTACGTTCATCGGTGAGGGGCTAGAGGGAGTGATCGGTATACGTGTACGAGCCATAATCTCGGCACGACACGACACTAGAGAGATCAAAGAAGCAACCCTAGCACAACCCTAGGAAATCCGAAACCCTAGAAGCCCTAATCTGAAAATTAACAAACCCTAACCCTAGGAGTAGGAAAACAGACCCTAGACAGGAGAGGGAGGAGAGAGGGTTACCCTAGGAGGAAGAACGACGGCGATCGGCGGCGGGAATGGTCGGAAATAGGCCGGAAGTCGAAGGGTCACGAGGGAGTCAGGGGTTTTGCGAGCTGGAGATAAAAAAGCAATCGACTAGAATGAAAACGAACCGACTAAAATGAACTTAAGTCGGTCGAGAGTTCAAAAGACCAAACAGTCCCTGGCACAACTAGTCGGTCACAGTTCAAGCACTGACCGACTAGATCACGATCTAGTCGGTCGGTCAATGAGCTTGAACCGACTAGTTGCAAACAGAGAACAGTCGAAGATTTCCTGAACGAGAATTAGTCGGTCTAAGTTCAAATACTGACCGACTAGAACTCAATCTAGTCGGTTGGTAAGTAAATTTGAACCGACTAAAGAGTGAAGCTGGAGAGGAAATGCAAAAAGCTTGAGTTAGTCAGTCTAAGTTCTTTTACTAACCGACTAGATACGAATCTAGTCGGTTGGTGGTTGAACTGAAACTGACTAAATGAGTCCAAAAGTTGATAATCAAGTTCTCTCCTCAATACACTTGGACGATACATCGCAATTCTCTCAATAATAATCTAAACTACCCCATTAAACATCGAAATCTCAAATACGACATTCAAAACATGAATTCGAGCACAAATTCAAAATATCACATAAAATCCAGAAAAATCCAATAAGTCTAGCATGAATGAAATATTTCGAAATATAATAGCATGCAAGATTATTGAATGAAACATGAATCCTATATCTCGGATTCACCCATAATCCCCAATTATCAACGCAACCGCACAAAGGAGTCATCCTTTAGGGGTTTCGTGAAAATATAGGCGATTTGCTTTTGGGTTTCAACGTACACTAAAATGATGTCCTTTTTAGCAATATGATCATCTAAAAAGTGGTGTCGGACATCTATGTGTTTCGAACGGGAATGGTGTACCGGGTTCTTGGAAAGACATATTGCACTTTGGTTGTCAACCATGATAGGGCAAGTATCACAATTAATACCAAAGTCTTTAAGTGTGTGTCTCATCCAAAGAACTTGAGCACACGCGGCACCGGCGGCAATGTATTCCGCCTCGGTGGTTGAAAGTGATACGGAATTTTGCTTCTTGGAAAACCAAGAGACAAGGGAATTTCCTATAAAATGGCAAGTGCCACTAGTACTTTTCCTGTCGGATTTGCATCCCGCATAATCGGCATCACTATATGAGATTAACTCATATGTGCTAGATTTCAGATAAAGTAATCCAAAATCTAAAGTGTAACTTAGATAGCGAAAAATACGTTTTACCGCTACTAAGTGAGACTCCTTAGGTTGAGACTGATAACGAGCACATACGCATACGGCAAACATAATATCGGGCCTACTTGCGGTAAGATAAAGTAAACTACCTATCATACCTCGATATAGATGAATGTCTACATCCTTACCGCCCGTATCCTTATCAAGATGCGTAGTCGTGCTCATTGGAGTCTTTTTCCCGGAGGCACTCTCCATTCCAAATCGCTTTAGCAACTCCATCGTATACTTCGTTTGGTGGATGAAGATTGCATCGTCCATTTGGCGAATTTGGAGACCTAAGAAATATTTGAGCTCACCCATGTGGCTCATCTCAAATTGATCCTTCATAACATTAGAAAACTCTTCGCAAAGAGCAAAGTTAGTAGCACCGAAAATGATATCATCAACATATATTTGAACTAGAATTATATCATTATTCGAATGCTTAACAAAAAGTGTAGAATCGGCTTCTTCCATTTTAAAATTCAAATCCAAAAGAAAGTTCTTTAGGCGATCATACCAAGCTCGAGGAGCTTGTCTCAAACCGTAAAGCGCTTTCTTTAGTTTAAAAACATGATTTGGAAATTTTTCATTAATAAAACCCGGAGGTTGAGAAACGTAAACTTCATCAACAACATCTCCATTTAAAAATGCACTTTTAACATCCATTTGAAATAATTTAAAATCCTTATGGCATGCAAAAGACAATAATAATCTAATTGATTCTAATCTAGCTACCGGAGCGAAGGAATCTTCGAAATCAATACCTTCCTCTTGACGGTAGCCTTGAGCAACTAATCGAGCTTTGTTCTGGACGACGACTTGGTTTTCGTCGGTTTTGTTCTTGAAGATCCACTTTGTCCCTATGACGGTGTGGTTCTTCTATGGCAATGGAACAAGCTCCCAAACTTCATTCCTCTCGAATTGAATGAGTTCCTCCTCCATGGCTAAGATCCAAGCGCTATCTTCGCATGCTTCGTTAACATTCTTTGGCTCTATCGAGGAGGCAAAGGCACAATGAGCGAAGTAGTTCACTTGCGATCTCGTCTTGACACTATCATGGATATTGCCAATGACTTGCTTATGAGGATGATCACGAACGGTATGAAGCCGTTTGGGAATACCTTGGTCACAAGGAACATTCTCAACAACTTCATTAGATGGGTTAGTCTCAATAGAATCAATAGAATCATTAGAGTTAGAATTTTCAAATGAATCACATAAAACATCCATAGAATCATTATCATTTGAAATTCTTGTTGGAACAAATCCTTCATTAAATGAGACATGAAGCGATTCCTCGATCGTTGAGGTTCGTTTGTTGAATATCCGGTAGGCTTTGCTACGCGAAGAATATCCAACAAAAATCCCCTCATCGGATCTTGGATCGAATTTGTCCAAACTACCATACGTGTTTTTAATAAAACATTTCGAACCAAAAACACGAAAATGTTTAACTTGAGGCAACCTACCAAACAACAATTCATAACAAGTTTGTTTAGTGCCGGGCCTCAAAAGTATTCTATTAAACACATAGCAAGCGGTGTGTACCGCTTCCGCCCAAAATTGATGGCCAAGTTGGATATCATCAAGCATAGTGCGAGCACACTCCACTAGCGTCCTATTCTTTCTCTCAACAACACCATTTTGAGGAGGTGCGCGAGGGAAAGAGAAGGTATGTGTAATACCAACTTCATCACAAAATGTCTCAAAAGACTCATTCTCAAATTCACCTCCATGATCACTATGAATAGTGACAATGGTGGTTCCTAAGAGATTTTGTATTTTCTTAACAAAAATTGTGAAGTTTTCAAAAGCTTCATTTTTATTACATAATGAAAACACCCAAGTAAATCTCGAATAATCATCTACGATGACAAGTCCATATCTTGCATTTCCTAAGGAAGTAACTCTAGTTGGCCCAAATAAGTCTAGATGTAATAGCTCTAGTGGCCGTTTAGTAGAAATGCTTTTCTTAGGTTTAAATGAAGATTTAGGAAGCTTGCCACGTTGACAACAATCACAAAAACTTTTCTTTTCAAAAACGAGCTTCGGAAAACCTTTAATGGAATTTAATTTTGAAAGCTTATAAAGTGTTCCAAAGTTTACATGTCCAAAGCGTCGATGCCATAAGTGTTGTTCACTTGTGTTGGCAACGAGACATTGTTCATAGGACTTAGGAAGATCCAAAATATAAATATCTTTATGACGAGTGCCGGAAAATAATAATTTATTATTATCTTTTCTTAAAATATGACACAATCCTTTCGCAAAGCTAACTTTGTAACCTTTGTCACAAAGTTGGCTTATTGAAATAAGATTATGATTTAAGCCATTAACTAGATAAACATCACTAATTAAGGGTTTAGATGGGTTACTCATTTTACCAACACCTATGATGGTTCAGCTCTCGTTGCCTCCAAATACAACGCGGTTTCTATTTGCAATGGGAACCACTCCGGAGAGCAATTGAGCGTCACCCGTCATGTGTTTTGAACACCCGCTATCGAGTATCCAATTCCCCTTGGAGCTAAATTTAAATTTGTTGCTCCTTTTCTTTTTCTTTTCCTTGAGTACCTAAAGATAGAAAATTTCATATCATGGTACCCAAGGTCATTGGGTCCAAAAGATTAGACCTTTGGAAGCCAAGTCCAATTGGACTTAGACTTCCCCACATAATTTCTACTATGCACAACATCCGAAAACTAAGCATTCATATACACTTGTTTTTCATCCATGCTTGTGTCCTTTGGGCTCCAAATAGTGAAAATCTTGGGAGCCCTCATCCTATTGGGTGCATGCATGCGTTGTTGGTTTCTACGTGATGTATGTCGTGGATAGGCATAAGGAACATGATGGAATGGTGCATGCGGATAATTATTCATATGATGTTGTGGGTGAACATATGCATGTGTGGGAACACGTGCGTGAGGGTGTCTCACATGGTGTGCACGTGCACGAGAATGTGTTGCATAAAAATCATCATACGTGTGAGCCGGTGGAGTAGGACGTGTGTTCCTACGTGGCATAGTATTGGTGTACATATAAGCATGCCCCTTCTTTGGAGGTCCACCCAAAGTGGGTTTCTTTCCGAAAGAGGGTGTGGACGAGGTGGAAGCACCATTGGTAGAAGAACTACCAATAGAGTGTTTGCTACCACTCGTTGAGTCACCGGAAGTTGGCCTAACAAAAGTAATGGCCGATTTGGATGAACATCCCATTGTATACCCCAAGCCAATGTGGTGATTGGCCGGAAGTAAGTCGCTTAGGATTTTATCCAAATGGTCCTTACCCTTATTGAATTTATTAATTCGGCCTAATGTGTTCTCATATTTCTCGGTGAGAGAACGCATAGAAGTATCCAAATTGGATACTTGCGATGTGAGCACATAAACACGAGATTTAAGATTCTCATTCTCAATACTCAAAGTCAAGCTTTGAGAAGTCAAATCCGCCATCCTATGTTCTTCCGGATCATCAATGCTAACATGTTCAAGTTTAGATTTGAGATTAACAATCTCATTTCTTAACTCTTCAACAACGGTGTCGTTATTGGTGATGATAGTCTTAGGCGAGGTTTGAATGCTAGCTAGGTCATCTTTTACCTTAGTATATCTATTTACTAATTTAGTGTATTTTGACCATAATTGAGAATTAGCATTCCTAAGGTCATCCATAGTTACCTCATCGCTTTCGTCGTCACTATCATCGGAAGAGGAGGATCCTTGATCATGCTCCTCTCTTGCCATGAAGCACATGTGCGCTTGCTCCACTTGCTCATCGTCCGACTCTCCGCTTGAGGAATCCTCGGAGTCGGTGAATGTTGCTCCGACAAGTCCCTTCTTGTTTCCTTTCTTGTACTTCTTGGACTTATCAAATTTAGGTGCCTTCCACTTCTCCTTTTGCTTGTTGAGAGGACACTCCGCTTTCATGTGTCCTGGCTTATTGCACTTGAAACACAAAGGAGAGGAGGAGGCGTTAGAAGAACCAAATTTAGCTTTGTTCTTGTAGTGACCTTTTCGGAAGAAACGGTTGAACTTCTTGGCCATGAGTGCCATGGACTCCAAGTCCAACTCGTTTTCCGAGTCTTCATCATCGGTTGAGGTGGATGTGGATGGAGCGGCCTTAAAAGCAATAGCCTTCTTCTTAGGCTCGTCTTGCTTTAGGTAGGACTTCATCTTTTCCTGCAATTTTAGCTTGCTATCCTTGCGTACCTCGTATGACATTAAAGTACCCATTAGTTGAACTACGGTGTACTTATTCATATCATTACCTTCCTCGATGGTGAAGGTACGCTTTTCCCAAGAAGAAGGAAGTCCTTCGATAAGCTTCGAACACTTCTCCTTTTGGGTGTAGGTTTTGCCGAGAGCCTCCAACTCGTTTATGATGTCGACGAAGCGAGCGTAATACTCCTTCATCTTTTCTCCCTGTTGCATATGAAACATTTCGTAATGTTTGTTAACAACTACGAGTTTAGAGTCCCTTACCCTACTCGTCCCTTCATGTAGTATGAGGAGGGAGTTCCAAATTTGATATGCACTCTTACATGTGCATATCTTATTGAAGTCCTCGGTCTCCAATGCGCATTGCAAGGCATTCAATGCCTTGGCATTGCTTACCTCCGCGACGACTTCCGCGGTTGTCCATTTCTCAAAGTCTTCTTCGGCGGGCTCGACGTATTCCTTCATCGTGGTCCTCCATAGAGATGCAGTTCGGAGGAAAGTTTCCATCCCGGCACTTCCAGTACCCGTAGTTGGTACCGTTGAAGAATGGAGGCCTCGTTGAGGAATGTCCTTCCATCACCGAAGATGCTCCTTCACGGTTCCTGAAGGTGCCATAGTCGGAAGGTGGATGCACGGTCTTGTTGTCGTTGGCAGACATAGCTAAGTATCTGGCTTTGATACCAAATGTAATGCCCTACAAGCTATTGCACAAGTACTAGAGGGGGGGGGGGGGGTTGAATAGTACTTTAAAAATAACGAGGAGTATAATTCCTAATTATCGTGCAAACAACTACCAAATCAATTTGCGGAAGCTTAAATTGAAGACAACAACAAGATTAACAATGCAAACAATAGATATTACTGGGTTCGGATCCACCCAAGTCTCCCCGACTTGTTCCCGGTGATCCTACGTCCCAACCACCCGGATCCCCTCCGGATACTTGAGTTAGAAACCCTAACTCAAGATTTCCACTATGAAATACTTGTGAAAAACTTCCACAAGTCAAATCATACAAAATGTAATTTGTGACTCCCACAACCCGGGATCACAACCACACTCTCACAACCGAGAGTGAAACTTACAATTCAAATATGAAATGAAATAAGAAACTTCTTACCGACAAAATACATATGCCTTGAGTAATGCTTACGAATTAGGGCAAGGATGATTTTGAGGAAGAAGAAGTGGCACCAAACCCTAGCTCCAAGATGTAGATCAGCGATGGAGAGCTATGGGGATGTTGGTGACCTAGAATCAAGCACTTGGCTTGGAAGGCTTCACACTCAATGAATCTCTCTTTGGAAGTAAGAGTGAGGAGAGATTATTGAATGGAAAGAATGAGCTTTGAATGAGCTTGGAATGATTTCTCTTGATCTCTAAACTTGCAATAATATCAGCCTTGACTGCAATGAATGCAGCCCAACAAGTATTTATAGGATAGAGGAGAGAGAGAGAAAAACGTTTCAATTAAAGCTCCAACGGCTCTTTTCTGAACCCAACTAGTCGGTCAAAGAACAACCACCGACCGACTAGTTCATCAACTAGTCGGTCGGTCAATTAACGTATACCGACTAATGAGTGAACAGAGAAAAGGTCAAAGCACAGACATAAGGAACTAGTCGGTCCAAGAAGAGTGGCTGACCGACTAGTTTTACAACTAGTCGGTCGGTCACTCAACTGAGACAGACTAACAGATACAACTGAAGTCTGAGCACAAATAGACTTAGTCGGTCCAAGAACAAATGTTGACCGACTAATTCACCAACTAGTCGGTCGCCAAATGAGCATAGACCGACTAACAATAAACAGTAAGTTAGGTGAAAAATTGGCATGTACAATAAAACTAAACTAGTCGGTCCAAGAAGGAAAGTTGACCGACTAGTTCATCAACTAGTCGGTCGATCAAAGAACACAGACCGACTAAAGATAAACAGTAGCTTAGGTTCAAAAGTGCATGTACATAGAAAGCTCAACTAGTAGGTCACAGAAGCATCACTGACCGACTAGTTCACAAACTAGTCGGTTGGTGAGTCAACTTAGACTGACTAACTGTAAACAGTAAAGAGCTTGGAAATGACTGACTGAAACTAGTCGGTCCAAGAAGCTTTACCGACCGACTAGATCACCATCTAGTCGGTCAGTTCTTCTTCTTGAACCAACTAACATGCACAAGAAGTCGCGAATCGAAGCGCGAAGTTTCGGGAATGATTGTATGGACTTCTACTAAGATCCTAGAGCTAAGATATGAGCGTTATGAAGATTTAAACCGTAAGACCTACTCAAGGCTTAACATTCTACGAAAGAAGCTTAAAGACTATAAATAAAACTTGACGATACCGTCTTCAATAGCTTCAATCGAATCTTCATGACTTCTAAATTGGTCCATAAGCTTAAACGAAGCTTTAGGCATACGATCACGTGCATTGAGAAGTCTTGAGACGTCGTAATTGATATTCATATGAATTTGGCGACGATCTCCATAACTGCGCTCACAAAGTGTTAGTTCACGTTATATTTATGTTTGTTCATCATCCAAAACCAAATCCGTGGAGTCCAATATCCAACAAGATACATATGGGATTTTTACCCAGTTTCAATTTTTTTGTGTCATTGCACATTGGTGCTGCTGTGCGCGGTGAGAGACATGTGATTTGTACCCAGTTTGAATTTTTTTTGGGTCATTGTACATTGGTGCAGCTGTGCACTTTGAGAGACATATGTGAATTTTGCACAGTATCAATTTTTGTTGGGTCATTGCACATTGTTACAGCTGTGCACTTTGATATACATATGTGATGTTTTAAAATAAATAATTTTTTTTGGGTCATTGCACATTGGTGCAGCTGAGCACAGTGAGATACTTATTTGAATTTTACCAAGTTTCAATTTTTGTTGGGTCATAGCACATTTGTGCAGCTGTGAACTTTGAGATACATCAATGATTTTTGCCCAGTTTCAATTTTTGTTGGGTCATTTCACATTGGTGCAGCTGTGAACTTTGAGATACATATGTGATTTTTATTCAATTTCTATTTTTGTTGGGTCATTGCACATTGCTGCAGCAGTGCACTTTGAGATACATATGTGATTTTTGCCCAGTTACAATTTTTGTTGGGTCTTTGCACATTGGTGCAGCTGTGCACTGTGAGATACCTCTGTGATTTTTGCCCAGTTTCAATTTTTGTTGGTTCATTGCACATTGGTGCAGCTGTGCACAGGGAGATACATATGTGATTTTTAATCAATTTCAATTTTTGTTGGGTCATTGCACATTGGTGCAGCTGTGAACTTTGAGATACATATGTGATTTGTACCCAGTTTCAATTTTTTTTTGCGTCATTTCACATTGGTGCAGCTGTGCACAGTGAGATACATATGTTCTTTTTACCCAGTTTCAATTTTTGTTGTCGCTTTGCACAGTGGATGATCCTAGCCCAATGATGAAGATAATGTTGAGTATTGGACTCCCCGGATTTGGTTTTGGATGATGAGCAAACATAAATATATCATGAACTAACATTTTGTGAGTGCAGTTATGGAGATCGTCGCCAAATTCACGAGAACACTCAAAGCGACATCTTAAGACTTCTCAAAGCTCGTATTCAATGCCTAAAGCTTCGTTGAAGCTCTTGGACTTTTTTGGAAGTCATGAAGATTTGATCGAAGCTTTCGAAGACCGTTCCTTAAGGTTTTATTCATAGTCTTTTAGCTTCGATTTATAGAATGTTAAGCCTTGAGTAATTCTTACTTGTCTATCTTCATATCACTCATATCTTAGAGCTAGGATTATCTTAGAAGCCATTAGAAACTTTCCCGAAGCCTATCGCTTCTTCCCTCGGCTTCTAGTGCATCTTAGTTGGTTCTAGTAGAGTCACCAACCGACTAGATGACGATCTAGTCGGTCGGCAACTCTTCATGAACCGACTAGATGTCCTAACTCATTTCAGCTCTGCCATGTCGATCAATTAGTCGGTCAAAGAAGGTTCACCGACCGACTAGATGACGATCTAGTCGGTTAGGAATCCTTCTCAGACCGACTAGTTGAGCTTGCCTCTGTACAGCCTGAGTTACTGTTTACAGTTAGTCGGTCCAAGAACATTCATCGACCGACTAGTTGTGAAACTAGTCGGTCAGCATTTGTTCTTAGACCGACTAGTGTAACTTGTATTCAACTTCGTGCATTTCACTCTTAGTCGGTCAAAGAACACTCACCGACCGATTAGTTGGCAAACTAGTCGGTTGGCAAGTCTTCTTAGACCGACTAGTTCAGGTTGCCTGGAAATCACTCTTTTGGCTGTCGAACTGTTAGTCGGTCCATGTTGAATCACCGACCGACTAGTTGATGAACTAGTCGGTCAGTGATCCTTCTTAGACCGACTAGTCTGCTTCAGATTAGAGCCGTTGGAGATTTGAAAGTGACGTTTCTCTCTCTCTTTTCCCTTGATCCTTTAAATACCTGGAGGGGTTATTTCATAGGATCCAAGGCTGCTATTTCCAGAGTTCTATTGATTCAAAGAGAAGCTTTCAACTCTCATCTTCAAGCTCTCCCATTCTCAAGAATCTCTCCCTCACTTTTATTCTTCTTGATTGTAGTTATTCCGCATCGTTGTTTGTTAATTGCACGATAATTAGGAATAACACTCCTTATTATTTAAAAGTACTATTCACCCCCCCTCTAGTACATGTGCAGTGGCTTCCTAGGGCACTACAATTGGTATCAGAGCCAAGGTTCAAAGCTACACATAGCCAAGTTCAAAGCTACACATAGCCAAAGTTCAAAGCTATGACGAACAACGACTACAACGTCTTCAAGAACCGCGATGGAGCTTCTTCAGTTATGGAAGGACTATCCTCAGTCAGGCCTCCACACTTCAACGGTACCAACTATGGGTACTGGAAATGCCGGATGCAAATTTTCCTCCGGATCGCTTCACTATGGAGAGCCACCATGACGGAGTATGTCGAGCCTTCCGAAGAAGATTTCGTGAAGTGGACTCCCGCGGAGGTCGCCGCGGAAGTAGCCAATGCCAAGGCAATGAATGCCTTGAATTGTGCGTTGGAGCCCGAGGACTTCAACAAGATATGCACATGTAAGAGTGCATATCAAATATGGAACCAACTCCTCATATTGCACGAAGGATCGAGTACGGTAAAAGATTCTAAACTCGTCGTTGCTAATAAAGAATTTGAGTTGTTTCATATGGAGCAGGGCGAAACCATGAAGGAATATTACGCTCGCTTCGTGGATATATCAAACGACTTGGAAGCTCTTGGGAAGGTCTATACCCAAAAGGAGAAAGTCGTGAAGATTATCGACGGTCTTCCATCATATTGGGAAAAGCGTACCTTCGCCATCGAGGAAGGTAACGACATGAATAAATATACCGTCATACAACTAATGGGTACCTTGTTGTCTTACGAAGTACGCAAGGATAGTAAGATCCGAATGAAGGAAAAGATGAAAGCATACTTGAAGCAAGATGAGCCAAAGAAAAAGGCGATTGCCTTCAAGGCCGCTCCATCTACCGATGATGAAGAATCGGAAGACGAATTGGACATGGAATCCATTGCCCGTATGGCAAGGAAGTTCGATCGATTCCTCCGAGAAGGTATATCTTTGAATAAATCTAAAGTTAGTTCGACTAATGCTTCTACTCCCGTGTGTTATAAATGCAACAAGCCAGGACACATCAAACCGGATTGTCCTCTCTACAAACACAAGGAGAAGGGGAAAGCATCGAAGTACGACAAGTCAAGAAAGTACAAGAAAGGACTTGTTGGCACATTCACTGACTCCGAGGAGGATTCCTCAAGTGGGGAGTCGGATGTTGGACATGTGGAGAAAGCAAAACTTTGCTTCATGGCTAATGAGGCAAAAGATCGAAAGTCCTCATTTGATGAAAGCGAGGATGAAAGCGAGGATTGTAGCGAGGATGAAAGCGGAGAACCTAATATTGATGAAATGAGGTTAGCAAACCAAGAAATTTGGTCTAAATTTACTAAGTTAGTAGATAGATATAATAAGACCAAAGATGAACTTGTTAGCCTCCAAATCTCTCCTAAGTCTACCATCACCAACAATGACACCATTGTTGAGACTCTCGCCAATGAGAAAGCAAGTTTGATTACTCATAATGGCTTGTTGAGAAATGAGGTGAAGTCCCTCAAATCTCAACTTAAGCATGTTCTTGTTGAGGATTCAGATGAACATGTGATAGCGGATTTGACGTCTCAAAACTCAACTTTGAGTATTGAGAATAAGAATCTCAAATCACGTGTTTATGCACTCACATCGCAAGTATCCACTTTGGATTCTTCTTTGCATTCTCTCAAAGAGAAGTATGAGTGCACGTTAGGCCGTATCAATGATTTCAATAAAGGTAAGGGCCATTTGGATAATATCCTAAATGACTTACTTCCGGCCAAACACCACATTGGCTTAGGGTATAAGATGGGAGACTCATCCAAATCGCCTACCACCTTTGTTAGGCCGACATCCGATGCCTCGATGAGTGGGAGCAAACACCCCATTGGTAGTTCTCCTACCAATAGTGCTTCCACTTCGTACACACCCCCGATTGGAAAGAAACCCACTTTGGGTAGACCTCCAAAGAGGGGTCATGCATTTTTGTACTCACATGCTATGCCACGTAGGAACACACATCCTACTCCACCGGTGCATGCTTATAATGATTTTTATGCTCCGCACCCACGAGCACGTGCAAACACTCATATGAGACACCCACATACACGTAATCATGCTCATGCACATCCTAATGCTTTTGTTCACACATCTAATCCACATGTGAATGCCTTCTCTCATAATCATCCTCATGCATACACACCTCATGCTTATCCATGTATGTATTCTACACCACATCATGGATCTCATGCTCATCATAATGCTATTGCTAGATCTCATGCTCCTAGGCCACATGCACCACATAGAAATCAACCTTTTGTGCATGCAACCACTAGGAAGAGGATTCCCAAAATTTACACTATTTGGGGTCCCAAGAACACTAGCAATCATGATATGAATGTTTATGTGCAATCCTATATTAATGATGTTATTTTGAATGATGATTATGTTGGAAAGTCAAGTTCCTCTTGGACTTGGTTTCCGAATGGTTAGTTTCTTTAACTCTTCAATGCTTGGTACCATGAGTTTATGATCATGTTATGGGTACCAAGGCATTTGATTATAAAATTGATTTTGATTACATTAACTCATGGGTTACAATTATTTTAATTTCGTATTTCAAATTTGTTGTCTAACCCATTGGATCCAAAAGGGTTTTTGGATACAAAATGAAATTTTCTAGGTTCAATCCACCGTGGGATACCAACCCTACCAACTCCTCGATTTGCGAAGACTTTCATTCAAACGGAGTTGATGGTGCTTAGGTAATGCACCAATGTAGGGGGAGCTTAATGTTGTAAGTATGATATTACATTTGGTATCCATGAGGGTTGAATGCATGCTTGGTTAGAATCTATTTCTTTACATTGATATCATTTTGTTTCTCCTAGCATGATATAATTGTGAATGCCATAAATGCTTTGAAATTCATATCTATTTTTGGCATGACATGTTTTAAAAGTTATTTTGATGATTTTCGTATTACTTTTATCACCTTGTCACTTCTCATCGCACACTTCACTTAGTTTTGATGTGCTTTTACTTTATGCTCTCATTTTCGATCGATATTGTGTCATTTGATATTCTATGATGTGCACCACTCTTCTGATGGATCATTCCTTTGTGCACATTTTATGTATGTCTCTGATATTGATTTCGTCGCTCGACGATTTATTTTGATTCAATAGCTTTAGTTGTATGAAAACATAGAATTGTTTTCCATGCACTAAAATAGCTATAAATGTTGATATTGGAGAGTAAATTCATTTCTTCAATAAGTGAATTTACATTTGATATTTTGATGATTTAAGTTTTCGATTTTCGACTATGGTCTCATTGACACGCTTTGATTTTACTCGAATTTTATTTTGGTGTCATATGAAACATGGTCGTATTCTTAGACTCCCATGCTTAATGAATTATTTGGCCATGATTTATTGTCATTGGCTTCCTCCCGCTCTTTTTGGATTATGCCAAAGGGGGAGAGATATAATAATGATATAATAATGGCATGTGCTAAATGATAATTTACCATGAATCTAATTTGATATGTTAGATTCAGGGGGAGTTAAGATATAAAAATAATGGATTACAAATCCTAAATCTCAAATATCTCAAATATTGGATTTGAATTTTTACTTTCCTCGTCTGCTTGATGTATGTGCTTATTATTTCATATGGAACTAATGTGTCATCAATGCAGGGGGAGTAAGTATATTTCATTTAGTTCATTATTTTTGATTATTATTTATGTTGGTTTGTCATCACCAAAAAGGGGGAGAATGTTGAGTATTGGACTCCCCGGATTTGGTTTTGGATGATGAGCAAACATAAATATATCACGAACTAACATTTTGTGAGTGCAGTTATGGAGATCGTCGCCAAATTCACGAGAACACTCAAAGCGACATCTTAAGACTTCTCAAAGCTCGTATTCAATGCCTAAAGCTTCGTTGAAGCTCTTGGACCTTTTTGGAAGTCATGAAGATTTGATCGAAGCTTTCGAAGACCGTTCCTTAAGGTTTTATTCATAGTCTTTTAGCTTCGATTTATAGAATGTTAAGCCTTGAGTAATTCTTACTTGTCTATCTTCATATCACTCATATCTTAGATCTAGGATTATCTTAGAAGCCATTAGAAACTTTCCCGAAGCCTATCGCTTCTTCCCTCGGCTTCTAGTGCATCTTAGTTGGTTCTAGTAGAGTCACCAACCGACTAGATGACGATCTAGTCGGTCGGTAACTCTTCATGAACCGACTAGATGTCCTAACTCATTTTAGCTCTGCCATGTCGATCAATTAGTCGGTCAAAGAAGGTTCACCGACCGACTAGATGACGATCTAGTCGGTTAGGAATCCTTCTCAGACCGACTAGTTGAGCTTGCCTCTGTACAGCCTGAGTTACTGTTTACAGTTAGTCGGTCCAAGAACATTCATCAACCGACTAGTTGTGAAACTAGTCGGTCAGCATTTGTTCTTAGACCGACTAGTGTAACTTGTATTCAGCTTCGTGCATTTCACTCTTAGTCGGTCAAAGAACACTCACTGACCGACTAGTTGGCAAACTAGTTGGTTGGCAAGTCTTCTTAGACCGACTAGTTCAGGTTACCTGGAAATCACTCTTTTGGCTGTCGAACTGTTAGTCGGTCCATGTTGAATCACCGACCGACTAGTTGATGAACTAGTCGGTCAGTGATCCTTCTTAGACCGACTAGTCTGCTTCAGATTAGAGCCGTTGGAGATTTGAAAGTGACGTTTCTCTCTCTCTTTTCCCTTGATCCTTTAAATATCTGGAGGGGTTATTTCATATGATCCAAGGCTGCTATTTCCAGAGTTCTATTGATTCAAAGAGAAGCTTTCAACTCTCATCTTCAAGCTCTCCCATTCTCAAGAATCTCTCCCTCACTTTTATTCTTCTTGATTGTAGTTATTCCGCATCGTTGTTTGTTAATTGCACGATAATTAGGAATAACACTCCTTATTATTTAAAAGTACTATTCACCCCCCCTCTAGTACATGTGCAGTGGCTTCCTAGGGCGCTACAGATAAGTAGCTGATCCCCTAGTCCCGAGGTTATGAAAAAATAGGTGGTTATAGGCTGGATGGTTCCATTACCAATGAGGGGGAGAGATGTGATGGAGCAACTGCTTATGTCCACCAGGATTTATTGAATAATTAACTTTCTTCCTGAGGGCTTATGTATACCATAAACACAAACAACTACATTGAGCCATGACCCAAAAACTGACCCTATTAGCCATTCACATATGTTTCAGCCTGCTGATGATGAACATATATATACTGATCAATTTGTCTCTATGTTACGATATTTCCTTTTATCTTTTACTTCTGAATTAAGCCAGGTGATTTAATCTTCTGCGGGGTTGTCACTGTCTATAGGTACGCTGCTTTCCCCATTTTTCATTTCATTGTTATATCTCTTTAAATCATTATTCACGCTAATATTTTTTATCTCTTGCAAGGTTAAAATGAGCACAGGTTCCAGCTCTTCTATTCAATCCAGACCCAGATTTGCTGCAGGCGGTGAGTTGGCGGCTCATGATGATGACTGCAAGTTTTGCTACTGTCGGCTCAGGGTTGCCAGGCGGACATCATGGACCCGAAAAAATCCCGGCAGGCGCTTTTGGAGCTGTCAATCCCGCGTGAATGGATGCAAATTCTACGAATGGAAGGATCCACCACACTTCGACTGGTCAACCTATGTGATACTGCAGTTGCTGGATGAGATTGAAAGAGGCCCCACCAATGCTGCCTCTTCCTCATCATTCTCTGATCGGCGGCTTTTAGAGATAGAGGGTCGGTTGGCCTCGCTCGTGGGGCGATTTGAGCGGACCACGGTGAGAATGGACACCGTGAAGTTGGTTTTGTTTACGCTCCTAGGTTTGATGTTAGTTGTGTTATTGTTGATTATACACAAGAGTGGTTGATGTTAGGTTGGTTACATTGTAACACTTTATATTTTTTGGATGTTTGTTATGCAAACTGAGATTGTATTATGGATATTATATGTCTTCTGTATATGCTGGGTTCATGTGTTATGTTAAATAGGATTGTGATTTCTGTTGTATGCTGTCTCTGCAAATCAGTTGTACTTTTTACAATTTATGAATGTTGGAAATGCAAGGGATAAGTGGTTCGGGTGCTTGCTTTGTGGGTATTGCCTTCGTTTATATTTAATAGCCCAGAAATGAAATTAAATAATTCTTTTTTTATTAAATTCGGTATTTTAATTTTGATGTTTGATACGCAGGATTTAATTATGAGCATTTAATAGATATTTACTTAATAGTTAATATTTAGTTAACTAATAGTTATTAGTTTAGTTAATTAAATGATTTTTCTACTTCATATTTCCATAGGGGGTTATTCTCACCTCATAACACCATAACCAAATCCCAACAATCCACATCCAACAATCCCATACACACTTTAACCCAAAGAAACACAAAACTTTACTATGGGCCTCACAAACAAATCCCACCACAACTTTCCCACCTACTTTCCACCAAAGAAACACAAAACTCTATTTCTCTCTCCTCAGGAATCCACCATGGATTTACTATTCACAACAGTAAATCCCAATCCACTTTCAACCAAAGAAACAAGCCCTAAAACCAACTACTTCGTCTTCTTGACATCAGACGCCGGTGCTTTCGTATCGTACGAACAATTCTCTGCCTCTTCTGTATCGACGACCCCTTACTGACATCTCTAACTCGAGAGCTCCGGTGGTGGTGTCGACCCCGATGTCAGTCACACGAACTCCTCTGTCAGCCTTGATTAGGGCTGAGGAACGGTGCCGCAACCCCCCGGAAGGATCTCAGGCTATCTCCATCAATCAGACTGATGTGACTGCTTCAGATGGGTCGAGTGAGGTTGTTGAAATGGAGTCAGAAGGTGAGGATCTCAATCCAAGGGTTGCTGCTTCATTGATCCAGTGCCCCTCTCTCTCTATGGATGCAGATACCATAGGTCTTCCTCTACATAATTAATGGACTTCTTATTCTGGAATTGTCGCGGAGCTGGGAAACAAGATTTTCGGAGGGGAATTCGTGAAATATTGGCGTCTGCCAAGCCCTCCCTTCTTGCTATTGTGGAACCACGTATCTCAAAGGAGAGAGCACACATGGTTGCACGTAAGCTTAACTTTTCTAAATTTATTATGGATTTAATGTAGAAAAGCTACCACTTGATCCAATGGATCAGGTGGCAAGACACAAAAAAGGTGGGGAGTACAAGCCCCCACATGGGCTTGTATTCGTTGGGGCCCACCCCTTTGTGTCTTGCACCTGATCCTTTGGATCAGGTGCCACCTGCTCTACATTAATCCGATTTATTATTGAGGATCCTTTGGGATATTTGTAACCCCACACTTCCCAAAAGACACCGGAAGCGAGAACATTACGCGGCCCGCATGAACTGGAGCGGTGAAGCGCATTTCAGAATAATAAGAATACATTCAAAAAGATAAAGGCCACATCCAGAGATATTAAGTTCATACACGAAATTAAACGACAAGCCACAGCAAGGCTAAAGTAGCAACAAAAGAAATGTACACTACACGACAACAACTGGAAGTAAACTAAAGAAAGACGACGACGGTGAAGGTCCCTAGTCCTCTGCAAGAAGAGACTCGGCGTCTACGGCGAACTCTGGCTCTCTAAGTCAGGCGTCTCGAAAGGATCTTCCTAGCACTCAAACTCGGGATCTGACATACATCCAAAAACATGAATGTATGTCAGCAAGGGTCTACAAAAGGAGATTAGAAACCCAAGGCAAGATATACAAATGATATGAATTTTTAAGACATTAGATAATTAAAAGAGATAACTGCAGCAAGTTTAACAAGACAAGTATAATGAAACGAAAGCAAGACATTTCTAACATGCAGTTCTAAGCAGTTATAAGAATTCACACTAGCATGTATTTCTATTATGAAAATGAAACGTGGCAGTTAAATAATGTAACAGCAGTTCTGTAAATTGACTTTCTTTTCCAATTGTTTAAGAGTGTGTGCAACTCCGTGACTAAGGCCCCCGTCGTTAGACGGCTAGTAAGTGAATCCACCTTCAAGTGCCCCCGAAGGCGACTCATTTACTACCGTATAGTTTCCGGGAACCCAACCCCACCCACGTGTCCTCCTGGACCACGAGCCAGGATGCTAAACCGTCATATACTGGAACACGAGCCAGACTAGTCACATGTGACCCTACTGGAACACGAGCCAGATTAGTCATATGTAACCGACGAGAATAGCCAACTAGTAGCCAACGACATGCATGTTCACGAGCCAACGACATGTATATTCACGAGCCAACGACATGTATTTCTATGAGTTGCCAAACCGGCCATCATGTTTATTCACGTTATTCATTTCATGTCTGTTCAGTTCACGATGTAGCAAGGGTATTCATTTTCCTAACGATGTCCACACGTAGCACACGAGTACGAGTTTAACATTTCATTATGGGGTTCATTATTAGAGTGTCTCATGGCAATCTTGTGTACTTTATAAAACAGTTTTAAGTCTACAAGATCAACATTTAAATGCACGTAATAAACTGCACGCTTGCTATTGTTCTAAGGGGAAATGACAGAAAAATACCCAAACGTTTGGGGCCTATTTCATATAAATACACTGAACTTCTAAGTCGTTCAGAAGTAAACCTTTTTATACCTTATGGGTAACAGAAGTTAACGGAGGGAATTTTTTCCAATTTTGCCCCTCTTCCTCATTGCACGTGAGAAGAAACATCTCGATAAAATCTGAGGGTTAAACCGTTGGCTTGAAAGTGAAAGGGGAAAAGAAATCGAGCGGTAAAATTTTAGGGTAAAAACCAAGAGAAGTATTCCGTGCATGCAGGAGGAGAAGAAATCGGGGGGAAGAGGAGAAGCTTGGCGCTGCTGAAGGAGGAAGTTGGTCGCTGCTGAAGAAGGAAACGGGGCGCTGCTGAAGAAGGAAGCTGGCGGTAGAGGAAAGTGACGATCAAAGAAGACGATGGTGAGTTCAGTCTAAATTATCATAAAAATTGTTCATTTATAATTATATTTGAGTTATAATCGTGAGAAGAGGAAGTGATAGAAGTGATTATGGGTGTAATCTATTCTAATGTATTTAACAGAGCCAAAGAGTAACATTGAAGGTACATCATGGGGGATTGCTGAAAAGAGGGTCAGATGGGTATTATGTTGGTGGTGAGGAGACTGTGTTCAAAGATTATGTTGCAGGGTTGTTAAACATGGAGAATTTACGCATGCTTATCAAGGAACTAGGCTATAAAGGGGAGTTCTTGTATTACAAACCATGGAGAAAACCCTTTAATTGGTGCATGAAAATGGATAATGATGAGAAGGCATCAACAATATTGAACATGCAAGGTAGTAGGCTTGTTGATTTGTATGTTGCACATGAATGTGATGTGCTGCCATTAGAAGACATATTTCTGTCTGACAGGGAAATTATAAGTGTGTGTGATTCAGTAGAAGCAGAGACTGCTGATGAAGAGGATGAGTCTGTTGAGGTGAATTCAAGCTATCCATCAACTATGCCAACACAGGAGCATACGAAAGAGCCAAGTGAGACAACGTATGAGAGAAATGAGGAGACAAATGTGGAGACAAATGATGAGCCAGTGGAGGAGCCAATGGAGGAGCTACTGGAGGCAATAGAGGATCTAATGGAGGAGACAATGGAGAATCAAGATGAGGAGCCATTTTAGGAGCCAATTGAGGATACTGTAATGCCCTACAAGCTACTGCACAAGTACTAGAGGGGGGGTGAATAGTACTTTAAAAATAACAAGGAGTATAATTCCTAATTATAGTGCAAACAACTACCAAATCAATTTGCGGAAGCTTAAATTGAATGACAACAACAAAAATAACAATGCTAACAAAAGATGTTACTGGGTTCGGATCCACCCAAGTCTCTCCGACTTGTTCCCGGTGATCCTACGTCCCAACCACCCGGATCCCCTCCGGATACTTAGGTTAGAAACCCTAACCCAAGATTTCCACTATGATATCTTGTGAAAAACCTTCACAAGATCAAATCATACATGCAATGGCAATAGTGAATCCCACAACCCGGGATCACAACCTTCTCTCACAACCGAGAGAATCAATAAGCAATATAAACAAGTTTATAATGAAATAAACAATCTTACCACAAAATCCTATACCTTGAGTTTTCTTACCAAATAGGTGCAAGGAGGGATTTGAGGAAGATGAAGTCACCAAGACCTAGCACCAAAGAAATGACCAGCAATGGGTGCCTAGGAGTGATTTGGAGACTTGAATCAAGCTAGAGCTTGAAGGGCTCACCCAAGAACAAACTTCTCTCAAGATGGATTCTAGATCTAGAATGTGAGAGAATGGATTTCTTGTGCGGAAGAGAGCTTTAGAAATGAGTGAGAATGGCTATCTCTTTCAATCTCAATGAATCTCTTAATGGCAGCTCTAACCTAGACAGAAATGACCTAGGTTCATATTTATAGGGTCCCATAAAAACAAGTTAGGTCAAGTCCCAACGGATAGAAATCTGAGGCAACTAGTCGGTCAAAGAACAACCACTGACCGACTAGTTCATCAACTAGTCGGTCAGTCAAACAACATGGACCGACTAAGTGAAGAACCGAGAAGAGATAGAAATTCAGACCTAGAAATCTAGTCGGTCCAAGAAGACTTTCTGACCGACTAGTTTCACAACTAGTCGGTCAGTCAGTGAACGTAGACCGACTAAGAGGCAAAAACAAATAGTCTGAATACAAATTGACTTAGTCGGTCCAAGAACAAATGTTGACCGACTAGATTATCAACTAGTCGGTCACCAAACGTTCTTAGACCGACTAACGATAAACAGTAGCTTAGGAGAAATTTGGCATGTACAGTAAATCACAACTAGTCGGTCAAAGAAGCATCACTGACCGACTAGTTCACAAACTAGTCGGTCGGTGAGTCAACGTAGACCGACTAACTGTAAACAGTACAAAACAAGAAAAGATTAACTCAAACTAGTCGGTCCAAGAAGCTCTGCTGACCGACTAGATCACCATCTAGTCGGTCAGTACTTCTTCTTGTACCAACTAACATGCACAAACAAGTCCGAATCGAAGCGCGATGCTTCGAGGAAGTTAGAATGGACTTGTACTAAGATCCTAGAGCTACGATATGAGCGTTATGAAGATAGAATCGTAAGATATACTCAAGGCTTAACATTCTATAGATCGAAGCTAAAAGACTATAAATAAAACCTTAATGAACGGTCTTCGAGAGCTTCGATCAATTCTTCATGACTTCCAAAACGGTCCAAGAGCTTCAACGAAGCTTTAGGCAATGAATACGATCTTTGAGAAGTCTTGAGATGTCGCTTTGATTGTTCTCGTGAATTTGGCGACGATCTCCAATACTGCGCTCACAAATTGTTAGTTCATGAATTATTTATGTTTGCTCATCATCCAAAACCAAATCCGGGGAGTCCAATATTCAACATTCTCCCCCTTTTTGGTGATGACAAACCAACATAAATAATAATCAAAAATAATGATTCAAATGTAAAATACTTACTCCCCCTGCATTGATGACACGTTAATTCCAAAATGAATATATATAAATTGCATCAATGAGACGAGTAAGATATATAACGAGAATCGATTTTTGAAATATCGGATTTTGAAAATCCTTATATATATCTTAACTCCCCCTGAATCTAACACATCAAATTAGATTCTTGGAAATTGAGTTAAATTTTCATTTGACCTATTTATTATCATTATATCTCCCCCTTTGGCATTATCCCAAAAATGGGGGGCATACAACGACAACAACTAGGAAAAGGAAAATCCAACATCGGGAGTCGTAGACAATGACGATGGACCTAATTGACACCAAGGGAAAAATGATGAAATCAAATCAAGGTGTGCCAAATTGTCCATTATCAAAAAGCGATAATTAAATTCATCACAAATACCAAAAATTTATTCATGTATTGAATAAAGAAACATACTTTCCAATTTTCAATATTCGTGGTTAAATTTGTGCATGGAAAACAATTCTATACAATTATAGAAATATAATCTATTTAACCAACTTTTTAAGCGACGAGCGACGATTTCACATATCATAGACAATGAATGAAAATTAAATGTGCACGACGAAGTAAAACAAAGAGAACATCGATGTATATATATATAAAAACATCATGAGTACATCCAAAAAGATATCAACTACATCATATCAAATGCAACAGACCATGTATATCAACATCAAAATAGAAAATACATCATACATCAATACATCATCATCAACACCCAAAAACATCAAAATACAACACAGACATCCATATAACCAAAATACATCAAAACAACCCCAACACTCCATCATAACCCAAAATACTCTCAATAAGATGCATCATCCAAAGATCATAGGAGAGGCCTCGAAACAGACGGTCACGAGGAAGTGGCTGGATCTGCAGTCTCCGTGGGTCCAGTCGAAGGAGTGGACTTAGGCTCTGCAGGGAGGAGAGGCGTATCAACAGACGGGATCGTCGGGGCAGGGGTGGAGACATCGACGACTGGCTCAACGGCTGGGGTCTCAACAGGAACAACAGCAGGCAAATCAGGAGCAGGGTCGTCAGAAGGAGCAGCAGCAGCATCAGAAGGCTGATCCACTGGTGCAGAAGTCTCAGGAGCACCGGAAGAGGTGCCAGCATCAGGAGCAGATGTGGTAGCAGCAGCAGTGGCCTCATCGCCACAAGCCAAGGAGGTGACCAGCTCATCAATATCCTCATCGTCCATCTCCTCATCCTCAGAAACAGGAGGAGGAAGCTGGACGCCCATCAAACTAGCCATACGGCAGACGACCTCCTCGGTACGAGCCAAACGCGACTCGTGCCGACGAAGCAACCGAACGACATCATCAAGTGTGGCGGAGGGAGGAGGGACTGAAGCAGCCGAAGGGGTGGCCTGAGATGCAGAAGGTGTCGACTGCTGCACGTGACGGAGTGCCGCAAGAGATTTCTTGACGGCCGTCGCGTTTAGAGGAGGACCAAGGGGACGCTCATCATCAGGGGGCAAGGGGACACCGAAACGACGGAAAACCAAGGTCAGGAGACAAGGATATGGGATATGCACAGATTTAGTGGTCTTGCGAATACACTCAAAAGAATCCATCTTATCGAGTATAATGCGAGCCCAATTAATCTCGCTACCCATAAACAGAGCGTAAATCAATTTCAGAAACGGCTGAGATGGAAGTGAAGAAGATCCATACTTGGGAAGAAGGCAGGATTTCAAGATCAGGTTAATCACCCAAGCATTCGGCTTGAATGATTTCGAAGGTACTCCTATGAATGCAGGGGGGATAACCTGGAAGATTTTGCCTAGGGTCTGCTGATCGAGGCAGGAGATATCGTCGACAGAGATGTCAGACGGGAGGAGGCCACACGACGAGCAACCTATCAGCTCCCCCAAGATTTCTACCGTGAGGACTATAGGAGTCCCCAAAACAGAAGTCTCGATGGAGTGAGACTCACCGTACTGGCCCCGGACACGATTGGCATAGAATAATTTGACCAGGCGAGGATAGGGTCTAGGGTTCGCCTTAGATTCAAATCGAAGGTAGTCCAATAGGCCACTATAGGAGAGAAGATCCGCAAGGCCAAGAAAATCAGAAAACTGAACGTAATGCTCCAACATCAGTGGGTAGTGCTCTATACGGTTGTACGCTGCGAGACACTGAGGGTCGTCGCGGCACAACGATATATCTACACCGCCGACTGGCATAGGAGCTTTACCCTTAGCCTTACGGGGCTTAGGAGGAGGTGGAGGAGGGGGTGGAGTAGGTGCCTTCTCGGGATGTTCAGGAGTGTATTCTTCATCGGAATCATCCTCGGAATCACTAACTGAACGCTCACCAGGAGGTGTGGGTGCACGGAACTTTTTAGGCTTAGGTTTAGGCTTGGAAGATTGGCCGGTAGGTTTAGGCTTGGACGTCCTCTTCCTCTTCAACGGTGTTAAAGAAGAAGAGGGGGGTCGAGTGGTCTTGGCCCTACGCTTAGGAGGGGTCGAAGCGGTCGCGGCCTCTACGGTCATTGGGGAAGCCCCAGAAGAGGTAATCGGGAGTCTCGTTCTTGCCATGATCACGACACAACGAGTACAAACAAGCGACGAAGATCAAACACTCCTAAGCTTAAACCCTAGAACCTAAGACAATCAAGCACAAAGCCCTAAGATAAATTTCGAAACCCTAGAGCCTAGAAGTGAAACAAAGATCTAGAACAAACCCTAGGGATGCAAAATGAGATCTAGGAAGGAGGGAGATACCTAGGGGAGTGGTCAACGGCGACGGACTGCGGAGATGGACGGAAAAGTGGCCGGAAAACGACGGGAAGACGAAGGGTCTCGATCGGGTTTAGGGGGGTTTTCGAGCTGGAGAGTGAAAACAAACCGACTGGAATGAAAAACAGTCGGATAGAATACGATTAAGTCGGTCGAGAATGCGAAAAGACACGATTGCCCTAGAGCACTTAGTCGGTCACAGTTCAAGCACTGACCGACTAGATTACGATCTAGTCGGTCGGTCGATGAGCTTAAAACGACTAAGACGAAACAGAGGCAAAACGAAAATTCTAGGGCTAGAGTTAGTCGGTCACAGTATAATCACTGACCGACTAGTTTTCAATCTAGTCGGTCGGTAAGAGTACTGTGACCGACTAAAATAAGTCAATGACAAGGGAAAGTTAAAGCTTGAACTAGTCGGTCTGAGTTCACTAGCTGACTGACTAGATGAGCATCTAGTCGGTTGGCTGATGAACTGAAACCGACTAGAAGAGTCCAAAAGTTGATAAATGAGTTCTCTTCATAAAAACACTTGGATGAAACATCTTAACCCTCTCATAAGTCATCTAAACTACCCCATTAAACGTCAAAATCTTAAATACGACATTCAAATAAGAATTCGAGCAAAAATTCAAACATATCACATAAAATCCCCAAAAATTCAATAAATCTAGCATGAACGAAATATCGCGAAATATAATAGCATGCAAGATAATTGAATGAGATATGAATCCTATATCTCGGATTCACCCATAATCCCCAATTCTCGACGCAACCGCACAAAGGAGTCCTCCTTTAGGGGTTTCGTGAAAATATCGTCGATTTGCTTTTGGGTTTCAACGTACACTAATATGATGTCCTTTTTAGCAACATGATCATCTAAAAAATGGTGTCGGACATCTATGTGTTTAGATCGGGAATGGTGCACCGGATTATTTGAAAGACAAATAGCACTTTGGTTATCCACCATGATAGGGCTAGTATCACAATGAATACCAAAATCCTTCAGTGTGTGTCTCATCCAAAGAACCTGGGCACAAGCGGCACCGGCGGCAATGTATTCCGCCTCGGTGGTTGAAAGTGATACCGAATTTTGCTTCTTGGAAAACCAAGAGACAAGGGAATTTCCTAGAAAATGGCAAGTGCCACTAGTACTCTTCCTGTCGGATTTGCATCCCGCATAATCAGCGTCACTATATGAGACTAACTCATATGTGCTAGACTTCAGATAAAGTAATCCAAAATCTAAAGTGTAACTTAGATAGCGAAAAATACGTTTAACCGCTACTAAGTGAGAATCCTTAGGTTGAGACTGATAACGAGCACAAATACAAACGGCAAACATAATATCGGGCCTACTTGCGGTAAGATAAAGTAAACTACCTATCATACCTCGATATAGACGAATGTCTACATCTTTTCCGTCCGTATCTTTATCAAGATGCGTTGTAGTGCTCATAGGAGTCTTTTTCCCGGAGGCATTCTCCATTCCAAATCGCTTTAGCAACTCCACCGTGTATTTCGTTTGGTGGATGAAGATTGCATCGTTCAATTGGCGAATTTGGAGACCTAAGAAATATTTGAGTTCGCCCATGTGGCTCATCTCAAATTGTTCCTTCATAACATTATAAAACTCTTCGCAAAGAGTGAAGTTAGTAGCACCGAAAATGATATCATCAACATAAATTTGAACTAATAAAATATCATTATTCGCATGCTTAACAAAAAGTGTAGAGTCGGCTTCGCCCATTTTAAAATTCAAATCCAAGAAAATTCTTTAGGCGATCATACCAAGCTCGAGGAGCTTGTCTCAAACCATAAAGAGCTTTCTTTAGTTTAAAAACATGATTTGGAAATTTTTCATTTACGAAGCCCGGAGGTTGAGAAACGTAAACTTCCTCAACAACATCTCCGTTTAAAAATGCACTTTTAACATCCATTTGAAATAATTTAAAATTTTTATGGCATGCAAAAGATAATAATAGTCTAATTGATTCTAATCTAGCTACCGGAGCGAAGGATTCTTTGAAATCGATACCTTCCTCTTGGCGATATCCTTGAGCTACTAACCGAGCTTTGTTCCGGACGACGACTTGATTTTCGTCGGTTTTGTTCTTGAAGATCCACTTTGTCCCTATGACGGTGTGGTTCTTTGATGGCAAAGGAACAAGCTCACATACCTCATTCCTCTCGAATTGAATGAGTTCCTCCTCCATGGCAAGTATCCAAGCACTATCTTCGCACGCTTCAACTATATTCTTTGGCTCTATTGATGAGGCAAAGGCACAATTGGCGAAGTGGTGGACTTGCGATCTCGTCTTGACACTATCATGAATATTGCCAATGACTTGCTCATGGGGATGGTCACGAACGGTATGAAGCCGCTTGGGAATACCTTGATCACTAGGCACATTCTCAACAACTTCATTAGTCAGGTAAGTATCAATAGAATCAATTGAATCAATAGACTTAGAATTTTCAAACGAATCACATAAAACATCCATAGAGTCATCATCATTTGAAATTCTAGGAGTAGTAAAATTCTCATTAAAAGAGACATGAAGTGATTCCTCGATCGTAGAGGATCTTTTGTTGTATATTCGGTAGGCTTTGCTACGTGAGGAATACCCAACAAATATCCCCTCATCCGATCTCGGATCAAACTTGTCCAAATTATCATATGTGTTTTTAATAAAACATTTTGCGCCGAAAACACGAAAATGTTTAACTTGAGGCAATCTACCAAACAACAATTCATAACAAGTTTGTTTGGTGTCGGGCCTCAAAAGTATTCTATTAAACACATAACAAGCGGTGTGTACCGCTTCCGCCCAAAATTGATAACCAAGTTGACTATCTTCGAGCATAGTGCGAGCACACTCCACAAGCGTTCTATTCTTCCTCTCAACAACACCATTTTGAGGAGGTGCGCGAGGGAAAGAAAACGTGTGAGTAATTCCAAGATCATCACAAAAATTTGAGAAAGACTCATTCTCAAATTCACCCCCATGATCACTACGAATAGTGACAATGGTGGTTCCGATGAGATTTTGTACTTTCTTCACAAATATTGTGAAGTTTTCAAAAGCTTCATTTTTATTACATAAGAAAAATACCCATGTAAATCTAGAATAATCATCGACGATGACAAGTCCATATCTTGCATTTCCTAAGGAAGCAACTCTAGTTGGCCCAAATAAATCTAGATGTAATAGCTCTAGTGGCCGTTTCGTAGAAATGCTTTTCTTAGGTTTAAATGAAGATTTAGGAAGCTTGCCACGTTGACAAGAATCACAAAAACTTTTCTTTTCAAAAACGAGCTTAGGAAAACCTTTAATGGAATTTAATTTTGAAAGCTTATAAAGTGTTCCAAAGTTCACATGTCCAAAGCGTCGATGCCATAAGTGTTGTTCACTTGTGTTGGCAACGAGACATTGTTCATATGACTTAGGAAGATCCAAAATATAAATATCTTTATGGCGTGTGCCGAAAAATAATAACTTATTATTATCATTTGAAATATGACACAATCCTTTCGCAAAGCTAACTTTGTAACCTTTGTCACAAAGTTGGCTTATTGAAATAAGATTATGATTTAAGCCATTAACTAGATAAACATCACTAATTAAGGGTTTAGACGGGTTACCCACTTTACCAACACCGACGATGGTTCCGCTCTCGTTGCCTCCAAATACGACGTGGTTTCCATTTGCAATGGGAACTACTCCGGAGAGCAATTGAGCGTCACCCGTCATGTGTTTTGAACACCCGCTATCGAGTATCCAATTCCCTTTGGAGCTAAATTTAAATTTGTTGCTCCTTTTCTTTTTCTTTTCCTTGAGTACCTAAAGATAGAAAATTTCGTATCATGGTACCCAAGGTCATTGGGTCCTCAAAGGTTAGACCTTTGGAAGCCAAGTCCAATTGGACTTAGACTTCCCCACATAATTTCTACTATGCACAACATCCGAAAAATAAGCATTCATATATACTTGTTTTTCATCCATGCTTGTGTCCTTTGGGCTCCAAATAGTGAAAATCTTGGGAGCCCTCATCCTATTGGGTGCATGCATGCGACGTTGATTTCTACGTGATGCATGTTGTGGATAGGCATACAGAACATGATGGAATGGTGCATGACGAGAATTATTCATATGATGAGGTGGGTGAACATATGCATGTGTGGGAACACGTGCGTGAGGGTGTCTCACATGGTGTGCACGTGCCCGAGAATGTGTTGCATAAAAATCATCATATGTGTGAGACGGTGGAGTAGGACGTGTGTCCTTACGTGGCATGGTATTGGTGTACATATAAGCATGCCCCTTCTTTGGAGGTCCACCCAAAATGAGTTTCTTTCCGAAAGAGGGTGTGGACGAGGTGGAAGCACCATTGGTAGAATAACTACCAATAGAGTGTTTGCTACCACTCGTAGAGTCATCGGAAGTTGGCCTAACAAAAGTAGTGGCCGCTTTGGATGGACATCCCATCGTATACCCCAAACCAATGTGGTGATTGGCCGGAAGTAAGTCACTTAGGATTTTATCCAAATGGTCCTTACCCTTATTGAATTTATTAATTCGGCCTAATGTGTTCTCATATTTCTCTTTGAGAGAACGCATAGAAGTATCCAAGTTGGATACTTGCGATGTGAGCACATAAACACGAGATTTAAGATTCTCGTTCTCAATACTCAAAGTCGAGTTTTGAGAAGTTAAATCCGCTATCCTATGTTCTTCCGGATCATCAATGCTAACATGTTCAAGTTTAGATTTGAGATTAACAATCTCATTTCTTAACTCTTCAACAACGGTGTCGTTGTTGGTGATGATAGTCTTAGGCGAGGTTTGAATGCTAGCTAGGTCATCTTTTACTTTAGTATATCTATTTACTAATTTAGTGTATTTAGACCATAAATGAGAGTTAGCATCCCTAAGATCATCCATAGTTACCTCATCGCCTTCGTCATCGCTATCATCGGAGGAGGAAGATCCTTGATCATGCTCCTCTCTTGCCATGAAGCACATGTGCGCTTGCTCCACTTTCTCATCGTCCGACTCTCCGCTTGAGGAATCCTCGGAGTTGGTGAATGTTGCTCCGACAAGTCCCTTTTTGTACCCCTTTTTGTACTTCTTGGACTTGTCGAACTTCGGCACCTTCCACTTCTCCTTTTGCTTGTTTTGAGGACAATCCGCTTTGATGTGTCCTGGCTTATTGCATTTAAAGCACAAAGGTGGAGAGGCGTTAGTAGAAGTAAATTTAGATTTTTGTTTGAAGTTACCCTTTCGGAAGAAGCGATTGAACTTCTTTGCCATGAGTGCAATGGATTCCATGTCCATTTCTTCTTCCGAGTCCTCATCATCGGTAGAGGTGGATGAAGCCGCTTTGAATGCAATCGCCTTTTTCTTAGGCACGTCTTGGTTCAAATAGGACTTCATCTTTTCTTGTAACTTCACCTTGCTATCTTTACGTATCTCGTATGACATCAAAGTACCCATCAATTGAACTACGGTATACTTATTCATGTCATTACCTTCCTCGATGGCGAAGGTACGTTTCTCCCAAGAAGAAGGAAGTCCTTCGATAAGCTTCGAACACTTCTCCTTTTGGGTGTAGGTTTTGCCGAGAGCTTCCAACTCGTTCATTATGTCGACGAAGCGAGCATAATACTCCTTCATCTTTTCTCCCTGTTCCATATGAAACAATTCGTAATCTCTATTGACTACCACGAGTTTAGGATCTCTTACCCGACTCGTTCCTTCATGCAAAATGAGGAGCGAATTCCAAATTTGATATGCACTCTTACATGTGCATATCTTATTAAAATCTTCGGGTTCCAATGCACATTGTAAAGCATTCATTGCTTTGGCATTTGCAATCTCCGTGGCGACCTCCGCGGTAGTCCACTTGTCGAAATCTTCTTCGGTAGGCACATTGTACTCCGACATGGTAATTCTCCACAAGGAGGCGCTGCGGAGGAACGTTTCCATCCGGCATTTCCAATATCCATAATTGACGCCGTTGAAGAATGGAGGCCTAGTCGAGGAATGTCCTTCCATGACCGAAGACGCTCCTTCACGGTTCCTGAATGTGCCATAGTCGGAAGGTGGACGCACGGTCTTGTTGTCGTTGGCAGACATAGCTCAGTATCTGGCTCCGATACCAAATGTAATGCCCTACAAGCTACTGCACAAGTACTAGAGGGGGGGAATAGTACTTTAAAAATAACAAGGAGTATAATTCGTAATTATAGTGCAAACAACTACCAAATCAATTTGCGGAAGCTTAAATTGAATGACAACAACAAAAATAACAATGCTAACAAAAGATGTTACTGGGTTCGGATCCACCCAAGTCTCTCCGACTTGTTCCCGGTGATCCTACGTCCCAACCACCCGGATCCCCTCCGGATACTTAGGTTAGAAACCCTAACCCAAGATTTCCACTATGATATCTTGTGAAAAACCTTCACAAGATCAAATCATACATGCAATGGCAATAGTGAATCCCATAACCCGGGATCACAACCTTCTCTCACAACCGAGAGAATCAATAAGCAATATAAACAAGTTTATAATGAAATAAACAATCTTACGACAAAATCCTATACCTTGAGTTTTCTTACCAAATAGGTGCAAGGAGGGATTTGAGGAAGATGAAGTCACCAAGACCTAGCACCAAAGAAATGACCAGCAATGGGTGCCTAGGAGTGATTTGGAGACTTGAATCAAGCTAGAGCTTGAAGGGCTCACCAAGAACAAACTTCTTTCAAGATGGATTCTAGATCTAGAATGTGAGAGAATGGATTTCTTGTGAGGAATAGAGCTTTAGAAATGAGTGAGAATGGCTATCTCTTTCAATCTCAATGAATCTCTTAATGGCAGCTCTAACCTAGAGAGAAATGACCTAGGTTCGTATTTATAGGGTCCCATAAAAACAAGTTAGGTCAAGTCCCAACGGATAGAAATCTGAGGCAACTAGTCGGTCAAAGAACAACCACTGACCGACTAGTTCATCAACTAGTCGGTCAGTCAAACAACATGGACCGACTAAGTGAAGAACTGAGAAGAGATAGAAATTCAGACCTAGAAATCTAGTCGGTCCAAGAAGACTTTCTGACCGACTAGTTTCACAACTAGTCGGTCAGTCAGTGAACGTAGACCGACTAAGAGGCAAAAACAAATAGTCTGAATACAAATTGACTTAGTCGGTCCAAGAACAAATGTTGACCGACTAGATTATCAACTAGTCGGTCACCAAACATTCTTAGACCGACTAACGATAAACAGTAGCTTAGGAGAAATTTGGCATGTACAGTAAATCACACTAGTCGGTCAAAGAAGCATCACTGACCGACTAGTTCATAAACTAGTCGGTCGGTGAGTCAACGTAGACCGACTAACTGTAAACAGTACAGAACAAGAAAAGATTAACTCAAACTAGTCGGTCCAAGAAGCTCTGCTGACCGACTAGATCACCATCTAGTCGGTCAGTACTTCTTCTTGTACCAACTAACATGCACAAACAAGTCCGAATCGAAGCGCGATGCTTCGAGGAAGTTAGAATGGACTTGTACTAAGATCCTAGAGCTACGATATGAGCGTTATGAAGATAGAATCGTAAGATATACTCAAGGCTTAACATTCTATAGATCGAAGCTAAAAGACTATAAATAAAACCTTAATGAACGGTCTTCGAGAGCTTCGATCAATTCTTCATGACTTCCAAAACGGTCCAAGAGCTTCAACGAAGCTTTAGGCAATGAATACGATCTTTGAGAAGTCTTGAGATGCCGCTTTGATTGTTCTCGTGAATTTGGTGACGATCTCTAATACTGCGCTCACAAATTGTTAGTTCATGAATTATTTATGTTTGCTCATCATCCAAAACCAAATCCGGGGAGTCCAATATTCAACAGATACAAATAAGACAATTGATCACAGAGAGGAGCCAATTGATCAGACAATGCAGCATCATGAGGAGGATGATTTTCAGCTTGAGCAGACAATGCAGCATCATGAGGAGGATGAGCATCAGCTTGAGCATACAGTGGAGCATCATGAGGATGATGAGCAGCAGCTTGAGCATACAGTGGAGCATCATGAGGATGATGAGCAGCATCTTGAGCATACAGTGCAGCATCATGAGGAGGAGGATTTTCAGCTTGAGCAGACAATGCAGCATCATGAGGAGGATGAGCATCAGCTTGAGCATACAGTGCAGCATCATGAGGAGGCTGAGCAACAACATGAATATGAGCAGCATGAGCAGACAGTGTAGAATTATGATGAGGCTGAGCAGAACAGCAGTGATGGAGAGTCTGATACTGAGTATCAGCCTAGTTCTAATGAGGCAGATGGGGAAGAAAGCAGCAGTGATGATGGGGATGAAAGTGATGGGGAAGAAATGAAGGTGAGCTCACTTCTGGGCAGACAGGAAGAATCACAAGAAGAATGATAAGGCCTGATGGAATGCATGTATATGCTGGACCTGAATGCGACCTACTGACAGAAAGGGCTACAGATTTTGATGATTCAGATACACTTAGGAGTGTACATGGCAGTGATGATGAGCAAGGGCAGAGAGGGGGACATCATTGTCATAGTATTGATATGGACAACCCTCACTTGGAAGTAGGAATGGAGTTTGCATCCCCTGTAGAATTTAGAGAGCTGTTGAGAGAGCATGCAATTAGGAATGGATACGACTTTAAATTTAAGAAGAATGAAGGAGGTAGAATCAGGGTATATTGTAGCAATAGGTGTGGATGGGTATGTGCTGGGTCTTGGGATAGGAATAGAGATAAGTGGATAGTGAAGAAGTTAACAACACATATAGACTGCCATGTTGTTAGAAGCAATAATCAAGTGACATCGCAATGGATATCAAAGAAATATTTGGAGCACTTTAGAGATCAACCCCAATTACCAATCTCAGCAATTAGGAACTTAGTGAGTAGGGACTTTGGAGTAGATGTAAAGCAAGATTCTAAGCTGTGGAGGGCAAGGAGAGTTGCAAGCAAATATATTGCAGGATGTTATAAGAAGCAGTTTAGAGAGCTATGGAATTATTCACATGTGTTGTTGGAGAGGAACCCAGGCACATATTGCAAGATAAGAACAAGGCCAAGTGACAAGGAGGATGAGCCATTTTTTGATGGCATATTCATCACGTACCAATGCCAAGTTAATGGATTCAAGGCAGGATGCAGGCCTTTCATAGGCCTTGATGGTACATTCCTGAAGACAAAAATTGGGAGAGTGTTGTTGAGTGCAACCAGTAGAGATGGAAACAATGAAATGTTCCCCTTAGCAGTTGCAATAGTAACAACTGAATCAAAGGATACGTGGAGTCGGTTTTTACGCTGTTTGATTTAAGCATTGGAGGTGAGCCATGAGCAACAATACACCTTCATTTCTGACAGACAAAAGGTATATCAATCAACATAGCATATATTTCCATAGTATTGCTTAATTAAATATTGTATATGTAGTTAAATTTTCAGTATGTAGTTAAAGTTAAGAATGTCACATATGTCACATATACATTCATTGAAGTTGAAGGTAAATTTACATTGAAGTTAATTTTCAATGAAGTTGAAGTTAAATTTACAGTGATTACATTCATTGAAGTTGAAGTTAAATTTTCATTTAAGTTGAAGTTAAATTTACAGTAATGTTAAATCAGCTTGAGCATACATATACATTCATTGAAGTTAAATTTACATTGAAGTTAAATTTTCATTTAATTTGAATGTAAATATTCATATGCACAGTCTGTTTATGTAGTTAAATGGAAATATTCATTGAAGTTAAATTTTCATTTAAGTTGAAGTTAAATTTACAGTGATGTTAAATCAGCTTGAGCATACATATACATTCATTGAAGTTGAAGTTAAATTTACATTGAAGTTAAATTTTCATTTATTTGAATGTAAATATTCATATGCACAGTCTGTTTATGTAGTTAAATGGAAATATTCATTGAAGTTAAATTTTCATTTGTATGCTTTATGTAGGGTCTTCTAGAGACATTCAAAGAAATTATGCCTCATGCACATCATAGGTTTTGTGTTAGGCATATGTATGAAAATTTTAGAAAGCAATTCAGGCCCCTGCTTTTTAAGAAAAAATTGTGGAAAATTGCAAAAGCATATGTTGAGGAGGATTGGTTAAATTCAATTGAAGACTTATACAAGTGTTCTCCTGATGCTGTGAAATGGCTATGCAATGTTAAGATTGACTCATGGAGTAGATGTTATTTCACAGATAATAGTTGCTGTGACTTGCTTTTGAACAACATCTCAGAATCATTTAAAACAGTTTTATTATGGAAGCTAGGGATAAACCTATCATTACATGTCTAGAAATGATGAGGAGACAACTAATGATACGTTTTCAGAAGAAAAAACAATTGCTTCCAATTGGACTGCTGCCATTTGCCCCAGAATCATAGATAAATTACTGAAGTTGAAGGGAACTAGTAGAAGTCTTCCTGTTGTGTATGCTAGAGGAGGACAGTTTGAAATCAGAGATGAGATTGGAACATATACAGTAAATATTGAAGCAAGAAGATGTGATTGTAGATATTGGGACATGACAGGGATTCCTTGCACACATGCATGTGCTGCTTTGATGTCAGAAAACAAGCAGCCAGAGGATTTTGTGAACATGTATTACAGCAAGGAAACATATTTAATTGCTTATGCAGGCATGATATGTCCCATTCCAGATTCAAGATTTTGGCCAAAGAATCAATATTCAGCTTTAATGCCCCAAACTTATAAGAAGCAGCCAGGAAGGCCAGTTAAGAAGAGAAGAAGAGGAGAGTTTGAAGCTGGGCCTAGTCAAGGTTCTAGAAAAGGCCAGATTCAAAAATGTCAAAGGTGTCATGAAGAAGGACACAACAAAAGGAGTTATAAGAATGATATGGTGCCCAAGCCAAGTTCCAAGACAGGAAATCCTAGAGGCAGCCCCCCACTCAACAAAAAGCTCTCAACCAGATTGAACAACCAGCATTTGAGTCTTTATTGAAGGGTGCTGGGATCAATATCAGTCGTAGTAATACCAGAAATCCTCCAGTGAAGAATTTAGTAAGTTATTTATTATTTATGTAAATAATAATCCAGTGTTTGATTATTACTGTAAATGCTGACAGAGTTCATGCATGCAGCAGAATGCCCCAAGAAATTCATCCATGCAGCAGAATGCCCCAAGAAATTCATCCATGCAGCAAGGTCTAAATGCTGACAGAGTTCATCAACAGACTGCCCCAAGAAATTCAGTAGACAATTTACAAAATTCCATTCCTAGTAGTTTGCCCCAACATTTTGAGAGAGTACATCATATGAAGAATTCAGTAAGATCAGTATTTAGATGCAATTATTAGCTAATATGTAAAGTTTATGTAAAGTTTATGTAAATTTAGCAGCTCAATAAGCTCAAGAGTTTTATGTAAATTTTTGTACAGCCCAGCATGCAGCAAGGTCTAAATGCTGCCAGAGTTCATTAGCAGAATGCCCCAAGAAATACAGAAGAGAATTTACAAACTTCCAGTCCTAGCAGTTTGCCCTATCAACATGTTCCAAGATTTGTTCATGTGCTTAATTCAGTTAGATCAGTATTTTTATGCACTTATTATCTACTATTTGTGTACTTATTTATGCATATGTTTGTAAAGCCAAGGATGCATCAAGGTCATGTGCAACAGCTGCATAATCAAAGGAATTTTCCAATGCATGAAGAAGCAGGAAGTTCAAGCAGTTTGCAACATCATGCTCCAAGAAATGCTAGAGGAAATTCATAAGCAGGCAGTGCTAGCACTGTGTCACAGCAACAAGCTCCTAGAAATGCTCAATTTGTATTTGTACAGCTCAAATTACTAATCATTTCATTTAATATCTGAATCACCGTTTTATTTCATTACATCTCCTATTAATGATCCCCTTATATCTCAATTTCTATTAAATGTGTGCAGCCCAGTCAACTACATGGAACAAAGAAGAAGAGAAAGTCAGCTAAGCAAGTTCATACTCCAGATGGTCAGAGGCCACTCAGGGAAGGAGGTCAGACTCCAGAATTTCAGAGGGGAGTAGAGAAGGAGGTCAAAATCCAGACTTTCATATGCCAGTAAGAGAAGCAGTGCAATCTCCAGCATCTTCAGTCCATAATATGGTTTTATTCAACAAAAATGTTCACATATATAAATAGAAAAAGGAAAAGTTTGAGGAAGTTAGTGTAGCTGCTGATTTGTATCACTCTATAATTTTGTATCAGCTTCAGTGCAGAATTTTGTATCATGACATGTTTTTGTAGATGGACCTTGAAACTATGTGGCTGTGTGCTTTTTGTATCAGGATTGTGTATATATTTTGTATCAACATGTTTTGAATGGGATGTAATGTGATGTAATGTGATGCAATGTGATATATCCAGTTCAATACTTCAGTTCTGACCCCTTACATTGTGTGTTTAACTTTGTTTTGAATGGGATGCATTGTTTGATTCCATGCATTGTGTGTTTCCATGTTTTGAATGGGATGTAATGTGATATATCCATTTTGTTTCCAGTTCATGTGATGTGCTGCAATGTGATATATCCAGATCAATTTTGTTTCCAGTTCATTGTGTTTCCAGTTCATTGTTTCCATTGATATATCTAGATCAATTTTCATTGTGATGCTCATTGTGTTGCTCATTGTGATATACTGTGATGCTCATTGTGTTTCCAGTTCAATTTTCATATGGTATCCATTTGGTATCCAGTTCAATGTTTCCATTTCAATGCTCATTTTGTTTTCAGCTCTGAGCATATATATGTGTGTGTGCAATACATGTGCAATACATGTGTGTCATTACCAGGTTCAATGCTTCAGGAATGGATACTATGTGATACCCATATTTTCATTTGCAAACTAATGAGCATATACTAATGAGCATATATATGGTACAGGTAAGAATACTAATGAGCATAACAATTCAATTCTTCAGTTTACTGCTTCATTTCAATGCTTCAGGCAATGTCACAAACAATGACTGTCTCATTGATTTAAATTCCAGTCCCAAGCAACATTGTAAATTGAAGCATGACATTTTTCCTCCAGCCTCTCAAGCAACATTTAAATTGAAGCATATACTAATTGAAGCATGACATTTAAATTCCAGTCCCAAGCAACATTTTTCCTTCAGCAGCAAAGCAAAACAAATGTTCAGCAGCAAAAAATCAACAGAGGGCTTAACATTTTTCCTTCACCCTCTCTACATGGATACACATGTTCAGTAGCATGATGGCTTCAACATTTTTATAACAAGATCAGTACATCTTGCTATTACTAAACTTTAACATAAGAAACATAAGTACAATCAGTGAAAACATTCCCCACTTAAGGTATTTGATCTCAGTAAGGTTCCTCTCAGTTTTGACTGTGCTTCTCTCTAACTTTCCTATTGCCGTCTCCAATCGATTCTCTCTCTCTCAGCCTCCTCTCCGACACCTCAGTGGATGAAATGTCCAGCCTACTCCTCCTCTCATTCTCATCAATTAAGTGTAATATCACCATTCTTGACCATTCCGAGTGCTGTGGATCCTTCCATAGAAAGAAAGAGCATTCCTGCGCACTACAATTCCAAAATCTCCTTCCTGGATTTGATCGGGTCCATGACGTCTTCTCGGTGTCTTCAGCCCATAATTGCAGACCTTGAAGTCTTCTCTATCAGTTTCAAATTCAGCCCTGTTGTCCTCTCTACTGCGATCTCTGCTAGTGGCACTATCTCTATAACTCATGTTCTTCTTTTCACTGCAAAAAAAATTAGAGCTTAGGCAAAAAAAACTTGTAAATAAGACTTAAGGATAGTTGGGAGAACCTGATTTGAGATGAGAGCTTTAGTTTGCATCAGCCCCCTTACATTTCCCTCTTCAACCCGCAAAAAAAAACCTACTGCCAGTACCCTTTTCTCTCAATGAATCCTTTGGAATTTATTCTCCTGTGAGTAGTTGGGGTTTGGCGCTCTTTATGTAGAAGAAGAAGGGTAATTTCGTCCATTTTTGTTCATGTGGGCTTTCAGATTCACGGCAACCTCTAATAAGGTATCACGGTTAACCCGCCAGCTAACGTTTGGGTTTAAAAATTAATGACTTAGAAGTTCAGGGTATTTATATGAAATAGGCCCCAAACGTTGGGGTATTTTTGTGTGATTTCCCATATCCCTTGTTCTAAACTAAAGTATATCAAGTTATATGCCGTTGGGTCACATTTTTAGTTCTGAATGTCATGGTATCATTTTCATGCGTTCTTTCACGTATAAATTTCAAGTTATGCAGCATAAAGTAAAGGTGACGTAAAAATCATCAGACTTCAAAAATTCATATCTAATTGCATACTTGCCTGATTTCGGCGTTCTTGGTGTCGTCAGATTCGTCTCGACGGGTACTATGCTACGGTGATAACGGTTTGTTGGTATGATAAAACACAAATTCAGATTAGACTGTTTTTGATCATAACAACGTTATAAAAAGTTCCTACAACGTCTAATTGATCCGTTTTATTAGGTTCTCTATATTATGGTATGGATTATAGTATGTTAAGGGGTAGATCTACTAACCGGTAGTGCAGAGAAGGATCGGAACGTAGCGATGTGTAGCGGCGACGCGTACAACTCCAAACAGTGACGTTTGAGCCTCGGGGATCTATCGTCGATGCGAGGGGAGGCGACAGCGGCTATTCTGGTTGCTTGAGGGACATCCGACGGCAGCAGCAGCAGTGCAGCAGCACGACAGCTCAGCAACAGCTCCTTGCGGTGTTCCAGACGGTGGAGAGGAGGCGAGGGAGAGATCTGGTTGGGGTGACGGTTTGAGCTCGCTGTCGGTGGTCTGGGCAGAGGGGAGAAGAGCTCACATGGGGGAGGAGTCGGGGTGTAGACCTGGGTGGTTGGGTGCATGGAGGGAGGAGTCATCGCGGGCTTGTGTTTACGTATGGGGGCTGCGGTGACAGGTGAGGGCTCTGCGGCTCTGTGAGGGAGGAGGCCCCAGGTAGAGGAAGCGCCGTGAGGGAAGAACATGGCGAGGGGGAGGCTGCGTGAGGAAAGGAGAGGGCGCCGCTGGGTTGCCTCGCGTGCTCTGCGAGGAGAAGACGAGAGTAGGGGACAGGTGTTGTTAGGGCTAGCTGAAAGAACCTATGGTTTAAAATATAAAGGGATAGGTTTGTTTAGGTTGCTGTTACCCTAGGTATACTTTATAGGTTAGCTTGTGTGTGGGGGAAATTGAAAGGAGTAGCACATGAATCCCTAGCTTAGGTTTTAGTTTCCTCTTTCTTTTTTCCCCTTGTCAGGTGTTGTGCGTGAGTGTCTAGATGGGCTCGGCCATAGGGTAGGGGCTAGCTATAATAGGGAATGATTTGAAATATTATTAATGGGATTTGTATTTAATAGGTTTAATCAAGGGAATTATAGCTAATCAATAGGTTTGAATGGGTCCTAACTAGGAATGTCTTCATTTGAATTTTAAAGTTTTAAAAACAAAGTTTGAAATTCGAATTTTGAATTTTGGAAATTTAAAACTAATTTTAAGAAGATACTTTTAAAATAATTACTAGAAAGGATAATAATAATAATAATAAGTATGAAAAAGAAATGGATACGGGTACGTGTATGGGGACAGAAACGTCTAACAACGGAGACGAAAAAATTAATACACGAGAGAAATACGGATAACGTAATGATAAAAACCGGTTGTTACAATATTTTGGTGGATTGTGGGTGTGTTGGGATAATACAGTTCTGAACCTGGAGGTTTGCTATTCTTCATCGTATTTGATTCATGCATTGGTTAGACGAAGTGGGTTGCTGCCATTCCTGTTATCTGATGTGTATGCTCCTCCGAGTAAACCTCATAGATGGCAGTTATGGGACTGGTTAGAACAATTTTCCTTGGCGGTAGACTTGCCCTGGATGGTCATGGGAGACTTTAATGCTTTCCTCACTTCTAAGGAGAAGCAAGGTGGTTCACTTCCTTCCTTCTCTAGATGTGCAAGATTTCGGGATATGTTGTCGTCTTGTGGACTTTTGGATCTCCAATTCATTGGTACCCCCTTTACTTGGTGTAATTAGAGACAAGGGTATGCCAAGTCTATGAGAGATTGGATAAGGTGGTTGTCAATCCTTCTTGGTGCACTAATTTGCCTTATGCTATAGTTCGGCACTTGCCTAGATTCTTCTCTGATCATTGTCCCCTCTTGCTACAAGCAGAAACTCATACTCCAGTGAATCCATTTAAGAAGTCATTTCGTTTTCAGGCAATGTGGTTCTTAGAAGATAGTTTCAAATTATCACTTTCTGACATGTGGGATAGGGCTCCAGGAGATTGGGTGTGTCAGTTGTAACATGCGGCCAGTGAAATAAAAATTTGGAATCGAAATTCCTTTGGAAATTTATTTCGAAGAAAAAGGTGGCTACAGGGTAGAATTGACGGGGTATAAAAGGAACTCTTGCTACATTAGTCTCACCAATTATGCAGGTTGGAAGAAAGATTGATGGCAGAGTACGATAACATACTTTCTCAGGAAGAGGTATTTTGGGCTCAGAAATCAGGTTGAGTGGCTTTAAATGGTGATAGAAACACTAAATTCTTTCATATGTCCACCCTAAATAGAAGATGTTGGAGTCGTATTTCTATGTTGAAAGATTGCTATGGTAATTGGATTTAGGACAGGGAAACTCTGCAACATCATATCACTTATTTTTATAAGACTCTGTTTAGGAATGACATTGGTGAAAGGTGACTCTTCTCTCACCCTAATTGTCCATCTTTGACTTCTTGTCAAGTGGACTCTCTTGAAAGACATGTTGGAGGAGGAAGTTTGAGAAGCTCTATTTCAAATGAAACCGTGGAAGTCCCTTGGGGTAGATGGTTTCCAAGCAAGAGTCTTTTAAGAAATGTGGGGCACAGTTAAGCACTCTTTGGTCACACTGGTGTTTAATGCTTTGGATAGAGGAAACTTCTATAAAGAGCTTTGTAAGATCTTGCTTGTCCTTGTTCCCAAGGTCCATCAACCTGAATTGGTTCAACAGTTTTGCCCTATCAGCTTGTGTTGTGTTTCATAGAAACTGGTTACAAAGGTGCTTGTCAACAAGATTAAACCCTTTCTTAAGGATTTTATTGGACCCCTACAAGCAAGCTTCATTCCTGGGCGACAGTCGTCGGATAATATATTGGTTGCTCAGGAGCTTATTCATACTATTAGGAAGTCGAAGTGTTAGAATGGTCTTTTTGCATTGAAGATAGACATGGAGAAACCATATTATTGAGTTAGATGGGATTTCTTGGTGGAGTCTCTGGTTCTATTGGGTTTCCCTCGTTCCTGGATAAAGCTCATTATGTTTTGTGTCTCCTCTTCTTATCTTTCGGTGTTGTGGAATGGGGAGGTCTCTGAATGGTTTAAACATGAACGAGGTTTGCGTCAGGGGGATCCTCTTTCTCCCTATTTGTTTGTGCTATGTATGGAGAGACTTGGACTACTTATTAATGAAGCAGCGTTGGAGAACTCATGGCGACCTATTGTGATTGGGAAGGGGGGTCCTGCGGTTTCTTACTTACTATTTGCAGATGATCTTTTCTTTTTGGTAGGGCCACTCTACAGCAAACTAACTGGGTTATGGAGATTTTGGATATGTTTTGTGCCTCATCTGGAGCAAAGGTTAATTTGGTGAAATCGAGATGTTTTGTATCTCTGACGGCATGACGTCGACATGCTTTAAATATTTGCTTGTCATTAGGAGTCAAATTATCGACAGACTTACACAAGTATTTGGGCGTACCCTTAATACATGGTCGGGTCTCCAAGAATACATATAGAGAGGTGATAGAGAGGATCAGTTCAAAACTATCTGGTTGGCAGTCTAAACTCTTGAGTATAGGTGGAAGGGTTACTTTAATCAGCTCAGTTACCTCGGTGATTCCAACATCTCCTATGTTGACTACCAGCTTTCCTAAGCAGGCAATAAAGGAGATAGACAAATTAAACAGATCATTCATTTGGGGTGGTAGTGACGGGAAGAAGAAGATGCACTTGCTTAATTGGAAGGACATATGCAAACCTAATAGGGTGGGAGGTCTTGGTATTCGATCTATTGAGTTTCATAATAATGTGCTTCTACAAAGACTAGCTTGGAGATTCTTGACAGAGCCGCTTGCTCTTTGGGTTCGGCTTCTAAAATCTAAATATAAGCTTTCTGATGATTTGGTCTCTACTATTTTAGCTATGGCTTCTCTTCCTTCTTCTTGGTCCTACTCCTATAAATGTTTGGTGCAGGGGTTGAAGAATTTAAGTGTTGGCTTGATGAAAAGAATTAGGGATGAGACAACAACTTACTTCTGGCGGGATAACTGATTGGGTCAATCACTTCTATCTACCACAGCTCCTCCGCTTGGAGTGGATTGTCCTCAGGTACTAGTCAAAGACTTTATTCAGGATGGTATGTGGGATGTGTGAAAATTATTACAATCAGTTCCTGAGATGACAGCACAACAGATTATGGCTTACCCACTTTCTAGATCCACGTCACAGAAAGATAGTTTTATATGGCAGCTCACGTCAGATGGGAAATTTACTACTCAGTCAACTTATATGTAGTTGCTGGAAAAGAATAATATGGGACTGGAGGTGCATTCTGTATGGATGTGGAAGTTGTTGTTACCTGCTAGGTGGTTATATTTCTTATGGCTAGTCTTCAAAGAGAAGATTGTTACATATGTCTTGCAATTTCAAAGGGGGATTTCAGACTCAGAATTGTGTTCATTATATACAATAGAGGCAAAGACTACAAGTCATGCTCTTAGAAATTGCATAGCAGCCTAGACTATTTGGAGGGGCTTCTTCCCTTCTTCGGTATTCCCGGATTTCTATCATCTTCCTTGTAATGGCCCAGAGTGACATATATGTAAGGCATATATTTTGGGGTGAAAGTAGAGTGTATATCTATGTACTATGTATCGTGTATATGCTTGTATACAAGTTAGTGCATATTTGTGTGTGATTTATGTGGTTGATCGTGCATGTAGTATACATGCAGGAAAAGTGAGGTCAGGCATGGGTGTGTGATGCATGAAGTAGGTTATGTGATGGTATATGTATGTGTGTGAATGGGTGTGTAGGATTGGTGTAGAGAGGCCAGTGTGAAAGGGGTTAAGATTAATGGCGTTCTTGTAATTGATGGGGAGTGTGTGTGCATAATATGAGAGTGTGAGAAGTAATGAAAAACTTGTAATTAAGGTTGGGTGGCAATTCTGGATTTTGTATGGTTTTGTGCATTGAGCAATTCTGGATTTTGTATGGTTTTGTGCACTGAGCAATTCTAGATTTTGTATGGTTTTGTGCGTTGAGTAAGAGTGGAAGAGATATTTGTGGAGGATGTCAAACTTGTAAATATAGATTCTTGACCCTTCTACTTAATTCTTGGCTTTTCTCCTCTCTTCTCCGAGAATTATTCTCATTTCTAAACTCTTCTAAAAATATCTCTCCCTCTCTCCAAGATCAGGCCGAATTCATCCCTTCCCCGTGCTCATTCTTAGACTTTAGGGAGGTTGAGCACCCGTAGGGATACGCCACCCTCACTCTGTACACACCTGTAGTATCCCTGTCGTCGTTTGAGTGCTGTTTCTCATTCTGGGAGCTTGTGAAGGAGAAGGATTTGAAGAAGGAGGAGCCATAGAGATTTGGGATACCCCCTTATCTCTCATCACCCCTAAGGTAGGATTCCATCTCCAACTAGTGTTAGATTTGCATGCTTAGTTTCATCGTTGTTGTTGTTGTGGTTTTACCTTTTATTATGTTAATCCTGCGTTTTGTATGGTTGTGTGCAGTGAGCAATCCTAAGTTTGTATGGTTGTGCGCGGTGAGCAATCCTGAGTTTTGTATGGTTGTGCGTGGTGAGCAATCCTGAGTTTTGTTTGGTTGTGCGGGGTGAGCAATTATGGACAGATTTATATACTGATTGGTTTGCTTATTCCTTCCAATCTAAAAGTGGGTTTGCCCTGAAACTTTTATGGCCTAAAGATTTGACTGTTACCTATAACTTTCATGTTTAGAACATTTGTTAATTCAGATTGCAATTAGGAGTAAAAATTCCATCTTTACAACACGTCGGAATTTCATCTAGTTTGGACACAGCCTGGCAAAACATAGATCAGTCCGTGCACACTCCATAGAAATTGATGAACTTGGTCTCGTTGGAAAGATGACAACTTTCTCTACAATTTTCCCTGGATAATGTTTTCGTAATTCTGACTGTAATATGCCCAAAATCAGCATTCAAGACAGACCCTGAAACCTGTCTGAAAAACAGATCCGTCATGTCTCACTAAATAATTCACCATAAATTACACATTGGGAATTTCCTCTTGAAATTTTAACTGTGACTCCACAACACATATATCTACAACTTTCATTTGTATTGTATGGGCATGTTTGATACAAATATTTGGAGCATTGTGCCTCTGTTTGGGGCTGTCCTGTTATTTCCAGGAACTGGGTGGCATGAATGTGTTATTTGTGTTCAATTATGAATGTGTTATTTGTTAACGAGTTTTTTCGACCGAGGATGTCGAAGTCGAGGATACCTTCACTGTTAGACAGATCGCACACACTGCAGCTGAGGTTACACTGGTGTATGGCAAGCCTACAAAAGTCCCTCATACTACGTCTCTCATTCGGTGTATTCCCCTGAGTCATGGTGTTATTAAGCTTAATGTTGATGGGACTAGTTAAGGGAATCCGGGGCTCGCAGGGGCAGGAGGAATTTTTTGCGATGATCGGGGTACATGGCTATTCAGGTTTTCTGCCTATATTGAATGTGGTACTAGCTTGAATGCGAAACTTCATGCTATTCAGTTTGGATTGGAGATTGCTTGGCAAAAGGGGTTCTCGAAGATTGTGAGTGAATCAGATTCTAAGGTTGCACTCCTCCTTCTTAACTCACCGAATGTCTAATCCCACCCTCTTTTGAATCTAATTTTGGATATTAAACAACTAGCTACGAGATTTCAAATTTGTAGCTTCCATCGTGTCTTTCGAGTGGCAAACTTCTATGATGATGCATTAGCTAACACTGGATGTCTTTTAAAGGAAGAATTGCGGATTTGGGAACATGCTCCTGCTTCACTATCCCAACTGCTTATATTGGATGTAAAGGGAACTCGGTGTAATAGAGGGTTCTCTCCCTGATTAGTTGTTATTTTTTTCGATGTATAAAAAGGGTTTATTCATAGGAATTTCTAGACCAGACCACCGAGTTAAATTATTTAACTTCTCGAATGATACTAAAGAAAATAATGCCGAATTTGGCATGATAATCGTGAAACGATTCCTAGTTTTGCAACAACAAAAAAGCATGTCTCGCATGTGCACTTGCTCCACGGGATCCTAAATTGACGACAAAGGCTAAGAATTTGGCTTGAAAGAGTTTCAGTTACAAAACATTTCCCCACTAAGAATGCTTTGTTTCACGCTTCAAGACTAAGGTTGTATAAATTTGACTTTTTAAATGTTTTGATATTGAGCCATCCTACATATTTTTTGATATGATGGGCAAACATGTCATCTAATAAGTTATGCATGCATGTATATAAGATCCAAACAAATCAAAGAGCACTCAAAGTATCGTGAGTACCATGGCATATGAATCAAGAGAATCAAGATAAGGATTTTTAAGAGCCAAGATTGCACTGAGGACTTCAATGTAAAATTTCATTTGATGTAATTTTTATTTTACATTGTCTTAGAATGTTAAAGCCTTAGTTGAAGCTCACACATACTTAGGAATAGATATAAAATATTTTAAAATTGTTTCAAAACATTTACTAATTGGTATAGATCAAAAACCTATTTAAGAGGCCAACCAATCGACTAGACAGACACCTAATTGACTTAGAGTAACATAGAACTAGGTTAGCAGCAGGTTAGAAATTATTCAACCATGGTTATGTACCTAGTCGACTAATTCATATGCACTGGTCGACTAGAACAATAACTGTAGTCGACTAGTTTGTACAAAGAGTTCCAGCTCTTTCTGGCATTGCTTAACTAGTCGACCAGAGTTCAACAAATAGTCGACTAGTGGCCTGACTAGTCAATTAATAAGTGAACTCTAGTCGGTTAGTAACTAGCCACTGGCCTAACTGTAACATTTTTAATAGCCATTTCTAGTCATTAGAGGGGCATTTTAGACAATCTGTCTTTAACTGAATGTTCCTCTATAAATTGGTGGTTGTTCAAATTTTTAATGCATGAATTTAAGATCATTTTGAAAAGAAAAAAATAGTTTATTTTGTGCTCAAAGATTTCAAAACAATCCCTCTTTCTTGGCCAAGCTTTCATAAAGTTTACTCTTTTGGCCGACTTTCTTGATCTTCCAAAAGCTTCAAATTCCATCTTTTGAAGATCAAGTATAGCTACACAACTACACAAAAGCTTCAACTCCAGCTATATGAAATTGCATCAAAGCTTTGTAAGTATAAAATTCTTAAGTGTGAGGTGGTGAGTTGGAAATTCTCTTGGAAAGAGGTGGTTTGTAAAAATCCTCTTGGGAAGAAGTGGTTATAGTTTACTTCCATTGAGTGAAGTTAATAATGGAAAATCTAAGTGGGACTTGGGACTGGACGTATGCCACACCCCACAACCCAGGATCGTTGCCGTTTTCATCAAGATTGCAGGTCTTACATTAACCAGTGAAAACAAATAGTCTATGAAGCAGAGATGTACCACAATAATCATACATGAGTTCTCATTATTACATTACAATGATACAGTACGCATGATACAATACACACGATACAAGTTCTCGAAATAATACATAAGGAAATACATTAAAACACACTCTCAACTCATTTCTCAGAACCCCGCTCTGGGTCAAACTCGGACTCCTCAAACTCTGGAGCCTCTTCGTCTACCTGGGTGGCACTTGACGGTGCCAGAAAATGAAGAGCCACCAGGGTCAGACGTAAATCACAGTAATTCTAGAATTGGAATTTGGAAAGTGTACATGCATGAAAATAAAACAGGTACTGATAAATAAGCTCGTAAAGACAGTCACGCAAAAACAGTAACAGTATTAAGACAGGCAAGCAGCAGTTACAGTGTACAAGCATGAAAATGAAGTAGTATTGAAGACAAGCATGCAAACGACAATTTACAGTTGTGCTAATAGTGGTTAAACTAAAACATATGCCATGACGCGTATAAGAGAGTACAGTAAGCAATCAGGAGTCCATTTAGCTGGCGGGAGCCAAAACACAGGTGCAGTCACTCACACCCACTCTCTAATATGAGTTACACCAAAAACCCTGTGAGTCTGAAGTGTCTGATTTTATTTTAAGTATACAATTCCAACGAGATATTCCAACAAGATATTCCAACAGGATTTCCAACGTGATACTCCAACATGATACTCCAATATGATATTCCAACATGATACTCCAACATCATTTTTTCACCATAGCATACCCAACATATTACTATTTCCAATGTCGTGAGATAGCATGCAACAGGTGGTATAACCATTGAAACATGAAACATGTAGCATGCAGCAGGTGATGTATCAATTTAAACATGGACATGTAGCATGTGGATGACAAGTAGCAAGTGGAAGAATAGGCTAAGCATATAGCAAATGATAAAATAATCTAAACACGCCTTCACATAATTCCATAAAAAATTTATGATGAGATGATGTAAATGGCAAAGTCTAAAGTCCAACATGATATGGCAAAGCCTATGTCCATGCTGACATCGACATCAACCACCACACCAAGCTAACTTCATCACCCACAACCAACAACAAGACTAACATCCAACACTAATGCTAGTGGCCAACACCAAGCCAACGAAACACTAAACCATGCAACAAGACCCATGGCACAACTCCATCATCCACATCAACACCACAACGAGCATCACCCATGACCACACCAAAGTCAAGGCACAACACCAAGCACACTAACTCCCCTGGGCATAATATCAAGCCTAGCAATAACCTACAACGAAACCAATGCCAAATCCCAAACATCAAGCCAACACCAACACCATGCAACTAGGCCACGCCATCACCAACACCTACAACACAACTTCATCACCAACACCCATGCCCATGTTAGGATTCCATCACCCATGTCAACACCACCAACTCCAAGCTACACCACCATCCAAGACTAACTCCATAAAATCCCGACACAAAGCCAAGCTAACATCATTCCCAACACTAAGCAACAATACCATCATCAACAAGCCAACCAACAATACCATTCCTATATATATATATATATATATATATATATATATATATATATATATATATATATATTGACAGGTAAGTGTTAATCTTTATTAGTATCAGAAAGTGAAACATATATACAAGCTAGCTTACACCCGAGGGGAAATAGCCTAGCCGAGAATGTAAACTGGGGGAATTTTTCTTTATATATATATATATATATATATATTGAAAGGTAAGTGAGTATGCATATTCATGTAAAAACGAATGTACAAGAAACCACAACGGGCAAAGTACAACAAGCGGAACGGTACTGGGAGATGCAGAAGCAGTCACCAGCACCAAGAACAGCCAAGTACTAGACCCGCCAAGACAAAAATAAAGCTGTACACCTAACTAGGGGTCAAACAAGCCCCCAGTTACCAAAAATGAGCCGAGACTCAAAGCCGTCCTCCTCAAGTGGAGGAGTAGCCACCGCAATATCCAAGGAGATCTGGGCAAAGAGGGACGCTCTCTGGAGTGACAAAGACTGGAAAATGCGACAGTTACGCTCCTTCCAGATATGCCACACCGTAGCAGAAAGAGATAACTGGGAAAGCCTACCCACATCAGAAAGCTTCCCTTCGGCCCCCGACCGACGTCTAAGCAGATGTGCAATGACGTGCAGGGATCTGGAGCAAGAGGAAAGACACAGCTTCAACTGACAAGTCTCCCACAAAAAGGAACTGTACTTACACCTGAAGAAAAGGTGACGGGCCGTCTCAGGGTGGGAACCGCAAAGGACTCAGGTGAACTGGCCAATAATACCACGACGGGCCAGCTGATGGGAGGTACGGAGGTGGTCAGAGAGAGACCTAAGCAGGCAAAGGGCATATTTGGGCATATGACCAGAGTACCACACAGTGGAGCGAAGCCGAAATGGGGGGAGGAATGACGTGTCGAGGACCAGGCAGAGCAGAGCTAGCACTCCCCATTCGGGGTCCATTCCCAGGAGTCAGGTCCAATCCATACCGTGACCGCAGAAAAATGAGTACGGAGATGTTCAATACATCGGGGAATCCTCCAGTCTCTCCCATCCCAAAGATCTGACATAAAAGCATAACGGGAGGGAGCAGGGGGGTACTTCTATTGGCAAGAGGGCCACACGGTAGCCAGGGGTCATACCAAAAGGAAGAAGAGCACCCATCACCAATAATACGACGCAAGAACCCCAAAGAAGCATCTCTAGCACGGAGAACGTGCTTCCAGGAGCCAGAGTCAAGAACAGCCGGTGCACACAGGAAGACGGGGGTGTGTTTCAGATAAGCGCCCCGCATGTAGACCGCCCACGGGGATGGCGAGTGAAGGAGATGCCACATAAGCTTGATCCCAGTAGCCACTCCAACCTCCTGGAGGGATCGAAGACCTATCCCCCCTTCACTGCGGGGTAAACACACATCCTCCCACCTCCAAAGATGAAGCTTGGACCCCAAGATAAAATCTCTGCACAACCGATCAATGATGGCTAGGATAGAGTTTGGAATACAGAAGGATTGGATCCAGTAGGACACATAGCCA